>JAWHQI010000219.1:0-1200000 GCA_033032865.1 Dactylorhiza incarnata
ATCGGTGAATACTCCAACATCCTGAATTCCCAGTTCACTCGCCAGACGAAGCCCAGCCACCACTGCTTCGTACTCGGCCTGGTTGTTGATTACGGGGAATCGGATGTCAATCGCTTGCTCGATCCTTGTCCCTTGTGGGCTGACTAGGACCACCCCTCCTCCGAGGGAATGTTTTCCTGATGCCCCATCCGCGAACAGCTTCCATGCTACTAACTCGGGGGGTTCCGATTCATCCACCTCGGTTACGTACTCCGCTAGAAAGTTCGCTACCACCTGCGCTTTCATTGATAGCCGAGGGACGAAGGTGACATTGAACTCGCTAACCTCGACAGACCACTTTGCCAATCTGCCCGAGTGCTCCACTCCTTCCATAATGTTGCGGAGGGGGTGGTCGGTCACTACCTTAACCGAATGCGCCTGGAAGTAGGGTCGGAGCTTCCTGGCTGAAATGATTAAAGCAAATGTCAGCTTCTCCAGAATGGGGTATCTGAGCTCCGCCTTCTTTAGGACCCCGCTGAAATAGTAGATGGGGAGTTGTTTCTTTCCCTCTTCTAGGACTAGGACGGAGCTTACTGCCTCGGTACCCGCCCCAAGATAGAGGAACACGTCTTCCCCTTCTCTCGGTCCTTGCAGCAGCGGAGCTTGCGTCAGCTGCCTCTTCAGGGCGTGGAATGCCGCCTCGCACTCTTGCGACCATTCAAACTTTTGATTTCCCCTTAGGGCTTTGAAGAAAGGTGAGCACTTCTCTCCGGCCCGAGAGAGAAACCTGCTCAACCCTGCCAGCTTCCCGGTCAACCTTTGAATCTCCTTCGCACTCCTTGGCGACTCCAACTCCAAGATGGCTTTGACCTTGTCTGGGTTGGGCTCTACCCCCTCCGGGGTGAGTAGGTGACCAAGGAACTTTCCTCGGCCTGCTCCGAAGACACATTTGGAGGGGTTAAGTCTCATCTTAAACCTTCGAAGGGTGGCGAAGGTCTCCACTAAATCCTGCAAGTGAGACTCCACGTCCTTGCTCTTAACCATCAAGTCGTTCACATAGACTTTTTGGTTTCTACCCTTTTGATCCTTCAAGACTCGGTCCATCATCCTTTGGTAGGTTGCTCTCGCGTTCTTCAGTCTGAAAGGCATCATCTTATAACAATAACACCCGTTGTCTGTGATGAAGGAAACATCCTTAACGCCGGGCGGATGCATTCGGATTTGATGGTAGCCAGAGAACGCATCCAAGAAGCTCATCACCGGGAAGCCGACGGCTGAGTCCACCAGCGCGTCGATTCGGGGTAGGGGGTAACAATCTTTTGGACATGCTTTATTTAGTAGAGAGAAGTCGATACACATCCTCCACTTCCTCCACTCTTCTTTACCATTACAACGTTGGAGACCCAGCGCGGATACTGGATCTCCTCTACGAACCCTGCTTCCAACAGTTTCTCCACCTCCTCTCTGATAGGCCCGGCGAGGGTGGTCGATACGGATCTTTTCCTTTGGCGGATGGGGCGGATGCTCGAGTCGAGGTTGAGGCGATGACACGCCACATTTGCATCGACACCCGGCATCTCCGCGGCGCTCCATGTGAATATATCCACATTCTGCTGGATACATCTTCGGACCTTCTCTTGGTCGTGCTCGCTCAGCCTCCCGCTGACCTGTATCTTCTCCTGCCTTCGGCTGACGACCTCCATCTCCTTCACCTCCTCTGCCACTTCCAACCTGGCCAAATCTTCTAACACCTAATCTACCTTCCCTGTCTCCTCTTCCCCTTCCAGTTGCCACGGTTTGCCAGGGGGGAGGAGTCCCTTGGCTCTTCACTTCCAGTCATGGGACTTAAGGTTTTCCGAACCAGCTACATTCCACGCTCACCGCACCAGAATGTTGAAACCAGAGAACCGGTTTCGACGTTCGTAAAGGGGGATGCAGCTGACCCTTACTTCACCTAAGCCTGAACACGTGACCGGTTATGGAGAGTCGAAGAACCTTGCACCAAAAAGACTTGAAGTCCCTAAACAGACCCCTTGAGCGCCAGCGAGGAGGTCCCGCCACACACCCGGAAGATCAAAGAGCGCTTCCCCTCCCAAGCCAATGTTGCCCTTGGCACCCTGGAGAGCACTGGGTAACACCTGTCTATCGACTAGTCGAACAGGGGGTAGGAGTGCTAGCTCGCAAATAACACGCGAGGGGGAGAGAAGAACCAACCCTTCCCAAGGTGCCCACGGGGGTCTATTTATAGACTTCCTAAAAAATGGTCTGCGGATAGTCGAAATGGTCTGCCAATAGCCGACTTCCGTTGTTTGAAAAGGCTAAAACACGGGTCGAAACATTACTTCCTGAGTCTTCCCTGGCAACCCTGCGATCCTGCAACCTTGCGACCCTGCAACCTTGCGACCCTGCGATCACTACCAAGGCAGGCGAGGGGGGGGGGGGGGGGGGGGGGGGGGGGGGGGGGGGGGGGGGGGGGGGGGGGGGGGGGGGGGGGGGGGGGGCGAGTGGGACCTGAAATGTCCACTCCTGCCCTTGTCGGAGGTCCAAACGTGATTACACGAGACCCCACTCGCCCAAGAAGGGCGAGTGGGGGTTTCCTCCCATATTCCCCAAGGGGGCGGGCGAGTGGGGATGGGGATCTCCCCCCACCCGCCCCCAAAGGGGCGAGTGGGAGTCTCCCCCACTCGGCCCCAAGGGGGCGGGCGAGTGGGGAGGGGGGTCTCCCCCCACCCGCCCCCAAAGGGGCGAGTGGGAGTCTCCCCCACTCGCCCCCAAGGGGGCGGGCGAGTGGGGAGGGGGGTCTCCCCCCACCCGCCCCCAAAGGGGCGAGTGGGAGTCTCCCCCACTCGCCCCCAAGGGGGCGGGCGAGTGGGGAGGGGGGTCTCCCCCCACCCGCCCCCAAAGGGGCGAGTGGGGAGGGGGGTCTCTCCCCACCCGCCCCCAAAGGGGCGCGTGGGAGTCTCCCCACTCGCCCCCAAGGGGGCGGGCGAGTGGGAGTCTCCCCCCACCCGCCGCCAAAGGGGCGAGTGGGGGTCTCCGCCTTTTCTGATTGCGGTCATTTCCGAACGCGTTCGAGCGGCCATTTTACCCTGTTACAGACATTTTCATCATCGCGACCATGTACACACTGCGCTACACGCGCTCGGCAAATATGGGAGTTGTTCATATACTTTCTTCCCGGGTGAGTGGTCTCCAGTTGCTTCTGAGCGGTCGCTCTACTTGTCTCGGTCACCTTAACTCCCGGTTTGGTCTCGACGAATTACGGGTAATACAGTTGTGATGACCTACATCTTGCCGCAGGGCGGGTTTCGCCCCCCCCCCCCCCCCCCCCCCTCCGCCAGGCTGGCCGCCTCCGGGAGCACCCGCACACGATTTGTGAACAACGACTCATTTATTGTTTGCAAACCCTTTATTGTAGAATTTGGTGGTCTGCAAATAGCGGTCAATGCAAAAAAATTTGGCTATTAGCAGACCATCGTGGTCTATAAATAGCTGCAATGCAGAACTGTTTAGCTACTCGCAGACCCATGTGGTCTGCAAATAGCAATCAACGCAAAATTATATGGCTATTCGCAGACCATCCGCTTTAATCAGACGGTGAGAATGAAGTGTCGGACCATTACACCGACAAGGGGATTATTTTATAGGCACGAATAATTACCAAAACACCCTCTGGAAGATAGCATAATTACATATTGCACCCCTCTTATTATTGAAATTACAAAAACCTCCCCTGAATGTTATAAAACATAACATTTACCTCCTCTGAAGTTCATATTTCATAACATCCATGCACAAAATACCCCCCCCCCCCCCCCCCCACCTGAAAATGTACTCCGAATAGGATATTTTTGTGCATGAATGTTATGAAAAGTGAACTTCAGGGAGGTAAATGTTATGTTTTGTAACATTGAGGGGAGGTTTTTGTAATTTCAATAATAATAGGGGTGCAATCTGTAATTTTGCAAACTTAGAGGGGAGGTCCCAGTAAATGCCCCTATATTTATATATACTGTGACCTCCCCTCTAAGTTTGTATAATTACAGGTTGCACCCCTTTTAGTTTCAAAATTACATTTACCTCCCCCTCTTAGTTTGTTCGGTTTACAAATGGACCCTTTCATCCGAATTATGGATGAAAAATGTTGAAATTAACGGAAATAATTTTTTATATTCCAATTTTACCCTTGATAGTAATCTATTAGTTTTTAACGCTTCATATTAAACCTAGGGGTAATTGTGTATTTTAAACACAAATTACACATGCTTGTAAACAGAACAAACTAAGAGGGGGGAGGTAAATGTAATTTCGAAACTAAGAGGTGTGCAACTTGTAATTATACAAACTTAGGGGAGGTCCCAGTAATTAACCCTATATATATAGATATATATATATATATATATAGATATATATATAGATATATATATATAGATATATAGATATATATATAGATATATATATATATATAGGAAATATATCATATGCGGGCAAAGCATAGGTGCGGGCATACGGGCAGGTGTTTTTGGGGGTCAAGATGGCTTCAAATCGAAAAGTGGTCAACATGAAAGTTGTAGATCTCGCCGAGCCGAACAACTTTCATGTTGACCACTTTTTGATTTGGAGCTGTTTTGGCCCTCAAATTCGAGCCCGAAAATCGGATTTCCGGAAGTGCACTGTAGCACACTCGCCGCCACAGATTTGCGAGCCCCATATTGAGGGTCAAAACAACTCCCAATCAAAAAGTGATCAACATGAAAGTTGTTGGTTTCGACGAGATCTACAACTTTCATGTTGATCACTTTTCGATTTGAAGCTGTTTTGACCCTTGCCCGTACGCCCGCACACGATCACTCCCCATATATATATATATATATATATATATATATATATGTATATATGTATATATATGTATATATATATGTATATATATATATGTATATATATGTATATATATATGTATATATATATAGATAGATATAGATATAGATAGATATAGATCATGCGGGAACCAAATGCATGGGTATTGGTTGTTATTATTATTAATTACTCAAATCATTGCTGGGGCTTTAGCATAATTACAGGCCGCGCCCATCTATCGTTCCAAATTATAAAAAATCTCCGCTATAAGTTTACATTTGATAACATGCACGCACGAAAATACCCCTGAGGCCAAAAATACCTCTCGGGGCCCGGGGAAAAATACCTTGCCGGAGCCCAAGAGGTATTTTTGTACATGCATTTTTGAAGGGGAGCCCTACGCACCGGTTGAGGTGTTGCCGTGTGACCTTGAGGTCATGGGTTCGAGTCCTGAAAGCAGCCTCTTGCAAAAATGCAAGGTAAGGTTTGCCTACATTTCATCCTTGTGGTGGGACCCTTTCCTGGACCCTCGCTTTGTGCACTGGGCTGCCCTTTTTTTATGTTACGATGTAAAGTTACAAGGGAGGTTTTTTTGTAATTGCAAAAGATAGATGGGTGCACTTTGTAATTTAGCAAACTTTGGGTTCTAATTTTATTTATCATTTTAAAATTTTAGAATAATTTAAACCCTAAGCTAAAACTATTTCTAAATTAATTTTAAAATTTTAAGCATATAATGGAGAAAAAAATTACTATTTATCATCTTTATATCCTAGTTTTAAACTGATAACATCTCATTTTATATATATTTAAAATAAGAAGACAGAGCTAATCAATTTTAGGGCCATTTACAGGAACCTCCCCTCTAAGTTTGGAAAATTACAGATGCACCCCTCTTATTATTGAAATTACAAAAACCTCCCCTCAATGTGTTACAAAACATAACATTTACCTCCCCTGAGGTTCACATTTCATAACATCCATGCACAAAAATACCCCCCTCGGAATAAATTTTCAGGGGGGGGTATTTTGTGCATGGATGTTATGAAATGTGAACTTCAGGGGAGGTAAATGTAATGTTTTGTAACATTGAGGGGAGGTTTTTGTAATTTTCAATAATAAGAGGGGTGCAGTCTGTAATTATGCTATCTTCCCGGGGAGGTTTTGGTAATTATTCGATCAATTTTATTATCATATAAAACTCAACTTTTTTAATTATAAACTATACAATATAATAACATTAAAACTTAAGATGGGAAAGTGTCAGCTGATCAGATGCATACCTTAAACTCCTTGTTCTCTTTGTTGACCTGAATTCGGAGGCAAACTAGCATACAAAAAATTATCAAACGGTCAATTTTTTAAAAAATTTGGAAGGTTGTGGGGAAGAAAGGAAGAGAAATATCAGGTATACCTGCAAGCACTGCCGTTCCTACACAAGAAAGTAAGCCTGAGAGGAAAGAGTTGAAAGGAAAAGATCCAACTATTCCCATGTAAACCACCTGTGGAATAGCAGCAAAGAGATTAAGAATGCGTGGGGCGAAACGGTAGGAAGTGAATTAGTTCATGTTTGGAAAGGTTGTGCTGCTCATTTCGAATCGCCGCCTGAGGCGGGTTTCAAGGCGGCGTTCTGAATGGCCTTGAATGGAGCCAGAAAACACTGCTCCGTCCAATGCTCGCCGCACACAGACTAGACTCGGGCCGCCATCCAAAACGGCAAACCGACGGCGTCCTTGGGCCTGGAACGCGGGAAATTTTTGGAACTGGCTCCGGATCCAAATTTCTGTCCGGGTAGGAGATCCAAAAGATCGTTTTGATCTCGAAACGATCTCCTCAGAGATCATTTTGATCTCCTAATTCGCTCACGTGCAAAAGAGGGGAAGTGAGCGAATTAGGAGATTGAATCGATCTCCTACCCAGACGAAAATTTGGATCCAGGGTCTGCTTCCAAAAAATTTGCCTGGAACGCACCCGAAGAACGCAACAATGCCCAATGCTCGGGGTGCGGCCCAAAACGGTATTCTTAAGGCATTCTTGGGCCTGGAACGTGCCCCAAAAACACCAGTCGGCACAATGATGGCAGCGCAAAGCCAAAGCTCGGGCGCGATCCAAAACGAGGTTCTAGTGGTGTCCTTGGGCCTGAAACACGCCGGGAACCGCCACTGCCAAATGTCCGGTGCTCCGCCGAAATGCGGGGTGCGATCAGGAGCAGCATTCTGACGACGTTCTTGGGGTTTTGGGCCTAGAAACCACAGCTCAACCAACCGCTCGCCGGTTATCTCATCTAAGGTTCGTACAATGATGGACTTTTCTCTTTTTTCTCCTCCTGGGGAGGAGAATCATAAATATAAAACCATCAGAAGCATCTGGGTCATCCGATCTTTACATGAGAGAGAGAGGGTGAGAGAGGAAAAGTTTTTCCTAGATCTCTTAAACTTACTCAAATGGCTAGGGCATGTAGAGAGAAGGGGGTCGAGTGAGAGGTGTTTTTTATTTTTATTTTTAGGCTTTTTTACTCTTCATTTATCAAAAGCTTATCCCTTGGCAAAGCTTTTGGATAATATCTAACCACGTGAAATGATTCACAAGGAACTTCCTCGAAAAAGAATTGATGTGGTTTTTTCATTGAAATCACATACCCTTTTAGATTGAAGGAGAAATGAAAATGAAAAGATAATTTCTCTTTCAAAAGAAAAAAGAAACTATGATGGGGAATCAGAACCATTCATTTTATGCGGATCGACGATCGTAGCAATTTTTGTTTTTGTCATTTTTTATTTCAAGTTGTAATTTTATGTATTTTTGAGTCGGGACGTTCGGCCAATCATAGCCGTCCGTTGCCTCCTAGGAATCTATAAATAGAGGGTGAGGGCTCTCATTTTAGGCATTGAAGATTGGAGTTTAGAAATCCAATCCTTGATCACTTCGGTGCCGAAGCCGACTTCGGGTGCAAAGCCCGGGCTTGTTCTCCCTTCCATATCCCATGGCCGGCCAAGCCATACTTCCCCCCTAGTGGCCGGCCAACCTGCACCTCCTCCAACGCAGCAGCCTCCCCCCTCAACTACAGCAGCCGGCCACCCACCTCCTCCAACACAGCAGCCTCCCCCCTCCTTTACAGCAGCCTTCTACACCGTCCTCCATCCCAACTACAGCAGCCTTCCCCCTCCAATATAGGAGCCACCTTCACCAACAGCCCCTCCTCCTCCACAAGCAGCAGCCCTCCATCTCCATCCTCCCTCACCTTGTCGTGGAGCCTCCTTCATCAACCCACCACCCTCCTCCACCTTCTAGCAGCAGCCCTCATATCTCCCCTCCAATTCTCCTCCAAAAAACAGCCCCCAACATCCCATAGAATATCTCCGGCGATCACTGGAGTTCATCTCCGGCCATCTCCGGTGGACCTCCCACACCTCCTCTACATATTTCCTACATTTAACGTTTTCCGGCGATTGCCGGAAAACATCTCCGACGACCTCCACCACCACCGGAAACCACCTCCGGCCACCACCAGCCACCACCCTCCACTACTACCCATAACCACCATAATTACCTCTAACCACCCACTAACTCCACCTCCTAAATTAAAGGGGTCATTTCCTGACCTCAAGCTATAACTTCCTCCATTCCCACGTTATAGCAGCCATCCCCCTCTTCTCAACCTCCCCACTCCCCTCAAAACTCTCTCAGCCAACAGAACCCCAACTTCCAGCCCCTCTTTACGTGAAGCCTCACTTCCTCTCTCATTCACACGTGGAGCCACTCCCTCAAACCCCCCTCAACAGCAGCCCACTATATCCCAACATTTCCCCACATTCACACATGAAAAGAAACCCCCCACTTCCTCCAAATAACTAATCCCCCACCTTCCTCTAACTGCTGGCCGAAACTCTCTTCCTTCCCAACTCTCAATCTCACGTGAAGTCCTGGATTGTTGGGTCCACCATCTACTGTCATCAACTGCAGCCTCCCCTCCCAATTGAATCCAGTCACCTGGCAGCCATCCAGAGTGCTGTCCAGACCATCCAGAACAGCAGACTCCTCTTGCTCGCTGCTGAAAACAGCCCCCTGCACCTTCCTATTTGCTGTCTACATTCCTGGACAGCCAAGTGCAGTCCCTGCTTGTTCAAATCCAGTCCTGGCAGCCCTCTTAAAGCGCCTCCAGCCCTCCCCTCTTTATAGTCTTGGTAATCAAGGTTTGTGTGTTGATTTCTTTACCGCTGGGTCTTGTGTTTGTTCTCTACTAGAAGAGATAGTAGATTATAAGTTTGCATTCAATTGTTTTAGTCTTTGTAATCTCCCATTTAAATAGTATTTGATTTTCTGGCACTCTTGCACTTATACGACTTCACGTGTTTCCATATTTGAGAGCTTTAACTCTTTGTGGCCAATCAAATTATATTATTTTATAAATATTCATTGTTGCAAGTTAACCGTCAGATTTATGCATGGTCGCATGTAGGAGTTCATTCATGTGTTTTCCCATCACATAGGACCGTCCTGCGTCAAACTAGCTATTCTTCTCTAGAAAAGAAACTAGCTATTCTTCTCTAGAAAAGAAACTAGCTATTCTTCTCTAGAAAAGAAACTAGCGATTCTTCTCTAGAAAAGAAACTAGCGATTGTTCTCTAGAAAAGAAACTAGCGATTGTTCTCTAGAAAAGAAACTAGCGATTTATTTTCTTCAAAAAGAAACTAGCACCTTCGCAAACCATGGAAACCGCTAGCTCTAGCCCCCGCTCAGTTTCCATTGAATCCTTCTTCAATGATCGATCCCGATCGGAGCTTTCAAGCACAACTGACTACTCTAATCTTCAGCCAGAGAGAAGAAGAGGTCTACGCAATGCTTCGGGGGCAAGCGGTTGAATCCAGACATTTGAATCAACTCACTCGAGTGGCGATTGCTGATTAGATACTATAGCAGTCGCACACTGAGGGATACCGAGCATATTGACCAAACCCATATTCTTATATGGTTGTATAAGTAGATAGTTTATTATTAATGGTTTATTGTTGGGTTTGAGTATCCTTTTGGTTAAGGCAAGGGACAAAACCCATTGGGTCATTTTGGTGAGGTAATGTGAGGGGGATCGTAGTCCATGGGCGTGCCGACCCACATCGGGGCCCGTTCGGGTCTGCACTCATATGAGGAGGGATTATCGCCATGCAGACGATTCGAGACTGTCGTCGCATTCAGAGCGTCGACAAAATATTTTCTATGTGTTGGTTTTATTCTTTCGCACGTTATTTTTGTATGTTTTTGTGTGTATTGCGGCGACCAATCATAGTCATCCATTGTGTGACTATCCTATAAATGTGCGGAGTTCAATTTGGGGCATTGCAAAATTTTGTGAGATTTCCTAATTTTGTGATGGGACCCTTGTGGTGGGAACCTTCCCCGGACCCTCGCGCGCGGGGATGCTTTGTGCACCGGGCTGCCCTTTTTTATCCTAATTTTGTGATTACTACAGTGACGAAGCGGTGGAATAAGTGTCGAAGCCTATTTCAAATTAGTTTTCCTTTAGTTAGGCGTGGACTCCCTCCCCCTGTATCAGGTAACTGCTCTTCCCTCCCACGAGTACCCCCTACAACTGCTGGAAAACGCAATAAACCGCTGGATAACTGCTTGTGCTCGTGACCTCTGGGTAATCGATCCCTCCTAGGACGAGAAGGAGACGTCCCCTGCGGTTCCAATACTGCAGCAGCCGCAGAGCCCACGGCAAATCGCTGATTGCGGGCTGTCCTTAGTTCCAGATACGAGGAGTTTACTCGAAGTCATCTCCCCCTCTCAGGCAGCCTGCGTCGACCTTTCCTGAAGAAGAATCGGGTTGTTTCCAGTTAACTCCCACAGTTCCTCCCGCTTCCAGCTGCCCAAAATCGCAATCGGCCACTTCCAGAAGCCCAATCTGCGGCCTCCCCCCTGCCTAAACTCACTGTTGACTGAATCCCTGTGGCCGACAACCATCCAGGCGGTTATAATCGAGTATTACTCTTGCCAAAGACCGGTATAACTTCTGTCCAACTCAGAACAACAAACAGACCCTTCCAGGAGGCCAACTTGCGGCCTCCCTTTGCTTCCAGTCGCCCAGAACAGTGATTGCTGTCTACTTGTGCTGTCACACACTGTAAAGTTCAACCCCAGCCATCATTCAGAGAGGCATTGTCCACTGGCAAGCCTTCGGCATCCAATTCAAGCACGAAATTGTGTTAATCCCTCTCCATTGGCCTTAATTATTTATGCAGTTCTCATTTGAAAGTTCCTATATTTAATATTGAATATTTGCCGGAAAACATAGAATTTGGGATTACAATCTTGTAGAAATTTGTTTTATCTTTTGTCCTATTTGAATGACGTATTCGCCGAGTATTTAATTACCGCACTCTTATTTTTAATTGTAGCTTATCTTAATTAAATTCTAATATTGATTGTGTGTATTTGTTCGTCCTCTTTATAACTTTTGAATTATTGCAAGCGAATGCTGGGCTTTTGCATGCGCACCACATTCATTTAGATTTTCCCCTTCACCAACACACTTGCATTATGCACTAGAGTCTGGTAGTACATACTCACACCAAGGCATTCACTTTGCCCTGCGTCATAATGTTAAGTCTACCTTTCAATTTCTTTTGCTAAGTCTACTATCCTTTTCTCATGTAATTTTTGGTTTCCTCGGTCACTGCTAGGGTTTCTTCAATCAATATAATTATTGAATGTCCTGTATTTAGTTTATGTTTTATTTCCGCTCTCGTGTAGCTCCTTGTCTCTCCTATATATAAAGGAGGAGACTCTCGGTTATCAATTAATTGGGATTTCATAACCTACGACATGGTATCAGAGCTAGGTAAGCCCTAATCGATCACGCCGCATATCTCTCGCCGCTCCGCTTCCGCCAGATCCCGTCGCCAGCCCGTCGAGTCTCCTCCCGTCACAGCGTCTGCCTCCCCTTCTCCCGTCGCAGGTTCCTCTTCTTCCAGTTCCAGCGTCGCAGCCTCCTCTTCGCAAGTCGCAGCGTCCGCCTCCTCTTCGCAAGTCGCAGCGACTGCCACCTCGTCGCAAGTCGCAGCGTTCCAGTCGCAGCGTTCCAGTCGCAGCTTCCGCCTTCCTCTTTGCAGCGTTCTCTTCGCAGCGTTCGCCAGCTCCCGTTGTGAGCTCCCTGGTTCCCTTCCTCCGGACGCAGGAGGTATGCAACAGTAACGGCCCTCTTCCTTGCGTCCGGTGTCTTCTTTGCTTGATGTGATGCCCTCATGACAGTGCGGATCTCCTCTCCTGTGCACCTGGCTTGGTTTTTCCGTCGGGTTCTACTGTGCTCT
The DNA here is from genome assembly GCA_033032865.1 of Dactylorhiza incarnata. Classification (NCBI taxonomy): domain Eukaryota; kingdom Viridiplantae; phylum Streptophyta; class Magnoliopsida; order Asparagales; family Orchidaceae; genus Dactylorhiza; species Dactylorhiza incarnata. Next base: position 12,144 of record JAWHQI010000219.1, read on the forward strand.
TCTCTTTCTATGAGAAGTTTCTAGAGCTGCTATTTTTTTCCGTGGTTTCTATCCTCGGGTTGCTATGGAAGGGAGTGCTGACTCTCCGAATATGTCCTCTGGTGGTCGCGTTGAGTCCTCCCCGGTGTCGACCTTGGGCTCCGAACGTGCTCTCCATGACCATGGATCTCCTCAAATTACTACCATGAAGTTTGATGGTGCGAACTATCTCCCGTGGGCTTGTTCAATTACTCTTGCCCTGAAGAGTCGTCGTATGTTTGGATATGCTGTCGGCACTACGAAGGCCCCTGCTCCGGCTTCTCCTGAGTGGTCTCAATGGGAGTCGGAAAACTCCCTGATGATGTCCTGGCTTCTCAACTCCATGCAGGAATGCATAGTAGCTCAGAATTATCTCTTTCTGGACACTGCAGCTGATATTTAGAAGCGTGCTGAGGTTACTTATTTGTGTCGTGGCAATGTTGCTCAGATTTTTCAGCTCCGCCGATGGATTTTCCTCTTGCGGCAGGGTGACCGTTCTCCTTCCTCCTATTACCTGGAGTTTTCTCATCTCTACCCGGAGTATGATCACTTTGATGCTCTCACTTCGGTATCCCCTGAAGATGAAATTCTTGTTCGGGCTCGAGAAGAACACAACCGAATCTTTGAGTTTCTTCATGGTCTGCATCGTGATTTTGATCCTCTTAGTGTCCAGATTCTTGGGAGATCTCCTCTTCCCTCTCTACCGAAAGTTTTCAGCCTTGTTCAGCAGGAATTTGATCGCCTTCAGACTCGTCATCCCGCTCCGCCGCGGAGGGCTCTGCTCTTGCGGCCCACTTTGGCCCTAGTGGTCGTCACTCTCGTGATTACAAGCCCCACTCTGGTGAGAAGGATGATCTGATGTGTGATTATTGCGGGAAGGCTCGTCATACCAAGGACACCTGCTTCAAGCTTCATGGCTTTCCTCTTTCTTGGGGGGGTCCTGCTCCTCGTGGTGGTCGTGGCAATGGTCGTTCTTCTGTTCGTCCTCCTCTGCCACGCTCTGCTCATCTCTCAGAAGCTTCGGAAGATATTCCTCCTAATGCTACCTTTGCTCTCTCTTCGGATGAGATTTTGGCTTTCCGATGTATGATGCACGACCAACCTTCCGAGACATCTACTTCGTCCTCCTCTTACCCCCACCAGGGTCCCCAGGTGCTCATTCTGTCACTAGTCATTTCCCCACTCAGTGGATCATGGACAGCGGAGCCACCGATCATATGACTGACTCTTCTTCAGGTTTTGTCTCTTACTCTCCCTTGTCGGGTCGCGATAAAGTGAGTGTCGTTGATGGTTCCTTCTCCTCAATCGCGGGGAAGGGAACCATTCCCTGCTCCTCTCTCACTCTCTCGTCCGTGCTTCACGTTCTTAAGTTTACTCGAAACTTTTTGTCTATTAGTCACTTGACTCATTCTATGAATTGTTCCGTGACTTTTTTCCCTCTTCATGTATTTTTCAGGACCTGAAGACGGGGAAGGTGATTGGCTCTGGTAGCATGTGTGATGGACTGTACCTGTTTGACCCCTCCAGCTCGGCTCCTCCTCGTGCTCTTCATGTGGCGTCCTCTCCTGATTTGGATTCCTGGCACTGTCGCCTAGGACATCCCTCTCCCTCTATTATGAAACATTTATTTCCAACTATGTCGAACTATGTGTTTAATGATTTTACTTGTGATGTATGTGAACTTAGTAAGCACAAACGGGCCTCTCTTCCTCAGTTCTCCCCTCCTAGTGATACTCCTTTTGCGGTTAGTCATTCTGATGTTTGGGGACCTTCCCCGCATGCGTCTATTTCTGGTTGTAAATGGTTTGTCACGTTTATAGATTGTTTTTCTCATTGCACTTGGGTGTACCTCATGAAATCCAAATCTAAGGTTTTTTCTCTGTTTCAACGCTTTCATCAAATGATCGTTACTCAGTTTCATGGCACTGTTAAAGTGTTGCGCAGTGATAATGGACGAGAGTACATGGACTCTCACTTTGAGCGATACCTTTCTGACTTGGGTATCATCCACCAAAGGTCTTGTGTCTACACTCATGCCCATAATGGGGTCGCTGAGCGTAAAAATTGGCACCTTCTTGAGGTTGCTCGATGCCTCTTACTTAAGATGCACCTTCCCAAATACTATTGGGGGGACGTTGTTCTTACGGCGGCGCATCTTATTAATCGTTTGCCAACCCGTATCCTTCACCATAAAACCCCGTTGGAAGCTCTCCAAATTACGCCTACTGAGATCCATCCACGTATCTTTGGGTGTGTGTGTGTTGTGTTCACGTGCACCACACATCCAAGCTTGATCCTCGGGCACTTCGGTGTGTTTTCATTGGTTACTCTCCTACTCAAAAAGGGAATAAATATTTTCATCCTGTGACACGTAAGACTTTTGTCTCCATGGATGTCACGTTCCATGAATCCACGTCTTATTATGGGAGCTCACTTTAGGGGGAGTCTGGTATCATGGAAGTGAGCTCTCCCTCTATTCCTCTACCTATTTCTCCTCCCTATTCGCCTGTTCTTCCTTCTGGTGTTCTGCCTCCGGCATTGCCCCCTCGCCCTACTCCTCCTCTGCAGGTGTATACTCGTCGACGAAAACAATCCGGTCTCGCACATTATACCAGAGCTACCGCCTGACCCGCCTACTGGTCTCCAAGGTAACTGTGTCTTCACTTGTCATCCATTGTCTCATTATGTGACTTATGACTCTTTGTCATCCTTGCATGGAGCCTTTGTTACTTCTTTGTCTTTCATATCCATCCCTACCTCAAGGCAGGAAGCTTTGGGGCATCCAAAGTGGAAAGAAGCTATGTTGGAAGAGATGATGGCTCTTGAGAAGAATTGCACATGGGACCTTGTTTTTCTTCCTCAAGGCAAGACCGTGGTTGGATGTAAATGGATTTTTTCAGTAAAACAAAACTCTCAAGGCCTTGTGGACCGTTACAAGGCTAGGTTGGTTGCCAGAGGATACACACAGACGGTTGGAATAGACTATCAAGAAACCTTTGCTCCCGTAGCAAAGATGGATTCAATCAGAATTCTGCTCTCTTGTGCGGCCTGCAAAGTGTGGAGCCTCAGTCAGTTGGACGTGAAGAATGTCTTCCTCCGTGGGGATTTGGAAGAGGAAGTTTATATGTCCTTACCTCCAGGTCTTGGTTCTGAGGGATCTGAAGGAAAGGTTTGCAGACTCAAGAAGGTTTTATATGGCCTTAAACAATCTCCGAGGGCTTGGTTTGGAAGATTCCAAAGAGCCATGATGACATTTGGGTACACTCACAGTAATGTCGATCACACTCTGTTTGTAAAACACAAACAAGGAAAAGTGACTGTGTTGATCGTTTATGTGGATGACATTGTCATAACTAGGGATGACACGGACGAGATCAGAAACCTGAAGACAAGATTGGCTAGTGAATTTGAGGTAAAAGATCTCGGGAACCTCAAGTACTTCCTTGCATTGAAGTTGCTAGATCCAGACATGACATCTTTATCTCCCAGAGGAAGTACATCCTGGACTTGTTGCAAACAACAGGAATGAGCGGGTGTAGACCTGCAGACACCCCTATTGAAGTTAACCACAGATTGGGGAGGGATGGTGGAGAAGTCGTTGCTGATATCAATGGGTTTCAACGCCTTGTAGGGAGGCTCGTCTACTTATCCCATACTCGCCGTGATATCTCTTATGTTGTTGGAGTTATTAGTCAATACATGCACTCACCTAAATCTCACCATTTGGATGCTGCCCACCGGATTCTTCGGTATCTTAAAACCTCTCCTGGGCGTGGTATCTTGTTTACTCCCAACAAAGATCTAACCATTGAAGTCTTCACAGATGCCGACTGGGTCTACTTATCCCATATTCGCCCTGATATCTCTTATGTTGTTGGAGCTATTAGTCAATACATGCACTCACCTAAATCTCACCATTTGGATGCTGCCCACCGGATTCTTCGGTATCTTAAAACCTCTCCTGGGTGTGGTATCTTGTTTACTCCCAACAAAGATCTAACCATTGAAGTCTTCACAGATGCCGATTGGGCGGGGTCAGTTGATGACCGTAGATCTACTTTTGGATATTGTACTCTAGTTGGGAGAAATTTGGTAAGCTGGAGAAGTAAAAAACAGCTGGTGGTTGTCAGGTCCAGTACCGAAGATGAATTCAGAGCTATGGCCCATGGAATATGTGAAGGAATGTGGATTCGGTGCCTTATGTCTGATCTTGGGATTCAAGGCGAGGGTTTCATTCGTCTCTACTGTGATAACAAGGCAGCCATTAGTATCGCGCACAATCCAGTTCAACATGATCGCACTAAGCATGTTGAAGTCGATCGTCACTTCATCAAGGAGAGCATAGTGAGTGGAGCTGTAAGTACTCCATTTGTCCCATCAGAGCAACAGTTGGCTCACCAAGGGGTTGAATTTTAGAGCTTTTGAAAGCATTATGTCCAAGTTGGGTCTGACAGACATCACAAACCCAACTTGAGGGGGAGTGTTGAATGTCCTGTATTTAGTTTATGTTTTATTTCCGCTCTCTTGTAGCTCCTTGTCTCTCCTATATATAAAGGAGGAGACTCTCGGTTATCAATTAATTGGGATTTCATAACCTACGACAATAATAAACATCACTCCTGCAAAGCATTGATTAATTATGAATTGATGTTCTATAATTAGTAATATTAATTTGAAGCTACTTTGGTGAAAATAATTTGTGACTGTAAAATTTTGTGGTTTTAGGGTAATGTGAGTTTCAAATTTCTATAGAATGTTCATTTGCTTAAAATTAGATGTCTTATGCACCTTTTTTCATATAGAGATGGAGGAGTGTCAGTGACGTGAGAAGTAAATGATGTTATCGTATTTTGTGAATTATAAAATGGCAGTGTGGTACACAAAGCATCCCCGCACAGCGAGGGTACGGGGAAGGGTCCCACCACAAGGGTGAAATGTAGGCAAACTTTACTCTGCATTTTTGCAAGCGGCTACCTCCAGGACTCTAACCCGTGACCTCAAGGTCACACGGCAACACCTCAATGGTGAAATCGTATTTTGTGAATTATGCTCGAAGGAAATTGATTTGGGAAATAGAACAATAACAAAATTTAGCAAAGATTATCGAAGCAATCCTACGAGTAATTTCCAACAATGGACCGGGAAGTCATATAATCGAACGCAAATGAATAACAAATGAGATCGGTTGAAGAAAAAATGCAAGTTGTGGCAAGAGTTAAAACATGGGAAGATAGATTTGGGTTTGAATTCATCACAAAAAACTTGATGGTTTAAAAGAATGATGAGAAGAAAGACCGAAGGTTAAAATGTACCTCTTGATTATTCTTTACGAGATGCAAGGTCATAATAATTCTTTTCTACGAAGCACGGATACTTAAAAATGCTTCGCATATCGGCTCGAACGCGTATCGGATACGGGAAACGGCCGGAAACGCGTTTCCGAAACGTTTCCTAACGTAGGAAACACAATATTTAAATTAAATAAAAAAATTAATTGGGAAACGCGTATCCCCGTTGTGGGATGCGCATTTTCTGCAATTTTATTCACGGCGCCAGGCGCGTAGTCACGCCTCATATTACATGGTGGCTAACTCTTAGAAATAATTTCTTCTCCTTACAAAATTATTTTATTAATTTAATGTCAAAGAAGATCTTGTTTATGTGAAGAGTTTGATGATCATCATTACATATTATGATATTAGTTCTCAATGTGTACTTGTAGGCCCAATCTTGACTCTTGAGTAATCTGTATTGATAATAAATAAATCAAACTAAAATGTGTACTTGTAGACACTATAAATGATGTTTGTGTTTTTGGATACCTCAAGGAGAAGATTGCATGAGTTATTCTTCATATTTTCTCTTCCTGTGATATCCAATACCTTCTCCTAGCCTAATCTTTCCCATTGTGCCTAAACAACATGATTGTGCGCCAATTATTCTTTATTGAATGTAGTGATTAGGATGGTACCTTAGTTTGTTAATTGTATTTTTTTTATATTAATTAATACTTATATTAAAATAATTAAAAAAAATTAAAAACGTTTCCTGTATCCGTATTTTTTTAAAATCACGTTTCCCGTATCCGTTTCGTATCGTATCCCGTATCCCGTTTCCGTCCCCGTGCTACATAGATTCTTTTCACTAATTTGGATTCATTTATATTATGTTGTAACGACTGCGAGGAAATTCTGTTACACATGCACATTTCCAGAATTAGAAGAAAAATTGGACTTGATGCTCAGTCAAGTAGTTCCATCTGGAGATCATGCATGGGTCCCAAATTCACGAAACTAGTTCATGAATCAATTGATAAACATACAATGTCCGATGATGATGATAAAAATATGAATTATTTATATACTCCAACATGTATGGGCGAGAGTGTTGATTCCAGTCGACCCTCAAGTTAAATGCAAGATAACCCGAAGAGAAGAAATAAGAGGAAAAAGAAGGATGTAGGAAGCAAGCTGGCAATGAACTATACCATAGATGAGTTGGTAGAATCATCCTTCAAAAATTCACATGTCCTCATATTTGTTTATGTAGAAGAACCCAATGCGGAGCAGAAAAATAATTTTATTTTTCACACATATATTAATAATAGAAGAATTTGTGCATATATATAGGAAGGAAGAGCGAAGACTCAGCTCCAAACTAAGATGTGAGACTAAACTATACAAATTGTATATGCCAAGCTTGGAAACGAATTGTCGGTATAGTGGGCGTGGTAAGGCCTTGATGAGAACATCAGAAATCTGCTCAGCAAAGGGAACATATGTCTCAAATCAAGTTTGCGAAGCTGAATTTTTTGCAAGATAAAATGACAATCAACTTTCATATGTTTGGTACATTCATGAAAAACAGGATTCTCGACGATATGGATAGCACCATGACTATCGCAACGGAGAATGACCAGAGATGAGAGTTTCACACTAAGTTCAGTAAGAAGACTTTCCAACCGCGTGATTTCAGAAACATCAAACGTCATTGAACGATACTCAGCCTCAGCAGAAGAGTGACGATCAAAATATGTGCAATAGCCCGTAGACCGATGATCATCGAGAAAACCGGCATAGTCTGCATCAGAGCATGGAATTAATGATAGAGAAGAGGATGGCTTATACACAAGCCCTTGTCCTTAAGCATTCTTGATGTATACCGAATTCTGGGAATTGATTTTAAAAAATAAATTCTGTGAACGAATCAAATTAAACGGCGCTTTCAAAACTTTCACGGGAAATTTCGATCGATAACTGTCCTAGCATTCACAAACGCGCACAAATGTTTAACGTTCGTTTGCATTCAACCCTTACGATTAATTTTTCCACATGCATTTCAGTGAAAGGACAATGAGTAAATAGGAACAAACGCCAAATAGGAATTATTGTTAGCTCAAGCAAGCTCTGAAACTTAAGAGCACGGAAATTAAGCATAAAATTATACTAATAATTATCGAGACATGAGATGAGGTGAGGGTCATACTAAACAGACGCGCAAAATAGTGTAGTCCAAACCATGCCGAATAAAGTCTACGGGTTGTCTCTGAAATAGCCAGAGACGTGGATCCAAGGAGAAGGCTCGGGTGGTACGAGCTTGTCCTCAATTCAGGCGTCGATAGCGACTAGGAACAGTGAAAGTAAGGTCGGAAGTGGAAGAAAAAGTGGTCTGGAAGCCGATTGGGGGGGAAGGCGATCTGGTCGGCGGCGAAGCAGCTAGCGTGGGCAAATTGGTCGTCTGGAAGGAGGTTCCTGAGCTCTGGAACCGTCGGATCTGGAGTTGGACGGGGAAGGAGGACTCGCCAGTGACTGGGCTCGCCGGAAGTGGCGTCGAAGGAGACCAAGAGAGGCGTGGAAAGCAGTGGCGAGGCTTGTCGGTTGCAAACAGGGAGGAGGATCGGATGGATAGGTCGAAACAGAGAGATTTTCTCTGTTTCGACTTTTCTTCCAGGCCCTCTTCAACAGAAGTAGACCGATTCTTTTTATAAAGCAAAGGATATAAAGGGGTTTAACGAGGGGATCGGTTTTCATAAAACAAAGAGGGGTAGCCTTTTTTGTTTTAACGAGGGGGGTTAAGAGGAGTGAATACGAGGAGGCAAGATAAGAATAAAGAGATATCAATGTGGCTTTTAGGTTTCAACAAATTGATTGAGGCTTTAATGAAATGGCTTTAGGTATTTCCCCACTAAAATAATTCTGAATATAAAATTTAAAATACTTAATTTTAAAATTCCTTGATTGCCCTTACTAACACTAGTTCTAATTTGTAGAACCTTTTCATTCATGGTCTTATTAGTCGGTCACACCAATAAATCGTACGACGGACCCGTCGAGGCATGTCCCTATTGGGAGTAAAAAACCAAGGGATCGTCTCAATTCTCCTAATACGACTAAGCATAAAAAGTTCAGAATTCAGACGAAAAGGCACTACGTGCTCGCCTACAATCATAGGATAGTGAGACGAACTAAAAGTGTGATCGCCAAATATAAAATCAACATAAGATGGCGCTTCCAAGACATCTATGATGAATGACTTATCAAAGTCAAGTGCTTCTTTCTGGAGCGGGGGTCCAGGTAGAAGTGTAGCACTGAATAGAAGTGGTGTAGTGGAATCTAAGGAAGGTGAGGCAGAAGATGGTAAGGTCCTCCCAGGTGCCTTGGGAACAAGACTACTCTTCTAGGGAAGAAGATCAATCTTGCGTCCATGGTGATCGAAGAAATGGGAGTTCCTCACACCATCATGCATGACTCGTCTATCATACTGTCACGATCGTCCTAATAGTATGTGGCAGGCATCGATGAGAGCGACATCACATAAAATAGAATCCTGATATGTGTTCCCTGTAGAGAACTCTACAAGACAATGATGTGTAACGGGCATAGTCAAGTGACTATTAACCCCAGATAAGTTGTAGGGCTGCTCTAAGGGATGAGTCTCGAGTCCTAGTGTATCTACCATACGTTGAGAAACGAAGTTCTCCATGTTATCGCTATCAATGATGATGGAACAAAATAGTCCCTAAATGTGCGCAGTAGTGCAGAAAATTTCATTCCTCTGAAAAATCAATCTTAGCGGTCTTACTAAGGGAAATCAAGCTATAGCGAAGGACACAAACTAAATGTTCAGCTTGCTCTCTTTAAATGTTCAGCTTGCTCTCCTTCGACCTCGATCACGCTATCAGACTTAGGCTCGGTATCGGGCTTGGAGTCACTAAGGAATACTCAATATTCAGGTTAATGCTCATCGGTGGAATCAGTAATGGCGACGAAGTAGCATTGCGGGCACTCAGCTAATTTGTGCTCATGCTCCATACACTTGGAGCATCAGAATGTTCCAGTGTGGGGCTTGGACCCAATGAGCTCATTACCCCGGGAGGGATCGGTGGGAGGAGCCAGGGTCCCGGTGACGACATGAGAACGAGGGGGATCTGAGACCCTAGAGGTGGGTGCAGTGGTGTTGGTGCTCGGAGTAGGTCTATCAGTAGACTTAGGCATGGATGCCCTCTTCAGTAGTGCGCCCTCTACTCAACGGTCTCTACTAGACACTTCACACAAATCTCTAAAGTCGTGCAACTCAAGCTGGTCCATAATAGCATAACAGAGCCCGTTCAGATAACGGGACATTGTCATGTCGTCTTCCTCATGAGGGTCTAACCTAGACTGTAACACTAAGAACTTGTGGGTGTAGTCGTCTACTGATAGCCTATCCTGACGAAGGTTATGAAACCTTTGATATAAATTATGTAGATAGTTTGGGGGGACATACTGCTTTTGCAACTGGGTTTTGAATTCTACCGATGTGGTTATAGGGGCTAGGCTTAAGGTGAAGCGTGTGCGCGATAACGTACCCACCAGACTATTGTTGGTCCTTTAAGCCTAAGGACAACATATTCGACATGTCGATTCATATGGATTTATTTTCATGCATGAATCGTTTCATGCGCTCACACCAATCCAAACATCTCTCGGGCTTTACGCGACCCTCAAAATCACCTACATCTAATTTAACTTCATCATCCCAACGGGGTTGGTTGCGGAGTCTAGGATCAGGGGCTTTTTCTGAAATTGGGTTTTATTGTTAATTGGATGAGTTGGAGGGGATTTGGCTGCCTTAGGGTGGCTGTTTTGGAGGGTATTTGGATGCCTTTTGGTGGCTGTTTTGGAGGGGATTTGGCTACCATTGAGGGCTTTTGGTGGGTTGCCTTCTTTGGTTTTTATAGTGGCTGAAATTTGAAGTGTTTAGTGGCTGAAATTTGAAGTGTTTAGTGGCTGAAATTGGAATCGTTTCGTGGCTGAATTTTGAGTTCTGTAGCAACTAAAATATGATTTCGACGCTTTCTTTTCGAGTCACCTAAGCTAGCCCTCCCTTAGGCAACTCCTTTCGGTTGTAGTTGTGGCCCTCTTAGGAGTCCGCTTGTAACTATTTAACGAAGCAACTCTAAAGTAAATGATTTACTTGATACTGCACATGACGGCGTTAGGCGATAAATGCGACGAGAACCCTATGAAGGACTATGGCAAAGGAAAAGTTGTGGTGAGTCTTTACCGCTTTGATTACGTATACATTTGAATTATTTTGAATTATGAATATGTAGAATTACTTTACCCTGAGTTATTTTCTTGCATGGACACTAAATTGAACATTGAATTGAATATTGATTTGAAGAAATTCAAAGATTTGAAATGACTGGAAATATGAAATCGCTGAAAGGCTAAACATGGATTAGCATTCGATAGAAACTCCGATGGGAAACTTATATAATTATTCCCTATATTTTGAAATGAATATGAAAAAAATAAGAAACTGAGTGTGCGTCGACACATAGAAATGTTAAGGGTTAGCCTCGTAGGGGGGTAGAACTCCTACACCTCGTAGAGGGTAGAACTCAGGCACCTCGTAGTGTGTGTGTGTGTGTGTGTGTGTGGGGGGGGGGGGGGGGGGGGGGGGGGGGGGGGGTCGAACTCTTACAGATTTTGATACAAAATTATCTAATCTAGCAGGTGTGGAAGTCTGCTGCGTATTTGAGCGTCCTAGAGCGGACATTGATGCGATGAGCCCAGATGTTTGATTGAATGACCCTCCGTATTTCGAAAGAACGAAAAGTGATATGGAAATCCTGAACTGAACACAGAAATGAACAAGAATGAGAAATAAAAAAATTGATATCACAAACAGTTTATTTTTGTTGTACTACTCACTGTACTTGTTTATTTTACCTCATGTTCTACTACACATGTTCATATAGAATTATATAACTGCATATTGATGCTGACTCTTCGTGTTTGCATGTAGTGCGGTTGAAGAGGTAAGGAACTCACTTAATTTCTAAGCTAACTGGTTGTCGATCTCTTTTTTTAGGATCAGACTGTGAGCATCCCAGTCCCCGCTAGGAGGATACATGCGGAAGCAGAAAGGAAACAGAGGGAAGACATGACTCGAGCACGGTTTAGAGTTTGCTCAACAGGGTCGGAGGCTTGCGCCTTCGTGCGTCGTTTTTGCGCCTTTGGAGCATAAAAGTCATGTATGGGTGCGATTTCTGTTGCAAACTTTTTTTTCCAAAAAAAGAAAGAAATAATGTAAGAACTCAATTTTTTTTTTGCATGATTTAGTGTATGTGAAACATAATCCAGTGTTAAGACTTAGATATGATGCAAGTGACCACAATAATTCTATTTTTTAAGAGATAGAAATGATAGTAATGAATAATTAATGAGTAGAATATATGAAAAATCTTATCAAGAAGATGAAGTGATGTTTGATGCTTATTTTTTTAAATGAATGTGGTTGCGCCTTGCCTTCGTCAGGCGCGCGCCTGCGCCTTGAGCCTCTCGCCTAGGCTCCAAGACCCCTTTGCGCCTTGGTGCGCCTTGCGCCTTTAATAACTAAGATAACTGCTAACTCCGCGATTTCTCTGCATCGCTCTCCCATTTGTCCTCTATAGTAGCTATAATCTCCTCAACAGGTGTCTCCTCAATCTCAGTGTTGTGCTCACCTTCTTCTTCAATCAATAACTTCCTAGTCGGGCACTACACCGGCCATAAGCCCCCTACCAAAGCACATATAACATTGTACGCCCCCCCCCCCCCCCGATTAGGAGGTCTATGAATGATCGCTTTTCCATTCGCATTCGCAAGGGTGCGAGGAGGCATTGTGGCAGTGGTCATGGTCGGAGTGGGTCTCCTAAGTGTGGAAGTATCAAGTCAAGAGGTGACCTGTCTCGGGCCCGCAGAGCGCATGTACTGCTCATACTCAAGTGCTAGCAGAAACACCTGCTCAATTGTCTCTACTCTGTGGGGAATCGGTTCCCTCCAGATTTCATATCTGAGTTTGGCCCGATAACGGAAAGCAATCGCGATGGGCTCCTCTAGAATGTCACTCTTCAGCGTTAACTCATCAAAACGTGGCATATACACGGAAAGGGTCCTCTGCCGAAAAGCGTATTTGTCCTTCAGACGTTGTTTCAACTCAGCCCATCTGGTGATGGGGCAGTATCTGTCTTGCTCAAGAGATCACTTTAAGCTCGTCCAGTAGATTTTGGTCTGCCCATGTAATTTCATTTTGTCAAGCAATATCTGCCTCTCGTCACTCATCTCGTACCACTCAAAGTACTGGTTCATGTCCAAAAGTCTGTAACTAAATGCTTTCGGGTCCAAGTGATCGTCGAAGGATGGTGCGTCAATGCGAATGCACCAGGTAATATCATCCTAGACTAGGGATGCTCCGCGACGTGACTCTGGGTATTCATCATGATCATAATCATATCGTGTTGGTGGAGCACGATCTCGATGACTAGGTGGAGGGGTGGACGAGGTTCATCAAGAGGGTGGTGGTGTCTCATAGGGGTTGGACCTTGTCGATACTCATAGGCCTGCTCAAGATTCCTCCTCGCAGGACCCCTGAGAGACGTTATGACCGAATTCGAACTGGCAACCTAATCGTCATTAAGGTTTTGGTCAGACATGGATGGAAGGAACAAACTACCAATACGTAGCATATAATGTAGCCCAACCTGGGCTTTGCTACCAATTTGACGCAGGGGTAGGTTGACAATGAAGGATGCCCTAATATGCGACACAAAGTGAAATGTGGTGCGCCTATTGACAAACCTAAAGTGGGTGTAAATGCAATAGACAGACTGATCTAAATTGACAATAAGTATTAATTAAAGTAAAACTTAATCGGGTGTACAATTGTTCACAAAAAAATTAATTTGAAGACAAACATGAATCCACAAATAATTGAGGTGTAAATAGTTTTAAACGCGCGCCGAATAAATCATGCAAATCAAATGATTTCACGGAGACAGAGACATAATATCGCGTTCCACAAAACATAGTCCAAATATATCATAATAGAAAATAAAAATACCAAACTATGACTTTCACATGCAGGTGACAGTGGAATGTGGCTTTTTAGAGGTCTAGGGGTTGCTGGCTTTCTCAGGAAACAAAGCGGATGGCAGTGATTCAAGGGGGGCTCGAGTAGTGATGTTGGCTGAGAGGGGAAGCACAGAGCGGAGTCAGGATGGGAACTGGAGGTTGCAGTTTGAGGGGAAACCACACAGTGAGGCGTCGGGATGAAACTGTAGGATGTTACTTGAGGGGAAACCACACAGGGAGGCGTCTAGTGGGATAGGAAGAAGTAGGCGGTGTTGAGCAGTGCAATTCGGCGTCAGCTGGGGTGGGGAAAGGTATGGTAGCGTCGGATTGGGAAGAAAATGTGTGATCGGGAGCAGGGAAGGTGTAATAGAGGACTGTGGGTGGGAAAACAATGAGGCTTGCGGAATTGGGAAAGGAAAGAAGGAATCGACAATAGTAGCGATTGTGGATGGGTTTGCGGAAATGGGTGAGGGAAGTGATGATCGATGGAAGCAAAGGGCTGAGGGAGTCAAAGCCTTGGAGTCACACCAAGGGAGGGCCTCTCGGAGTCGCACCAAAAGGAAGGAGACTGGTGGTTCCGTAACTAGAAGCAAAAACCATCGATGCCATAACTGTTGTTTGTGCACGCTATATATAGTACTTAATTGGACAGTACTCAGATTGGATGGCTCACAATGCTCGGGTCGATCGAGCATCAAATACAACTCAAAACATAAAAGTAAATACATGAAAAATATTTGGGTCGACCATCCGGACACATTTGTAGACTCGGATCGTCCGAATGAGTAGCGGATTACCGCCTCCTGTGGGAATACACGTACATGGGTCGGCGATCTCCATCACATGGTCTCCCTATTATGATAGATCCTAAAGCCAAGAATATTCTCAATATTATTATGTGTGGTATAATATCAATAAAATTCATCCTCAACACTATATAAAACTAATTGCATGGAAACCTAACTCATCCATTAATCAAACCTTGAACATTGACGATAGTATGAAAGTAATAAAGATTAGTCGAGATGGTTGCATTAGGGATAAACAGGATGCTTTCTAGTAAATTTCTCTAACTTTTTGGGGTATTGGAACTTGGGAGTGCTCGTGATGTTGAAATTTAAACTCTTAATATGGCATTATCTTATGAAAGGATTTAGATCACTCCTCTGTTTTTATTCAATCTGACTATTCTAACTTTTCTCTCTAGTCCTTCACAAATCTAAACATTATTGGAAACAGAAACATTCCTGGGATAAGATCTACCACATTCTGGATACTATGGAATAGAGCATATCTCATATCTTTAGAGCATGAAACTCTCTTGTTGATTCTTGTGCCTTATATGGAATGACAATTGAAGTTAAATCCTTTTTTTCTAATCGATTATATCCAAAGCTCATTAAAAAAAAACTTATATGTAATGACAAACTGGGTTTATCAAGTATCTGCTGATGAACAATGAGGTGTCAAAATACTAAAGTTAAATCAGAGATGAGCAGGCAAATCCAATAACCTTATATACTTCATTTTTTCAGATCAATGAATTGTAAAAGCCCTGCATTACTGGATTTAGTCTTTATACTTGAGATTTTGTTGCACTCTCAAATATCAAAGTTGATTACACGGTTCGTTTCTTTTCCTCAAGTCCAATTGTCAAGTGTGTTATTTGTACAACCCGTATTCAGCGAGCAGAAGGAGGGCTCGCCCCAGTGAGCTAAAGCAGGAACTAGCACAATCACGGTGCTAGATGGGCGAGTCCGGCGAGATGACCGGACTCGCCACTAGGCGAGAGCGAGCTCATCACGTGTTCTATGGCGCAAGCCTGAGTAGCACAGACGGGCTCGCAGGCGAGTAGGCGAGTCCGAGCCGGTCCAACACTCAGGCTCGCCTAGG
Source organism: Dactylorhiza incarnata (assembly GCA_033032865.1). Classification (NCBI taxonomy): domain Eukaryota; kingdom Viridiplantae; phylum Streptophyta; class Magnoliopsida; order Asparagales; family Orchidaceae; genus Dactylorhiza; species Dactylorhiza incarnata. The sequence continues at coordinate 27,434 of JAWHQI010000219.1, forward strand.
TCAGTGAGCAGCAATCTATCTGAAGGTCAGAATGGTTATCAGCAGACCGTCAGGGTCTGGAAATAGTATTCTCGTTAAGGCAGAGGTCGCTATCCGCATACCATCTGGGTCTGGGAATAGCATTTTGGTAAAGGCGGAGGCCACTACCCACAGGCCAATAAAGACCAATTTACCCTCGAGAGATTTGCCTATAAATAGAACCTCATAGCACCTCGGAGATGGCAGACCCAACCTCTTAAGAGCTCGCACCATACGAGTTTCTTCTCCGTGTCGTCCGAGGTGCCGAGCTCAGTACTTGGTTTTCGGAAGGAAAGTCGAGAGAACTTTCGGGTGTGTGGCGGGACCTCCTCGCTACAGCTCGCGGGTCCGTGAGTAGGCATTTCAATCCACCATCGGAGAGGGTTTGATCTAGGCTCGGAATATTCAGTCATAAGTGTCGGACTGTGGGATAAGTAACCCAAGCTACCCCCTCTTGGTCCGAACTCCGTTGAACCGGTATCAGGGTTTCAACACTATTGATGTTCCCTTGAGTTGTAATCCTTGTGTTCTTGATCATGATAAGAAATTGTTGCTCGTCCTTATACAACTACAGATTTGCTGTCAATCAATTTCAGATAGTTTGGGCAGCTTTTCTTTGGTCCATGCTAGGTAATGAAAGTTATGGCTCCTCACTATGGTACTATAGGGTTTCTTAGGACTCTTTGTTTATGTAGGTTGCTTCCATGCTGCTAGAGAGCCGACTGGTTGTAACAAAAGCGTTGCATTCATGTATGCATATATGAAGCTTGTGAGAGCATAAGTTATCCCAGTTATGCGTGCATGCACATTAGGATTTTTAGAACCTATGTATTAAACTCAGCCAATTTGTGAAGAGTGAAGAGATCCGAGAACTTATAAAGAACTCAATACAACTTGGTATATCTGGTGTGGGATTAATTTAAGTCACACACAACAAAACAAACAAACCAACAAGCATGTGGATGACCATGTGGACACTACAGCGCGAGGCATAACCTCGCTCCGATAATATTTTAGAACTCAGACATCCAACTCGAAACCAATTGGTCAAAACTCAAATTTTGATAGGTCCAAGGACTTATACAAGCACCCACGAAAATTTGGGATATCATATATGGAATAAATGTAATTTACGCACAGTAAAAAGTTAACCAAGCAAGCGCGGGTCACATTGACGCTTCACCAACATGACATGTGGCCACTTTGGGATAATTCCAACAATGATAATGCATGGTTATATGTATGTAGAGCTAGTGTTCTGATAAATACATAATCGATCTAAAATTAAATCAATCTTGGACTAAATCAAGTTAGCCACAACTCGATGTCGAAATGGGGGAAAAGTGGCTCTGAGTTTAAATGCCACATAGCTTTGACAATTACTAGCGTGGACTTTAATGGATTGTAGTTAATATTTTTCAAGGGAATTTGGTCGTTTTTCCTTTAAAATTTTCCTGATGAAGGGCCTAGTTGAAAGATTGGACCTTGGTAATCTAGTAAGTTGAGCTGAAATTCATTCCAAGAGTTGCATCAAATTATAGGTAAAACACATTTTATTTCTTGGTAACCTGTGAGTTCCAAGTAAAACCATGTGCAAGCTAACTAAATTAAACAAGATCTGAAAAAGTAAGGATCGTGCTGCTTTAAACAAGATCTGACAGAGAGTGGTAGGAAAATGCACAACTGATAGAAGGAAATTAGTTGACATACCTGAATCAAAGCTGTGGCAATTGCAAAAACCACGTAAAGATCAATGACCTGAAAAACATATTTACATGTGAGAATCTAAGGTGCAGTTCAGATCTGGGCCATCTGGCAATGTATTATGTACAGTATATACCTTGAGATTGGTAGGTGTTGCTGCATAAGAGGAACGTAAAGAGCGTATAAGTGTAACAGCATCAGTGGAACTCGATTTCGCCATTGCTATCTATGCCTTTTAGTGATTTCTCTCTGATCTAAAAGGAGTGACAGGAAAAACATTTATATCTGCTGAATGGAAGATCTGAAAAGCTATCTAATTACAAACGCAGAAAACAGAAAATGAATGGAAGATGCATTCACCGGAGAAGATGCATTTTTTATCTAAAAATTACTGGAACAAGATCTGCAACATCCAAGAAAAAACGCAGAAAACAGAAAACGTGTAAGATCTGCAGATCAGGGAGGAGGAGGTTACCTTGCAGGAGAAGAGGATATCTGGAGATCAGTTGAGGGTGACGATGTTGAGGGGGACTATTGTCGATGTCGAAGCGAGTAGTAGATCACGTCGAGGGGGACGATGTCGATACGCGAGAAACGAAGGAAGCTTGGAATATCGTCGACGATGATGTCCAGAGGAGCGATGTCGAGGGCGCTCGTCTTTTCGAAACCCTCGGCGAGAAGGAGCTGAACCGCAGTAATGAAAAAGCTGGAACGATCTGCGATTCAAATATACACGCAAGCGTGATTTTTTTAGACACACCTTGATGGCAATCAGTGGCCGGAAACGAGACGCGAGATGGGGTGGGATCGAGAGTGATACCTGGACGGCGATAAGTTTCGATGATCGGTCGTAAGGAGGAGAAGCGGCGGTGCAGATACCGTTGACGAGAACGGGTTGGACGGACGGCGAAGGAGAAACGAAAGCCAAGGGCAGACCCACGGACTAGGGTATGGAATATGTACATTTTAGGGTCCGTTTGTTAATGTGCATATATTAGTTCGTCGGGCCGCTAGCGTGATGCTGTCAAGCGGTCATCTGTTTTATTCAGGTGGGTTTTGCCTGTTTTCGTATTGGCTTCGTCCGTGCTCGATGCGTCTATGAATTGTGTCCGCAATATATACATATGAGTACTAGAAATGATCGTAAAAAAATATAAATTAATATTACAATATTTATTTTGTAAAAAAAAATAAGTATATATATTTAAAAAGATTTTTTTTACTCTTTCCCTCTCCGCCGCACTCTCTCTCTTTCTTTCCTCTCTTTCTCTATCTCCTTATCTTTCCTCTTTTTCAAAATAATATTTTGTTATTAAAAAACTAATTTGGGAAGTCAAAGGGGAAGAGTAAAAAGGTTCGCACAAAGCTTGGTCATGCTGAGTGAGCCGGAGGCAAGGCAGCATGGAGGGGGTGCGGAAGATCCTGGAGGGAAGTGTGACCAAGGAGAGGACAACTTTCAAGGGGAGAGACCCGACCCCCAAGGGTGGAGGCAGGGGTCGAAGACACCCCTCCCCCCACCTCAGCAAGCCATGGTGATTGGCGGGGGAAGGAGGAGGAGAGCCAGGAAAGCAGAAAGGAGAGGGAGAGGAGAGGATATGGTTGCGTTACCCTACTGCGACTTCCACGAGGAGAAAGGTCACGCGACATCCGCCTGCCCTGAGTTCTTGGAAATGAGGGATGTACAACCCTCATATTTGCCGAGCTGGTGCGACCCGACGCAGATGAGTTCGCGGTAGATCGACTAGTTGAGGTAAGTGAGGACTGACCGAACCAAGAGAAAGGCCCGGGAGGAGGCTTCCCAGCTCGGGCGAGTGGACCATAGGTCCACTCGCCCGAGGCTTTGGAAAGGTACACTCGCCCAATCTGAACCGCGGTAATGAAAAAGCTGGAACGATCTGCGGTTCAAATATACACGCAAGCGTGATTTTTTTTAGAAACAAAGATCAGATCATGAAACCCATCGAAAGAAGAAAAAAAATCACTGAATCAAAGGAGTATCGCAGACACAGCTTGATGGCAATCAGTGGCCGGAAACGAGACGCGAGATGGGGTGGGATCGAGAGTGATACCTGGACGGCGATAAGTTCCGATGATCGGTCGTAAGGAGGAGAAGCGGCGGTGAGGATACCGTTGACGAGAACGAGTTGGACGGACGGCGAAGGAGAAACGAAAGCCAAGGACAGACCCACGGACTAGGGTATGGAATATGTACATTTTAGGGTCCGCTTGTTAATGTGCATATATTAGTTCGTCGGCCGCTAGTGCGATGCTGTCAGGCGGTCTTCTGCCGTATTCAGGCGAGTTTTGTTTGTCTTCGCACTGGTTTCGTCCGTGCTCGATGCGTCTACGAATTGTGCCCGCAATATATACATTTGAGTACTAGAAATGACCGTAAAAAAATATAAATCAATATTACAATATTTATTTTGTAAAAAAAATACATATATATATTTAAAAAGATTATTTTTACTCTTTCCCTCTCCGTCGCACTCTCTCTCTTTCTCTATCTCCTTATTTTTCCTCTCTTTCAAAATAATATTTTTTTATTGAAAAACTAATTTGGGAAGTCAAAGGGGAAGAGTAAAAAGGTTCGCACAAGGGTTGGTCATGCTGAGTGAGCCGGAGGCAAGGCAACATGGAGGGGGTGCGGAAGATCCTGGAGGGAAGTGTGACCAAGGAGAGGACAACTTTCAAGGGGAGAGACCCGACCCCCAAGGGTGGAGGCAGGGGCCGAAGACACTCCTCCCCCACCTCAGCAAGCCATGGTGATTGGCGGGGGAAGGAGGAGGAGAGCCAGGAAAGCAGAAAGGAGAGGGAGAGGAGAGGATAGGGTTGCGTTACCCTATTGCGACTTCCACGAGGAGGAAGGTCACGCGGCATCCGACTGCCCTGAGTTCTTAGAAATGAGGGAGGTCAGGGGTCCAAGACAGCAACAATAACAACCGAAAGAGGTCGAGGAAGACCAGGCCTGGAAGTAGGAGACCAAGTTTTGGTTTTCATACTTAGTTTTTCTTTAAGTCCATGTAGTATGCTGGTTTACTTTCAGACTTAGTTTTTCTTTCATGTAATATAATGATCAAAGTTATGAAAGTTTTCAAGGTACTTAGCCCCGATGCTGGCCCGCTGATCAGGCTCCCATCAAGCTGGCAGGGCCGGGAACCACTCAGTGGCCGGAGGTTTCAGAAGTACTTAGTCCAGATGCTGGCCCGCTGACCAGGCTCCCACCTAGCTGGCAGGGCCGTGAACCGCTCGGTGGCAGGAAGGTCTCAATGTACTTAGCATCGATGTTGATCCGCTGACCGGGCTCCCACCTAGCTGGCAGGGCCGGGAACCGCTCGGTGGCAGGAAGGTCTCAAGGTACTTAGCCCCGATGCTGGCCCACTGACCAGACTCCCATCAAGCTGGCAGGACCGGGAACCGCTCGGTGGCCGGAGGTTTTAGAAGGAACCTACCCACCGCCCCTTTTGGGTTGCCGCCTGCTGGCCGGAGTGAGACTACCAGCAGGTTCGTTGAACCCCGACAAACCTGTCGGGGGTTGTCTGACGGGGCTCACGGGCAGAGCCACTGCCGATATGGGCCTCACGGGCGGGGCCACCGTCGGCGGTGGCCTTGTCAGAGCTCCGCCGGACTACCCCCGGCAGGTTCGTCGGGGTCCGGCGAACCTGCTCCGGTGATCTCACTCCGGCCAACCAGCGGCAGCCCAAAAGGGGCGACGGGAAGGAGGGGAGGGTGTGCACGGGATTTTGGGGGGAGGGAGGGAGGAAGTTTTGATCCTAATGGCTATTCGTAGCCCATCGTGTTGAGATCAAATGGTGGAGATTGTTCATATGCTTTTTTACCTACCTAATTACATTATCATGGTCAAATCTCATACTTCTTTATAATATATTATATATTATAGATATACATATATATATATGTATATACATACATACATATATATATATATATATATATATATATATATATACATACATATATCTTTATCTTTACCATATATAAAGAAATATCAAACCCATGAATTTTAAAGCCGTTGAAATGATTACGGACGTTGAATCTGGCATGATATTTCATCAGCCGTCGGATCAAACCGCTCCCTCTCTCTCCACTTTTTCATAGGTCTCGTAAACCTACTAGGGAGTGACCTAAAACTATGAAGATGTAGAGTACCCTGCAACATAAAATTACGATTTTACCCCTAAATTTATTGAAAAATGAGTGTCACATGGCCTATTTTGTAATCTCACAAAATTTGTCAATGGTGAGAATTGAACTCAGGTCTCCACTATGTCAACCAAAGATGACAATCATCACACCATACGGCTTTTGTTGAACAAAATTAAATTAAGTTTTATGTATACTGTTATAAATATAGATCGCCCCCGCAGAAAATCGTTGTCCCTGCCGAATGTCACCACCGCCGAATGTCGTCGCCTCTGCCGAATGTCACCCCCGCCTAATGTCACCGCCCCTGCCGAATGTCGCCGCCCGCACGGGGGGGCCCGTGCCCTGTCACTCGTGTATATATATACACATACACATATATACATACATACATATATATATATATATATATATATACATACATATATATATACATACATACATATATATATATCTTTAACTACTATATAGAAGAAATTGCCTTTTGTGCAACATTCAAAATTGTCAAATATAGCATCATTCTTTTACTCCAATGACTTAACATATATTATAAAAAAATGGAAATTCATAAAATATAATGACTATTTGTGTAATTACACAAAATTCCTACAATAAAAATAATAATAGAAATACATAATATCCAAAAGTTTTTAGTAGACCTCCTAAACCTGCAATGGTAGGTATCATTATGCCTACAAAACTAATTTCAAAATATAATGGCTCACTTTAAAATGATTTTTTGTTGAAATATAAATGTTTTTGAACAAAATAATTATAAAATATTGATGTATATTTTTTACGGTCATTTTGAGTACTCATATGTATATGTTGCGGGCGAAGCCCGCCGTCGCCGGCCGAGTATTGTCGAATGCGGGCGCAGCCCGCTAAGAGTCAGCGAGCACGGGCGAAGCCCATGCGAGCATCTTCGCACGGACTTTATGCGGGCGAAACCCGCATTGATGCGGCCGAAGGCCGCCCGAGAGCGTCGAGCACCGGCGTAGCCCGTGCGAAAATGCTCGTATATATATATATGCATATATATGTACGTATATATGTATGTATATATATATGTATGTATGTATATATATATGTATGTATGTATATTTGTATGTATGTATATATGTATTGTTGCGGGTCGCACACGGCTCTTCCGCGGTCCGGTCTAAATCGACCGCCTTAGCTCGAGAGTCGAGCCGGCACGCGCAAACAGTCAATGTGGACGGTAATGGACAAGGAGACTTTTTACCGTGGAAAACCCCAAGGCGGGGTGAAAAACCACGTCGTCGGAGCTGTGCCGATTAAACTTCACTATCTTCCCGGGAGGTTGCAGCTTTCGGAGAAAGAGAGGGCGACAGGCCGCGCCTCTTTACAATTTCAAGTGAGAGAGACGCTCGGAGGGTGACAGGCCACCTCTCAGATGCTGAGTGACTTGAGGAAATATTCTAAGTCCTGGACTCTTCGGTTGCTGGAATGGACTCCTGATGGATCGTGGCTTCGTCGGTGCTCGGAGCTTTGCCTTGGTCGGAAGCCTCGTTGCGCACTGGGAGAGTGCGTACCTTGGAGAAGAGTGCGCACGTTGAGTGTGTGCGCACGTTGGAGCGGAGTGCGCACGACGTTCACTTTTACGGAACGCGGGAGGCACGTAGGAGGATTTCCCGGAGGCAGGATTCCTGTAGAGAGAGAGAGAAAGAGAGGGAGGTTTCCCGGAGAGAGAGAGAGAGAGTCTGGATCCAAATGAAGACCCATGGGGTCCTATTTATAGGATAACGGGGTAGTTATGGCGGTTATGGTGTGCGGATAGCGCTTTTAATTAAATAAATAATTAAATAAATAGAAAAATAGAAAGATCAGACGGCCCATGCGCGATCCTTGCATGATCGGGCGGTTAGAATACCCGCCGGACGGTTTCCTCGTCGGAGCGGCGGCGCCGGCCACCGCCGGAATACCAAAAATGGGCGGCGGTGGCGGCAGACTTCTTCCTCACGGGGGAGAAGGGCCGACCGCCGCCTCCCTCAAGGGGGGAGGGGCGGTCGGGCTCCTCCCCCGAAGAGGGAGGGTCGGCCGGCCCCTTCCAAAGAGGGGGCGGCCGGGGTCGGGCCCCTCAAGGAGGGGGCGGCCGGCCGGGCCGACCTCCTCCAAGGAGGGGGCGGCCATGGCCGAGCCCCTCCATGAGGGGGCGGCCGGCCTCCTCCCTTGAAGAGGGAGGGGCGGCCGACCCCTTCCAAGGAAGGGGCGGCCGGCCGGGCCGACCCCCTCCAAGGAGGGGGCGGCCATGGTCGAGTCCCTCCATGGAGGGGGCGGCCGGCCCCCTCTAAGGGGGCGGCCGAGGCCGGCCCCCTCAAGGAGGAGGCGGCCGGCCTCCTCTAAGGAGGGGGCGGCCGTGGCCGACCCCCTCCAAGGAGGGGTCGGCCAAGGCCGGCCGGCCCCCTTGAAGGAGGGGGTGGAGTCCGGCGGCCGGCCCCCTCTCGTGAGAGAGGGGGCGGCGGTTAGCCCGGATTGGGCTCGACGGTTTGTTCGTCGTAGGTGGTTACGCCGAGTGGGCGGTTATGCCGAGTGGCGGTTACGCCGTAGTGGGCGGTTACGCCGAGTGGCCGGCGGTTACGCCGTAGTGGGCGTTTACGCCGAGTGGCGGTTACGCCGTTTGACCACCACGTAGGAGATAATAGGATAACGATTTGACCGGCCATGATGGAGAAAGTGGGGTTAGTGGGGGTTTGGAAAACCGCCCACTAACCGCCCGAACCCGGGCTATAAATACGAGTACGCATCAATTGCCCCCCAAGACCTTTGACGGGGAGAACGCTTGGCTAAGGAGGAGAAGGTCTTTCCCCTACGGACGCTTGTTTCCATCATGGCGGAATGCGACGAGATTGTGCGCGAGGTAAGTGAATCTGGTTCGGGGATAAGTTGTGGAGAAGGGTCGGAGCACCCAAGCGAGTGCGGTGAGTGGAGTGCCGCCGGGGCGCAAGCGGGTGCGCCCCGGGCTGCCGCTTCCAACAGCGTGCACGGGCGTGCGCTCCCCGGGGAAGCGCGCGCGGGATCGCGCGCCCCGGGGGAGTGCGCACGGGCGCGCGCGCCCCGGGCGAGCGCGCGCTCGGGGCGAGCGCGCGCGGGTGTGCGCGCCCGGGCTAGCGCGCGCGCGGGCGCGCGCTCTCAGGGCGAGCGCGCTCGGGTGCGCGCGCCCCGGGAGAGCGCTCCCTGGGTGAGCGCGCGCGGGTGTGCGCGCTCCGGGCGAGCACGCGCGGGTGCGCGCGCGTGGGTGCGCGCGCTCGGGGTGAACGCGCGCGGGTGCGCGTGCTCCGGTTGATTGTGCCTCGGGCGAGCGTGTGCGTGTGCGGGTGCTTGGGGTGAGCGCGCGCGATCACGGTGAACGCGCGCGGGCGTGTGCGCGCGTGGGCGTGTGAGCGCGCGTGCTCGCGGTGAACGCGCGCGGGAGTGTAGGGGCTAATGTTGGCCGATTCTGAACTTGTTTTTTCTGCTTTGCTCTTGCATGGATCTAAGCGTGGAGGTTGCGGGCGCCCGATGAGAGGTCGTTCTCTTCTAAATGTTGAAGGTATCGCTGTTTGGAGGAAGCGGTACAATGTACCCGACGACTTAGAGATCAAGGTGCCGGGGATCCAAGAGCGGGCTCAAAATCCTCCATCCGGATGGATGACCATATGCGACTCTTCTCTTCGATCTGGCTTTCGCCTGCCTCCTTGCGAGGAGGTGGTGGAGATTCTGAGGTTCTTTGCGTGTCCGGTCTCTCAGTACACGCCATTAGGCATGATGCGGATGATGGGTTTGGCTGCCTTCTTTAGAGAGCACGGGTCTCGAATTTCGTTGGACTTATTCCGCGAATGGTGCTTCGTGGAATCAAATAGTGGCGGGCGCATCGAGGTTCACAGCAAAAAGCGATGGCTCAGGTTTGAAAGTCGTGTCGATCGTCGGCACAGGAACACTTTATACGGATATGTTCGCAATTCCTGGTCTCTTCCAGAGGAATGGAGATCGCTCCCCGGTCGTAGTGGCAGAATTTCTAGAAGGGAGCACGAGTTTACCCCAGTGCTGGGCTTTATGGACGCGGGTTCGCTATCGAAGGCCCTTTTTCACCTGTCGAAGGGTGTGGAGGAGAAGCGTTTGCTCCTCTACGGGTTGTCCACTGACGTGGGACGTTCTGCTGCGGCTCCTTTGGGCCGAGGGACGAAGAGGCGTCTTGTCTTCCGAAATGCTGATCAAATTCCGGCCCCTCGATCTCCCGACAGAGGGGGAGAGCAAGTTGAAGAGGTGGCGGTTGGTGAGTCTCAAGCCGAGGGTGCGCCTGACGCCTCAGATGTGGAGGTACTCGAGTCTCCTGCCCCCCGAGTTCCTGATGAGGTCCCTCGCCGACGCCCGGTAAAGGGAATAAGAGTATCGTCGTCGCTGGAGGCGTTGAAAGCTGCGGTGAGCGTGACTTCGATTCTCTTGTTTCTCTTCCTAATATCATCCATGTTCTAAACATTTTCTTGTTTCTTGCAGATTGGTGTTCAGATGAGTATTGCCCACACCTGGAACGACCATTACGTTGGCCTGAAGGATAGTCATGAGCAGCTTCAGAGGGAGCTCCGGGAGTCTCAAGAGTCCCTGTTGATTTCCAGGGGTAGACGGGAGCGCGATATGTCGCGATTCAACCAGGTTGAGGCAGGTTTGCGCGCTGAGCTTAGGCAGTTACAGGGGGAGCTTCGTGCTGAGAAGGAGCAGGCGGACGAGTCTGCCTGTCTTCGGGTGGTGGCCCTTGAAGACGTGGCTCGTTTGGAGGCAGAGGTGGGGCGCCTTTCGTCCCAGGAGCGAATTGTCGAGTTAAAGGCCGCGGGGGTTGCTGAGTACTGAGATTCGCTTGACTACGAGCAGGATCGTGTGACCTTTGCCGACGAGATCCGTGGCGAGATTTGGAGCTTTGAGGTGGAGCCGCAGCTGGAAGATGAGCGTGAGGTCGCCTTCCGTCGAGGTGCGGCGAAGGCTTTCCGCCTGATCGCTAGAGTCTGTGATGTGGACGTTGAGGGCCTCGGAGCCGGCGACCTATCGGAAGATGATGCTGATGTCTCGGAGGGAGAGGTTAGCGTCTGACGCATAGCCGTTTGTTTGTATTCTTGTACTTTGTGAATGTCCAGTTGTATGTTGTTCGTGTGTTTTTATATTCGCCACGATATCTGTCCCCGTTTGTTGACTGGGTTTGTACATCATCTTACTTTGTTTTTGTGATGATATGTTAAAAAGACACCTGGGAAAGCGCGATTGTGAATGAGCTCCGTGGTTGATTTATTTGTCTTGATTGGCGTAGTAGCAGTCCTTTGACCGTACTTGCCTTAGAAGAATTGAGTCCCCATTTCTTGGTCTGGGCGAGGACCGTCGGTCCGATCGTCCGCTGAGGTAAGTGTGGGTGCGGTTCTTTGACCGACTCTTTCTTCAAGGAGGGACCGAGGTCCTGTCGCTTGTCTTAGACGAGGACCGAGGGTCCGGTCGTCCGTTAGGGTAGGTGTAGGTACGGTCCTTTGACCGACCTTGCCACCAAGGAAGGACCGAGGGTCCTGTCGCTTGTCTTAGACGAGGACCGAGGGTCCGATCGTCCGTTAGGGTAGGTGTAGACGGTCCTTTGACCGACCTTGCCTCCAAGGAAGGACCGAGGGTCCTGTCTCTTGTCTTAGACGAGGACCGAGGGTCCGGTCGTCCGTTAGGATAGGTGTAGGTATGGTCCTTTGACCCACCTTGCCTCCAAGGAAGGCCCCAGGGTCCTGTCGCTTGTCTTAGACGAGGACCGATGGTCTGGTCGTCCGTTAGGATAGGTGTAGGTGCGGTCCTTTGACCTACCTTGCCTCCAAGGAAGGACCGAGGGTCCTGTCGTTTGTCTTAGACGAGGACCGAGGGTCCGGTCGTCCGTTAGGATAGGTGTAGGTACGGTCCTTTGACCTACCTTGCCTCCAAGGAAGGACCGAGGGTCCTGTCGCTTGTCTTAGACGAGGACCGAGGGTCCGGTCGTCCGTCTTCTACAGGTGTAGGTGCGATCCTTTGACCGACCTTGCCACCAAGGAAGGACCGAGGGTCCTGTCGCTTGCCTTAGACGAGGACCGAGGGTCCGGTCGTCCGTCTTCTACAGGTTTAGGTGCGATCCTTTGACCGACCTTGCCACCAAGGAAGGACCGAGGGTCCTGTCGCTTGTCTTAGACGAGGACCGAGGGTCCGGTCGTCCGTCTTCTACAGGTGTAGGTGCGATCCTTTGACCGACCTTGCCACCAAGGAAGGACCGAGGGTCCTGTCGCTTGTCTTAAACGAGGACCGAGGGTCCGGTCGTCCATCTTTTACAGGTGTAAGTGTGATCCTTTGACCGACCATGCCACCAAGGAAGGACCGAGGGTCCTATCGCTTGCTCGCCATTTGCTGTATTGGTATGGAGCTCCCGAGGGTTCGTCCTTGGGAGATGATGAGGTTTCGCGGATTCTTGATTGCGCGCGATTGTAAGTAAACTGGCTCCGAGAATAGCCATGCATTTACTAAGCAAAGAGAACGAGCAAGCATGTGTTCACATATAACGAAACGATAGTTCGTGTGCAAGTGGCTACTTGCAACCTTTAAGTTCTGTAGTTGTTCATAACACAAACATTAGTTCATAAGATAAAAGATGAAGTCGAAGAGGTCGTTCATCTGGTGCATGAAGTGCCGGTGTGCGAGGTCGCTCGGACATAGGGCTGCACTTGTTGTAGGTAGCATGCTCGTGTCGTCCCTTGGTCTCCGCGAACAACTCCTACCCAGGACGGGGTGATAAATTTCATGGCGAGGTGCGGGATGGACGGGATTGCCCCAAATGCTACCTGGAGCGGATGACCGAAGATTGCGTTGTACGGCGATTCCATTGTGACTGCCACAAACTGAATGTTGTGAGTTGCCTGCTTCGGGAACTCTCCCAAGGTTACTGGGAGGGGGATGGTCCCCTCAACAGGAACCGGATTTCCGCTGAATCCATGTATGGGCCCTGGAGCCTGCTGAAGCCTTTCCCTCTGGATCTTCATTCCTTGGAGAGCGGTCATGAAGATGACGTTCACCGAACTGCGGTTGTCTATCAGTATTCTCTTGGCGCGGAAGCTGGGATCTCCAATCTCTGCGCTTATGACCAGGGGGTCCTGGTGCGGCGTGAGCAGCCCCTCGAGGTCCTTATCCCCGAAGGAAATTGTCCCCGAGGTTTGAGTGTTTCGGTCTTTGCTCCGTTCCTCGTGCTCGGCGATGGAGTTGACTGTGTCATAGGGTGGTCCGTAGATGGTCTCTACGATCCCTACTATTTCTCTGTTCCCTGTACCCCCCTGGGGAGCCGGTGGCCGGTTCCGGGTACGGTCCTGTATGAACCTTCCGAGAACGCCTTGACGAATGAGGCGTTCGATTTCATCCTTGAGCTTTACGCATTCCTCCGTTGTGTGCCCTGCTCCCCTGTGGAACTCACAGTACTTCGAGGGGTCTCCTTTGTTTGGCTGAATTTCCGGTGGCCTTCGCAGCGCCGGGTTGTCCTGAATTGCATAAAGCACGTTGGCGCGAGAAGTGTTGAGCGGCGCGTACTCTCGATACGTGTTGGACCCTTTGTTGCCGCGCCGATCCTGTCGCCGGGTATTGTTCCGATGTTCTTCCGGCTGTCGGGGGGTCATCTCTTCCTTCTTTCTCTTTAGTCCTCCCTCGAACTGCTGGCGATGAGCCTCTATCGCTTCGTCAGCTGCAATTTGAGCCTCTATCCGGTGGATGAGGTCGAGATAGCTTGAGACGGTTTCCCTCATCAGAGTTGAGTAGAAACCGCTGGGTCGGAGCCCGCCAAGGAAAACCCCTCGCAAGAGCTCCGGGTATACCCCCGGGGATTTGTCGAGCCTCGGTGGTGAATCGGCGGAAGAAGTCCTTAAGTGTTTCCCCTTCATTCTGACGTATTCCGGAAAGGTGGGAGGGATCCCGGACGACTCTTCTGTTTGCCACGAACTGTTCGACAAACACTTGGGTCAGCTTGACGAAGCTGTTGATCACCCCCTCCCTAAGTGAGTGGAACCACGTCCGGGCTTGCCCCTTGAGCGTCGCTGGGAAGACTTGACACATGAGTTGATCACTAGCGTTGTAGATGCGCATTACAGTTGCGAAGTGGTTGATGTGTTCGAGGGGGTCGTTGGTCCCGTCAAATGTTTCCACGCTGGGCAGCTTGAACCCATGCGGGACTGGGTAAGCTAGTATCTGGGGAGTCAGCGGGGATCCACGTCCAAGTGCCCCCCGAGCATAGGCGGAGGGCCGCCCCAGTTGTCTGCATTCTTCTGCTACCACATCACGGATTTCCTCCCGCGTGATTCTCCTCATCTCCTGATCGGGGACTGTAGCTGCCGAATGGTGGCGGTGAAGCGGATGGGTGGAACTAGCGGTGTCGGACTGCCCATCTCTCGCCGCGTGATGTACGTCAGCGGTGTGTCCGCCGCGGGGTTGGCTCTCTGCCCGAGGGGGATTGGGAGCACGTGGTGCCGAGACGTTCCTGAGGAGTAGGAGCATCTCGATTTTGAATTCTTCTAGTCGATTCATCCGCTCTTCCATGGCCGCCATAGGCGTGGCGACCACTTCTTCAGCGGGGGGAACGTTGACGCCTGAGAGCGAGGGCGTAGATCCCGGCCGCCCTTCGTGAGCGGGCTCTTCTGTCGTACGAGCAGCCTTTCTTGCCATTTCCGTCGGTCGAGTATCACTGTGCTGGGATACTGTCTTCTGAATTCTAGAGCTTTTGGGAACAGTGTTCCCACAGACGGCGCCAAACTGTTGCGGGTCGCACACAGCTCTTCCGCGGTCCGGTCTAAATCGACCGCCTTAGCTCGAGAGTCGAGCCGGCACGCGCAAACAGTCAATGTGGACGGTAATGGACAAGGAGACTTTTTACCGTGGAAAACCCCAAGGCGGGGTGAAAAACCACGTCGTCGGAGCTGTGCCGACTAAACTTCACTATCTTCCCGGGAGGTTGCAGCTTTCGGAGAAAGAGAGGGCGACAGACCGCGCCTCTTTACAATTTCAAGTGAGAGAGACGCTCAGAGGGTGACAGGCCACCTCTCACGATGCTGAGTGACTTGAGGAAATATTCTAAGTCCTGGACTCTTCGGTTGCTGGAATGGACTCCTGATGGATCGTGGCTTCGTCGGTGCTCGGAGCTTTGCCTTGGTCGGAAGCCTCGTTGCGCACTGGGAGAGTGCGTACCTTGGAGAAGAGTGCGCACGTTGAGTGTGTGCGCACGTTGGAGCGGAGTGCGCACGACGTTCACTTCTGCGGAACGCGGGAGGCACGTAGGAGGATTTCCCGGAGGCAGGATTCCTGTAGAGAGAGAGAAAGAGAGAGAGGTTTCCCAGAGAGAGAGAGAGAGAGAGAGAGAGAGAGAGAGTCTGGATCCAAATGAAGACCCCTGGGTCCTATTTATAGGATTCCGGGGTAGTTATGGCGGTTATGGTGTGCGGATAGCGCTTTTAATTAAATAAATAGAAAAATAGAAAGATCGGACGGCCCATGCGCGATCCTTGCATGATCGGGCGGTTAGAATAACCGCCGGGCGGTTTCCTCGTCGGAGCGGCGGCGCCGGCCACCGCCGAAATCCCAAAAATGGGCGGCGGTGGCGGCGGACTTCTTCCTCACGGGGGAGAAGGGCCGACCGCCGCCTCCCTCAAGGGGGGAGGGGCGGCCGGGCTCCTCCCCCGAAGAGGGAGGGTCGGCCGGCCCCTTCCAAAGAGGGGGCGGCCGGGGCTGCCCCCCTCAAGGAGGGGGCGGTCGGCCGGGCCGACCTCCTCCAAGGAGGGGGCGGCCATGGCCGAGCCCCTCCATGAGGGGGCGGCCATGGCCGAGCCCCTCCATGAGGGGGCGGCCGACCTCCTCCCTTGAAGAGGGTGGGGCGGCCGGCCAGGCCGACCTCCACCAAGGAGGGGGCGGCCATGGCCGAGCCCCTCCATGGGGGGGGGGGGGGGGGGGCGGCCGGCCTCCTCCCTTGAGGAGGGAGGGGCGGCCAACCCCTTCCAAGGAAGGGGCGGCCGAGGCCGACCCCCTCAAGGAGGGGGCGGCCGGCCGGGCCGACCCCCTCCAAGGAGGGGGCGGTCGGCCGGGCCGACCCCCTCCAAGGAGGGGGCGTCCATGGCCGAGCCCCTCCCTGGAGGGGGCGGCCGGCCCCCTCTAAGGGGGCGGCCGAGGCCGTCCCCCTCATGGAGGGGGCGGCCGGCCTCCTTTAAGGAGGGGGCGGCCGTGGCCGACCCACTCCAAGGAGGGGTCGGCCAAGGCAGGCCGGCCCCCTTGAAGAAGGTGGTGGTGTCCGGCGTCCGGCCCCCTCTCATGAGAGAGGGGGCGGCGGTTAGCCCGGATTGGGCTCGGCGGTTTGTTCGTCGTAGGCGGTTACGCCGAGTGGGCGGTTATGCCAAGTGACGGTTACGCCGTAGTGGGCGGTTACGCCGAGTGACGGTTACGCCGTAGTGGGCGGTTACGCCGTAGTGGGCGGTTACGCCGAGTGGCGGTTACGCCGTTTGACCACCACGTAGGAGATAATAGGATAACGGTTTGACCGGCCATGATGGAGAAAGTGGGGTTAGTGGGGGGTTTGGAAAACCGCCCACTAACCGCCCGAACCCGGGCTATAAATACGAGTACGCATCATGTATGTATATATGTATGTATATATATGTATGTATATATATGTATGTATGTATATGTATGTATGTATATGTATGTATGTATATGTATGTATGTATATGTATATGTATGTATCATGTATATGTATGTATCATGTATGTATGTATATGTATGTATGTATATGTATGTATATGTATGTATATATATACATATACACACACGAGTGGTCCAAAAGACTTGCTTCAAAATTTGCCTAATGTTTTGGGGACTATTACGACAAAAATAATATATATATATGAGTATCTTCGCACGGGCTACCTCGCCCGCTCGAATGCAGGCGCAGCCCGCTAAGAGTCAGCGAGCACGGGCGAAGCCCGAGCGAGCATCTTCGCACGGACTTTATGCGGGCGAAGCCCGCATTGATGCGGCCGAAGCCCGCATTGATGCGGCCGAAGGCCGCCCGAGAGCATCGAGCACGGGCGCAGCCCGTGCGAAGATGCTCGTATATATATATATATATATATATGTATGCAGTGGCGGAACTAGGATTTTGAAGTTGCACGAGCACAATGAAAGTATTGTCGATCGGGGGGTTCGGGGGGCAGGTCCCCCTGAGCGGGGGTTCGGGGGCAGGGCCCCCTGAGCGGGGGTTCGGGGGCAGGGCCTCCTGAGCGGGGGTTCGGGGGCAGCGTCCCGAAAATTTTTTACAGGGATATTTATGTAAGGAAAATATTCAACACAATATTACAATAAAATGCAATTACATGAAAATTCAAAACAAAACATTATAAAAACAAAACATTGAAATCATAAAACTCTTTTGAAAATTCCAAACAAAACATTGAAATCATAAAACTCTTTTGAAAATAGCTGAATACGTGTTTCAAAATATGTGTTAAATTATATCCTACCTAAATCTATACCAAACTGGATTAAATCACAAACCTAAATCTACATCTATCTCTATATAATTTATATCCTACCTAGATCTAAGTGAGGAAGAAGAATGGACCTTGCGTCCTTGCCGTAAGCTTGAATTTCCTTGCAATCAGATGGAAAAAGTGCTCGAATGTCCTGTCAATTTTGAAGAAGATTGCAATTGTTAGGAAAAAAACATATTTGACAATATGCATAAGTGCTTAGTTGCCTACTAAGAATTTATACGATTAACCAACAAAATGATAACAAAGTTATCAAGAACCGCAAGACAACATTCAGTTTAAATTAGTTCCTAATATCTAGTAATGATACAAGAACCATCCATCCAAGAGAGATAATAAACACAGAACATCTACTGCTGAACAACCTGAACTGATTAGGAGAATAAATAGAGTAAAGAAATACCAGTCTCACAAGTCACAATCACAGATTAGAGCCCAAAGGAACTCCCGACTCTCCAATCACCTGCACAATACACCACTGATTAGGAGAAAAAAATAGATTAGGCTGCACAACTGCTGAACTGCACAATACACAACAAATTTGTAAGGAAATACCAGTCGGCTGTTGGGGATGAAAGAGCTGATGTTCTGTGATTTCATCTCCTCAACTCTGTGTCCTAATCGGGAGTCGGTTGAGTAAAGATCAAAAACTATCTGAGGGCACTCCTAATATAACCAAATTTTAACTAGGAGGCACATAAGCTCACCCCAACAAGGGGATTCCTCCACGACAAAAATGTGTTCCTAGTTCGCCTCAACGAGGAGAATCCTCACAGCTAGCAATGATCTCACCTCACTACACCTCCACCAGTCTTTCCCCCCACAATATTATAGGCCATTATATCATTCTAACCACCAAAACATCCCCACAACTTATGCATAACCATATCTTGGATAACAGGAAGAAAATAAGGGGAGAAGAAACATATGCAAAGATATGGGCCAAAGAGGCTAAAGAAAGGAAAAGCGGAAATATGGATTTATAAGTTGAACACCAAGAACTTTTAAGAAAAATGAATGAGGAAGAAGCTGCTAAGCTCATAAAAAAAATAGAAGAAGAAGAAGAAGAAGAAGAAGCGTACCCCAAATCGCCAGCCGCACCAAATCGCGAAGAAGAAGCGTCGTCCCTGTACAACCCTATATTCGCCGAGTAGGTTGCCGGGACCCAAGAGCTCATTTGTGCCTCGTTTGTAGTATGATCCAAGACAGAGAGAAAGGAGGGAGAGCGGTAGAGGCAGAAACCTCCCGCTCGTCCAGCTAGAGGAAGAGGCAGAGAGAGGGGAGGGGGGGTCTTGCCCCTCCCTCTCTCGCCCAGCAGGAAGAGGCGGAGAGAGGGGAGGGGGGGTCTCGCCCCTCCCTCTCTCGCCCAGCAGGAAGAGGCGGAGAGAGGGGAGGGGGGGTCTCGCCCCTCCCTCTCTCGCCCAGCAGGAAGAGGCAGAGAGAGGGGAGGGGGGTCTCGCCCCTCCCTCTCTCGCCCAGCAGGAAGAGGCGGAGAGAGGGGAGGGGGGGTCTCGCCCCTCCCTCTCTCGCCCAGCAGGAAGAGGCGGAGAGAGGGGAGGGTGGGTCTCGCCCCTCCCTCTCTCGCCCAGCAGGTAGAGGCGGAGAGAGGGGAGGGGGGGTCTCGCCCCTCCCTCTCTCGCCCAGCAGGTAGAGGCGGAGAGAGGGGGAGGGGTGGTTCGCCCCCCCCCCCCCCCCCCCCCCCCCCCCACACACACACACACACACACTCACCCAGGGGAGGCCCCCCTCGTCCAGTTTACTATTCGCAGTCCAGTTTGGCTATTCGCAGTCCAGTGGTCTGCATTTAGCGTTTCAGAACAGCGAGATTCAGCTATCTGCAGCCCAATTCAGGGGTATTTTGGTAATCTGGCAGACCAGTTTTTGGCTATTTGCAGCCCAACTTCAAAAATCCTATAAATAGGACCAATGGGGCACCATTTGGGGAGATCTCTCATCCTAGGCTAGCTCTCTCCTTCTCTCTCTCCCTCCCCAAGTCTCTCTAGGGGGTGAGGAGAGGCTCCAGTGGTGCCCAAGCTTAGTAGTGGCTTGGGAGGGGAAGTTCCAAGGGGACTTCCGGGTATGTGGCGGGACCTCCCCACTAAGCCCTTGGTCCAGTTCTTAGTTCCAACACCTTCAACCTAGAGCTCTCCCTTGGGGGAAGTAAGGGTTGGTCGCCCCTCAGCTTGCTGAGGGCCCCGAACTCCACAGAAGCCGAGATATCGGTTTCAACATTTTGGTGCGGTGAGCGTGGAGTGTGACCGATTCAGGAAACCTTCAAGGTGAGCTCCATGGACGGAGGTGGAGGAAGCTCTGACCTAGGTCACTCGCAACCCCCGGTGGCTGGAGTGGCGTTGGAGATGTTTGAAAATTTCAGGAAAGAGGTCATGCAGACCTTGCAAGTTGCTTTCACCACGATACATGAAGGCGGGAGAGGAGATGGACGGGAGGTCCAACCTCAGCAGGTTGGCGAGAGCACCCTCGGGCAGCCATCCAGGAAGGAGGTGCCGAAAGGGGGCGAGTGGGGAGGTCCTCGACCCCCACTCGCCGAGACCCAAGTGGGCGAGTGGGGAGGTCCTCGACCCCCACTCGCCGAGACCCAAGTGGGCGAGTGAGGAGGTCCTCGACCCCCACTCGCTGAGGCACAAGGGGGCAAGCGGGGAGGCGCCATGCCCCCACTCGCCCAGCCCAAAAAGGGGGCGAGCTTGGGAAGTCCTTTTTGTGAGCAGATCCTCTCAGCCCCGGTTCCGGAGAGGTTCAAGGGGGGCGAAGATGTCTCACTACTTAGGCAAGGATGACCCCGTCTTACACCTACAGTGGTTTGAAGACATGGTCTCCATCATGCCCATGTCGGACGCTTTCAAATGTCGACTCTTCGCGACAACTCTGAAGGAGAAGGCTAGAGATTGGTTCCACCAGCTCCCTGCGGGATCCATCTATGCCTTTGAAGACTTGTGTCGAGGCTTCCTGCTACGCTTCTCGACGTCAAGGAAGAGGAAGAAAGATGCCGAAGCACTTTTCAAGATCAAGCAAGAGCCAGAAGAGTCGCTGGCTCACTATTTGGAACGGTTCAGGGAGGAGGTTCTCCTCGTCCAAGAAGTGCCCGGGTACACCCTCAAGCTCGCCTTCATGGTGGGGCTGCGGGAGGGCTTCTTCAAGATGGACCTCAAGAGAAGAGCTCCTTTGTCCTTTGAGGAGTTGACGGAAAGGGTGGCAGAAGAAGTTGAAAGTGAGGAGGCCAACCCGGAGTTCACAAGAAGGCTGGCCAAGCTGAGTGAGCCAGAGGCAAGGCAGCATGGGGGGAAGGTAGAGGCCCCCAAGAGGAAGTTCAACCAAGAGGAAGATGTCTTCCATGAAGAGGGAACCGACCTCCCAGGATGGAGGCAGGAACCGAAAGCACCCTCTCCACCACCCCAGCGAGCCATGGTGATCGGCCACAGAAGAAGAAGAAATCGTAGGGGAGGAAGAGGGGGCGTCCGGGCGGAGTCACCTTACTGTGACTTCCATCAGGAGGAGGGTCACGCGACATCCGTCTGCCCTGAGTTCTTGGAGTTAAGGGAGGCGAGGTGTCCGAAGCCGCAGCGTCAACAACCAGAAGAGGTCGAGGAGGACCATGCCTGGGAGTAGAAGCCCGAGTCCCGGTCTCCGTGCTTAGTTTTTTCTTTGAGTCCATGTAGTAGGATGGAGTGTTTTCATACTTAGTTTTTCCTGCATGTAACCGGATGACTCATGTAATAAAAGTTCTTTCCAAAATATTTTTCCCCTCGGATGGTTCCGCTGACCGGGCTCTCACTAGACGGCAGGACAGGATGACCTCCCAGGGAGGTAAGTGATGTTCCCCTCGGATGGTTCCGCTGACCGGGCTCTCACTAGACGGCAGGACAGGTTGACCTCCTAGGGAGGTAAGTGATGTTCCCCTCGGATGGTTCCGCTGACCGGGCTCTCACTAGCCGGCAGGCCAGGTTGACCTCCGAGGGAGGGTAAGTGATGTTCCCCTCGGATGGTTCCGCTGACCGGGCTCTCACTAGACGGCAGGACAGGTTGACCTCCCAGGGAGGTAAGTGATGTTCCCCTGGGACGGTTCCGCTGACCGGGCTCTCACTAGCCGGCAGGCCAGGTTGACCTCCCAGGGAGGGTAAGTGATTTTCCCCTCGGATGGTTCCGCTGACCGGGCTCTCACTAGCCGGCAGGCCAGGTTGACCTCCCAGGGAGGTAAGTGATGTTCCCCTCGGATGGTTCCGCTGACCGGGCTCTCACTAGACGGCAGGCCAGGTTGACCTCCCAGGGAGGTAAGTGATGTTCCCCTCGGATGGTTCCGCTGACCGGGCTCTCACTAGCCGGCAGGCCAGGTTGACCTCCCAGGGAGGTAAGTGATGTTCCCCTCGGATGGTTCCGCTGACCGGGCTCTCACTAGCCGGCAGACCAGGTTGACCTACCAGGGAGGTAAGTGATGTTCCCCTCGGATGGTTCCGCTGACCGGGCTCTCACTAGACGGCAGGACAGGTTGACCTCCCAGGGAGGTAAGTGATGTTCCCCTCGGATGGTTCCGCTGACCGGGCTCTCACTAGCCGGCAGGCCAGGTTGACCTCCCAGGGAGGTAAGTGATGTTCCCCTCGGATGCTTCCGCTGACCGGGCTCTCACTAGACGACAGGCCAGGTTGACCTCCCAGGGAGGTAAGTGATGTTCCCCTCGGATGGTTCCGCTGACCGGGCTCTCACTAGCCGGCAGGCCAGGTTGACCTCCCAGGGAGGTAAGTGATGTTCCCCTCGGATGGTTCCGCTGATCGGGCTCTCACTAGCCGGCAGGCCAGGTTGACCTACCAGGGAGGTAAGTGATGTTCCCCTCGGATGGTTCTGCTGACCGGGCTCTCACTAGACGGCAGGACAGGTTGACCTCCCAGGGAGGTAAGTGTAACATCCCCCAGACAGCTAGACCCCTAAGTTAGTTTTGTCATGACTAGGTCATGACAAAACCATAGGAAGAGCCCAAGACCTTGAGAGCTTGGGAAAGAAGGAGAAAACCACCTTGGTCTGCAGATAGCATTTTTCCAGTGACCAAGCTTAGGGTTGGACTTTAGGGCCTCATCTTGACCATTTGACCCCACCTTAGTATCCCTAACCCTTTAGGGGTCTCCTTAGGGCACCAAGGACCCATTGGGGTCAACCAAAGGGGCCAAATTGACCAAAGTCAACCCTAACCCTAAATTGGTCAAAGTAGCCTATTTAGAGCCAATTAACCTTCACCATGCCAAATTGATCACTCATCTAGGTCTAGAATATCATAAGAGACCTAGTAGACCTAAAAGCCCCATCATGGGACCCCCAATGGTGCAAATTGACCAAAATGCCCCTTTAGGTCAAAAATGGCAATTCTTCACAAAGTACCCAAATTGACCATCACCATAGTAAATTGACCCTACCCTTAGGGTTATCATGTCATAGGGGACCCAGTGGTCCAAAAAGCCACTTGACTGGGTCAACCCTAGGGCTCAATTTGACCAAAGTCAACTTAGCCTATTTTGGTCAAATCAGCTTAAATTGGGTCAACTAAGACTCATGTGACCAAATTGACCCCACCAATAGTTTCTAAACCTAATTTGGAATCCAATGGACCCAAAAGCCCCATCCTAGGGTCACCCAATTGGTCAATTGGACCAAAAGTCAAATTTGCCCAAATTAGGTCAAACCTCTTGAACCTAGCCCAATCCCTTTGGGCTAAGCCCAAATTAACCACTTGACCAGCACCCTTAACTGTTAATTAACCCAGGAGAGAGAGGAAAGCCGGCCATGGTGAGTAGGAGAGAGAAAAACCCATTTAGGAGGAGAGAGAAAGAGGAGGAATTAATGGGGAGGAAGAAGAAACCTTCAATCTCCCCCATTAATGGTTGGATTCATCTTCTCTAGGGGAGAGGAGGAGTTTCCAGCCATTTTCCGGCCTCCCAAGGGTGAATACCAAGGGATTGCATCATGGCCGAAATTCACCATTCATGGCCATTGATGGCATTGAAGCCATGACCCTTCCCCTCCCTCATTTGAAGCTTTTAAAAGCTTCCCTAGACCCAGAGCACGAGTTTCCCCCTGTTAGTCGAAGGAATCGGGCAGCTTGGTGTGGTGGTTGCAGAACTCAGAAAGCATGGAGGACGGCCATGGCAAGTTCCCGATCGGCAAGGCATCAAGCTCCGAGCAAGGTCCAATTCTTCCTCTCTCCCTTAGTGGATAGATCCTCACTTTTCCGTTTTCAAAATCAACTGAGATTGGAGGCTATTCCAATCGGATTTCTCCTTGTTCTTGGCCGAAAAACACAACATCCGGGGGGCCAACTCCGGCCACCCTCGGCCACACCGACACCGGCCATCGAGAGCTGGATGTCGGGTGGTGCTTCTGGCGGCGGCGATTCACCAGAGGCGGCGCCGTCGCGCCGGAATCGGGCCCGCAAAACCGCCCAGGCGCGACAATCCCAGCCGTTAGGCTGTCGGGGACGAAGGCCAACAGGCGTTGGATTCAGCGCGATTTTGTTTTATTAATGTATTATTTAATATTAATACTCCTATTAATGAAGTTTTTAAAGGCTGAATCTAATTTTAAATATAGAAAATATTAGATGCCCTCTACAGAAAAAGTGCCCAACATGAAAGTTGTAGGCCTTGACCCCTAGAGTCATACAAAATTAACTTCACTCAATTTGGAGCCCTGGTTTGACCTCAGCACCCATTCTAGTGCATAGTTTGACTAAACTTTGAATGAGTGCCCACACCAAACCACTGGTCCAAATGACTTGAAATTTGGACCAAGAGTGAGTCATACCTAGGGCTATAACATATCCAAAAAAGAGAATTTTTGGAGAACGTTTTCCTAAAGTTTTTGTAGAAATTTAATAATCCTTACATAAATTATTTGGAGGGTCTAATGACCTCCAATCTCTACCAAATTTTGGTGGGGTGTCTTTAGGGTCATGTTAAGCCCCTGGTTAAAATCTCAACTCATTTGGAGTTCATTTGGTTAGGTAATCTTTAGGCCAAAGATTTGTCCATTTAGGGGAAAATTGTGCTTAGGGGACATTTAGGGCTTTTCATGATAAACCACCTCCAGAAGGAGTGGATCTTTGGACACTGCCCTAATATCACCCAAATCTCTTCTAAGAGAGTTTTGGGGTCATGGGGAGTTGGTTAGCCCTAGGGCATGGAGTTGGAGCACCTTGGGGTGCATTTAGCCAAGCTGTGATCCATTGGCCAAATAGGCCCATTGAGACTTGAGTCTTCTTGGAAAGGTCAGTGGGATCAATTTGAGACCCCATGAGGAAGATTGGTGAGCATTGGAGTTGATTTGCTCAAGGCCATAGGGTTGATCCCTATGGAGTGGAATTTGGGGTTGTGAAAGACATAGGGGAGTTTGTCCTTGGAGAGGGGTGTATTGGACTCCTCTGAGTTTTATAAGTGATATAACACCCTCACAAGAAGTTTGGGTGGATTTGGGGAAGTATTGACCCTAACCCTAGGTTAAACCCTAATGGGGTGCAATTAGAGGTCAATGAAGGAGGTGGGGTCAAACATTATTGGTTTGACCTAAGATTTTGTAGGATAGGTCCTAGTGACCAGAGGAGCCTCCCCTGTAAAAATGAAGAGGTTTGGAGTTGCAAAACCTAGATAATAAATCCTTGGGTAGATTTGTAAATATTTAGGGTTTTAGGATTTAGGAAGAAATAACACTTAGTGATTAACCATCTTCTGTCACCTACTTAGTGTTGATGTTAAAAATCTCTGGAGTTTCTATTAGAACCATTGGAAGACTTTTGGAGGTCCAAATTGTAAATATTCATATTGTTGGCAATTTTTGGAATGAACAATTTTAGGGTGTTGGTTTTCTGTAATTGCATGAAACTTGGCTGGATGACATTTCATGCCAATATGTACCCACAGTAATTTTCTCATAATTTATAGATTGATATTTTTGGTACCTCTAGTTCAATCTGGAATTAATTGCAAATATATCCTTTGTGGAAATTACAGATGTAACCTTTATGGAATTTGGTCAAACTTTGTAGAGCTGAATATTTTAGTATGATTCACCTCTGTATAAATTTGCATAAGGTTTGGAGTTCATATGAGGATACCTCCTTTGGAATTTATTGGAAATAAATGGGTTTTGGAATTTTCATTAATAGTAAATCTTGATGGAACTCCCTACAAATTCATATATGTTGTTTATTAGGTACCCTTGATTTATGTATAAAGTGGGGTAGTCATTGGAGGTCAGAAAAGTGCACTTGTAGTTCAAACCTTAGGAAGTCGTATTTTGGGAAAATAGATTTGAATATTAATAATGTTGGGAAAATTATGAAACTCTGAAATTGATCTTAAATAAGTGTCATGGACCCCCAGTGAAATTATTGGGTCATAGAGTTGGTTATTTAATGTACCTCCCTTCATGAACTTCAAAACGTTAAGGGTGGTCTGCGTTTAGCAAATTGGCAATTTTGGGGTTATAGGCCAAATTGGATTATATTGATTGGAGATGTGAGAAGTATAAATGGTGATCACATAGATATGAGAGGACCCCTGGAGATAATTAGGGTTTGATGAGTCCTAGGGTGGTGGGGTGCCACCCTTGGGGTAGGTCATCTTGGGATTGACGAAAGATTGTCTTTTCCCTTTAGTGTCTTAAAGCACGAAGGTTTAATTCAGGTAAAAAGTATTAAGAGGGTTTTTCTTATGGGTATACACCAATAATACTAAGTGTCTTGGGAAAGGGAACTTTGGGGTGTCATCCCATCGTAGTTCCTATTACCGTAGCGAGCCCCTTACAGGGTAACCCTCGGGAAGTCCAAGACTAACCCCAAACTTATAGGAATAAGACATTGTACAAGATTAACTAATAACACAACTCACCCGCACCCTGTGGTTTTGAAGGCTCAGTCGTTTTGGTATTACGAGCGGTAGGCTCGGTGGTTGTAAGAGCAGATTGCTAAGACCGGTGAGCTTGTGACTCAGTGGTGATTGATGACGGGCAGGTTAGCCCGGGGAGCTTATGGCTCGGTGAAAGGAAGTAGAACATGTTGCATGTGCATTGAAGGTGGTGGGTCTTCGGTATTGGACGATCGTTCACACCGACGTCAATACGTTGACTCGGCAAGTGTGGTTTTACACTTAGCCTTGATAGTCTGGCGGTCCAGTCAGCAAGAGTACGCAGATGCTCCGCGGGTTTTGTGGAGGCGTACGATAGGTCTATGTTGGGTAGTGTGAATACCAACCTAGAGGTGGGCGAGGCCCAACCCACCGCTTCCGTTTGACACTATGGGAGTATCCTGGGAGTCTAGCTCGCTCCAAAAAGGGGGAACTAAAGGTCTATGCGCATAGAGACGAAGTGTGTGAGTTGCACTTGTGTGATCATAGCATAATAGCATACTTTGCATGACATAGCATAAGCATTGCATTCAACCCCTACCCCTATCGTATAAATTGGTGTGGGTCTTTTATACGATAGGCCCTGCTAAACGACCCCTTGGTCTATAGGTTTGTATGGACATTCCTACAAATCAATGGTTACTTTTATATTACTTTACTTGCCATTATGTATACTGCTTACTATGCTTTACATGCTCTTTACTATGCTTACTTACTGCTTCAAATATATATATACACCTGTTAGTTGTAGATCCGTCGTCATCTGCTTTTGTATTTACCCCTTGTTTGTCCTCCGTTTCCTCCTGCCCATCCGGTGCCTAGGAGCCATTGGGGGAAGGGTGGGGAATTGGCTGAGTCATGTTTGACTGACGGTCGGTGGACCATATCATTTTAGGGTTTCGAGGTGTCGCAGCAACATCAGAGAAACAGGTGCAGCAGGATTTGACATGGTGGACTCCACGGCCATGTTACCATTGTCACCAGCCGGGGCATACTCGAGTCAGATGCCCCATGATGGGTGGAACCCTTCCAGCACAGCGACCAGGAGGCCGATGGCGAAGACGTAGACGTGGATTGCGAGGCAGCGACCGCAGGCCAAAAGAGAAGAAGCATCCAGTGTTGCAGCACCAGTGGAGCACGAAGTCTGCAGGGATGGGTCAGACTAGTCTGGGTACTCCGGTTTCAGTGTCGGTGACGATTAGCTTTAGTTTTACCTAGGAGATAGCTTCCGCGAGTGATCATGTAGTGAGGAAATGATGTACTGGGCAAGAGCCCTTTTATTATTGTAACCCCTTCTTATCTCTTATTCAGTTATTATCTGTGGACGATTACATTTATGGTTTTTAATTCATGTGATTCTGTGGACTTGTCTTCTCTTTTATGAACTTTTCTTTGTGATCGATTTGGCCGGCAGAATCGGCGTTTTGTGGTGGCGACCTTCTCGAGTGAAGGTGTCACCGCAAAACGGCGGTTCTGGGCCTAAGACCCGGTGGTTTTTGCAAAAAAAAAAAATGGGGTCTTACAAGTGGTATCAGAGCCAAACCTCGATCCGAAGAAAAGAAGTCCACAAACCCTGGGCCACCCCGCGCGAGCTTAGTTTGAGGACAAACTAGCAGCGGAAGCAGTGGTGTGCCCATATGGGAATCACATTGAAAAAGGTCCACTTTTAACTGAATCTTCTTAGTTAATTCCCCTTGCGAGCGTCAAGTTTTATTTTGTAGCCTGCGGCGAACCCTGCCCCAGCAGGGAATACCTCCGGCTGCAAAAGAACTCTTTAGGTAGTACTTTAGTCAATGAATTAGACTCAACCCCAATAGGACACGTGACTTACTAGGACAATTTATACCATGACCTAGTCTGAAATAGATCGTAGATATAGCTTTTGGTGAAGGTACGAGGTTACCCCAAAGAGGCTAGAGAAAAAGAAATTGACACATAGGCAGAATGGTATGAGACTCATAGGCTCAATCCTCGTATTTTGTGACAAGATTGTATTAAGACAACCACCGTGACGAACACCGAGGGTCGGATTAGAATTCAAGTTCAGAAGATACCTGTTTGGCATTGGATGACATATTGACCCTGATAAGGTTGTCGTAGAAGGTACCTGGAAGAGCCCAAGTTGTGGAGTATACCAATGAGCCCCAAGATAGAACCCTAAGTCTAAAGTTGTATGCCCTAAGAATTGTTTGCATACTTGGGACGAATATAGCTTGGTGATATTGAAGATGCTCAGCCCAAAATAGATAGTGGCTTATCTTTTGTTTATTGGGGGCTTGTCCTTTGTTTATTGGGGGCTTGTCCTTTGTTTATTGGGGCGTACCTTTTGTTTTTTGGGGCAAACTAGTGACGGACTGGGTTTTTCCCATAGACCTAAGTTAGGAAATTTTGTGTCGTGAACACTATGATTTTGAAGTCGATCTCACTCAGTGTTACTTGGAAGAAGATGAGATGGTGTAACAGTTTGTTCGGAATAATAATAAACATCGTTGATCAAATAACAACTTGACCTTGATTGAATCATTGGAAATGTAAAGCCGCCAGGATTAATCATTTAGGGATGTCGATGTCCTAGTATAGAAGTTAAGGGCGGAAATTAGATCTTACAAGTTGTACTTAAATTTGAAAGCTTAGCTTTTGTGGTTGGGGGAATTCGAAAGTGATTAACTCATGTCTTGTTAAAAGTCATGCCCCGTCAGGGTTGGAAAATTTTATCTACAATAATAGCTTTATACCTTGTGAGCTCTGATGATGAATAACCAGAGATCTTAGTCGATGACTTATTGGATTTACAACCTAGTGTTTGAGTTTACTATGATAAGAACGATCTAAGTTTATCTTGCTTAAGACCGTTTGAGAGTGATCAAAACTAGCATAAGTGGAAGTGACAGGATTTTGGAGAAATAAACATGATGATATTTCCTTGGTGAATCGAATTGTGAAAAACCCTAGGGTATCAAAATTCTGCTCATTATGAATCAAACTTCGCGTAGAAAGTGATTGGGAGTCATCTTATCATTGTGAATTGCTAATGTATACTCATAAGGGTCCACAAGTGCACCCCCAGTAATATTTAAGGATGATTGGGACGTTAGACGATTTGATTAGTTCCATCAATGGTAAGAACTAGAAAAGTTGTAGCTTAGAGTTGATTGATTACTCGGATGTACTTGAAAGAGTAAGAATTTGAATGTGTGAAAGAAAACTTTAGAGGCATAAGAATCTGCCCAGGTTAGAGTGGAAGTTCAAAGATAGATTGACCAAGGTAGCTAGGTTACCCCGGTCAGGATAGATGATACGATGGTGCGAGTCTTGCGGCACAAGAAGATTACAGAGGTTAAGACATGTGGTAAATTAGGGTCAGGAGGAGCACAACTTGGAGCCACCAGAGATGGTGTGGCATAGTTAGTCGGTGCTCTTCAAGCCAGGAATAACTTAAATTCTTAGGGGATGTTACGTTCAGTCACTCACGGTGAAAACCCCGCAAGCCTAACCTGAATTTTGAGGACGAAATTATTGTTTTTGTTTATTGGGATTTGTAACATCCCCCAGACAGCTAGACCCATAAGTTATTTTTGTCATGACTAGGTCATGACAAAACCATAGGAAGAGCCCAAGACCTTGAGAGCTTGGGAAAGAAGGAGAAAACCACCTTGGTCTGCAGATAGCATTTTTCCAGTGACCAAGCTTAGGGTTGGACTTTAATGCCTCATCTTGACCATTTGACCCCACCTTAGTATCCCTAACCCTTTAGGGGTCCCCTTAGGGCACCAAGGATCCATTGGGGTCAACAAAAGGGGCCAAATTGACCAAAGTCAACCCTAACCCTAAATTGGTCAAAGTAGCCTATTTAGAGCCAATTAACCTTCACCATGCCAAATTGATCACTCATCTAGGTCTAGAATATCATAAGAGACCTAGTAGACCTAAAAGACCCATCATGGGACCCCCAATGGTGCAAATTGACCAAAATGCCCCTTTAGGTCAAAAATGACAATTCTTCACAAAGTACCCAAATTGACCATCACCATAGTAAATTGACCCTACCCTTAGGGTTATCATGTCATAGGGGACCCAGTGGTCCAAAAAGCCCCTTGACTGGGTCAACCCTAGGGCTCAATTTGACCAAAGTCAACTTAGCCTAGTTTGGTCAAATCAGCTTAAATTGGGTCAACTAAGACTCATGTGACCAAATTGACCCCACCAATAGTTTCTAAACCTAATTTGGAATCCAATGGACCCAAAAGCCCCATCCTAGGGTCACCCAA
Organism: Dactylorhiza incarnata; assembly: GCA_033032865.1. NCBI lineage: Eukaryota > Viridiplantae > Streptophyta > Magnoliopsida > Asparagales > Orchidaceae > Dactylorhiza > Dactylorhiza incarnata. Next base: position 58,037 of record JAWHQI010000219.1, read on the forward strand.
TTGGTCAATTGGACCAAAAGTCAAATTTGCCCAAATTAGGTCAAACCTCTTGAACCTAGCCCAATCCCTTTGGGCTAAGCCCAAATTAACCACTTGACCAGCACCCTTAACTGTTAATTAACCCAGGAGAGAGAGGAAAGCCGGCCATGGTGAGTAGGAGAGAGAAAAACCCATTTAGGAGGAGAGAGAAAGAGGAGGAATTAATGGGGAGGAAGAAGAAACCTTCAATCTCCCCCATTAATGGTTGGATTCATCTTCTCTAGGGGAGAGGAGGAGTTTCCAGCCATTTTCCGGCCTCCCAAGGGTGAATACCAAGGGATTGCATCATGGCCGAAATTCACCATTCATGGCCATTGATGGCATTGAAGCCATGACCCTTCCCCTCCCTCATTTGAAGCTTTTAAAAGCTTCCCTAGACCCAGAGCACGAGTTTCCCCCTGTTAGTCGAAGGAATCAGGCAGCTTGGTGTGGTGGTTGCAGAACTCGGAAAGCATGGAGGACGGCCATGGCAAGTTCCCGATCGGCAAGGCATCAAGCTCCGAGCAAGGTCCAATTCTTCCTCTCTCCCTTAGTGGATAGATCCTCACTTTTCCGTTTTCAAAATCAACTGAGATTGGAGGCTATTCCAATCGGATTTCTCCTTGTTCTTGGCCAGAAAACACAACATCCGGGGGGCCAACTCCGGCCACCCCCGACCACACCGACACCGGCCATCGAGAGCTGGATGTCGGGTTTGGAGTTGCAAAACCTAGATAATAAATCCTTGGGTAGATTTGTAAATATTTAGGGTTTTAGGATTTAGGAAGAAATAACACTTAGTGATTAACCATCTTCTGTCACCTACTTAGTGTTGATGTTAAAAATCTCTGGAGTTTCTATTAGAACCATTGGAAGACTTTTGGAGGTCCAAATTGTAAATATTCATATTGTTGGCAATTTTTGGAATGAACAATTTTAGGGTGTTGGTTTTCTGTAATTGCATGAAACTTGGCTGGATGACATTTCATGCCAATATGTACCCACAGTAATTTTCTCATAATTTATAGATTGATATTTTTGGTACCTCTAGTTCAATCTGAAATTAATTGCAAATATATCCTTTGTGGAAATTACAGATGTAACCTTTATGGAATGTGGTCAAACTTTGTAGAGCTACATATTTTAGTATGATTCACCTCTGTATAAATTTGCATAAGGTTTGGAGTTCATATGAGGATACCTCCTTTGGAATTTATTGGAAATAAATGGGTTTTGGAATTTTCATTAATAGTAAATCTTGATGGAACTCCCTACAAATTCATATATGTTGTTTATTAGGTACCCTTGATTTATGTATAAAGTGGGGTAGTCATTGGAGGTCAGAAAAGTGCACTTGTAGTTCAAACCTTAGGAAGTCGTATTTTGGGAAAATAGATTTGAATATTAATAATGTTGGGAAAATTATGAAACTCTGAAATTGATCTTAAATAAGTGTCATGGACCCCCAGTGAAATTATTGGGTCATAGAGTTGGTTATTTAATGTACCTCCCTTCATGAACTTCAAAACGTTAAGGGTGGTCTGCGTTTAGCAAATTGGCAATTTTGGGGTTATAGGCCAAATTGGATTATATTGATTGGAGATGTGAGAAGTATAAATGGTGATCACATGGATATGAGAGTACCCCTGGAGATAATTAGGGTTTGATGAGTCCTAGGGTGGTGGGGTGCCACCCTTGGGGTAGGTCATCTTGGGATTGACGAAAGATCGTCTTTTCCCTTTAGTGTCTTAAAGCACGAAGGTTTAATTCAGGTAAAAAGTATTAAGAGGGTTTTTCTTATGGGTAGACACCAATAATACTAAGTGTCTTGGAAAAGGGAACTTTGGGGTGTCATCCCATCGTAGTTCCTAGTACCGTAGCGAGCCCCTTACAGGGTAACCCTCGGGAAGTCCAAGACTAACCCCAAACTTATAGGAATAAGACATTGTACAAGATTAACTAATAACACAACTCACCCGCACCCCGTGGTTTCGGGGGCTCAGTCATTTTGGTATTACGAGCGGTAGGCTCGGTGGTTGTAAGAGCAGATTGCTAAGACCGGTGAGCTTGTGACTCAGTGGTGATTGATGACGGGCAGGTTAGCCCGGGGAGCTTATGGCTCGGTGAAAGGAAGTAGAACATGTTGCATGTGCATTGAAGGTGGTGGGTCTTCGGTATTGGACGATCGTTCACATCGACGTCAATACGTTGACTCGGCAAGTGTGGTTTTACACTTAGCCTTGATAGTCTGGCGGTCCAGTCAGCAAGAGTACGCAGACGCTCCGCGGGTTTTGTGGAGGCGTACGATAGGTCTAGGTTGGGTAGTGTGAATACTAACCTAGAGGTGGGCGAGGCCCAACCCACCGCTTCCGTTTGCCACTACGGGAGTATCCTGGGAGTCTAGCTCGCTCCAAAAAGGGGGAACTAAACGTCTATGCGCATAGAGTCGAAGTGTGTGAGTTGCACTTGTGTGATCATAGCATAATAGCATACTTTGCATGACATAGCATAAGCATTGCATTCAACCCCTACCCCTATCGTATAAATTGGTATGAGACTTTTTATATGATAGGCCCTGCTAAACGACCCCTTGGTCTATAGGTTTGTATGGGCATTCCTATAAATCAATGGTTACTTTTATATTACTTTACTTGCCATTATGTATACTGCTTACTATGCTTTACATGCTCTTTACTATGCTTACTTACTGCTTCAAATATATATATATACACCTGTTAGTTGTAGATCCGTCGTCATCTGCTTTTGTATTTACCCCTTGTTTGTCCTCCGCTTCCTCCTCCCCATCCGGTGCCTAGGAGCCATTGGGGGAGGGGTGGGGAATTGGCTGAGTCATGTTTGACTGACGGTCGGTGGACCATATCATTTTAGGGTTTCGAGGTGTCGCAGCAACATCAGAGAAACAGGTGCAACAGGATTCGACATGGTGGACTCCACGGCCATGTTACCATTGTCACCAGCCGGGGCATACTCGAGTCAGATGCCCCATGATGGGTGGAACCCCTCCAGCACAGCGACCAGGAGGCCGATGGCGAAGACGTAGACGTGGATTGCGAGGCAGCGACCGCAGGCCAAAAGAGAAGAAGCATCCAGTGTTGCAGCACTAGTGGAGCACGGAGTCTGCAGGGATGGGTCAGACTAGTCTGGGTACTCCGGTTTCAGTGTCGGTGACGATTAGCTTTAGTTTTACCTAGGAGATAGCTTCCGCGAGTGATCATGTAGTGAGGAAATGATGTACTGGGCAAGAGCCCTTTTATTATTGTAACCCCTTCTTATCTCTTATTCAGTTATTATCTGTGGACGATTACCTTTATGGTTTTTAATTCATGTGATTTTGTGGACTTGTCTTCTCTTTTATGAACTTTTCTTTGTGATCGATTTGGCCGGCAGAATCGGCGTTTTGTGGTGGCGACCTTCCCGAGTGAAGGTGTCACCGCAAAACGGCGGTTCTGGGCCTAAGACCCGGTGGTTTTTGCAAAAAAAAAATGGGGTCTTACAGTAAGTGATGTTCCCCTCGGATGGTTCCGCTGACCGGGCTCTCACTAGACGGCAGGACAGGTTGACCTCCCAGGGAGGTAAGTGATGTTCCCCTCGGATGGTTCCGCTGACCGGGCTCTCACTAGCCGGCAGGCCAGGTTGACCTCCCAGGGAGGGTAAGTGATGTTCCCCTCGGATGGTTCCGCTGACCGGCTCTCACTAGACGGCAGGACAGGTTGACCTCCCAGGGAGGTAAGTGATGATCCCCTCAGATGGTTCCGCTGACCGGGCTCTCACTAGCCGGCAGGCCAGGTTGACCTCCCAGGGAGGGTAAGTGATGTTCCCCTCGGATGGTTCCGCTGACCGGGCTCTCACTAGACGGCAGGACAGGTTGACCTCCCAGGGAGGTAAGTGATGTTCCCCTCGGATGGTTCCGCTGACCGGGCTCTTGTTAGAAATTGTATTCACAATTACCTTGATTTGTGAGAAGTCACTCTTAAACTAAGATTGAATTGCTTTTGTATTTGATATGCTTTTTTAGTATTGTCTTGCAGATTATCATTGCTAAGTGTAAATCAATGTCAGGTCACAATGGGTCTGCAAACACAGTTTCATACAATATAATTCCTCATTATATGAAACATGGTGATGACTCATGTGTGATCTCTCTATTGGGGTACACTTCATTTTCAAGACTATTGAAGACTTTGGAGTGCGGTTGCAGCAAATGTTCAAGAGAAGAAAAGGAGTAAATGAATATAAATTTTTCTAAGGATATGTCTCGAGAGATCAAGCATGTCTCGAGAGTCGTTTAATGTCTCGAGAAGCAAGTTCTGTTGATCTCGGTATTTCTGTTCTTGATGACTCGAGAGATCAAGCTTGTCTCGAGAGTCCTTAAGACCGAAATCTTTGTAATGTCTCGAGAGATCATCGAGTTCTCGAGACATCCCTTTCCTGCTCTCTTTGTTTCATATCTCGAGAGATCCGTTAGTTCTCGAGAGATCCCTTATGTCTCGAGAATTCTGTCCGTTATTTTCTAATTTGTTTCCTCTGTTCTTGACGGTTCGTAAACGCTCCTTCCCGATCCTAACGGCTATATTGAGTGCGTTTAAGGTCGATTTAACCCTTAATCATTGCCCTCTATATATAGGATCGCTCTTGGGTTATTTCCAACAAGTTTTTCGAATCGTTCTCAAACCCTAATTTTCTTTCCTGATCTAAAAGAACGAGAAAAGCGCCGCCTCGCTGTCGCCTACGATTGAAGATCGATCTACTCATTTGAATTGCTGATTTCTATCAAAGAAGGATTCGATCGATCCGAGTTCTGATTCTACAACCTCTATTGGATCGTTTCGGATTGCCAAAGACAGATTTGAAGGATCGTTGTTCTTCCTCATCGTTCTCAAAAGTAATTCAAAGAGAAGGAAGAAAACGCCTCTGTTATTCAGATCTGGTATCTTATTGTTCAAAACCTTTTATCATCTATTGTAGGCGTTGTTATCTCCGAGTTGTAGGAGAGGTTGTTCTCCGAGTTGTAGGAGAAGTTTTTCTCCGAGTTGTAAGAGAGGTTCTCTCTGAGATTGTAGGAGTTTGACTCCGAGTTTGTAGGATCATTCTGATCCGAGATTTAGTGAGTTGTCAAGTCTAGCTGTGATGCTAGATTGACGAGGCCGGCAGTGGAGTACCCAAGTACGGAGAACCACTATAAATTCCTGGTGTTATCTGTGGCTGTGATTTATTTTGTGTGTTGTGCTTTACGTTTAATTCTTAATTCCGCAAAAGACGTAGAGATCACCTATTCACCCCCCTCTAGGTGATTTAGGTAAGCAACTAGATACTTCAATTGGTATCAGAGGGTCGTTGTTCGTTGCTAGGTTAACACCTTGAACAGGGTCCATCCTTCTAGTTGCTAGCAAGCCATGGATAGAGTCAAGGAATCCTCTCTGAAACTGCCCATCTGCACTAAGGCCAACTTTCCTATGTGGAAGGAAAGAGTCCGTTTTTATATGGAAGCTGCAGATCCCAGAATCTTCCAAGTCGTGGAAGAAGGTCCCCATGTGCCCATGACCGTTTCGTCAACAAATCCTACTGTTCAGATACCTAAGAAAATGATGGATTTGAATAAGGATGGGATAGCTCTTGTTGCTCTTGACAAGAAGGCTAAGAACATAATTGCTAGTGCAGTGGACGATTCCATGTTGCAAAACTTAATCCACTGCAAATCAGCCAAAGAGATGTGGACATCCTTAATTGTTCTAATGGAAGGTACTTACGAGGTAAGAGAAGATAGAAGGTCTCTACTTAATCAAGAGTACGAGGCGTTTAAGCAGAATAAGAAGGAGTGCATTGCTGATGCGTACGAAAGATTCTTCAAAATAGTCAATGGTCTGAGAAACTACGACAGGGAGTTCACAAACGGTGAACTAAATGACAAATTTCTGCGTTCCCTGACAAAAGAATGGGATAGCAAAATTGTTGCTATTAGAGAGTTTGGAAAATTACCCAGTCTAGAACCTCAGAATCTGTTCGGAAAGCTGTTGTCTCATGAACTGCAAATGAACATCCGAAAGTCTGAAGAGGATGTAAATCGAGCTTCAAGCAAAGAAAGAACCTTAGCCTTGAAGGCAGAGAGTTCAAAGAAGACCAAAGCCATGATACCGATCAGAGAAAAGGAATCTGATAATGAAGAAGAATCGGAAGCCAGCTCCTCCTGTTCCGAACTATCTGATGGGGAGTTCTCTTTGATTTCCCGTCAGTTTAAGAAACCGCTGAACAAACGAAGGCACATGAACAACAAGCCGTCTTCCTCGGATCATAAACATTCTCGTCGTGATGGCGACTATCACAGGAAGGGCTCAAGCAATAATGACAGGTATAAATCCAAACAGAAGAAACATTCTTCTTCTGACATTATTTGCTACTGTTGTAATAAGCCAGGGCACATAATTGCTGAGTGTCCCTACAAGAAGAAAGAAGGTGGAAGAAAAGAAGACAAGAAATCCATCCACGGAAAGAAGAAATCAGATAGAAGTTTCGTCGCTAAGAAAGCCAAAACTCTGAGCGACAGTGACTCCGATGAGTCGAGTGATGAAGAAGAAGCTTACTTCGGCCTGATGGCCATGTCTGATGATGAAGAAGCACCCCCCGTACACCGGAAAGGTAAATGATCACACTATCCTGTCTGATTCTGATTATGCTTCGGCTGAACAAAATGATAACCCCTCAGACGATGAATCTGAGCTTATGTCTCAATATACCAAAATGCTCAAAGGCTTTGACAAGTGCAGAAAGGTCGTCAAAACTCAAGGTAAGGAGATCATGGCTCTCAAGGAGGTGGAATCTAACTTGAGAAAAGAAGTTGAAGAACTTTCTTCTCTCAAAGAGGAAGTCCAAGCCTTGAAAGACAAGATCAAAAGCTCGGAAGAGACTCTTGCCCTGAGAGATCATTCGATAAAAGTCTTGGAGGAACAGCTTGCGGCTGAGAAGAAGTTGGTTGAAGCTTTCTCTCAACCTAAAACTGTTCTGCCAGTTATTGGTACTTTTACCACTAAGGCAAAAGGAAGCGGTATAGGGCATGAAGCTAGTACTAGCGATTCTTCTAAAAACACAATTGCTAAGAAGAATGGTTTGGTTGCTAAGAAAGCTACCACCAAAGAAAAAGGGAAAGCTCATCAAGAGCCTGTAGCATTCAAGAGAGTTATATTCCCTACGAATGCTTATGATATGGAGAGTTCCTATGGTCATTTCACACGACCAATTCCTTTTACGCCTGTGAATGATCATAAGGAATGGGCTCCTCCCCGAAACTTTGGTGATAGTGCTTTTCAAGCACCTTATCAAGAGATTAATCGGAAAGGGTACGGTCCATTTGTTCATGGTCCGAGTGCTAAGAAAGCACCAAAAGTGAAGGCTGTTGCACCAAGGCCGAAGAAGACAGTACCACCTTGTGTGTGCTGCCCCCATGAGGCATCCTCATCTAGAAGGACTGCTCCTACAAGAGCTAACGTTCAAAAAGTTAAGCAGGAGAGTGTAAAAAGAAGGTACAATAGATTCGACTGTTGGTGCTGCGGCAAAATTGGTCACTTTGTCGTTGATTGTTGGTTCAACACAACGTATACTAGGAGACCACAAGTGAACGTTGCAAGGCAGACCACTCGCAATGTTAATATTCATCGTGGTGCTCAACTGACAAGGGACCAATGACCCAAATCTGTTTGGGCTCCTAAGGCAAAATAATCTGTTTTTGCAGGTATGTCCAAAGGCCAATAAAAATCCTATCTGGTACTTGGACAGTGGATGCTCTCGGCATATGACCGGGATAAGAAGCCTTTTGCAAAACTACATTCCAGTTGCGAACGGTCCAAAAGTTATTTTTGGCGGTTCAGACAGAGGAATAACTAAAGGCTATGGTATGATTTCTAATGGTAATGTATCGTTTTCCGATGTAGCTTATGTGGAAGGATTACAACGTAATCTGATAAGCATAAGTCAACTTTGTGATAAAGGATACATTGTTGATTTTCATAAAGATAAGTGTCTGATAAAGTCGGCTGAAAATCATGAAACGATTTTATCAGGCATTCGCTGTAGAAACATATTTTGTTTAAATTTTCTTTGTATATCATCTTCTACACCTGTGTGTCTCTTAGCTAAAGATAGTGCATCTCTTGTTGACCAATGACATAAGAGATTAGCACATATAAATCTCAAAACTATTAATAAATTGTTTTCTCAAAACTTAGTGCGCGATGCACCAGATGTTAAGTGCGTTAAAGATAGACCTTGTCATGCATGTGCAAAAGGCAAGCAAACTAGAGCTACCTTTAAGAGCATTATTGGCAAAGATTCAACAAGGTGTTTATACCTGCTCCATATGGATTTGTTTGGTCCTTTGCAAATTAGGAGTTTAGGAGGAAAGTCTTACACATTGGTTATTGTAGATGATTACTCTCGTTTTGCCTGGGTATTCTTTCAGAAACACAAGTCAGATACCTTTGACACTTTTACTAGCTTTGTCAGGCAAGTCTATAATGAATTTAACTGTTCGGTGGTCAAAATCAGAAGTGACCATGGTACAGAATTTGAATCTGGAGCCATGACAGAATTCTGTGAAAGCCTTGGTATCTTTCATGAGTTTTCCTCTCCTTGAACTCCACAACAAAATGGAGTAGCTGAGAGAAAGAATAGAACACTTATTGAGGCTTGCAGAACCATGTTGAGTGACTCTTCACTACCTGAATATTTCTGGGCTGAAGCTGTCAATACTGCATGCCATGTGCAAAACAGAGCACTCATAAACAAAAACCATGAAAAGACTCCTTATGAACTTCTAAAGGGAAAGAAACCGACCATTTCTTATTTTCGAATCTTTGGTAGTAAATGATTTGTGCTAAACAATGGAAAGCATTACAAAACTAAGTTTAGTGAAAAGAGCTTCGAAGGTATTTTTGTAGATTATAGTAGCCATAGTAGGACATATAGAGTTTTTAATAAGAAAACCCTAGTGGTAGAAGAATCTATTAATGTTGTATTTGATGAGACGAGCATGCTACAAGGTAGCTCCTCTAGCATTTCTTCTGTAGACACAGGTTCAAAGCTGCAGGACTTAAGCTTGGATCAGCTAGTTGAAGAAAATTCTCAACACTTCATCAAGATTCCCCCAATAACTACCTATGAAGAAGATCATCCGGATGAAGAGCCAATCCAGGTGGAGGAAGATACTCCAACAGTAGAAGAAAGTCCTATCGGTCCAAATCATGCAAGGAACCTCGGGCTACGACACATGAGAGATCATCCAGTTGATCAGATCATAGGAGATCCTCATGAAGGAATAAGAACAAGACGAGGTACCTTTAATGAGAATATGCATTTGAGTTTTCTTTCGCAGGTCGAACCAAAGAAATTCCAAGAGGCAAATGAAGATCCATCTTGGATAATTGCTATGGAAGAAGAATTAAATCAATTCAAACGCTGTAAGGTATGGACACTTGTTCCAAAACCCAAAGACAAAAATGTCATTGGAACAAAGTGGGTGTATAGAAACAAGCTGGATGAAGAAGGAACAATCATAAAGAACAAAGCCAGACTTGTAGCTAAAGGATACAGACAAGAGGAAGGTATCGACTTCGATCAGACGTACGCTCCAGTAGCAAGGCTCGAAGCGATCAGACTCTTCCTTGCTTATGCTGCTTTCAAGGGTTTCACCGTATATCAAATGGATGTCAAATCCGCTTTCCTAAACGGAGACATTAAAGAGGAAGTATACGTTGAACAACCCCCAGGTTTTGTTAATCCTGATCATCCCAATCATGTTTATTTATTACAAAAAGCTTTATATGGTTTGAAACAAGCTCCTCGAGCTTGGTATGAGACGCTATCTAACTTTCTTCTTGAGAACAAGTTCACAAGAGGAAAGATAGATAAAACATTATTTCTTAGGGAAGTAAAAGGCAAGATTTTGCTAGTGCAAATCTATGTCAATGACATCATATTTGGCTCTACGGACAATAACCTCTGCAAAAAGTTTTCTAAACTTATGCAAGGGAAATTTGAAATGAGCAGTATGGGTGAGCTGAAATATTTCTTAGGACTTCAGGTGAAACAGTCTGAAGATGAAATCTTCATTTCTCAGACAAAGTTCACTAAGGAGTTGATCAAGAAATTTGGAATGGAGAGTGCAACCTCTATGAGGACTCCAATGAGCTCAGCTACGTCTCTGGACAAGGATGAAAAAGGGAAACCTTTTGATGAAACCAAGTACAGAAGCATAATTGGCTCTTTGCTCTACCTTACTGCCAGTAGACCTGATATAATGTTCTCTACATGTGTATGTGCTAGATATCAGGTGAACTCTAAGGAATCTCACTATACTGCCGCAAAGCGGATTTTGAGATACCTTAAAGGCACACCAAATCTTGGCTTATGGTACCCAAGAAGTAATGATAGCGAACTAATTGGTTTTTCAGATGCAGACTTTGCAGGTAGCAAAGACGACAGAAAAAGCACTTCCGGGACGTGCCAATTTCTCGGAAGGAGACTTATTTCCTGGAGTAGCAAGAAGCAGAATTGTGTTGCGATATCAACCGCCGAGTCGGAATACGTTTCTGCTGGCAGTTGTTGCGCACAACTTCTATGGATAAAGAATCAACTTCAAGACTACAACATGAAGATCAAAGACATTCCTATGTTTTGCGACTCTTCCAGTGCAATTGCTATCGCAAATAATCCAGTCTCTCACAGTCGGACAAAGCAATCGAGCTACGATATCACTTTATCCGGGAGCATGTGGAGATGGGTGACATAAATCTGAGTTATGTTCCCACGGATAAGCAAGTTGCAGACATTTTCACAAAGCCACTGGATGAGACTAAGTTCTCTTTCTTCAAGACGGAACTTGGAATGCTCAACATGGAGTAATGATCAAGTCAACCAAAACCATGACGAACAGGAAGTTATTGACAAGTCATGTCTCGGGACCTGGCTGGATTTCTCGAGACAAGCTGAAGATTTCGAGATAAGCAGATGTCTCGAGACACGGGTTATCACTCGAGACATCAGGGAAGGAAATACCGCGCTGAATTTCCTGAGTTCTCGAGACATAATCGATGTCTCGAGACATAGGTATTTTAAAGAACTCCAAACGTCAGGTACGCGCTGTTCATTCGTCTAATTTTCTTTAAAATGTCACTTTAATGTCAAATCAAAATTATATATATATATATAAGAAATCGAGACCTTGATGTTCACGAAATCCTTTTCCGAGACTTCCCCGACCTTTCGACTTTCTCTCGAGCGGCGACAGTCTGCAACAGGTCTCTATGCTTCGGTGTTTCCGTGGTTCTCGGTGCTTCATCATTCTCGTTCGACATTTCTCTCTCTCTCTCGCATTAATGGCTCCTACTCCTCATCCAAAGATTGGCGTCGGGAATGAGGTCGTTCGCTCAGGTATCGCCAGTTTATCCGATGACTTCAAGAACCTATTTTGTTTGCTTGATGCCGCCGGTCTTACTTTCGTTCTTGAGCATCCTTGCCGGGTGCTGTTTGATGAGGTTGAAGAGTTCTTTATAAATGTGAAGCCTATTAAGGAAGGAAGAATGTTGATTTCATTTGTTAAGAGTATCAAAATCAAAGTCTCTCCAAAGACTCTTACTAAGTATTTGCAGCTGTCTGAAATAGAAGCTGAAGCAGAGCTGAATGAAATTGACTGGTTGAGAACAGCAAGATACTGTGGTCTTGATTCAGATTTTGCTGCAGTAAAGAGGCACAAGATGAACGATGCTGGCAAGCTTTTAGTGGACATTATTTCCAAGGTTCTTTTCTGCAGGACAGGCACACGAGGACATGTGTCTGAAGAAATATTTCAGTTGGTGATTGGAATTGTGTCAGGAAAACAGAGAGATTGGGCCTCAATCTTATTCTCAAATATCAAGGCTTGTATTAATTCTCCAAACTTTGCCCGGATCATCTCATTATTCCTGAATCAGTTTAATCCTGCTATATTTGACATGTCCAAAGGTGCAGTTATCCATCACCTTAAGAAGATCGATGTCATCTCCATGCAGAGATGGGACATTCGAATCAAGAAGCCGGGAGTGGCTAGTGCTACTTCTGAGGGGGACACTCATAAATCTGCAGTTGCAAGTGAAGCAGAAATTCCAGTTCCATCTTCTGAAGGTCAGGTACCTAAAGTAACATCATTTCCACTTCCTTCACGGATTCGTTCTAAAGCTTCAAGTTATGTCAAGCTGCCAATTCGTTCCAAAGCCAAAGGTCAGCCTTCATCAGTTCCAACAGAGTTCATTTCATCAGTGACACAGCCAGATCCATCTTCACCTCTACCAGATTCAGTTCCTTCACCTCCTCCTTCTCCTTCAGTACAAGCAGATGTCATAGTGTCAGATTTTCCAGCTAAGGAGAACATACCTTCTTCTGACAAGGATGTGTTCATCCCCTCTTCTCCCTCAGTTCTTGAAGCAGACACTTCTTTGGCAGATGACAGAGTTTCAGATGTTCAGAAGGATTTGCAACAAGAAGTATCTGAAGTGCACAGTCCCAGTGGCCAACAGGCAGGGTCTGGTGCAGATTTTGTTTTTGAAGACGATGGTGATGATTCCGTTCATGAATCATCCCCTCCCCTAGTACATGTTGAGGGGGAGTCAGAGTTTGACACAACCAGGAATGCTCCAGATGAGCTAGGTTGTGAAGAGGACAATGTGGCTCACTCTCTTGAGATTGAAGAGCTCCCTGATGATGTTCCTGATGCCGCACCTGCTGTTACTCTTCCTTCCTCTCATCCTTCCCCTCCAATCCTTGATGCAGATTCTCTTCTGGGAAAGATTGAAGCTATGCTCAAGAAGCAGAGTGAACAGTTTGAGAACTCTTTGACAACTGTTCACAGGAAAATTGCCTCAGTTGAAAGTGAACTTGGTAGGGAGTTAGCTAAAATCAAATCAAATTATGAAAATCTCTCTGAATTGATGTGCCTAGGGAGCAAAGCAATTGAACATGCAACTGAAGGTGTAGGCACAGTGTTGGCTCAGACTATTACAATGACAAAGCTTCAAGACTCATTGTCTGACAAGGCTGAAGCAAATACATTCCGGATTGTTGATGAAGTCGGAAATTTCAAAGATGATACTCTCCAAACCCTATCTGTAGAAGTCAGAAAGGGGGAGGACATTATAATGGAAAGAATGACAGATTTAGTGGAAAGCTCTGTGTCAGCTATTCAAAGCTCATGGAAATCACAGTTTGATCAGTTCTCTTCCAGGGTGCAGAAGCAAATTGCTGATATTAATGCTTATTCCTTCAAAACAGCAACGTGGCTTCATAATCAAATTTTTCCTGAGTTAGAAATTGATCCAGATGTTCCTGTTCCTCAGTTTTCTCCAAGGCCAGAAGAACTACTTGGGAAGGCTCATATAGTTGAAGATCAATCAGATAGGGCTGGGACCAAAAGAAAACTTGGTGAAGGTCCCTCTGCGAGTAGATCTGTTCCGAGTTCTAGCTCTGCAGGTCTTAGCAAAGCTCAGGTTGAGAAGGTTCTACCAGAAATCTGGAGCCCAGTCTCAAAAGACATAATTCTTGAATCCTATAAGTTAGTCCATGAAGGCAAAATGAATAGATCTGAATGCTACAGCTCACTTGAATGGGAAAAACATGAGACAGCTCAAAGGAAGAGAAGAATCCATTTCAGGGCATTTGGTTATAATAATTCTGATGCTCCGGCTCCACCTCCGTTTTACCATCCCAAGCCTTATGCTTATTTCTCCAGACAAGAAGAAAAGAGGAAAAGGAGATCTTGAAGGATAATGCTGATGCTGACAAGACATATTTTGCTTTGGTTCTGATTTTGTGAACATCAAGTCTTCTTAACAATTCAATTTAGACATATATATATAATTGTTGATTTGATGTTCTCTACTTGTTCATTTCTATATCTTTGTGTAGTGTAGCATATTTATTCTATATTGCTGTAATTCAACTTAGTGTATAGGGTTCTGACTTCTACAAATAGGGGGAGATTGTTGGAAATTGTATTCACAATTACCTTGATTTGTGAGAAGTCACCCTTAAACTAAGATTGAATTGCTTTTGTATTTGATATGCTTTTCTAGTATTGTCTTGCAGATTATCATTGCTAAGTGTAAATCAATGTCAGGTCACAATGGGTCTGCAAACACAGTTTCATACAATGTAATTCCTCATTATATGAAACATGGTGATGACTCATGTGTGATCTCTCTATTGGGGTACACTTCATTTTCAAGACTATTGAAGACTTTGGAGTGCGGTTGCAGCAAATGTTCAAGAGAAGAAAAGGAGTAAATGAATATAAATTTTTCTAAGGATATGTCTCGAGAGATCAAGCATGTCTCGAGAGTCGTTTAATGTCTCGAGAAGCAAGTTCTGTTGATCTCGGTATTTCTGTTCTTGATGACTCGAGAGATCAAGCTTGTCTCGAGAGTCCTTAAGACCGAAATCTTTGTAATGTCTCGAGAGATCATCGAGTTCTCGAGACATCCCTTTCCTGCTCTCTTTGTTTCATATCTCGAGAGATCCGTTAGTTCTCGAGAGATCCCTTATGCCTCGAGAATTCTGTCCGTTATTTTCTAATTTGTTTCCTCTGTTCTTGACGGTTCGTAAACGCTCCTTCCCGATCCTAACGGCTATATTGAGTGCGTTTAAGGTCGATTTAACCCTTAATCATTGCCCTCTATATATAGGATCGCTCTTGGGTTATTTCCAACAAGTTTTTCGAATCGTTCTCAAACCCTAATTTTCTTTCCTGATCTAAAAGAACGAGAAAAGCGCCGCCTCGCTGTCGCCTACGATTGAAGATCGATCTACTCATTTGAATTGCTGATTTCTATCAAAGAAGGATTCGATCGATCCGTGTTCTGATTCTACAACCTCTATTGGATCGTTTCGGATTGCCAAAGACAGATTTGAAGGATCGTTGTTCTTCCTCATCGTTCTCAAAAGCCATTCAAAGAGAATGAAGAAAACGCCTATGTTATTCAGATCTGGTATCTTATTGTTCAAAACCTTTTATCATCTATTGTAAGAGTTGTTATCTCCGAGCTGTAGGAGAGGTTATTCTCCGAGTTGTAGGAGAAGTTTTTCTCCGAGTTGTAAGAGAGGTTCTCTCTGAGATTGTAGGAGTTTGACTCCGAGTTTGTAGGATCATTCTGATCCGAGATTTAGTGAGTATTCAAGTCTAGCTGTGGTGCTAGATTGGCGAGGCCGGCAGTGGAGTACCCAAGTACGGGGAACCACTATAAATTCCTGGTGTTATCTGTGGCTGTGACTTATTTTGTGTGATGTGCTTTACGTTTAATTCTTAATTCCGCAAAAGACGTAGAGATCACCTATTCACCCCCTCTAGGTGATTTAGGTAAGCAACTAGATACTTCAATTGGTATCAGAGGGTCGCTGTTCGTTGCTAGGTTAACACCTTGAACAGGGTCCATCCTTCTAGTTGCTAGCAAGCCATGGATAGAGTCAAGGAATCCTCTCTGAAACTGCCCATCTGCACTAAGGCCAACTTTCCTATGTGGAAGGAAAGAGTCCGTTTTTATATGGAAGCTGCAGATCCCAGAATCTTCCAAGTCGTGGAAGAAGGTCCCCATGTGCCCATGACCGTTTCGTCAACAAATCCTACTGTTCAGATACCTAAGAAAATGATGGATTTGAATAAGGATGAGATAGCTCTTGTTGCTCTTGACAAGAAGACTAAGAACATAATTGCTAGTGCAGTGGACGATTCCATGTTGCAAAACTTAATCCACTGCAAATCAGCCAAAGAGATGTGGACATCCTTAATTGTTCTAATGGAAGGTACTGACGAGGTAAGAGAAGATAGAAGGTCTCTACTTAATCAAGAGTACGAGGCGTTTAAGCAGAATAAGAAGGAGTGCATTGCTGATGCGTACGAAAGATTCTTCAAAATAGTCAATGGTCTGAGAAACTACGACAGGGAGTTCACAAACGGTGAACTAAATGACAAATTTCTGTGTTCCCTGACAAAAGAATGGGATAGCAAAATTGTTGCTATTAGAGAGTTTGGAAAATTACCCAGTCTAAAACCTCAGAATCTGTTCGGAAAGCTGTTGTCTCATGAACTGCAAATGAACATCCGAAAGTCTGAAGAGGATGTAAATCGAGCTTCAAGCAAAGAAAGAACCTTAGCCTTGAAGGCAGAGAGTTCAAAGAAGACCAAAGCCATGATACCGATCAGAGAAAAGGAATCTGATAATGAAGAAGAATCGGAAGCCAGCTCCTCCTGTTCCGAACTATCTGATGGGGAGTTCTCTTTGATTTCCCGTCAGTTTAAGAAACTGCTGAACAAACGAAGGCACATGAACAACAAGCCGTCTTCCTCGGATCATAAACATTCTCGTCGTGATGGCGACTATCACAGGAAGGGCTCAAACAATAATGACAGGTATAAATCCAAACAGAAGAAACATTCTTCTTCTGACATTATTTGTTACTGTTGTAATAAGCCAGGGCACATAATTGCTGAGTGTCCCTACAAGAAGAAAGAAGGTGGAAGAAAAGAAGACAAGAAATCCATCCACGGAAAGAAGAAATCAGATAGAAGTTTCGTCGCTAAGAAAGCCAAAACTCTGAGCGACAGTGACTCCGATGAGTCGAGTGATGAAGAAGAAGCTTACTTCGGCCTGATGGCCATGTCTGATGATGAAGAAGCACCCCCCGTACACCGGAAAGGTAAATGATCACACTATCCTGTCTGATTCTGATTATGCTTCGGCTGAACAAAAGGATAACCCCTCAGACGATGAATCTGAGCTTATGTCTCAATATACCAAAATGCTCAAAGGCTTTGACAAGTGCAGAAAGGTCGTCAAAACTCAAGGTAAGGAGATCATGGCTCTCAAGGAGGTGGAATCTAACTTGAGAAAAGAAGTTGAAGAACTTTCTTCTCTCAAAGAGGAAGTCCAAGCCTTGAAAGACAAGATCAAAAGCTCGGAAGAGACTCTTGCCCTGAGAGATCATTCGATAAAAGTCTTGGAGGAACAGCTTGCGGCTGAGAAGAAGTTGGTTGAAGCTTTCTCTCAACCTAAAACTGTTCTGCCAATTATTGGTACTTTTAGAGTCGATCATTCCTCCTTTGTGATGTATGTGCTGCGTTAGATGCTAACGTATTGCGACGATAGATGCTTGTGTAGGTGCGGTAGATCTAAACGTGGAGGGCGTAGAGAGCGTTATATTCGTATCGATCTCCATCTCATGGACATCCCTACATCAAATTCTTTTTTTGATGCAGGATGCCGGGGCCCCGACCGCACCCCGTGGCATCACACCAGCTAGCGGACCACGGCCAAGCACGCCTGCAAGAAGGACTGCAGTCCAGGCACCCCAACCCGTCTCCGCACCTATTCTCAGCGCGGCGGGTTGTTGAGGCTGGGGCTCGATCCTCAGACCTCCTTGATAAGAACCTCTCCTAACAGGCCTTATCACCAACTGAGCTGCAGTCCTTCTTGCAGGCGTGCTTGGCCGTGGTACGCTAGCTGGTGTGATGCCACAGGGTGCGGTCGGGGCCCCGACGTCCTGCATCATATGTATATGTATATGTATGTATGTATATGTATCATGTATGTATGATATGTATGTATATATATGTATATATATGTATATATATATACATATACACACACGAGCGGTCCAAAAGACTTGCTTCAAATTTTGCCTAATGTTTTGGGGACTATTACGACAAAAATAATATATATATGAGCATCTTCGCACGGGCTGCCGCACGGGCTACCGCCCGTGCTCGATGCTCTCCGCATCGACAGTACCTCAGCAACGACGGTACCTCCGCCCAAACTCGCCCACGCTAGGACGCTCGGTCAATTGATAGTTCATTAGTAACCCCGCGCCCCGCGCGGCAGTACCCCCGCCTCGACAGTGTCCCGGCGCGACGACGCTCCCGCCACTCGCGAACCCACGCGCGCAAGATAAAATCGGGAACATGCTCATGCATTGAAGAAACTTTAGATTCAGACTATGTAACAGAAAAGATACACTCAATTAATTGGGCAAGATGCTTCTTCATTTGCTGTCGTGCTGACACAGGTCAATAACACTCGCGGAATCCATTTACGAATTCAATCCAAGCGATGTCGTACACATTGCTTCCCTTAAAGTGGATGTGTCAGCTCTCTCCCGTCCTGATTTTGTCGTGCACGCGTGGGTTCGCGAGCGGCGGGAGCGTCGTCGCGTCGGGACACTGTCAAGGTGGGGGTGCTGCCGCGCGGGACACGGGGATACTCATGAACTATCAATTGACCGAGCGTCCTAGCGTGGGCGAGTTTGGGCGGAGGTACTGTCGCTGCTGAGGTACTGTCGATGCGGAGAGCATCGAGCACGTGCGGTAGCCCGTGCGAAGATGCTCGTATTCCCGTTAGCCCACTTCGAGATAACAAATAAAATGCGTGAAGCGCTGAATGTTCATAACAAAACAGGCACCGACTCCCAGGAATTCGTATATAAAGAAGGTATTCTGACTAACATTAATTACTATAGCCTACAATTTGAGTTTTGTCATCTCTACCAAATCAAGCTCAAAAGACAGTCCAAACTGCAAAATCAACAACATATAATCAACATAACTATGTAATTGTAACCCTAGCTACAAAAGAGTATGCTTTGTTTAGTTCTATAATTACATGTAAGTTGTAAGCTCGTATGGTTAAAATTCCAATTTTAATGTTCAAACATGTTTTATATATCTAAATACATCGTGTATTTGGTTTAATACATTGATTTGATCGTCGAGTCACTATTGGGTCAATTGACTCATTTGATTAGCCCGACCCAGTATTGAGCTCAAGCATAAGTTAATTGAGCTACTGCAGGGTATCCCATGACTCAATTAACAAGAGCGCAAAATCGAAACGTAACAAGTGTCTGCAGATTAGTCACACATCGGAGATTGAGTGACATAAATTTGAGGAAGAACCTAACTGTGGTTGGAGCACGACCTGCAAATTAATCCGACCTAGGAGACGATAGGAACATTCACGTTCGTTTGGATGTACTAGGTTGTGGTATCAGGGGCGGATCTAAGAGCCCCCCACAAACATTACTCTCTCCGAGGTAGTGAATTTTGACTACTTACACGTCAAAAACAGTGACCGAATGAGGGAGAAACGACTCCGATAAGATCGAGACATTTAGAAAAAACTTTGACCGAAGAAAGACAATGTCTGCCCCCTTATTAAACTTCCTGGATCCGCCCTTGCAGTGATATCATTATATGAGACCATCCGAAAGCAAAATTGCTAGACCTGCAGGAATGAAGATAGACAATCTATCACATTGTTGTATTTGATCACTTTTCTCTTTCCTTTTTATATATTTATATTTTATGTTATTTTAGTTTAATTTATTATATTTTCTTTATTGGTTATTTTTTTTTCCAAAAAATATAATTAAAATATTAAATTTATTAGATGATGATAATTATTTTGTATAATACTAAATTGATTCACACTATTGATGGTCACCCGAGAAGAAGGCTGAGGTTGGGACGGGGAAGGTTGCGATGCGATCGGGAGAGTTCGGAATTTCAGGTTGAGGTCGGAAAGAAGGCCGTCGACGGAGATCGCCGACTAGTCTTCTGTCCGATAGCTGTCTTCCTTCGGTAGTGATTGACTAGGCGAGTTCGTCAAGGATTAGACGACGAGTAGGTTGTATTGCCAGTGCTCTGTGTCGGGATCTTCTAAAGAAGCCGGCGGCAAGCCTATAACCGGCGAGGAGGAGGTCTTCAGCGACAGTCGAGATCAACGACGAGCTTCTTCTAATGGCAGCCCGTCCTGCTATCCATCAGTTGTCACTCCATCCCTAGCCGTTGTCTCTCCCTCAACCCCGACTTCGTCCTGATCCGTCTTATTCCGACATATTCATCATCGACGGACGCTCCTCGCCCCTCTCCACTCCTAACCATTGCACCTGCCCTCCTTCGCCACCGGCATCGTCGTTCGCTACTGCCGGAGCTAACTCTAGTGCCATTGACGTCGTTCACGCGACATTCTCTATCGCCGTGCACGAGCTTCTTACGGGGGAATGAAATTTATGAGGAAAATATGTTCCTATTTTAGAATAATCTAGGTACTAGAAAACATTATGTACAATAAATAGGAATCCCCTTCCCCCGTTCTTCGCTCCATCTCCGGCCATCCACATGGAATCGGCGATTACCACCAACGGAGACTCCTCTGATCTCTTCTTTGACGCTTCCGATGTTTTTTCCACGCCGGATCTCATAGAAACCGACGATCCCTCGCCTTCTTCACTGCCCGAAAGGACCGGAAACCAGCAGGAGAACGGGGGCATTGCCACTAGCCGCCGGAAAATTTCATCAACGTCCCTCCGCCGTCGCCGGACTTCTTCTCGCTCGACCTTGCCTAGCTATAGCCCGGACGCAAACGATCCGAGCTGCGATTCCCACGCCAACTTTGAGATTTCCTCCTCCAGGGAGAGGCGTGGCAGTATCCCCCACGAACTTAAAGAGGACGGAATCCCCGATAGCGGAGAAACTTCGACTTCTTCAACGCTTACCTCCCTCCAAAACGTTTCGAGGAGAGATTGGGGCCAGGAAACTTCTTCGCGTAGCGATGATCCAAGGCCATTAATTAATGAACCTCCATCTCAGAGATTCCTAGTTTCTCTTGCAGATTTGGTGGTCAAATCCATTTTTTTCCAGATTAACTTGCTGATCAAATGCTTAACACTTCCAATATGGTTGACATACAGTTCTTTGTTGTTTGTGGCCAATCCGCTTGGAACCCTGAGAAGCACAATAGATGGTATGAAGATGAAGATATTGTGGTTCTGCAAAGTTGCCATGGATAGTTTCAGCCCTTTTGTACCAGAGATGCTCAGGACTCATCATGAAATCTGGAAATTAGCAGGAAGAATGGCCTGTGGCTGCTTCTGGTCTCTCTATGTTGGTGCTGTGCTTTCTGGGCTACTATTAACAGCTTTTTTCCTCGCTAATCTTCTGATGAGCCGAATTGCGGAGGAGCCGTTACAGATGACAAGAAATTTAAATTTTGATTACACCAAAGCTAGCCCGGATGCCCTTGTGCCTCTAATGCCATGCGATGGTGCTGAGTGCAGTTTGGAATTCGACAAGCAGGTTGGATTTTTGAAGCCCGTTTCCCGGCGTGTTATACCGCCGAACCACAAACTTCGCTTGATCATTTCATTGACACTGCCGGAATCAGATTACAACAGAAATCTTGGTATATTTCAGGTATTTTACACTCCAGTTGAGCTTTATATTGTATATTTTGATGCAATTACTGTGTGGTACTAGAAGTGTGTTTTTAGCATGTTATTTTGTAATTTGCTGATGAGTTGAATAATAAATCACCAGTTGGATGTGATAAAATCATAAAACAACTGATAACATTCTAAAAAAACTTCAATGGAGATAAAATCACCATTGATTTGCTGATGAGTTGAATAATAAATCACCAGTTGAATGTGATAAAATCATAAAACAACTGATAACATTCTAAAAAAACTTCAATGGAGATATCAATGGATGAAGATAGTTGGTATTTTTAACAAGTGGCAAAACTTGTATGTATAAAATATTTGTAGGGCCTTAAGCTTTTTCTTTTTTGAAGAGACACTCCCTTTAGATGAATGAGACGAGTGTATGTATGAATCATAGAACAATGAAACCAGAATTTAATTAATACACACCATAGAGAAAAGTTGTGATTTGGGAAAAAAGATATTAAAATTTGAAATTCTATTATTTATAGCCTGATTTGATCACCTGGCTAAATTTTGAGGATTGTATACTTAGATTTCAGTTTTTTGGCCTTGCAATTTATCCTGATAGATATCATTAGTTGGCAATAACCTTGGAGCATTAGATAAATTATCTAGTTAGTTGACAAAAGTGACCTAAGTAATGTTTCTTAGTTCCCTATTGGTGGATTTAACACAATAATTCGCATGTAGTAAAAACGACAACAATATGTGAAAATAATGACATTGAGCTTGAAATGATTTGCTAGCAAGCTTAATGCTGATCACTTAAGTTTTGGTTCAGTCTTATGGGAGGTTATAAGGATCGCGTTTGGTTGTCTGGGATAAGGAAGAAGGGTGGGAGGCTTATTAACGACTGTAAAGGTCAATTTGTTTTGGGCTTATAGTGGAGGTTTGATGGGCTGGATTGGGGAAGGAGATGAAACAATGGATGACAGATGGGCTTCCAGGCGCACATAGCCAGAGAGAACAAAACTGGACTCGAAATCACTTCGACAGGAGGCAATGATGGCAGAGGACCGCCGTTTTTGATTTATGTCCTGCATCTTTGAATGTGTGTGAGTCAGAAGAACCTGAATTTATTCTAGATATGCATCCACCGACCATGTTTGTCGTAATGTAGTGAGTGCGCCAAGGAGATTGCTGCGGATGGGGGGACTGAATCGCATGTTGCAGAGCCTTTTGAAGTCGCCCCAAGTCATCCCTAGCTGTTCTACGTGCAACCAAGCAAACTATAGTTGAGCTGAATCGAGAAGTTGGAAGGATGCTGACGAATCCATTCCCCTATAGGAGTTTGTTGGTGGCCGAAATACTGCTTACACCGGGTAAGCCATCCCAACGGATTTGTTTTTTATCGCAAGTGGGAAAGTCCAACTTAGTGTAACGGAGAACAATGTGAACTTCCTATCATACAAACGCTAGTGGTGCAATGTGAAACAGGGTGGAGGTCCCTGATTGCTACTTGCCTGGTTCTGTGCTGGCACTGTAATGACTTGGACAGCTGGTGTGAGATCGTCGAGCTTGGTCTGAACGACTTCTAGAGCTTCTTGGTGTCGTTTTTTTCGCGTCGGTTTGAGTCGCGACGAGTGTCTGCATTAACGCCATAAGTTGATTTATTTGGTCTGTGGAGTTCCCCATGTTGCGAGAGGAATGAGAAAGGGAGCGGGTGGCTGGATGGCTTGAGTCCTCGGGGACGGATGTGGATGGTGTGCTTGAAGTGACGCGAGATCCACGACATTTTCTTTTGATGTCACCAATTAATAAGGTCCTGCATTAATTGACCCTAAGTCACTTAAATACTAAGGTCTCGAAGCAGACAACTCATACTCTCCCTTTTTAAACAGGATAAGATGCACAACCTGACTGTCGGGCTCTAGGCTCAAAAAATTGTGCGTAAAAGGAGGTAATAGGGTGATGGCTAGTTGCGTGGGGCTCGAGAAGAAAGGACGCGTGTTGTGGCGTGTGAGGACGACAACTGTGGTGTGCGACAAAATTGATGCATCAAAGAGACGCTGGGGACGACGACGAAAGCGGTGCGGCTGACTTCGACAGTAGGGTGGCTGACTTCGATAGCAGGGTGGCTGACTTCGACAACAAGGTCGACAGAGCTTGCAGGTCGACGAAGGTGGAGTTTGTAGGTCGACGGAGCTTGCAGGTTGATGAGTTTGTCGGTCGACGATGCTCGACGAAGACGATGGGTGTCGATGAGCTTGTAGGCTGATGATGTTTGACGAAGGCGACATACATTCCTGAGCTTATAGGTCGATGAGTTTGCAATTTGAATGGGATAGAGATGACGGTCGTTCCTGTGCTTGCAGGTCGATGAGTTTATAGTTTCAGATTTCTGACAGTAACACGCTTGCGGTAATGGTGGGGCAAAAAAGTTCAGGCTCTGATAGCAAGTTGTTACGAGCAAACTCTTAGAACGTCGGTAGTGTTGTTGGAGGAGCGGCCGGAGGTGGGGATGACGGAGGAGGAAGATACTATATAGCCGGAATCGCGGTTGCCTAGGCGTGGTGTGCTCAAGAGATAGATAGATAGAGAGTTACCACAATCTTGTAGTAAGATAAGAGGAGAGATTCTAATTTCTTTGATACTTTCGTTCCAACATAATTTGTTTTTAAATAGGCTTATAAGACTCTTAAAATGATAACTACTAACTATTAACTTCTAACCACTAACAATGACTCGAAATAATAATAGTAATAATAAAAGGAAAGACTCGAAATGATAATAATAAAAGACAACTGAAATTAAAGATGACTAGGCACGAAGCCTCTAACGACAACTAGGCTCAGAGCCCATAACAAAAAAATGGGTTAGGATTTAGATGAAAGTTTTGAATTTTCAATTAAGATTTTTGAAATTTAAAATGAGGTGATGGCGGATTAAGATGGAGGACAACATATTGGAAGGTGGAAATTTCGGACCAGTAATCATGCTAGATACTTGAAATTTGTTTGATATTTACTCAATTTTATCAACTCCAAATTAAAATAAATGTGCTTCTGTTGGATGATGGCTCTCCTGAAATTAGCTGTTGTTTTTGTCAGCCACATGCCTTATTTAAGGTAGATCCTCTCGATAGTATGAAAGGTTTATCCTCTTAGCCCTTTAGTTTGATGCATTTTAGTAGTTATTATGTTTCCACCTCCACACACTCTCTCCAATACCATCTTGATGTTTTTTCTATGTATTTCTGGTTTCATAATTTTAGAAGACACGATGTGTGATGAGGATAGTCTTGTTATTGGGATTGGAGGGTGGAATAATGATGGGATGCATAGTTTATGATGTGTGATGAGGGTGGTGTTGTTATGGGCCCACGCATGGGGTGATGACGCGTGTCCGGGATGATACTAGTATATTATATCTTTATTTGTCGCGCACTATTATTCTCTCCTTATTTCTGCACACTTTTATTTCTCATGCATTATGTAGTCCGGGTGAGGGGCATAATTGGTACTTTTTGTTTAAACACTTTCCTCTCACTATATATTGGTGGGGAGAGTGGGCTTGATGGTTATGAAATATTAAACCCTAATTATCTCTCCCTTGAATCTCCTCCTTCATCCTCTTGGCTAAGGCTAGGGTTTAGCAAAACTCCCCTCTTCCCTCCTCTCTCGGTCGAACCCGGCTCCTGTTGTATCTCCCGCCACTGGGAAGGCTAGGTCGAGGAAGGGTCGTGACGATCCTCTTCGAGATTTGTCCCTCTCAAGCACATTCGCTCCCAATCAAAGGCTTATATCAGGTGTTTACATGTAACAAAGGGCTACGAAGGATTTGGGTCTATTTGTTGTAGATTGTTTGAGGTTTTAAGTTGCAGCATGATAATGGTGGAGGGCTGTAGCTGAAATGAAGTGCATAATTGCAAGTAAATGGGAAGAGGTTAGAGAGAGATCATTATTGTGCAAAAAGTTACATTAGTTAAGTAAAGATTTACTCAGCTTGAAACTTTGAGGAGACGCTCAGTTGTAACATTTGGGACTCACCTAAAGCGGAGTCACTCATCTATCACATTTTGGGAATTGCTCATCCAACAAGTTGAATTTCTAACTTTCTCATTGTTAATCTCTTCGGGCCCCTTCCATATTTAAGCCTCATATAACATCAAACATGAATTCTTTGACTAAATAAGGAAATTGTTATATGCAGACGAAGTTTGACTATCCACGACTAAAAACAAAACAAAAATTTTGTTATCCGTGGATCTTTTGTTATCCTCAGACCATTACAAAATTTTAAAAAGAATATCAATCCTAGATTCCTAGTCAATATAATCCCTGCAAACACCATATTTTTTTTAGTTTTGGTAACCTGCCACAATCCTCCCCCGCCTGAAGTTGTGATAAAATTCTAGAATCTAATGTACATTTTAAGAGCATTTAAATAGACTGAACTGAAGTAGATATGTCTGCTTCCATTAATTTGTCATAAGAAGGTAAGATTTCCGGAGAGTAGTATTGGTGGGAGCATGATCATAAGAAAACAGTAAAAGTATAATAGAAATACCAGAACTTGAACTCTGGAAGGCATTGAATGAAGGGCGTCAAATGAAGCCGAAACCTCTTATTGGAAGAGATGCTCCCTTCAAGACAAAAAAGACAGGATGTATCTGGGCGGGGGAGTAGGCACATGCGGGAGTTTAATTTTGGTCTGCATATAGATGTTGCAAAAATGCAAGGTATGGTTTAACTACATTTCACCCTTGTGGTGGGACCTTTCCCCAGATCCTTGCTGCGCGGGGATGCTTTGTGCACTGGGCTGCCCTTTTACATAGATGTTCTATTAACTTTTCTAAGAGTCCTTATTCAAATAAAATGTAACGTTTTTGGTGACGAATTCAGCCTGCACACAACAATTCCCTTAAATAGATGAAATAGTCACTGGGTGGAAAGTACAATTGAATGAGGTGTTTGATGGGTAATAGTTGTAGCTTGGGAGCTCAAGACTAGTATTAAATGAATATATGATCATTCTCCTCTTCATTGATGGAACTTTGGTTCGAATTTAATATTTGGCAAATGCAAATTTCTTATCGTTGTCCATCTACGCTTAAGGAAATGTTCAATGAGAAATGAGGTGACATCTGCTCTGATACAAATTTTGTAACAAAGAAAGTGCAGGACTCTAGGGAGATGAAAAAGTGAATTCAATACTGCGTAGAATAATTGAGGATCACTCACCTAAAAACAAAGTTACCAAACTCAATATTAACACTATGATTCTGTTGTTGTGCTTTATTATTGTGTCTATGGAGTTTAAACACACTTTTTTTGGCCCATGTAGATAAGCATGCTACAAATTTATGCTCCTACTTAAAGAATAACCATCATTTAGATACAATATTCAAGCAATGGACCTCCTTGTTAGGTGGATTGTTAGGGAGTGTGGCGCAGGACGGGTGTGACAAATGTGTATATGCTCTAACGGAACTCTAATGAGTATTCATAAGTATATGATGTAGAGAATTCTAAAATGATGTAATGCACATACGATTGCCCGAGAAGTAATTGCAACAAAATTATGAAATTAATCTAGGCAACGAAGACATGCACGGTTGAGGTTAGGTTAAAAGTAACGAACAAGTTAGCAACAGTTAAAGTAAGATTGCTTAGATTAAATGTTTTGATGAGTAAATCCTTCAAACAGATGAGAGGAAATTGAGTAAACAATTCCAAATAATAGCCAAAATTATATGATCAACAAGCATTCAGCCCAAAATGAAATAGATTTTCCATTTAAAACTTACACAAGCATTCAATCCACCTCCTTGTTAGGTGGATTGTTAGGGAGTGTGAATAAAAAAGGCACATAGTTGGGCATAAATTGGTGATTAAACTCATATTCAATCTAAAATCTTAAGCACATAGCCTACCATTTTATATTTACACCAATTTATTTTTCACATATCTTTAACAATCCTCCTCTCAAATGAAAACTCTTTGCATAGGTAATCTTTTCACGAAACACTGGGTCGTATTTGAATCACTGGCTTGATGCCAATTAATTGGGAGTGCAAGACAGTGACCAAAGTTGGGCCTGAGTAGTTAAAACTCAAATTTAACGGCTACCACTTGATATTTCTATAAACGCATATTTTCACTTATCCGATGTGGGACTAAACTAAATATTCTCATGTGTCTCAACAAGTACCTCGGGCTTATAATTGCAAAACTTATTTTAACTGTCTTGTTCTTTTAATTTATTTGAATTGATATGTTCACATAAAATATTTTGCAATTTCATGAAACATATGCAAAATTCTTTTTTATTTGTACATAAGTAATCATTTCCCCTCTAACATAAACTTTTCAATGCCATCGTGCATCATGCACCGAGAGCCACTCAACAACTCATGAAATTCAAATAATTTAAGAGCAGGGGCGGATCCAAAAATTTCAACAAGGGGGGACCAGACATCGTGTTACTCCAGTCAAAAAAGAAATTTGAACGTCTTCACCTTACCGGAGTTGTTTCTCACTCATTCGGCCACCTTTTTTGACGTGCAAGTTGTCAAAATTAATTGCCTCGGCAAGAGGAATTCAAATCCACCATCTATTTTTCAAAAAAAAAAAATTAGGGGGGGGGGGGGTCCCTACCCTGCCCCTAGATCCGCCCCTATTCACGAGAGTCACAAACTATGAAACTGCATGAAAAATAGTCCCCGCTCGAATCCCTGGCTTGATACCACTTAACTGTGAGTTTGGCCTGATATAGTAGTAGTTAACACAAATTACGCCCAAAAGCTTAATCCGTTGCGTGAATTATTTAATCCAATACTCCCACGTGCCTCGTCAAATACTTCGGATTATAATTGCAAAGCTTCATTTTTAATTGTCTTGAACTTCTGATTTATCTGAATTGATATGTTCACTTAAACACTTTGCAATTCCATGCAAACTATGCAAAATTTCTTTTTTTTTACTTGTTTTAAGCTAATGAAATCTGTATTAACATTTCTTTTATTTGATTTTTTTATTAAGCCATATACCTGGAGCTCCCCTCTGAGTTTACTAAATTACAGGCTGCACCCTTCTTACTTTTGAAATTACAAACCCCCCCTGTAAGTTTACATTTCATAACATCCATGCACAAAAAGATCCCCTGAAAGTTTACTCAAACGGAGTGTTTTTGTGCATGAATGTTACGAAATGTAAACTTACAGGGGAGATTTTTGTAATTTCCAAAGTAAGAGGGGTGCAATCTGTAATTATGCTAATTTCCAGAAAAGTTTAGGTAATTATTCATTTTGTATTTTGTTTTGAGCTAAGGTCAGGGTAGAGTTTCTTTCAATAAATGGTGAAGTTATTTCCGGTGTAAGAAAACCTTGCATGCTGAGGTTCAAGAGTCCTCCTATTCGCCTTATGGAGACTTTCATTAAGAGCGGTCCTCTGCTCGCTGGTTATTCCTCTGAGTCGCAGGTTATCGACATGGCCGTGTCGGGTTTCACCGAAGGACCTGAGCCAACCATGTGCATAAGGATCGTCCTCGAGCAGAGAGCGGAATATAGGCCGGGCGCCGGCATTCCCGAGATTTACGCGGCTTCTTTAAAACTCGAGTCGGAGCTTCCAATCCTGAAGAGGATGATATGGAACTGGAGGAGAACACTGCTTGTTTGGTCTGCCATGGGGTTTTTCATTTGGGAGATGCTGATTGTTCTGGTTTTTTGCCGGACTTTACTATTTCCACGAATAAGGCGGGCCCGCGATGCTTCTGTTGGAAACTGATTTTTTTCCCGCAAACATCAGCATTTCGATCATCTTTATCAGGTACGACAATCTTCTACCATGTGTTTAAAGGCATTGTTTGGGACGGTGGTGGCCGTGGGAAAAGTTCTATTACCACCGCCGCCACTGTTTAGATGGCGTTTTTATGCTTATGTTCTCGTAAGTTTACGCCTCATTTCTATTTCTACTGTTATCCTATCATTTCTTTTCTGACAGCTCTAACCCCACCACTGCTTTTCGTACCGCCACAATCATCTCAACCCGTGTCTAAGAGTAGAATTAACCTTTGTGCTTGTAAATTTGTATTTGACGATAGTTCTTCGGGATGAATTTACGCTCGAGCTCTTAAAAAAAGGAGAAATAAAGATTAATGTTCGAATATTTAGTCATATATTGAGAATTTTATGTTTGTGTTGTGCACTTCGTCTTCACTTTAGGGTTGGCCGTTCCGCCGTCAATTTGAGTATCTATTTTAGTTGTTTCCGTTGAGAGATTATGTTGGTTTCGTTTTCATGTATCGTTATTCCGCATTTCAATTATTTCTAAGTTGTTATGCGGGCGTTGGCCGAGTGTGCAGTGTCTGAGTTGAGTTGTTACAAATTGAGAAGGCGGATATTATCTACATAATTTGGATAATCTCGATGATTACCGCGTCGAAACCCAAATTTGGTCCAATGCATGCGTGCACGCACACGCATGTATAGCTCATGGGTTATTATGTTTCCCTTAATATAATTGTAGCTGTGAATATGTAATATATACTAACAAAATTCTTTTTAATGGCATTTTTATACTTTAACCATGGATTTTAATGAGTTTAATTATATATAGGTTAAACATAGTTGCTTATCATATTCATGACTTTTGGCGGCACGCATTCTCCAATTAAGAAGTTTTTGCACATTGCACCCTAAATATTTAATTATCACTTTGCACTCCAAAATATTGTAATATTGACAATTTGCATTTTTCTAATTGAATATTTAAGGTGCAAAATGTAAATATTAAAGTCTTGGGGGTATCAAAATTAAATATTTATGGTGCAATGTGCAAAAATCTCTTAATCAAAGGGTTATTCGCACCAAAGTCCCTAGTATTCATGCTAGTTTTGCAATATTTAGTCATTATTTATTAGTTGTCTACAATAACAAAAAAACTCACTTAGTTTTTTTATTTGCTGGCCGGAACCCCGCCAAATAAGCATCTGTGGCATGTTCTGGGTCTGCGCGACCAAATACGACGAAATGCGCATCGTTCTGGTCAGCACGATGCGTGGAGGGATGTTGTGCGTCGGGCAAGTTCGGGCTAGTTTGGCGTGGCGATCGTAATTTCGCGGATTTCTTCCGCGCCGCGTAACCGCGATCGCGGTTCCCGCGGTGCGAAGAAATCCACGGAAATTTTGCTGTTGCCAGCGGTGGGGCGGAGCCCCACCGCCCGACCGCGGCCCCACCAAACAGGTGGAAACCGCGGCCGGGCGGTTTTGTCCGCGCGACTGGCGCGGATCCGCCCCGCCAAACGGAGCCGAAGAATCTAAACGGGCAGAAGGGGTAAAAGAGTTTTTTTCTTCTGTGTGATGGGTGTTTGCTAGGCCTCGTTACATAATTTCTTCTCCAACACTCAAGACAACTTATGTTCACTAGTCCCTTGTGAAATTTTATCAATTGAGCAGACAACGGTGACTTTTACTTTGGGTTTTTCATGTATAAATCATGATGTCAACGCCTTTTTTTAAGTGTGCACGCTTAGTAACTCTCAGGCTAAGAAAATTACTCGGTCGAATAGGTATAATGCATACCGACAGTCGTGCATGCGGTCACCCCATGTCCGATGACGACATGTGATTGTACAACCCCCATATTTGTCGAGCGAGTTTATTTTGATGCGGATGAATTGACAAGTCAGGACCAATGTTTAGACTCGTCCATCACCCAAAGTGGGGCAAGTAGGACGAGTAAGCAAGTGGGACGAGTGGCCCACCCGCACGGGGGCGAGTTGCCCACTCGCCCGGGTGGGCGAGTGGCGCACTCGCCCGGGTGGGCGAGAGGCTCACTCGCCCATGGGCGAGAGACCCACTCCTCTGGGGAGGCGATTGGCCCACTCCCTCAGGAGAGGGGCGAGTGGACTGTGAGTGGACCCCTTGGGTTGCACTCGTCCCCCCGCCCCTGTTCGGCTAGGTGAGATTTGGGTCGCGGAAGATATTTTCAAGCAGCGGAAGTCGGCTATTGGCAGACCGTTTTGGCTATCCGCAAACCATTTTCAGGAAAACTATAAATAGCCCCCATGGGCACCCTGGAAAAGGATCTATCCATCCTCTCCCTCGCGTGTTTCTTGTGAGCTAACACTCCTACCCCCTGTTCGACTAGTCGACAGGCAGGTGTTCATTAGTGCTCTCCAGGGTGCCTTGGCTCATCATTGACTTGAGAGGAGAATCTCTCTTTGATCTTCCGGGTGTGCGATGAGACCTCATCGCTGCAGCTCAAGGGGTCTGTTTCAAGGTTCAAGTATTCTTCGGTGCAAGTTCCTTCGACTCTCCGCGACTAGCTACGTGTTCTAGCTCAGATCAAGTAAGGGTCAGCTGCATACCTGTTGCGAACGTTGAAACCAGTTTTCTGGTTTCAACATTCTGGTGCGGTGAGCGTGGAAGCAGCTGGTTCGGAAAGCCCTGAGTAAGTTCTATGGCTGGAAGTGAAGGGCCAGGGAACTCACCCCCTCCCGGCGAGTACGTGAAAAAGAGCGATTTCGACGAGTTCAGAAAGACAATCCTGGAGACTCTGCGCTTCGCACTCACCCCCACGGGCAAGTGCTTGACTCCACCGGTTCCTGTTCTCACCTCGCCTACTTTGGGCGAGACGACACCAACCGGGCGACTTGGCAAGGAAGTGCAGGTGGAGGAGGATCGGGCCCTCCACGCGCGAGTGTTCTTCTCTAGCCCGACAAGTGCTCAGTGTATAGCCTGTAATTCGCCGAGATCAGAAATGCCTAAGGAGACGGCTATTCGCAGACCGCGCCAGTAGAGTACTGAACATCCTCAAGGAGCCGAGCGTGGGCGAGCATCGACGAGCATGGGCGAGCATTGACGAGCATGAGCGAGCATTGGCGAGTACCCATTGCAAAACGCAAGTATGGTCAGGTAATTACCCCCCCCCCCCCCCCCCTCAAGGATTTGTCTGTAAATAGACCCCCAGGGGTACCAGGGAATGTACCTTTTGTAAGAGGTCGAACCCTCCCAAGCGAGATACTCTCCTAGTCCGTGCCTTCTTCGTACCTAGCTCAGTCTTTGGTTTAGGAGGGGAAGCTCTTCTAGACTTCCGAGTACGTGGCGAGACCTCCCTGCTGAAGCGCCTGAGGTGTGCTTGTAGAGATTTCTCTCTCTCTCCTGCTCTAGTCATTAGAGTTATGGCATCCGACCGCGGGATTAGTAACCTTCGGCTACACTTAGGTCCGAACATTTGGAGTCGGGATTTTCCTGGCTTCAACACTTTGGTGCGGTGAGCGTGGACCGTAGCCAGAGGAAGAAATTTTTGCGAGAAGACTTCATGGCTTAAGATGGCGAGATGGAGGCCAAAGGCAGTAACTCGCGAGCATTCGACAAGTTGGGTGAGTTCATGCAGGCGGCTTAATGGAGGCGAGTATCCTTGTTACTCGCCAATAGGCGAGTTACAGATGGAGACATCCTCATGCGAGTTCCAGCTGAAGACATCCTCAGGCGAGTTTCAGATGGAGACATCCTCAGGCGAGTTCCAGATGGAGACATCCTCAGGCGAGTTCCAGATGGAGACATCCTCAGGCGAGTTCCAGATGACGACTTTAGTTGGCGAGATCCTAATCGCGACATCAGAATTGGTGACTTCAAAGAAGCGAGCTTCCTTGCTCGCCCATAGGCGAGTTCTACTCGCAAGGAGACAAGTCCATGATAGGTGAGTTCATACTGGTGAGATCTCTACTCGCCCATAGGCGAGTTCTCTACTCGAGAGGGTGAGTTCTCTACTCGCAAGCTGGTGATAACTTGGTGCCTAGTTCAAGAGCGGCGAGTTCAGGATGGCGAGTTCCTGAGAGGTGATTTCAAGGCCGCGCGAGCATGGAAAATAAAAAAATTCCTGCGGCGCTGCCCCCGGACCCTGCCCGGCCTTGAAATCCTGGGGCGAGTTCAGGAATTTTTTATTTGATAGTACATTCGCGCCTCCACCTCAGCCTACCTCTTCACCCGGTAGTCCGACCACTGTTCCTTGGGAAGACCCTGCTACTGCTCCCGTGGATCCCTTGCCAGTCAGCCAGGAACTGCCTATTGCAGTTCAGAAATGAGTCGTGTTTGTAGGCACAATACTATTTGTTAATTATTACGAGGGATTATCGGCTTCTCATATTGCGTTGCACTCCACTCTGGATCAAAACCATTTCCCATCTACTGGCGTTGATACCAAAGCTTATCCGGGCTGGGCCGCTGCTATGCAAGATGAGTTGAAGGCCCTTCAACTTAATCACACGTGGGGCTTGGTCGCTTTGCCCATTGAGAAACTGGCTATTGGATGCAAATGGATTTACTCCATCAAAGTCAATGTAGATGGTTCCCTTGATCGCTTGAAAGCCCGCTTGGTTGCCAAAGACCATTCTCAGACTAATGGAGTGGACTATGATGAAACCTTTGCTCCAGTCGCCAAAATGTCCTCCATTCGCATTCTCTCTCACTTGCAGCCTCTCACTAGTAGCCCATACACCAGTTGGACATAAAGAGTGTGATTCTTCATGGGTCCTTGGACGAAGAGCTGTACATGGAACAACCACCTGGATTTGTTGCTGAGGGGGAGAGCACCAAGGTATGTCACCTCAAGAAATCGTTATATGGTTTGAAGCAATCCCCTCGGACATGGTTTGCTCGTTTTCGTTCTATAGTCACTTAGTTTGGTCTTACCAAGAGTACGAAAGACTTGTCTCTCTTCTTTCATAACTCTCCGGACGGTACTGTCCTATTAGTGGTATATGTTGATGTTATTGTTATCACAAGAAGTAACTCAGAAGGGATAATAAATGTCAAGGCATTTTTACACTGCAACTTTCAAACCAAGGATCTGGTCTCATTACAGTACTTCGTAGGCATTAAAGTTATAGATTGTGCTAGCACCGTCTTTATTTGTCAGCGCAAATATGCTCTTGATCTTCTTTTAGACCTGAGGATGTCTTACTGGGGTCCTGTGGACTCTCATTTTGAACTTGGGGAAAATGGTCTTCATGTTAAAAGCAAACTATTTGATTCACCGAAAAGATATCAAAGGGTAGTTGGAAAATTGAACTACTTTACCATGACTCGCCCTGACATTGTCTTTGCAGTAAGTAAGGTCAGTCAGTTCACAACTATCTCTCAATGGGATTCAGTACTTCGAATCGTCAGATACATAAAGAAAGATTCTGGACTCGGGATCGTACAAGAATCGTGGTCATTCAAATATAGAAGCGTATTGCGACTCTGACTAGGCAGGCTGCTTAGCCACTTGGAAGTCTACCATAAGGTTCACTATCTTTATGGGTGAAAATCTTCTCCTGGAAGAGCAAGAAACAAACCACGGTTGCCTGATCTAGTACAAAAGTGGAATATCGAGCCATGTCCCACACTATTGCTGAGATCATGTGGATTTGATTGACTTTTTGCGAAATAGGGTATTCAGTTCAAGATCCCACTCCTTTATGGTGCTATAGTCAAGCGGCAATACAAATTGCTCCAAATCCCATGTTTCGTGAACGCGGAAAACACATTGAGGTCGATTGCCATTTCGTAAGGGAAAAATAAGAAGGGCTTATTTGTCTAAGCCACGTGAAAACCGGAGATCAAGTTGCAGATATCCTTACTACGGGAGTCACGAGAGTTAGAATGAAGTTTATATGTAACAAGTTAGATCTTGGTAATTCCCATGATCCAACTTGAGGGAGAGTGTTAGATATATTAGTTTATGTATTGAGTTTATATACTGTGTATTTCACTTCCTATATAAATAAATCCTATTACCTTTATTGAGGTATCAAGACTTCAGATCCCTTCTAACAGAAATGTTGCAGTCTTCAGATCCCTTCTAACAGAAATGTTGCAGTCTTCAGATCCCTTCTAACAGAAATGTTGCAGTCTTCAGATCCCTTCTAACAGAAATGTTGCAGTCTTCAGATCCCTTCTAACAGAAATGTTGCAGTCTTCAGATCCCTTCTAGCAGAAATGTTGCAGTCTTCAGATCCCTTCTAACAGAAATGTTGCAGTCTTCAGATCCCTTCTAACAGAAATGTTGCAGTCTTCAGATTCCTTACTCATTACTTTTCTAAACTAATTCCAACGAAATCTAATAATTGTTTGAATTTTTTTTGTTCGTACGCTGCTCTCTAGAAAACGAAGGTGGTTTGAGGAATATTGTTTTAGTTTCAAGTTGGGTAGGTACAAATTAGGTTTGGGCAAAAAATACAGTTGACATCCATTATAAAATTCTTGCTGGGAAGCCCACAGGAGAGTATTGAGCACGTGTAGCATGTGCGAAGCCTACTTTCCTGCGGGCGAAGCCCGCATGAGAGCATCGAGCACATGTGTTGCTCGTGTGGAGCCCACCTTAATGCGGGCGTAGCCCGCCTAGATGTTGCGCCCACTAAGATGCGGGTGTAGTTCGCCTAGATATTGTGCCCGCCAAATGATGCCGCTCGCCGAATATTTCCTCCCACAGAATGATGTCGCCCGCCGAATGTTGCCGCCCGCTGAATGATGCCGCCCGCCGAATGTTGCCGCCCGCCGAATGTTGCTGCCCGCTGAATGATGTTGCCGACGAATGTTGCTGCCGTTGAATGATGTTGCTCGTTGAATGATGCCGCCCACCGAATGTTGTCGTCCGCCGAATGTTGCCGCCCCCGAATGATGTTGCCGGGGGGGGGGGGGGGGTATACGAGTGCTAGTGTATACATATATTCTTCTTGACTACACTCACTAATTTTGTTCCGCGCCAGTTTGGTATCAGAGCTTAGATTCAGGCCTAGTTTAGGATATGCGGGACTAGTCTATAAATCATCCATGTCATATCATAACAGTCATTGATACTTCTCCTTTATATGAGGAACCAAAGTTTGTATATGCTTGATCCCATATAGTTCTTTCAGTGGGATCTTTGTATTATTACGGTTATCATCATCGTCCTCAGCCCCCCATTTATAGAAATAGTGTTGAACACCCTTTAGCGCGATTTAATTATTCTAGCGGAGATCACTACGATGAGTTATCATGGATCTCATATACAGAATTATCGTGAGGATGATATCTTATGCCGATTTATGATATTTACGCCATCTTTTGACAGCCAATTGTACTCAAAGACACTTACATATTGGTTATTAGGCATAGAAGAGCGTGGATATATCGTATCTGAAGAGTGTCGTGTTTGATTTGCTAAGATGAAGTTTCAAGACCAGACTAAGATTTATTGGACTGACCTAGAGCATAGGATTGAACCCGATGGTCTTCACTCCATATCCCGATGGGCAAACATGAAGCGAATATTGAGGAAGAAATAGCTTTAAGTATCCCATAGGAGTCAGTTCTTTGACTAGTTACACGATTTTCATCAAGTGACTATGTTCGTTGTCGATTATATGACTTGATTCCACGAGCTAGTAGTGAGGAGTGCTATGTTGGAAGAGTCCATTGGGACCGCTCTCAGTTTCGATCTTGACTCCGCATAAAAATTCGTGGAGAGCTGACTTCTCATCGTTTGATCTATTGATCAGATATTTGACATAGCCATACATTACGAGCATTATCTTAGATCCACTAGCCCGAGTCGAGTTGACCAGCAGCTTGACCAATCCACCACTACAGATCCTTCCTCACCAGAGACCACTAGTACACTTAGTTGTGACCACAGACATGACATGTCACTAGAAGATTCTCCTATTTTGATGAGATTCAGTGCGTTATCTTCCAGGACATAGGACCCGTAGCGACCCTGTGCCCTACGCGGAGTCTACTCCTCGATGATGCACATGGGCCTATTCTTGACTCGGTAGTGTATGATGAGGGAGATATTGTTGCGATTGTTTCTGAGAGCATCATGAGTAGATCGCTAGAGTTAGGCACGAGGAAGTGTCCATACACCCCCTCTTGATGAGAATGAGATTCTGCTGAGTGATCCATTCATGAGTTCAAGACTCTTAACGTTGCTTCAAGTCAAATCTCTGAGTCATCACTTAGTAATGGCCCCTCTTACACTTGAGGACACTCCTAATATTTCAAGAACATACGATGGTACCTGCGATAAATTTCATTGTACCACTTTCGTTGAGCCACTTGATGAGTTCTCGTTTTGTGGAGACATTCGACACATCATAGAGTGGTATCCTAGTTTCAGTGCCCCATACATTCTTCTGAGTGATTGTCGCCTTCACGACAATTTTTCCTACAGACCGTTTGGTGAGTTTTTCGACTAGTCACAACCCTTGATAGACATTTGGTACGTCGTGGGCTCATATTTTAATATTAGTGCCTCATGTAAGCATTTAAGTGTTCTTCACACATTCGGCGAATATTTCTACACTCCACCTAGAGAGTCTCTTGTTAAGTCAACACTCATTAAGGATGTATCCATTATTAGAAAGTTTGTCGAGTTTGAGAGTGCACTCGATGATCTTGTTCATCATCACTAGCACTCTTGGAAATGTTCAATTTATTATATTGTCTCATCTTACTACTGATGCCTCTGGCGATTACTTGAATGATCATCATATCTGCTATGAATTCTTCGATACTCCACCTTCTGAGTCTCCTGACCATGTACCCATCTTAGGAGTTCATTATAACATCATATAACCTAAGTTGAAGGAGTTGGTCATGTCTTTTATTCTACATTTGTTGTGTGATGTAACACCTTGTCAGCAAACAATATAACATGGGTCCAGCCGGGGCCCCACGACATATCATATACACAAGCTAGATATTATATAAGGTACATAATGAAAACTAAACTCAGAGTAGTAAGCACTAGCGGAAGCTTGAAGACACAACATAAGAATGTTCACATTTATTACGTAATGTTTCACAAAGTGTTACCACCTTATGATCTTACATCACAAGTGTATCAATACATCATAAGTATTAATAACAAAACATTGGCGCACATGTCGGCTAAGAGCTGATCGCAAACCTCGCAACAATCCCTCCACCGACCATCCTAGCAGACTCTGGGGCGCGCTCACCTGCAAGTACGCCGCAACAAGCAATATGTAATAAAGAAAGTGCGGCTAAGCTGCACATGGTGAAGTTTCAAGCACAATCATTCTTCTAGGTTGAACATATAAAAATGGGTAACCTAGGTATGCAAGTGATGATGGTTGAGTTTACCCGAAGGTTTTTTTCCCGCAACCGCTAAAGCAACCATGTATTAAGATAGCATATCACCATTCCACAACAACGCATTCGTGGGTACTCACGACCACGCTTTCATGCACTCATGGTATTCATTATGAGTATTCTTTCATGAGTACCACCACTATTCTAGGTTATTCGAACTTGGTTTCCGTTTGAGCAGTTTGCTGGATTTGGCTATTAAACCGGTCACGGCCTATCAACATTCATGAGTGTTAACCTCGTGCCGAACTGCATGGTGCGGGAATAGTCTCGTGATTCGTAGCTCCGGAGCTCTTTCAATGGCGGGATCTCCTCATTCTTTCTCCTCCCTCCTCACTTTCTCAAACTCAAGAGAGATGAATTGAAATGAGAAATGAGGTTTGAAAACCCTCTTTCCCGAACCCTAATCATCAGATCTCCAATCACCCCATCAGACGGCTTAGAATTCGTGTTTAAAACGAGTTCACGACCCCGTACACATCTTGACACCAAGCTTATCAAAGGCGAAAGGCGCACCAAGGCGCAAAGGGGTCCTGGAGCCTAGGCGCAGGCGCGCGCCTGAGGCACGTGAGGCGCAAAAAAGAAATAAATGACCAAATATTATTTTTTAAATACCAAATACATATAAAAACATCTACTATCATATTAACACAAAGGAAATATAACACGAATCTATAATAGATCAATAAAACAGAAACATAGATATTCATATATGTAGCCAAATAGGAAATGTATAATAGACAGTCAATACAACAAAAACATGAATATTC
Organism: Dactylorhiza incarnata; assembly: GCA_033032865.1. Classification (NCBI taxonomy): domain Eukaryota; kingdom Viridiplantae; phylum Streptophyta; class Magnoliopsida; order Asparagales; family Orchidaceae; genus Dactylorhiza; species Dactylorhiza incarnata. The sequence goes on from JAWHQI010000219.1 coordinate 97,222, forward strand.
ATATATGAAGTCATATAGAGGAAATGTAACATGGATCAGACGATCAACATACCTGGATTTGCAGCTTATCATATTGCTTTATTTATTTTTCATACGCATAATATGCACTAAAGTAATCAGAAAAACACTTATTAATATATAATTTAAATAAAAGATAAAGTATTCTAAAATTTAAATAATTTTTTACTCACCTAGCTACTCATCCTCTGAAAAGACTATGTTTTCATCATCTTCTTCGTTGTCAGGATAATCTTCTTCTTCGTTGTATTCAACTTCTTCTTCATCGACTTCATCATCATCATCTCTAAAGACTACACGAGTAGGAACCTTCGTCTTAGATATGCTCTCTTTCTCAAATATCTTTGTACGAAGCGCATTCTTTCCTTTTGAATAGCGTGTGCGACTGCTTTCCTCTTCTACTCCAGTGGCTCTAGCAACTGTACCCCAAGTCAAAAACTCATCATCAAAGACCAATTCCTCCTCCTGCTCAGCCTCAGTATCTTCCTCCATTCTGCCCATCAACCATTCATTGATATCATCAATATCTGTCAACGAAATTGGATCTATACGATCACGTGCATCATATCTACGCCTCAACGCTCTATTGTACTTCACAAATACTAAATCATTCAAGCGTTGTTGAGCTAGTCTGTTTCTTTTTTTGCTATGAATCAGAAATAAAAATAACCATTTAAATAAATCAATAAGCTTTCATCAATATATAAATCACCGATAATAAATTTTAAATGCTTACATGTTCAAAAAAACTCCAATTTTGCTCACAACCAGATGCACTGCATGTAAGACTAAGCACTTTTATGCCAAATCTTCTTAGGTCAGGAGTTGATGCCCCGTAAGCTTGCCACCATTCAGCTGTTAAGATAATAAATATTTAGAAATTGAAAAATTAAAGCAAACTTTTTGAATATTGATTAACTTACCTGGGGATTTTGTTTTTCTATGTCTAATTGCAAATTCCATTCCAAATAGCCCTTCAGCATTCCTATATAGAGTTAACTGGTCAATGATTTTATCTTGATCTCCATGTCTTGGAATTAGCCTTTGCATTGTTTTGTATAAACCCTCCATAACCTCTTTATCTTCTGCAATAGCGGGGTTTGAATAAAAAAATTCTGGATTTAAATAATGACCCGCAGCATGAAGAGGTCGATGAAGTTGGCTTTCCCATCTTCTATCCACAATTTTTAGGACATCTGTGTATTTGTCCTCTTTCTCATTGAAAGACTTAATGATCGTCTCTTTAGCTCTGTCCATCGCTTCATAAATATAACCCATGGCAGGTCTTTTATCACCATCCACCAATCTTAATACCCGAACTAAAGGGCGAAATATCTTCAAAATATCCACAATACTTCTCCAAAAAGAGATCATGAGTATAATCCCTTGCACTTGTTTACCTCCACTTTCCTTTCCCCACTTGCTTGAAGACCACTCAGTTGAGGTGAACATCTTTCTTAGATTGTTTCTTTGCTTGTGAATGCGCTGAATCGTTAAGAAAGAAGTTGCAAACCTCGTCACAGCGGGCCTAACAAGCTCCACTTGCCCTGTAAAACTCCTTAGCATGTTCACAAGTCCAGGGCGAGCATAAATATAACCATTTATCATCATTGCTCGCTTAAGTGTGCGACTAATATTGGGCATCTTTCCAATATCCTCTAGCATTAAATCGACACAATGCGCAGCGCATGGCGTCCAATATAAATGTGGGCGTTTTGCTTCCAATAATTTACCTGTTAAAATTGAATAACTAAAATTGAATAACTAAAATTGAATAACTAAAATTGAATAACTAAAATTGAATAACTAAAATTGAATAACTAAAATTGAATAACTAAAATTGAATAACTAAAATTGAATAAGATGATATTAATAATGAACACTTAATGATTTCTTTATAAATTACCTGCGAGTACATTATTGCTGACATTGTCCGTAACAATCTGCACCACATTCGCCTCTCCGACCCTTTCTACCACCCTATCTAGTAATTCAAACATTTTCTCCCCCGTCTTCGAGTAGTCAGATGCATCGACAGATTCAAGGAAAAATGTCCCTTTGGGTGAATTAACCAAAAAATTAATTAAAGTTCTTTGTTTCCGATCTGTCCATCCGTCAGACATAATAGAACAACCAAAGATCTTCCACTCATCCTCATACGCCTTCATCATGTCTTTCACTTCAGTGACTTCATTATTCAGCCGAGGCATGCGAATCTCATGATAACTTGGTGGCTTCAATCCAACTCCAAACTGTCCAATGGACTCCACCATCACCGCAAAACTAGAATGGGTTACAACATTGAATGAGATAGCTGCATCATACATCCATTGAGCTATATGTTTACAAGCTCGCCCTCTCAGCTCCTTCTTACAAGCTTCATTAATAGAAGTTTGTTTCATTTTTTGTTCAGCTCCTTTTTTTGGCACCATCTTTCCAATATTTGGTGCATAGAAAACATCTATCGGTCCTTCCGTCCGGGGCTTCTTGGAGAAACCTTCTATTCTATGAATCTTATCCACATTGTCATCCATTTCTTCATCACCTCCGAACGTATCTACATCTGCAAAATCAGGAAATGAGCGCTTGTCTGTGTTGCTTGCACTAGCTTTTTTGTCCATGAACTCCTGCAATTCCAAGCGTACATGTTCGGGGCATTTGAGACATGCTTTTATATTCCTAAAGCCCCCAACGATGTGTTGCTTGGCACGATAAATTCCTCCCTTCGTAACTTTTTCGCAAAAATTACAAATCAAATCATTTTTGTTGTTTGGATTTTGTAGTCGCACATATTTCCAGCCCGGATCTTTGTTTGATTGAGCAGTCGATGAACCAGAGCCGCTCGCTTCCATTAAATCCTATTAAACAGAATTAATCGCATAATTTTCTGAATAAACAATAGGCACCATTACAAAAAGCACACACACAAGATCCATTGGTAGAGATGTAAGTTCTAAAAAGGGGAGAAAATAATTCACCTTCAAGCACTAACGACACTCTGAGAGGTGGAGTCGTCGAGCAGCAGTAGCGGCGAGAGGAGCAGCAACAGAAGTGATGATCGTCGTCGAGCAGCAATAGCGGCGAGAGGAGCAGCAACAGAAGTGATGATTGTCGTCGAGCAGCAGTAACGGCGAGAGGAGCAGCAGTAGCGGCGAGAGGAGCAGCAGCAGTAGCGGCGAGAGGAGCAGCAGCAGTAGCGGCGAGAGGAGCAGCAGTAGCGGCGGGAGGAGCAGCAGTAGCGGTGAGAGGAGCAGCAGTAGCGGCGAGAGGAGCAGCAGTAGTAGCGGCGAGAGGAGCAGCAGCAGTAGCGGCGAGAGGAGCAGCAGTAGCGGCGAGAGGAGCAGCAGTAGCGGCGAGAGGAGCAACAACGGAAGTGCAAATCGTCGTCGAGCAGCAGCGGAAATTCCGAGAGGGGGAGCAGCGGAAATGAGAACGCGGGTCAGGGTCTGAAAACAAAAACCTAATAAGGAATAAGTAGGGCAGGCCACGCGCTCGCCTAATTGGCGCCTTAAGACACGACAGGCGCTCGCCTAGGCGCGCCTGGGTAGCGCCTAGCGCACGTCGCCCGACTTACTCTCCCAGAGGTGCAGCCACTTGCGCCCTGTGCGCCTGGCGCCTCAGGCGCGCCTAGGCGCGCGCCTTGATAACGTAGCTTGGCACACATCCGTGTGCTAGGCCGTGTCGACCTACTTATACACCTCGAGCTACACACGGATAGGTACACGACCGTGCTCAAGGTCGTGTCGCTCACCGGGGTAGAACACTTATTCACGGGCTGGTTCGTGGGCATCTACACGCCTTTGGAGCGTGCCCGAGTCTGGAGACGACAATCGACACAACCGTGTCAATTAAACCGACAAGCCGTGTGGTTTCTCTCGAAACAGCTAGCCTTGGACATAACCTTGTACACGCCTATGTATGTACACGCCCGTGTCCCAACCCGTGGACAGCCTTAAAGGCTCTAAAGGCCCTAGGAGACTTCCCTAAGGCTCCTAGGTTTCTCATGACCTATTTAAATTCAGGCAGAGGGTGGTCAGTACTATCTTGGGAGTATTTTCCTGTTGACATTAGAGAGGGAGTACTCATAATGAGTACTTAACTTGCTGATGGAGACTCCATGCAGAGCTTCTTGTCATCCATGTTGTATGTGTCGGCTGCATTGGAAACTGTTGTATAAGCAAAACTGTCCACTGTAGTTGGTACGAGAGCTTATTTCGTGCGTACGTTGCATCATAGATTTGTCGTTCTCTATACTCTGCGCTCATTGGTTATGGAATCACGTCTCTACTATTCCTAATCGCGTCTATACTCTGTGCTCATTGGAAACTATTGTATAAGTAAAACTGTCCATTGTAGTTGGTACGAGAGCTAATTTCGTGCGTACGTTGCATCATAGATTTGTCGTTCTCTATACTATGTGCTCATTGGAAACTGTTGTATAAGCAAAACTGTCCACTGTAGTTGGTACGAGAGCTTATTTCGTGCGTACGTTGCACCATAGATTTGTGGTTCTCTATACTCTGTGTTCATTGGTTATGGAATCACGTCTCTGCTATTCCAAATCGCGTCTATACTCTGTGCTCATTGGTTATGGTCTCTACTATTCCTAATCCATCTCGTTGAACGCTGCAGGTTGAATCGCTCGAGCTCGATGAGTACATAAGAAATAATGATAACTAGTATTGATTGTAGGTTGATATGATTGAAGCTGATCTCAAGACCTTGGAAATTCCAATGGTGACTTTTTTTCTTCTTTGGTTTATTAATGTAGTAGATGAAGCTCATGCCTATAAAATAAAATTGACCATCCATCTTCATATTTTCATTCTGTATGGTATTTTTCTGGTTGCTGCAGGGTCCAAGAAAAAATATAATGCTGGCAAGGCGATTGTTATCGGCACTACAGTTTTGGCTATCCGCACTCTTTTCGTATGACTTATTACGCGCCTTTTGGAAATACGCCTTGTACATGCATTTTTAGGAAAAGTGTTCAACACGGAAGTTGTAGATTTCGTCGAGATCTACAACTTTCGTGCCGAACACTTTTCCTAAAAATGCATGTACAAGGCGTATTTCCAAAAAATTGCTATAGTTACGCTCATATTTTAATCGGGGAGGCAATACGTCTTGTGCGTGCATTTTTAGGAAAAGTGTTCAACACGAAAGTTGTAGATCTCGACGAGATCTACAACTTTCGTGTTGAACACTTTTCCTAAAAATGCATGTACAATGTGTATTTTCAAAAGTCGTGTAATAAATCATACAAAAAGAGTGTGGATAGTCAAAACTGTAGTTGAGGAGATGCCTCACTGTCCCGTGTTGAAATAATGCACCCTGGCACGACCCTGCAATGAGAAATATTTTTTCCCTTTTTTGGGTCATAAATTAAAATCTAACGGGAGCAATTCTGGGATGGGTGATCTCCTGAGAAGTCCACGTAGAGGCGCTTAACTGAATGCAACTCAACTGGTGATGAGAAGTGAAAGAACTATATAGTTAAGCGTGCTCGGACGGGAGCAATTCTGGGATGGGTGACCTCCTGGGAAGTCCACGTAGAGGCGCTTAACTGGATCACTTCTCGTCAAAGGGAGGCTGCGGTCTCCAACAACCCACCGTGGCCGAAGGGGCGCAGAGAGGGGTTGGGGTGGCATGGGTTGCGGCCCATGTGGGGGCCTGGGACGAAAGGCAGCGCTGGTGCGCCAGGCTGTGGTCAGGGTCCTCACATTAAAAGTGGCGCACTCGCCCGTGGGCGAGAGACCCACTCCTCCGGGGAGGTGATTGGTCCACTCCCTCAGGAGAGGGGCGAGTGGACTGTGAGTGGACCCCTTGGGTTGCACTCGTCCCCCACCCATCTTCGCCCAGGTGAGATTTTGGTCACGGAAGATATTTTCAAGCAGCGGAAGTCGGCTATTAGCAGACTATTTTGGCTATTCGCATACCATTTTTCAGGAAAACTATAAATAGACCCCCATGGGCACCCTGGAAAAGGATCTATCCATCCTCTCCCTCGCGTGTTTCTTGTGAGTTAGCACTCCTACCCCCTGTTCAACTAGTTGACATGCAGGTGTTCATTAGTGCTCTCCAGGGTGCCCAGACTCAGCATTGGCTTGGGAGGGGAATCTCTCTTTCATCTTCCGGGTGTACGGTGGGACCTCCTCGCTGCAGCTCAAGGGGTCTGTTTCAAGGTTCAAGTATTCTTCGGTGCAAGTTCCTTCACTCTCTGCGACTAGCCACGTGTTCTAGCTCAGATCAAGTAAGGGTCGGCTGCATACTCGTTGCGAACGTCGAAATTAGTTTTCTGGTTTCAACAGTGATCGTGATCGATGATTGCGTATTATTGTCATTCACACTATATATGCACGAGGGACTTATGAACATAACATATATTTTTAATTATATTTCATGCTAGTTATATATATATTAAAAATCACGCATTCTCGTGTATTACGAAGACGAGTGACAGTGCACGGGTGCCTCTCGCGTGTTCGCGACAGTACCCACGAACGACACAGTAACTTCAACGGTTTTTGAGAGAATTTGTCAGTGTGATCACCGTGCGATAGGAGGCCTTGCATTAATCTAGAATTGGACGTGCGTGGGGGTGTCGTGTGCAGTCACGATAATGCCTTCATACATCTTTGACAAAAAATTATATCCGGTAAGGGCGAAGCCATGGAATGCCTCAGGGTTACGAAGGGGCTGAAGTCCCGGCGAGAAGACTGAGGCTTCGTTTGGGGCGGCGTTTCGCCGCTCCGTTTGGGTCAAACGCTGCCGGAAGGCGGGTAAACAAACGCCTTCCGGCAGCGTTTGCTCCGGTTCGATCCGCCGCCACCTGAAAAACGCAGCAAAAAGCTGCTATTCGATCCGCCGGTGCCCCCCTCCAGTTCGATCCGCCGCCCGGCTCCTCCCGCCCCCGCCTTCAAACGCCGCGCCAAACGAACCCTGAGTTCGATTATTCAAGATTCACGATCGCAATTAGGGATATGAGCAAAACCTCGTGTCTCTCACTCGCGCACATATGTGTGTGTGTAAGTGATAGTGCACGAGGGCACATGCATATTATCTAGCAGTGACGGTACGTATATCTACCACATACTTTGTAACGCCCAGGGCCGACCTACCTCGACTCTCCACCAGAGGACACCCGACTGACACATTACCGGGCTGCAACCCAAGCACCCGAAAGCCTCCCCGCGCCTATATTAATTGTGAGCTTAATTGTCACGGTTTGAAAGGCGGAAACACTATTAATAAAGTTTTTTGATGGTCTGCACCTAATAAGTTATTCTACGCTTAAGGCTCCGTTTGGTTGGGCTGCTGCTGATGGAAAGTTACTGATAGGAAAATTGCTGATTCTGGAAAACAAAGTTTTGTTAAAAAACGATTTGGGTGAAATGGAGTTTGTAAAACGGAGTTTTGAAAAAGTTATTTGGAAACAAAACGAAGTTTTGAGTGAATTTTTTTTCCTAGCCAAATATCAGAATATATATATTTTTCCTTAATATAATATCACACACAAAAAATAATGTCTACATGAACCCTTTGCCACGATATCTCGTTCTATGATCTAAATTCATACACCTGATCCGCTATACTATCACGTAGCGTGATCATCTCCTCTACGCATATATACACACAAAAAGAAACACACATACATATACATACACAGACACAATAAAAAAGAACACACACATAACACACACACACATACATACACAGTCAAATCCATCGTGCCTTTCCTGCACATTCTAGCTCCTTAATTCAACAAATTCCATATGAACAATACACACAAAAATCTACACACATCAAACTTCTACATACAAACAAGGATAAAAAAAATGCATTACCTGCAGAAATGCTATGCAACACTACACAAACATCTACAGAAATACACACAAACATCTACAAAAAATCTACAGGGAGCAACAAAAAAAGCTTACCTTTCGAGAAAGGAGGAAACACTGGCGGTCGCGGCGGGAGGAATCGGGCGCAGGAAGAAGGGAGAAGGTCGCAGGTCGCAGGGCGAAGGAATCGGGCGCAGGTCGTCTGCGATGATTATTATTGAGGGCGCAGGAAGATACAGAGAAGGGGAGAGGTCCTGCCGCTCGAGAAATCTTTCGCCGCCGACGGAGAAGGACGACGCCGACGTAGGAGAAGCCTCGTCCAAGACGACAGAGATCGTCGAGAGAGGGCACTTCGCGCGCAAGTCATCGTCTGCTACGGTAGGGTTTCTCCGTGTCTGCTGCTCACCGCGGGATTTTCCTGCGGCTGGGAATGCCCGATTCTTTAATATAAAACTGCTGAATGAATGAAACGTGGTTTTGGATATAAGCTGAGCAAAACCCCGCTTTTCCGCAAAATTGCGGTGCGTCTCATCCACACCGGAGCCCAACAGCTGAGCCAAACGTCACCTAATTTTTTTTTATTTGCATATAATCGTTGTTTGCGCGGAGAAAATTTTAGGTGCGTGTAACGCATCGTGGGGGAGAACATATGACCGTCCACTTGTCGCGATTCATCAAAAATCTGATCGTATTTGGAATTCAAAATTCCGCCTGTATTTTTGCACAGAATCTGCACCGTCGGATCGCGAATCACGAATAACGTATGTGTACCAAATTTGTCAAAATTGGTTTGAATTTAAAATTACTCAAAAATAATATGTAAAAATAAAAATCAAATATCGTCCGTTTTGCCGTGTTTGGTAAAACGTTCTTGAGAGTCGCTCCAATTTCCAATGATTTACTTCTAATATCGTCCGTCTTCTCCTCCGTGTACTCACTTTCCCCTCCGACCGCTGCGCTCTCTTTTACCTCTCTACATGGAGAAAGCCAAGGAGAGCGGCGGCGCCGGAGATAAAGCTCCCGTTGAAAATCCTAACTCTAACTCCAGCCTCCACTCCGCGGTTTCGGCGGACGGCGGATCTCCTCCGGCGATGCCCCCTCATATGCCGAGCAGAACACCCTTTACCAGTCTCAGCCAGGTTGACGCTGACCTCGCCCTCGCTCGAGCCCTTCAAGAGCAGGTAATGGGTTCCGATCATATACTATCTTTAGGATCTGCCGGTGCTAGGGTTTTTGAATCTTGGGCTGTTGCTGAATTGGTTCAGGAAAGGGCGTACATGATGCTGAGGATGGAGGACGGCGAGGTCAGTGATTATGGGAGTTCGGTAGAAGGGAGTTATGAGGAGGAGGAAGTCGAACTGTACGGGGACTCGGAGGAGCCTTTTGTTGATCAGGGTACTGTGGAGGGGAGTGATTATGGGGAGGATGCTTTCGATGCTAACGAGGGCAGCATCAACCCAGAAGATTTTGTAGACGATGAGGAATATGCTAGGGCTCTCCAGGATGCTGAGGAGCGCGATGTTGCAGTTCGATTGATGGCTCTTGCTGGATTAGATGATTGTGAGAGTTTCTTGTTTATACGCCCATTTATCATGGTTTGTTTGTGAATCTATCTGTGTTTAGATCCTGATTGAACTCTATTTTTGGTTTTTTTTAGGGGGCATTGAAGAAAATGGGGATCCTGACAGCCATGACCAGGTAAGCTGTGAGATTTTTGATATCGCCTTCTTTAACAAGTTAAAAAAACAGTGAAAATTGATTATAATTCCTTCTTACTGCTAGCCATATATTTTTATTTGCTTGAATTTTTCTGAATTTGATGACTGGGAACCTTAAACAAAGAATATACTTTTCATATTGACTTCATTTTTCTATCAGAACAGTTACTGTCAAAGACTGACTTTTCATAATCTCTTTTAGACCATTAACTGGTCAACTTTTGACTATAAATATGATTCAACTCTCTTGAGATTCAACAATTTTAAAAGATTGATAACAGTTTTCGTTTCCTTCAATTTCGCGGGAATAAGAAGGCACATGAGTAATTAAGATTGAATGAAAAGAGTTTTCATTTCAAGTATGTTTTTTGTTTGCTTGTTGAGGTTTACGTGATTACGAAAACGGCCTTCTTGTGAATGTAATGGTTAGCCCGTTCATCAATCCTTTCCCAAGCATGCATACGGTAACCCTTCGGTCCCTTCTATTTGTTACTAATAAGCCCCTTGGAATCCTTTCCGAATTCATCAAATGTCACATCATAAATATCGCCGCTTCTTATGCTAAAAATGTTTGTCTTTGCTCTCCCACTTTTCGACCTCTTGGATAGTCATGCTCAAGCGTATAAATAAGAGTATTTTGTATGTATTATGAGAATGTTGATTGAATTTAAAATTGACTTGTGGCTTGTGAGAAATCACAATCCTTTGTGCTATTTTCCCCCATAGTAAAGGAGTCTTTGAGTGAGAGTATGTAACCCTTGGTGAAGGACTTCCAAGGAAGTAGAAGGCTTCAAGACGATGAAGGATTACCCGTATTGATTGTGACTCATTTATCCCAGCTACTATGTTAGTACTAAGTGTCTGCCCAAATTTCGCCACAGTCGTTGTCGGAAGGTCAAGGGAGGAAACATCTTTCTTCACTTCAACAAGCTGGTACTCGCCGGCGCTCGAATTGGTACTCGTTGGCCCTCAAAATGGATCTCACTAGCGCCCGCCGAGGATCTCGCTGGCCCTCCAAGATTTTTTGTACGTTGTGTTTTTTCTACACCTTGTAAGCGGATGGTCCGTATTTTCAAAGGTTACCCACGGGTAGAGCCCCCGCGTCTATAAATAGACGTGAGCAGTAGCTAGAAAGACACATTGAAAACCAAGCCAAAAGGCCTCCATATTTGCTCAACCTAGTGACGGTTTCTATGAGTACCCTTGTACAAGGGTTTCAAGTTCTTTTGCAGCCAGTTGCAATCATTTTTTAAATCAATAAAATCACCCGCAACAAAGATTTGCAGTTGCAGGAAGTCTGGCCTCGCCGCTAGCGACATTCCTTACTTTCTTTTCTCCAGGTCTCAGTGATCCGAGGTCCAGCGATACTCCCCCAGGGTATCACGATTCCTTGCTCAGTCTGAGATCCAACGACTTCTAGTCCAGGGATCTCTCGCTTCCTAGTCCACTCCGAGATCCAGCGACATCTTGTCTAGGGATCTCGTGAGCCCTAGACAAGATATTTCCCCCACATAATAAAAAAAGAAAAATCAAGTCCAATCGCTTATGGTCCCAATGCAAGAGAGACCTGGCCATGTTCTAAACCTATAAAAGAACTTGCTGAGATGAAGCAAATCAGAAATTGGAGAAATAAGTGTAACATGATTTCTTTACGGCAGATCTCAATTAGAAAAAAAATGAAGCAGAACTACTCACTCGATTAGCACAAAATTCCACTTCCTTCGACGAAGTCCATCAGTAGATTACCTAACTTTAATCGCCACCAACTGACCACAACTTCACTGGATCGTCAGGATCCAACCAAGGAAACTAATGTAGACAACCACGATCACCAAAGAACCGCCACAATCAACTGAGCATTAGTGACCAAGCCATCGATTTTTGGCGAGACAGTCAATAGCCATTGAAAAAAATTGGAGTACGGGCGGATTGCAGAAGCTGAAAGCGAAGGAGATCGACTCAAAGCCGAAGGCGAAAGAGATTATCGAAGGCTCGAAGCTGTAGGGGGTTGGTTTATCACTCGTTGCCTCACTCACTGCCTCGCCGAAGGAGAACGAAAATGCTAGGTCACGAGATCACGCTCACAACTCTATTCTCTCCCCTTCATAAAAATGCAAAAAAACACCTAGGCACGTGCTTGGGTGTGTCTGCATGTGGCTCCTCCTCTGGTCCTAATCCTCTTCACATGCATTCGAGATTTATTTGGAGTAGAACTCTCTGAGTGTGTGGAGAGTTGATGTTGGATACTATTCATCACCTCCAACAATATTTTAGAGGATATTAAGTGTTGATGTTATTTTTTTATCTTTTCTCACTGAGTCGTACTGTGTTATTGAGTCCCATGTTGTTTGTGTTTCATGTAAGTAAACCTTTTGTTGTGGTTCAATATCATGTTATATGAGTTGTGAGTCACGTATGGCATATTGTACTTGGGTTAACCTAAATCATTTCCCCTTGACCCATTCCTACTTAAACATCCATTGATTCTGACATTTTCCCCTTAGACTTCCATAGCATCATTTGATCTTCACATCATCTCTTTCTATTTGCCACATCACTTTGATGTCCACTTCATTTCTCTTCCTCGGCGCATGACCAAAATGTATTCCCTTTCTCTGTTTTGAATTTAAATGCATGAATCAAATCCTTGACATTCATCAACTTTATTTTCATTACTCGAAAAATACATAAACCCCTTGGAATCCCCACATAATTCTTCAAGTCCTCCATCCTTATACAGTTAGATCTCTCCCCTTCCCATTCATAAATTGTTGCCAATGAACGGGAAAATTGACTCCCTTTCTGAAAGGACCTCCTTGGTAGGAGAAGGCTTCAGGTGGCGGGGGACTATTCTTGTTGAGTCCAACTTGTTCATCTAGTATATCACATTACTTGTAACATCACTACAATAATTTCTTGAATTTTTTTTCTCATTCTTGAGCTTTTAAGACTTGGGCTTTATGCTTTACCTTTGCTTTTGCAAGCATGAATTTGTCAAATATAAGTTTCCACTCTTTTGAAGGAGCTAACAATACTCCTAAGATTTTTGAATTTCTAGTAGAAAAATAGGTTGAATATCATGTCCAGTTCACTTAATTACACTTTCCGCAGCATCTATTCATAACCTCTGCATAAGCTTAAGGCTCCCAGATTATACATCCTCATATCCTTTTATTTTTTTCAATATCAGGATGCATGGAGAGAGGTTGATCCCGACGAACTATCGTATGAGGTATTATGTTTTTGTTGCATCAGTTGATACTCAAATTTTAAGATAACATGTAGCATCTAACATCTTTGTATTATTACAGGAGCTTGTTGCGTTGGGTGAGGTAGTTGGAACTGAGAGCAGAGGTCTTTCTGTTGATACTATAGCTTCCTTGCCTTCAGTCTGTTACAAGGCCTCCAATAGAGATGATTGCAATAGCGATCAGTAAGTTCATTACTTTCGAGAATAATATAAAATGTGAATCTTCTGCAAAAAAAAAAAAACCACTTCGGACATATGAATCTATATATGTAGATAGTTGATTTAGTAACCAATATCTGCTCTGCTATTGATATTCCACTGAGAAAGATATTAATTTTTCATTTTATATAATAATTTAATTATTTCACCTTTATTTCATAGTACAAGTATCTGATGTTAACTATCTTTGAACTAATTCTTTTTTAACTACTGCATAAATTTGTATTTTTATTTTTATTTTATTCCACGTTAGCTGTGTTTTCGTCATTTAAGTAGACTTTTATAGGTCAAGAAAGTGAAGCGGGAACACTATTTAGAGATGCAGGATTACTAATTCATGCAATTGTGTAATAGTTAAATGAGTTGTATGTTTCACCAAATTTCAATAAATTTTCTAGAGAAACACAACTTCATGTAGAAGATCTCTCTCTTTTTATATATATAGACACACATAGATAGGTTTTGATGGAGATTGCGGAGATCCGTTACCCGTTCGAACGATCTGAGTCCGTGAATGCGTTCAGATGGTCGTTCCGAGTCATTTGATGTATTACTTTTTTTATTTCGATTGGATTTTGACACCCGATCGGTTCAGACGTTATGAGCCGTCCGATTTGAGTGACCTCTTTCACTTTTAGGTTTATCTATGCGCATGCAGGCGGCTGGTAGTGGTATCGACAGTTTTAAGAAAAACTTCCTTCGATCACGCTGATGGATTCCAACCCTAGGTGCGACGCCAAGAGGTATACCCTGGTGGACTCCAGCCCTCGATGCGACGCCGAGAGGTATACCCTGGTGGACTCCAGATTTTCCTTCTCGTTCCATGTTCATCTTCCCCAGCCGCACGGCTGTTCCTCCTCCCCGTCTAATCCTGCAAGCCCAACGCCCATAAATTGCCGAAACAACAATCCTATCTCTTCCTGCAAACCGCAAGAGACATCTTGACTTCAATCCGCCTGTTCCTTCTCCCTCGACATCCTTGATCCAGTCCGCTAGCGTCCCTCCTTGCTGATTCAGCAACCTCACCGTGGTTCCCGTCCTCTCCACCCTCCACTCCCCTTTCTGGAAGCCAGATCCAAGTTCCCAGGGTTGATTCCTAGTCAATCCAGTAGATAGATCCAGTAGATATCCCTCTTAGACAGCCCATACTGGATTTCCTGGACCTTTTCCCACCAAATCCAGTAGATAGATTCCAAATCTAGACTTCTTCACCATACGAGCCGTCGAGCCCAGATTCCAACATCATCTCATACCCGAACACCCCCTCCCATTTCCCCATCACCAACATTACAACCCTTTCAAGCTATCCAACATCCCAGGATCTCTTCCTTTGTTTCATTTAGCCGCCGTCTGCACGCGTAAGTCATTAGTTTAGAGTTTTGTCTTCTATTATTGTGTATTTGAACCTGTTAGAAAAGACCATGTAAAGGCCAATGATTATGACCCATTTAGTCTCTTATTTTATCTTTATACATTAGTCCCACACCATGTATACGGATTCTTCTCTCTTTCTCCCTTCTATATATATGTATTCATACATTGTATTTGATAATTGAAGACGTATATACAAGGTTCAGTTTTTCTCTACATGGTATCAGAGCCAGAAAACCGGTCCTAACATATTTTTCTTCGCACGTTGCCTGCATCCCTGGATCTCCAGGGTTGTTCCGCGGTCTCAAATTCAGGTGATCGCAGCCCGTGCTCCATACCTCTGAAATTCGTGTGATCGCATCCCGTGCGGTCTCAATTTCGTGAGACCACCTCCCGTGCTGCCTTCTTCTGGAGTTGGTTCTCTTCCTCCTCCTCCTCCTCCTTTTATACTCCCCTCTCTGACAGCTGGGTCCCACAGTTGGTCAGCTGTTCGCTCTTCAGACCGCGATCTCTTCAGGCCGCGAGCTCTTCTCCAGCTACATCTCCAGTCCGCTGTCATCTGACCGCCGCGAGCTCTCCAGACTGCAGACTCTCCAGACCGCAGCCCCTCCTACATGCTCTCCTGTACCTGCCCCTCTAGCCGCTGCTCCTTGCTAGCCGCGGTCTCCCATTGGTCATGTTCGCGCGATCTCGATGCGGTCTCCCCTTGCTCGCGTGATCTCGCCTTGCTCCTTGCTAGTCGCTGCTCCTTGCTAGCCGCGGTTTCCTCTTGGTCCTGCTCACGCTGTCTCTACGCGGTCTCCCCTTGCTCGCGCTGTCTTGCCGACCTCTCTAGTCACGCCGTCTTGGCGTCTCCTGCTTTGCCGCTGCGACCTTGCCCTTTGTCTAGCGCCGCTGAGCCGCTGAGCCTGCTCTAGCCACTCTAGTCGTTGTGACTCCATGGTGTCCTCGATCGATTCTTCAGGGCAGCCCACGTCCTCTCCTACAGTCCGCTTGGTTCCTGCTCCCGAGGTGCGTGATGAGTTGAGAATCACCACCATCTCCCTTACTGGGAAGAAGAACTTTGTTGAATGAGTGATTTCTGTCAGAAGGGTACTTCAGTCTAAGGGACTTCTGCATCATCTCACTAAGGATCCTCCTTCTGCACCTATGGATGACTGGCTACGTGACGATTGTCGTGTTCAGACTTGGCTTCTCAACTCCCTTGATGGCGAACCTTACCACATGACCATGTATCACGAGACGGCCAAGGCGATGTGGGATGAGCTCCATTCCCTATACTCCAGCAAGGACAGTCTCCAACACCTATATGACATCATCACAGATCTTCAGACTCTTGACACTGGTGGTGTTGCCGACTTGACCTCATTTGTTGCTCGGGCTAAGACACTGGCTGAATCCTGGATCCGACATCAGCCCCTACTACGGATCTCGCTGCCCAGCGTGCTCAGAAGGAAGCAGTCTGTATTGTCATGATGATGACCCGTGTCCCGCTTCATCTTCAGAGCATTAGGGCTCAGATCCTCTCGTCTGCTGCTATTCCCTCACTCTATGATGTGTGCTCCATGCGGCTAAAGGTATCACCGCCTCCTGATACTACTGGACCTCCCTCACCAGCCCTCCTTCAGCAATCTTCTGAGCCATTACTACATCTCCCTCCTCCTGCTCGTGGAGGACGTTCAGGCTTTCGGGGAAGGGGTCGCGGTGGCCGACCAAGTCCTAAGTGTTCCTTCTGCGGTATGGATGGACACCTTGAGGCGACCTGCTACCGCAAACATGGTCTTCCTCCTCGCCCGTCTGTTTCTGTTGCTGCCGACAGTCCTTCTGCCACTCTTGCTGATCTTGAAGAAGTCCGCCTCCAGCTCCAGCAACTCCACGACATGCTCCGCCGCCCACCCGCTGCTTCCGCTGCCTCCATCTCCAATGAAGGTATCACTTGTCTCTCTACTAGTCCACGTTGGATAGTGGATTCAAGTGCTACTCACCATATCACCTCGCATCAATACTTGGATTCTCCGCATTAATATTTGGATTCTCCGCATAAATACTTGGATTCTCCGCATCCTAAGTGTATCACAGTGGCCAATGACGACACCGCTCCTGTCTCCGGCTCTGCTGATATCTTTCTCAATTCATCTCTCTCTCTCTCTCTCCGCTCGGCTCTTCATGTCCCGGGCTCCCCGTTTAATTTACTTTCTGTCAGTCGACTCACTACCGATTTAGATTGCTCTGTCACATTCACCTTTTCTTCTTTTCTGATGCAGGATCGACGGACGCAGAGTATCATTGGTAAAGGACGACTGCAAAATTGGCTCTACCTTCTTGATGTTCCTCCTACCATCCTCTCCTCAGTCTCCTCCGTTGATTGGCATTGGCGTCTTGGACATGCTCCTCTTCCAGTCCTCCAGAAGGCTCTTCCAAAGATCTCTCTTCCTACTTTTAATTGTGATTCATGTATTTTGGGCAAACAACACCGCACTTCTTTTCCTCATTGTACTCGGAGCTCTGCTCTTTTTATTTTAGTACATTCTGAAGTTTGGGGCCCGTAAAAAATTACCAGTGTGTTTGGTTATCGCTATTTTATCACTTTTATTGATGATTATTCTCGAACGACATGACTATACTTACTTTGTGATCGCTCCGAGCTTCCCCGTGTGTTTTGGGCATTCGTTCTTGAGACAAACACACAATTTTCTGAACCAATAAAAACTCTCCGGACGGATAATGCTCGCGAATACACTAGCCATGAATTTGCTAACCTCTGCTCTGAATTTGGAATTATCCATCAGACGTCGTGTGCCTATACCCCCAACAAAACGGCGTTGCTGAACGTAAAAATAGACATCTTCTCGATGTTGCTCGCTTCCTCATGATTCAAATGCAGGTACCCAAGACTTATTAGAACTTTGCGCTTTCGACGACATGCTATCTTATTAACCGTCTCTCTTCCTCCGTCCTTCAAAATGCTACTCCGTTTAGTCTCATCTTCCCCTCTACTCTGCCATTCTCTCTCACCCCTCGCATATTTGGTTGTACCTGCTACATTCACTTACTTGTCCGTCCACGGACAAGTTGGAATCTCGGGCAGCCAAACACATGTTCGTCGATTACTCCCGTACTCAGAAAGGGTATGTATGCTACTCTCCTACTACCCGCAAGGTGACGGTTTCTGTTGATGTTACCTTCCGGCAAGATCAACCATTCTTCTCCGCCCAAAACCCCCATCTCCCACCACAATCCTTACCAAGACCTGTCATCCCAGTTACCTCTTCACCACCTCTCGTCCCTGACTCGACTTCCGTTCCCAACAAGCCTCCTCTTCGCCGTGTCTACACTCGTCGCCCTCCTCGCTCTGCCGCCCCAATGCAGTCAACTTCGATCTCTGACACTCTGCGATCTGCTGACCCGACACCGGCCTTCACCGCTCATCCCATGGCGAACTATGTATCTTTACATCGCCTGTTCCCGTCGCTTCACACCTTTGCTACTTCTTTATCCTCTATTTCTGTCCCTAACTCTGTGCAGGAGGTTCTCCAACATCCGGGTTGGCGGGCAGCTATGGACGAAGAAATGACAGCCCTCTGGGCTAACCAGACATGAGATCTGGTTCCTCTTCCTCCAGGCCAGACTCCGGTTGGTTGCAAATGGGTCTTTGTCATCAAGCATGCTCCTGATGGGAGAATTGACCGTCTCAAGGCCCGACTGGTGGCTCGTGGCTTTACTCAACAACAAGGTTCTATTTTGAGGAAACGTTCTCTCCAGTGGCCAAACTCAACACAGTTCATGTCCTTGTCTCCGTGGCTGTGCATCGCCAATGCCCCTTACATCAACTGGATATCAAGAATGCGTTTTTAAATGGTGACCTACAAGAAACAGTCTACATGCAACATCCGCCCGGGTTTGAGACCACGGGGGAGTCCCGAGTTTGTCACCTTAAGAAGTCCATTTATGGTCTCAAACAATCCCCTCAGGCATGGTTTGATAAGTTCAGTAAGGCTGTTCGGGAGGTTGGCTTTACTCGGAGCTTGACAAACTTCTCTCTGTTCTCTCGACATCGAACTACAGGAACAATTCTTCTTTTGGTGTATGTCGATGACATCCTAATCACAGGAGATGATTTAAAGGGAATACAAGCGGTCAAACAACACCTTACTTCTGTTTTTCAAACCAAAGATCTAGGGAACCTTCGATACTTCCTTGGTCTGGAGATCGCAAGACGTCCTGATGGACTTGTTTTCTCTCAACGGAAGTACTGTCTTGACCTTCTTCAAAATGCTGGCTATTCTGGATGCAAGCCGATTAACACCCTGATGGATATCAATCACAAGCTGTGCGCACATACTTCTGATACAGATCTTCCTTTTCCAAATCCAGAATACTATCAACGACTCGTTGGAAAATTTATTTACCTAACGGTCACGAGACCAGACATATCCTTTGCAGTTGGAATGGTCAGCCGGTTTATGCATTCTCCTTGGATATCTCATCTACAGGTTGTCGAGCGCATCCTGAGATATCTAAAAACAACCCCTGGTCAAGGGCTGGTATACAAAACCTCTTCTTCTACTCCAACATTGGTTGCGTATTCAGATGCAGATTATGCTGGTTTCCTGGACGATCGGCGGTCTACCGATGGTTTTCTTACCTACTTTGGAGGTCACCCGTGACCTGGCGCTGTAAGAAACAAGCTGTAGTTGCTCAATCATCAGCTGAAGCTGAATACCGGTCGATGACGTCAGTTGTCTCTGAGCTTACATGGCTTGAAAGTCTCCTCGCTGATCTAGGAGTAAAACTTCTCTCACCGGATACCTTACTATGTGACAGTCAAGCTGCTATACACATAGCTAAGAATCCAGTCTTCCACGAAAGAACGAAACACATTGAAGTGGACTGCTGCTGCCAAGTTGCTGATCTTCTCACTAAAGCCCTACCGAGTACCCTATTTTATCAGTTCCTGTCCAAGATGGGTGCCTACGACTTGTACGCTCCAGCTTGCGCGGGAGTGTTAGAAAAGACCATGTAAAGGCCCATGATTATGACCCATTTAGTCTCTTATTTTATCTTTATACATTAGTGTTAAATGTCAAGTAACCCCCTCACCGGGTGGTGAGAATAAGGGTGGCTAAACCTAAGCCGGTGGTCCTCCTAAGCCGTGGGTTCTTATTCGAGATAAGAAGATGGTTTGCGACAAGTGAGATGGCGTGAAAGATCGACAGAACCCTAAGGTTCGTTTCTCCTCTTCTCTTCTCTTCTCTTCATCGCAACATGGTATCAGAGCGGTTCGTCCCGTCGACCTGAAGGCCTGTTGCTGCCGATCCCGTCTGCGCCCGCTGCTGCCGATCCCGTCTGCGTCTGCGGCTGCCGATCCCGTCGGCGCCTGCTGCTGCCGACCCCGTCGAGTGCCGCTGCTGCCGATCCCGTCAAGTGCCGCTGCTGCCGATCCCGTCTGCGCCTGCTGCTGCCGATCTCGTCTGCGCCTGCTGCTGCCGATCCCGTCTGCGCCTGCTGCCGTGTCCTGCTGCCGATCCCGTTCTGTTGCTACCAATCTGTCTGCTGCTGCCAGTCTGTCGTGGCCTGAAGGACCTGAAGGTCCTGCTGCCGTTGTTCTGTTGCTGCTGTCGTGGCCTGAAGGACCTGAAGGTCCTGCTGCCGTTGTTCTGTTGCTGCTGGTTTCTGTCTGCTTCCTAAAGGTCCTCCGGCTTGTTTGCTCGTATGGAGGACAACTTGAAAAGTGCAAATGCCTCTGAAGGGGCCGCTAACCAACCCAGACACTACAGTGGAGGGAGTCCTAACATGAACTTCAGTCAAGGTGTTACTCACATTAAACTCAATGGAAGGAATTACCTTCTATGGGCTCAGTCCATGAGGATTTTCATTGGGAGCCGTCGGAGACTGGGTTTTCTCACAGGATCCAAACCGGCTCCAAACAAGACCGATCCCAAATACGAGGAATGGGAAGGTGAGAATCTCACAGTGATTAATTGGCTTGTCAATTCTATGGAACCCAAGATTGCAAGCCACTTTCTATTCTGTGAAACTGCAAAAGATATGTGGGAACAGATCGAACGAAATTACTCAAAAAAGAAAGACTTAGCCAGAATATATCAACTCCAAACTGAACAGATCCACAAGGCTGGAATGGGGGACTTCGAAGAATATTATGGCAAGTTGACCCATAAGTGGGCTGAAATTGATCAATATTCTGCTATTCAGACTATTGAAGACTACAAGACTGAACTCATGCAACGGAGGGTATTTGAGATGCTCTCTGGTCTCCCTCCTGAACTTGAATTCCAGAGGGTTCAGATGTTGGGATGTGATTCTGTGCCTGATCTAGAGACTGTGGCTCACTATATTAGGGGAGAAGCTAGTCGTATAAACTCCCTTCGTTCAGGTACTCATGTGGGTCATGAGGTGTCTGCCCTTGCTGCTGAACAGAAGAAATGGCATCCTAGAAATATGAGGCAAGAAGACAAGAGTAAAATGAAGTGCCCTCACTGTGGGAAGAAAGGCCATGGGAAAGAGAAATGTTGGGATCTTCATCCTCATTTAATCCCTCCAGGATGGATTCGAGGTTCTGATGGGAAATATGTGAGGCCTCCTACTGCTATGTATGGCCACCTTGATAATTCTGGGCATCTTCAGGCAGAAAATGAAAGGTTGATTAGAGAACTCAAGGCTCTGAAACCCAACTCTGCTGGTGATTTGGCAGGTACGGCCGCTCATGCTCGCTCTACTACTATGTCCCCTAAAGATCTATCCACCCCTTGGATTATTGACTCGGGGGCTTCCGATCACATGACCGGATCTTCTATGGGAGTCTCCTCTATTTTTCCTACCTCTGGCAGTGTGAAACTCGCTGATGGATCCTCGGCGTCTGTTACTGGTAAAGGGGATATTCATCTTTCTCCCTCTGTCTCTCTCAAGTCTGTGATTATTGTTCCCTCATTTCCTACGAATCTCTTGTCTGTTAGCAGTTTAACTAAACAACTTAATTGCTCTATCACCTTTTTCTCCTCTCATTGTGTATTTCAGGATCTGGCGAGTGGGAAGACGATTGGTGGTGGACATGAGTCAGGTGGAGTGTATGTCATGGACAACTGTCAGGCTTTTAGTTCTCAGAATATTACCGACCAGGATCAGTTGAGGCTGTGGCACAAGAGATTTGGGCATGCTCGGTTGAAGACCTTGAAAGCTATTTTTCCGCATTTGCTTAATGTTAAAACTGTTACTTTTGATTGTCAGTCTTGTGAATTTTCTAAGCATTGTAGGACCAACTATGCTCCTAGTTTGAGTAGAAGTTTGAAATGTTTTGATTTGATACATTCCGATGTCTGGACATCTCCTATTTGTTCTGTGAATGGTTTTCAATATTTTGTTTCTTTTATTGATGATCACTCACGCTTTACCTGGGTGTACCTCATGAAAAAGAAGGATGAAGTCTCAAAAATTTTTCAGTTGTTCTATCATTATGTGCAGACTCAATTTGGAACTGCAATTAAAATTCTTAGGAGTGACAATGGAGGCGAATATACGTGCAGTGACCTTCAGTTGTTTCTGAGAGATCATGGGATTATTTTCCAATCTTCCTGCCCGGGGACCCCTCAACAGAATGGTGTTGCCGAAAGAAAGAATCGTCATATCTTGGAGACTACTCGATGCTTGTTGCAAGAGATGTTTGTCCCTAAGGGACTATGGGATGAAGGAGTTCTCACATCTGTCTATCTTATTAATAGGATGACTACCGATACTTTGGGAGGAAAGTATCCTCTTCAGATTCTATGCCCAAATATGCCTCTATTCAACCTTCCTCCTAAGGTGTTTGGGTGCGTCGCCTTTGTTCACATCGTGGGGCCTCATAAGGACAAATTAGGGCCACAATCTGTAAAATGTGTCTTTGTGGGATATGCTGCCAACCAAAAGGGATATAAGTGTTATTCTCCTACTCTCCGGAGAAGGTTTATATCAAAAGATGTTACTTTTTTCGAGAACACTCCGTATTATTCCAATGAGGGCAAACTCATCTCGTTTCAGAAGGAAAACAATGAAGAAAGTGACATGTTGCCACCTCTTCCTGTTCTTGTTGATGGGTCTGCTCCAGAAAGTGTTGATATTCCTGTTATAAAGGAAACCCCAACGAGTGATCTTCGTGTTTACAGAAGAAAAGGGGATCTTCAAGTATATCAAAGAAGAAAAAACATCAAGACTGGACAAGAATGTCACACTCATGCTCCACCACCTACCACCACTCCGCCAGATCCAAGCTACAACACCACTTCAGAGATCCCTTCTGCTCTTCTGCTTCAGAGTGGTCGTACTAGATATCCTATGGATAAATATGTTGGGTATCACTCTATCTCTCACTCATTACAAGTATATCTTGCTTCTGTTTCCTCTATTCCTATTCCTAACAGTTTTTTAGAAGCTAGCTCAAATTTCCACTGGGTAAAGGCTATGGAGGAGGAGATGAACGCTCTCCAACGTCAAAAGACTTGGGAAATTGTTCCTATTCCTAATGGGCGCCATCTAGTCGGATGCAAATGGATTTATACTACTAAATTTCTACAAGATGGTACTCTTGATAGGTACAAAGCGAGATTGATAGCTAAAGGTTTTACTCAGGTTGATGGTGTAGACTTCCAAGAGACCTTTGCTCCGGTTGCTAAATTGAACTCCGTCAGAATTCTCCTATCTATTGCTGCTCATAAGTCTTGGACTCTACATCAACTAGATGTTAAAAATGCATTCCTACATGGTGAATTGGAGGAAGAAATCTATATGACTCCTCCTTCTGGTATGGATGTTCCTGAAGGACATGTGTGTCGCCTCAAGAAAGCCCTATATGGCCTCAAACAGTCTCCACGTGCCTGGTTTGCCAAGCTAAGTGATAAACTTGTTCATCTAAATTTCAATCGCTGTACTTCAGATCATTCTGTCTTTGTCTACAAAGGGGAAGGATGCACTACTATTCTCGTTGTCTATGTGGATGATATCATTATTACAGGAACGGATGACCTCCACATTGCTCGGGTTAAGGAGGAATTAGCGTCCGCATTTGAAATAAAGGATTTGGGTCTCCTTCGGTACTTTCTTGGGATTGAGATCGCGCGTTCTGCCGGGAAGATTATGATCTCCCAGCGTAAATATGTCTTGGACCTTCTCAATGATGTTGGATATTTGGGAGTCAAACCTGTGGATAGTCCTGTGGACCCTGGTTATGACATTCATAAGGAGACCTCTCCTGATCTTGAGAGGAAGTCTGATTTTCAACGAATTGTGGGGAAATTGATTTATTTGACCATCACCAGACCTGATATCTCCTTCGCTGTGGGGTTGGTTAGTCAATTCATGCACAACCCAAAGGTTCATCACTATCAAGCTGTTCTGCGGATTCTGAAATATTTAAAAAAGGACCCTGGAAAAGGCATTATCTATCAAAATCATGGTCATCTTAAGGTCCATGGGTACTGCGATGCTGATTGGGCAGGCTCTTCCGTGGACAGGAGATCTACTAGTGGATATATGATCTTTGTTGGTGGCAATCTTATTTCCTGGAGAAGTAAAAAACAAAATGTTGTGGCTCGTTCCTCCACTGAAGCAGAGTACCGTGCCATTGCTGTTACTGCATGTGAACTGGCTTGGGTTAAATCTATCTTGGGGGAAATGAGATTTCCTGTCATTGAGGCTATGCAACTCCATTGTGATAATCAAGCTGCAATTCATATATCTAACAACCCTGTCTTTCACGAGAGAACAAAGCATATTGAAATTGATTGCCATTTCGTGCGGGACAAAATTCAAGATCAAACTGTGACTATGGTGTTCGTGCCCTCTGAAGATCAACTGGCTGACATGCTCACTAAAGCAGTCTCTGGCAAATCCCTTCATTCTTACTCTCTTAAGCTCGGAATGCTGGATGCTTATGGGGTTAGCTTGAGGGGGGGGGGGGGGGGTGTTAAATGTCAAGTAACCCCCTCACCGGGTGGTGAGAATAAGGGTGGCTAAACCTAAGCCGGTGGTCCTCCTAAGCCGTGGGTTCTTATTCGAGATAAGAAGATGGTTTGCGACAAGTGAGATGGCGTGAAAGATCGACAGAACCCTAAGGTTCGTTTCTCCTCTTCTCTTCTCTTCTCTTCATCGCAACAATTAGTCCCACACCATGTATAAGGATTCTTCTCTCTTTCTCCCTCCTATATATATATGTATTCATACATTGTATTTGATAATTGATGTATATCCAAGGTTCAGTTTTTCTCTACAGGACCATATTGTGATGGATGTGAGATTATATGCCTTTATTTTTGTGAAATCGTTGGATTTGCAGGACTTATTCAGCAAATGCTTAAAATTATTTGCGCCACATATATTTGTGGATCCTCGTTTGCTTTTCAATTAAATCTACTGTGAACAATTGTGCACTTGTTAAGTTCTTATATTAACTAATTGCTTATTGTCAATTTAAGTCGGACTATCAATTACATTTGTACTTGCATTAAATTGGCATTTTATTGGATTGTGTGTATGCACTCATGTCATTTTAAGGTTGGTCGTAGTTTCATTTGTATTTGTCGTGTGCTTGCTTGCTTTGCATTTAAGGTTAGGGTAGTCGCCCTCAGTCACCTATTGATTCGTCCTGCATCAGGTTTATTTTTATATATTTTAGGTGTTTACATTGCCCATTATGTAATTGCTTTGAATATGCTATTTATAAAACCTTTATGTTCTTGAATATTTTTAAGGCAAAATACATAAATCAGTCCCTAAGATTTTGGGATGATTTGAAATAAGTCCCTAAAATTTATTTGTTTGAAATAAGTCTCTAAATTTTATTTGTTTGAAATAAGTCTCTAAGGTTTCAAACTTTTTTGAAATCAGTTCCACTTTTTTTAACGGATTTTACCTCGTTGGCGATGACGAGACATCCATGTGGTGCTGACGTGGATATTAACTATATTTATTATTTAAAAAATAATTTTAATTATTATTTTTATAAATTAAAAAAAAAAGATAACTTAGATGCGAAAGTTAGATAGAGTTAGCGTTGAATGATTAGGTAGGAGAAGGGATAGACCTAATGTAATATGATTGAAGATTGTTAAAGATGGTTTGCAAGGTTTAACTGTTTAACACATCGAGCAACACTCGATGCAAATGAGTAAAATACGGATTCATTTATCTGACTACAAACATTTGTATAAGGCTATTGATGATGATGATTGATGACTTATATTTTATGGATTTAGCATGAAATCTAAAAGTACAAAGAATGTATTTTTTCTCTAAAGGTTGACATTAATCCATCCTATATTTACCTAAAGAAGTTTGGCTAGATACATTTTGGATATGATAGTTTTAAATGTTTACAAGCAATACCAATTATTTTCAATGAAAAGCACGAAGCATTTTCTTATTTAAGAGGTTATTCATAATGAGTAACTATTGATCTAATCATTCCATTTCTCTAGATGTGTCATTTGCCGGTTGGACTTCGAGGATGGTGATTCTTTAGTTGTGCTTTCATGCAAGCATAAATACCACACAGAGTGTATAAATAAGTGGCTTCAAATAAACAAGGTACCTGCTTTGTATCTCTGACATGGATAAGTATATATGTATTTGTGCTTTTGACATATTTAGAACTTGTTTCATAATACTTTTTCCCTTGTTTATTCTATTTAGCATGATCTGTTTTCTTTTTCTTACCTCAAGCCATTTAGTATAAATAATTTTGCGGAATATTGAGCACTTGTATGACATGTCTCAAATGGCTTCAAATAAATTAGGTGCTTGCTTTGTGTCATTCATTATCTGTTGTTTACTAAATTTTCCTTTTGGGCAGTTTTTTATTTTATTTTGTTAGCTTCATTTATTAGCTTCAAACTTCATACCGATTTTCAAAATAGTGCCCAAGATGTCTTTTACATTACCACATTTAGGATTTTGAATTTACTAGATATGACGTGAATTTACTAGATATGACGTGTCTTTATGACACGGATCAAAAATAGATAGTTGATTAACTGTGAATTTTGACTACTTACACGTCAAAAACGGTGACCGAATGAGGGAGAAACGACTCCGATAAGATCGAGACGTTTAGAAAAAACTTTGACTGAAGAAAGACAATGTCTGGCCCCCCCTTATTGAACTTCCTGGATCCGCCCCTGAATTATGGCATTCTGTATGGGAGTTATATGAGATCCAGATATTTAAATGGTTCCTATATCCAAACTTAGAACCGATATGGTATTCTGTATGGGAGTTATATGAGATCCAGATATTTAAAGCGATTTTATATTATCCAGATATAGCCGAGTGGTATCTTAACTTGGGCGAGAATATTTACCAGTCCTTTTTATCTAAAAACTCAAGAGTTCAAGAGGGTTTACAATTTCACTTGTTATTTTAAGATGCATAAGCTAAAACAGCCAACAAGTGTTTTATCTGCTGGTCTCGATTCTTTTATGTGACTTTCTCTAGGGTGATCAACTTTTAGGTACATTAATTTAATATGAGAGCAAATTATCCTTCACGTTACCTTCCTCTCTTGTCGTTTAGATCCACAACGATATCATCTTTTTCATTATCAAGCATCACAATTCTCTTCTCTTCGATGGTCCATTGTATTAACCCAAGTGGAAAGTTGACACTGAAGTAAAAACTAGGATGTCATTGCTGACCACATATTGCATGTAATTACCAAACTTATTTCGAAAGAAATCGGTGGTTGTATTCTAATTCAAATATCATTACCCTTATTTATGATATCTCACGCAGATTCTTTGAGATAGATCAAGGAGACCTTACTGCTGAGGAGTATTTTTCTGAGTGGAATTCTATTTCTACCCTTTACCCATAGTTTTAAAGGAAGTTGAAAAGAACATGTTCAATATGTTGGGGGTCTAATTTTTGTCTGGCTTGATTTATTTATGGTCTGAATAAAATATGATCCTATTCGTTCCCTCGTATTCATAGGGCTACTAGTATTCTGCCTCCTCCTTTATAGATTGATTGTTTTGATCTATTATATGTGGGCCACGGAGGTTCAAGTCTAATGTTTTTCGTTCATGTGGCATGGTTATGAATTTAATTTTCCTGGTCAAGGTGTTTTTTGTGGGTGCAGAGTCAATAGTGGTTGAGGAGGAAGACCTCGGTGCTCTCATTACCCAACGAATTGGTCATAATGTTCAATTATCTTATGTTTAGTTGGCATCCATCATTTAATCATGAGTCTAAATCTAATCTTTGGGATGAGCTCTCGGTTGCTTCTCCACCGACAACTCCTTTAGTGCCTAGAATTATTAATGGCAAAGCCCTTGTATGATTAATGTTTCTGAAGAAGAGATGGGGATCACGACTTTAAGGACCTGAATGACGATCAGATCCGTCCATTGTGTTGATCGACGATATATGATTTTTAGTTATTTATATAATTTTTAATTTTTAATTTTAATGTATTTTGAGGGCCATTATGATCGGAGAATCATGACCGTCCATGATGACCCTCTAATCTATAAATAGGGATAGAAGGCTCATTTAGAAGGTATTGAAAGTTGAGTGAAAAGTTCTCCTTTTAATCTCCCGGTGCCGAAGCGGGAAATCCAAGTGCGAAGCTTGGAAGTTACCCACTTACCCCTCCCCTCTCCATCTAGCCATCCACCCTTCATATCCCCACCTTCCCTAGCCGTCCTCCCTTCATATCCCTACCTTCCCTAGCCAGCCTCCCCCGTCCCCCCTAAATTCCATCTAGCCGGCCACCCATCATCTCACTTACCCTTCATAGCCGTCCACCCCCTTCCCCCTTTCCTCTACTAGCCGTCCACCCCCACCACACCACCACATCCACCACCACATCCACCACTTCAATCCCCTCACTTTCAGTTTTCCGGCGACCGCCGGGACCACTTCCGTCCACCCCCCCCACCCCCACCCCCACCCCCCGACGATCACCTCCGGTCACCCTTGTCCGGCCACCACCATCCCAACTCCCAAGACACCTCTCCACTACCCCACTATCCCATTATCTCCATTTCCTAAAATTTAGGCCCACCCCTCCCATAATCTCTCTTCACCTTCCATTCCCCACTCCACGTTTTCCTCTTCCCCTCTCACGCCAATACCCCCTCTAGGCCTCTACTGAGCCCCTCTTCAATTCTCAGCCAGCCATTGCCCCCACTCCCAAGGCACCTTTTCCCCTCCCACTAAACCCCCTCACCTCTGTCCAAGAATAGCCAAGCTGCTGTAAACTCCCCTGGAATTCCCTTCCAGCAGTCCGCCAGCCTCTGAATACCTTTAGCAGCCCCTCATTTCTCCCTTCAGCCTTCCCCCGCCCTCCGGAACTCCTCTCCAGGCTCTGGAATTAACTCCCAACAGCCTGGCTCTCTCTTCCCTCAGTCCCCAGCCCTCCAAAACATCCTGCCAACCGCTGAAAAAGCCTTCCCAAGCAGCAACCTCCACCCACCCACTCCCCTGAAGCCTGTTTTCAGTCCAGGACTAGAATCTGTCCTGAAAATCCAGCCACCAGCTCATCTTCCTGGCCTCCTTGCCCTCCTTGTTTGCTGTCCGCACTTCCAAGCCACCATTTCACCCCACCCAAGCCTTCCCCACTTCATTCCAGCTGGTAGTCAGCCTCCTCCAGTTCCCCACAACCTCCAGCCAGCCTTCGGCCACACCAAACAGCCCCCTCCGACTCTTCCCAGCAGCTGTTCCTACTCATCCAGCCCTGCAACAGTCCAACTCAGCAATTTAAGTTCCTTCCGGAGGCCCTAATCCAGTCTATTGCAGCATTAATGGCCATCGACAACTCACCTGACATTCATCAAGCCTTTTATCCTGTAAGCATTGTAAGTTTATTGATTGATTGTATTTTTTGAGTGTCCAATCATGTGTTTATTCCATGTTTTGGGTAATGTAAGTTTGTAATCTTTGTATCAGTATTATCCTACAAATTGTTGGGTTTTGTTCGTCCAAATATTTGTTTTCTGCACTCTTGCATGTGTATTACAATATTTGTTACCTTTCTAGAAGCTTTTCCTAGATTGTGATTATTGTGCTATATTATTTTTACCGTTCATTGTTGCAAGTTTAGTAGCCAAGAAATTGTCAAGTTCATTTAGACATTCGTAGAGTCGACATTCACACTTGCACATCCGTCCTGCATCAAGAGTGCTACTCATTTGTTGCCTCATTTTGGCCATCCATCATCATTTCTATTTTAATTCAAAGAGATAGGCTACTGCTTATCTTACTACATCTTTTCCTTGGATCAGTGACTCTAGAGACACTAATCATATCATCGGATTTGTTAGTTCATTTATTGATTTCCACCTCTCAAAAACATGTTACAATAGTTGATGGTGTCAAGTGATACAATATACCTTGATCCATAAGTCACCTTACATTTGTTCTCCTTGCATTTATAAATTTATTTTTAATCTTATGTTTGTTAGCCTTAGTTCTTTCTTATTGTGTTACACATGAACTACAGACGCGGTAACAGATCAGTGGAGAGAGCGATATTGACTATAGTATTATGCTTTGGTTGATACTCTAACCACAAACCCTCTTATGATTCATATGAGACTTAAGCACCTATGCTTTATGTACTTTTAAGAAAATATTTCCATTATTTTCTCATATTTTCAAGTTGAAGTATAATACATGCCAATTAGTGAGAAACATAACATTTCAGGTTTCTGTATAAGTTTTTTTTTTGAGAAATGAGAAACTTATCCTTTCCAGTTCATTCAGACATTTGGGGCCCTACCATAAGTTATGGTTTATTTAGTTCCAAGTATTTTGTTGGGTTCTTTGATGATTATTTTTTAATATCATGAGTTTTTCGAATGAAACTTGTCATAATTATACTATACCATGAAAATTTTGATTTTGAAATTTTGATTCAATTTCATATATCCATTCACACTCTTAGAATATGTAATACTCGAGAATATTTTTTGTCAAGTAGAATTTTTATGTCTAAAGGTTTTTGTTGCAAGTTGTCATGTGTCAACACCTCTCAACGAAATGGCATTGTTAACACAGTTTATTATCTTACTGAAATGATTTGTACTTCTCTTAATCTTTCTTAAGAGTTATTGAGGGATGCTGTTCTTACTAATCTTATAAATTGAATGTCATCAACTTTCTTAGGGTATAAAGCTCCTTACAATAATGTCTTACCAATATCTTTTCATCATTTAACTCATGTTCATATCTTTGGATGTACATATTTTGTTCATAACTTGCTCCCAGGTCAAGATGCATTTGCATCACATTCTTTCAAATGCTTCTTTTCTTTGGGTATTCATATACCATTGTTATAAGACAACTTTGTGTCGTCACTTGGTTTTTGTTGAGGTTGTTACATTCTTTGATAATACTCTACATTATACCACAACATCCTCGTCTGTTCTCGTGAGGTTTTACCTCTTTCAGCCGTTAATGTAGAAAATGTTGCCCATATCCATGATTTATCTCTTGTATTTTCCCATCCAAACAAGTAATTGGAGAAATTTACCATCAGAGGCCTATTTCCTCACCGCGTAAATCCATTTCTGCAGTTCCAACACATCTCCATATTTCTCATCGCTAGGTAAGCACACATTCATACCTCCCAACCTCACATTGTCAGTAATTTCTCATGTCATCTTTCTTCTACCTATAGATGCTCTCTTTTCTCTTCGGCCTTTACTACTATTGCGACAGATCTCGCAGGACGCTTTAGCTCATTTTGGATGGAGAAATGCTAAGAGAAATTGAAAGCTCTCCATCACATAAACCGTTGAGATATTGACAAGATTGCAGCTGAATGTACGAGGGCTAGTCGAGTTTCTCCCAGATGGTATAGTGGACCAGTTAAAATCTTCGTTCGCGCCAAGGGATATACAACAAACACATTTCGAGTCCTCTTTTTTTGCTAAAATTGCTTATGTTTGGGTTCTGATTTCTTTAGCAGTTATGTGACCTTGGCTTATGTTTCACCTAGATATACATTGATAATTCTTTCTTACATGATTTATCTGTGGAAGTATATTTATGAAGCAACCTCTTGGTATTGCTGCTTAGGGAGGAGAAATTTGTTGGCTTCAAATAACCTTGTATGGTCTCAAGCGGTCACCGATAGCATGGTTTAAAAAATTCAATAAAGTTGTAATAGGGTTGAAGCTAAAAAGGTGCTAAACCGATTTCTAAAATTTTCATTTAACCTCAAAAGCTTGGTACACCTTCTTAGCACTATATGTTGATGTATCATCCTTATTAGTGGTAATGCTCTTTCGGGAATAGAAGATCCTAAGAACTTTCTTCGATTAAAATTTCACACTAAGTCAATTGTTGTATTTACTGGGGATAGAAATTGCGAGGACTGAGAAACGAAAATATGTGCTTGATCTTCTTGAAGATTATAGCCTCTTATGGACTAAGCTTGTCGAAACTCGTATGGATCAAAATGCCTTACTCAAAAGCAAGGACAAAGAGAACTATGGTGAATACAGGGGCTTGTTAAAAAGAATTATGTTTGGGAGAATGTCTTTTGTATTACTCTCGATGTTACGCGCACACACTCGCCGGAGGAGCCACGCATCATCAAAACTATCGAAGAGCGCATGTGGAAACCTCCTTAGTTAATTAGTGTAATTAATTGGTATTAATTAATTAATTCGTATTAATTAATTAATATTACTTAAGTATTATTTTATTGTTATTGTCCTGTGAGCCCCCTCCTCCCTATATAAGGAGGAGGTATGGGAGTGTTTGAATATCTTTGGATCATTAGGGTTGGCTCTCATTTTGAGAGAGGGGTCTTAGGAGGAACCAGCCTCCTAGATCTTGGCCGGCGTCCGCGCCGGATTGTATCTGTTTTTCCCGTTTAATGCAAGCATGCCTCTTGATTTGTTCAATAATCTATCAATGGTCCGACCTGCCGCCCCCGTCTGCTCCTTCGCAGCAGCCGGGGATCATGCCACGATGGACAGCCGCCCCACCTCCATCGACCGCCATCTCGCCTCCATCCAACACCGCTGCGACCTCCACGACAACCTCCTCGTCTCGCTGTCGGCAGCCTTGCAGGCCTTGCTCCACCACCGTGCCGACAAACCACCCACAGCAGCAGCACGCACCAACAGCGGCCCGCCAGTAGTGGCCGTTTACGGCCCACACCAGTTTCCCACGCCGGCAGCAACCAATTCCGGCCAGCCGCAGTCGTCTCCAACAGCAGCAGAGGCCGATCGCAGCGGACCGAGAACGATCGAGCTTCCAGAGCCTCTCGTCCACCTGACGATGCCTTCACCAGGGCCAGCCGCTCACCATCGAGGCTTTCCATCGTTCCGTAGCAGCGGTCCTCCACGGTCAGTGCTCGTGTCGCCACCTCCCTCAGCGCTACTTCCAGCCGCTCACCGTCAGTGCTCGCGTCCTCACTCAGCGCTACGTCCAGACCTTCGCTTCCTCCAAGCCGCGCCCCCACAGCTTCGATCGAAGCAGGCGCCTCCGCCTATGGCCTTCGACGCCCCCGCCCGGCGCACTTCCAGACCGGCAAACCCCCCTTTACACGCTACCCTCTCTTTTCCCTCTCGAGCCCCCCACGCGCCTGCCATTTTTGTCAACTTCCGCAGGGCCACAATGTTATCATCGGCCTCCCTCGTGCACCCCACCCGAGAATCCCCTTTCCCATACTGCCAGCTACCCCCCACCCCCACTAGCTGCCAAATCTCTCTTTATTCCTTTCGTTTATTTCCCTTTGCCCCATCACTTGAACTCCTCTCCTATCTTCTATCCGCACCCCCCTTTACCCCCTCTTTCGAGGACAAAAATAGTCCGCCGTCGTTCCGTGCAACGATACCCGCTGCTGACATTTTGAAGGATCCCGACAAAAATTTCGAACTCGCCCTTGAGGACAAGGCCGATTTTCAAGACCGGCATATTGTTGCGCGCACACACTCGCCGGAGGAGCCACGCATCATCAAAACTATCGAAGAGCGCATGTGGAAACCTCCTTAGTTAATTAGTGTAATTAATTGGTATTAATTAATTATTTCGTATTAATTAATTAATATTAATTAAGTATTATTTTATTGTTATTGTCCTGTGAGCCCCCTCCTCCCTATATAAGGAGGAGGTATGAGAGTGTTTGAATATCTTTGGATCATCAGGGTTGGCTCTCATTTTGAGAGAGGGGTCTTAGGAGGAACCAGCCTCCTAGATCTTGGCCGGCGTCCCCGCCTAATTGTATCCGTTTTTCCCGTTTAATGCATGCATGCCTCTTGATTTGTTCAATAATCTATCACTCGAGCTCTAGATCTAGAACTCACAGAAGCTTGTAATTGCTCCACACAATGAAGTCCATTTTAATATACATTTGAACATCCACAGGAACCCCCGAGATCTCGCAGTTCATCCCACCTTCTTCCTAGCATTCACACCTTCTGCAGAGCTCAGAGTTCTCCCAGAAATACTTAACCTTCATTCAATCAAACAATCTTCTTCAACATACTCGCAATAATTTTCTGGGCACTCGCGTGCTCATGTACCTACCATGCCATCATGTTTTCCTTGTAACAATCATCTCCTATTTTCCTGTTACCTTCTTTGTAGCTTGCTCGTTCTTCTCTGTAGTTGGACAACATTTTGTGTAGCCTGGCCGTCGGGCACAATTCTAAGTAATATAAATAAAGTGAACAATACAATGAAAAGAACATCAAATCTCCCAGGGAATCCGATCAGAACTCGCATCTCTCCTTAAATTGTACTCACAACCTCTATTTGCGCTCTCACAAGGACTTTTAATGAATTATGCAACCCCAAAATTTATTAATAAAATCATGCACGACTAAAAATTTGTGTTGTGCAAAGCCTACTCTCACTGATTCTACCTTTTCTCTGTTTTCTCGTAAAGTTGTTTGCGGACAAAGTATTCTCCACCAACAATTTTTCTACTCCCAAGACTGTGAAGTGGGGTTTGGCCATTTTTAGCCACAACAGAACGAATGGGCGACCTTCCGATCTTGGTGGTTGGCGAAAGTTTCCGCAATTGTTGGATGAGAGGAAGATGAGAAGTCACCTGAAGGTTCTCACAAGAACTCCCATGAATCCATTTATAGGGGCGAGCACAATGCCTGACTCGTTGCCATTGACTGGTTGTCTGTCTAGCTTGAGACTTTCGCAAGTACAATGGATTTAGAGAATCGTGTATCTCCCGTTTTACGAGAAGAGTAGTAACATTTCTGATGGTATCCGCTGTAAACTACTCCCCATGATCTTCGAGGGAAGACTAGAGATTAGTTTTACAAACTTCCTCTGAAGTCGATTTATTCCTTCGGGGACCTTGGAAAGGGTTCTTACTTAGGTTTGCAACCTCCAGGAAATGGAAAAGAGGGCCCGTTCTTCTTTGTAGCCGAGCATCATTTTTGTGTAGCTTGCACACCGGGCAGGATCTTGAGTAGTATAAATAGAGTGACCAATATAATGAAAGGGACATCAAATTAGTTGGGAATTCAACCTCAACTCACATCTCTCCTTGAATTGTACTCGCGGCTTCTATTTGCGCTCTCGCAAGGATTTTTAACAAACTATGCAAAATCAAAATTTATTAATAAAATCACGCATGACTAAATGTTTGCGTTGTGCAAAGTCTGCTCTAGCTGATTTTGCCTTTTCTTTTCCCATTTGTTCGCCGATCCAGTATTCTCTATCAAACATGTTTCTACTCCAAAGAGTGTGAAGTGGGGTTAGATGATTTTTAGCCCAACAATTATGTTCAGTCTTATGCTGTTTTTGCAAAAAAATAAGATGGATTTTTTAAATAACCGAGAAATTTAATAAATCTTATGATTAGGGGTTCACAAGTTGATACAAGTTTCCTTAAAAGTTTTATTCAACACAAAATAGGAGAAGGGATAGGGCTTTAAATTTACATAACATTTTGAATCTGACGAGGCCGGGGAGTGTTTTTAAGGAAGTGAAGGACAAAGTCAACTATTGACCGACTTATAAGATGATAAACTTCTAAGTGAAAAGATGGTGCATGAATGAGCGAATCATATATTATAATTCGGATCCTAACCAATCTTATTAACTCACATAATTCATTAACTTCAAAAGGCTCTTTCAAATTCAAAGATAAATTTTTTTTCTTCAGAAGGTTCCCTTGAAATCCATGGGAAGTACCCTACCCAATTTGGTTGTCATGATTGGTCTTAACCCTTCTTGTTTGGATTGCTTTTAAGACCTCCATCTTTAATAACATCTACCTCCGGCCTTGGCTTCCTCCTCGTGATAGGATTTATTGGCGGAACTTTTTCCATACTTCCCGGAGGGTTCCCGAAGCGATCTAGAATATTCGGTACGCTTTTGGAATCTCTTAGAATGTTGTAGTGTCTTGGCAAGGCCTCTTGGATCATAAAGGATCTTCAAACCCTTAAGTGCACATAGCAGCATGAGTTTACTGATATGGGACGATGATATTTTCAACAGTTTACTTGAAGTTCTTTTGTTCGTCTTAATTTAATGTATTGCAACTGATCTGCTAATTCTGTGGTTACTTCATAATTTACCCGAATCTGTTGGCATGTTAATTGAGTTCTCCACCCTAAACTCTACACTCTAAACCCCAGTCGTACTACTTTTTTTTTATATAATGTTTCAAAATTGAATTTGTTTTAGCTAATAATGGGGATGCAATGCAAGTTCTTAGCAGTAATTAGAGATTCACAAATTTATGCTTATTATTACAATATATATATATACTATTAATTACCCCAATTCGCCCGTAGGAATTAGTATAATTACATGTTGCACCCCTCTATCTTCTGTAATTATATATATATTTTATCTCTTTGTTTACATTTCATAACATGCATGGACAAAAATATCCCGAAATGCAAATTTATTGGGGGAGATTTTTGTAATTTCAAAATATTGAGATTAGAGATGGTGCTACATGTACTTTTGCAAACTTAAAAGGGAAAATTTTTGTAATTTCAAAAGATAAAGTGTGCTACAGATAATTTTGCAAACTTACATAGGAGTTTTTTTTTTGTAATTTCCTAAGACAGAGAGGGTGCTACATGTAATTTTGCAAACTTAAAAGGGAAAGTTTAGGGTAAAGAAGGAAAAACGGGTTGATTTCAAGGCAACGGTTGTAGAACAACTAGTTGATGATCTTTATGTTGATTCTAGTGTCACATGGGAAGTTATGTCTTCTCATTTAAAGATAAGCGGAAAGAACGTACTTAGAGAGTCAAAAGGTCGTGCCCCCCCACAAAAAGAATCTTGGTGGTGAAAAAAGGAAGTGCAAGACAAAGTGAGGGTAAAGAGGTTCAGCTACAAAATATTATATGCTTGTAGGAATGATGAAAACTTGACAAAGTATAAAGTCGCAAAAAATGCAGTAAATAAAACAAGAAGTCAGGCTTATGAAGAATTTTACAAACGACTAGATACCAAAGATGAGGAGCGTGATATATATAAAATTGTTCGAGCTAGAGAGAGGAAGATAAAATTTAAGTCAAGTTAAATGCATAAAAGATGAATCAGATACAGTTTTGATGGATGATGCAGCTATTAAGGAGCGAAGAAAAAGCTATTTTTATCAATTATACAATGAAGGAAAAGACAATGAACTGAACTTG
This sequence comes from Dactylorhiza incarnata, assembly GCA_033032865.1. Classification (NCBI taxonomy): domain Eukaryota; kingdom Viridiplantae; phylum Streptophyta; class Magnoliopsida; order Asparagales; family Orchidaceae; genus Dactylorhiza; species Dactylorhiza incarnata. The sequence continues at coordinate 134,267 of JAWHQI010000219.1, forward strand.
GAAGAGTTAAGTAAATCGAAAGATTATAGAAACATAACTTTTTATCGTAATTCAAGCATCTGAGATAAATGACGCTCTGAAGAAGATAAAAAATGGAAAGGCGGTTGGGCCAGACGATATACTCATTGAAGTATGAAAATGCTTAGGGAGGGAAAAAAATTTATGGCTTACAAGTTTTTTCAATAAGATACCGAAGACGAATTGGATGTTAGACCAATGCAGAGAAAATATTTTGGTACCTTTGTATAAGAACAAAGGAGATATACAAAATTGTGTCAATTACATGAGAATTTATGTTAATGAGTCATACTATGAAACTATGAGAACGAGTAATAGAGAGAAGTGTTAGACGAGTGACTAATATCTCAGAGAATCAATTTGGATTCATGCCAGGGAGGTCAACCATGGAAGTTATACATCTCTTGAGGAGACTCATTGAGAACTATCGGGAAAGACAAAAAGATTTGCATATGTTGTTTATCGATCTGGAGAAGGCTCATGATAGGGTTCCAAGAAGGTCTTGTGGAGAGTCTTAGAAAAGAAAGGTGTAAATGTATCATACATTGACGTAATCAAAGATATGTATACAAATTGAGTTACCAGGGTGAGGATATCTGGAGGATTAGCACAGGAATTCCCTATCGTTGTTGGCTTACATCAAGGGTCAGCTTTAAGCCCTTATCTCTTTACCCTTATCTTAGATGAGCTTACCAGACATATCCAACAAGCAATACCTTGGTGTTTATTATTTGCAAATGATATTGTTTTGGTCGATGAGATGCGCGAGGGTGTAAACGCGAAACTTGAATCTTGTCGAGACACTTTAGAAAAGAAAGGTTTTAGGTTGAGCAGGACAAAGACGGAGTATATAGAGCTTGAATTTAGTAGTTCAAGAAGGTCGGATGACTCCGTCATTAAATTGAGTGATCAAGATATTTCCCGCGGTGAGTGCTTTAAATATCTGGGATCGATAATTCAAAAAGATGGAGGTGTAGTAGATAAAGATGTGATGCATAGAATCCAAGCAGGTTGGTTGAAGTGGAGAGGCGCCGTCTGGGATCTTATGTGATCGTAAAGTACCATTAAAACTTGAAGGCAAGTTTTACCGTACTGCAATTAGGCCAGCAATGCTCTACGGTTTATAGTGTTGGGCAGTTAATGATGTACATGAGCAAAAATGGGAGTTGCGGATATGAGAATGCTTAGGTGGATGTGTCGTCACATGAGTCTGAATAAAATTAGGAATGAATGTATCAGGGATAAGACAAGAGTGGCGCCAATTGTAGAGAAGATGCGAGAAGCTCGTTTAAGATGGTTCGGACATGTACATAGGAGACCATTAGAGGCACATGTTAGGCGTTGTGAGAGTTTAGTCACTAGACATGTTAAACGGGGGAGGGGTAGACCACAAAAAGTCTTGAATGAAACTATAAGGATAGATGGGGGGGGCATAATTACAGGTCCCCCCCCCCCTCCCTCTATCTTTCGAAATTACATTTGCCCTCTAAGTTTCCCCAATTTACAAAAAATTCCCTTCTGTTAGAAATATGGATGAAAAATGATAAAATCAGCCAAATTATTTTATGATATTCAATTTTACCCTTTGTAACGACTCTACACATTGAAAGGTGTGATCTTTTCCTTTAGAAATATAGATGGAAAGTGATAATATGCCAAATTATTTTATGATATTCCAATTTTACCCTTTGCAATAACTCTACGTTGAGAAAGGTGCATTACATTCTACCCTTTGCAATGAATCTAGAATCTTTATAAAAAGGATAAAATTAAAAAAAAAATCATAAAATAATTTGGCTGATTTTATCACCTGTAATTATGCAAACTCCCAGGGGTAGTCCTAGTAATTAACCCTATATTTTTTTTTATATATACTTTTAAATATAATGTGATGAATTATATTATAATCTCAACTGCTTGATTCTATACAGATTTGCCCAGTTTGCAGTACAGAGGTTACTACATCCTGCAGCAGCCAGCAGGCCCAGGTTGACTGAGGATTGATTTTAGCTCCCAGGAAAGAACCCTTTCTGCGTGTTTTTTTATTACATGCATTTCACCGGATCCCACACCCAAAAAAAATGCCATTTTTTTCTTTAAAAAAAAAAATCAAAATCCATGCTCTGTTGTATGTCTCAGTATATCTTATTGATATGATGAATACTTGTTATTTTCCTTCTTTGCCAGTCATTTAGGGTAAATTACATTAAGTGCCCCTGAAATTTATGTCCACAACATCCTCTTAAGTTTATTGAATTTTAACTAAAGAGGATTAATTTGTACATTTTTTGAAAAAGAAAATTTTAACCTATGCCAATATTTATGGGCAGATGAATTTCAGCTAAGGGCAGACCAAGGCTAATGGCAGACCAAAATAAAAATCTATTGGAGATTTTTTGAACCCATAAAAGCTCGATCTGCCCATAGTCGATCTTGCAGTTTTCTTTACAGCGCGGTCTACTTATAGTCATTCTTATGATTTTCTTTACAGTGCGGTCTGCCCATAGTCGTTATGTGTTTGCCCATATAAATCATCTTTTTGTGTGATTAATTGGCATTATGTGGTTAAATTACAATTAGTGGGGTCCCACTTATCTTTTTTTTTTTAATTCATAAATTGAAAATTAAGGCTCCATTTTTTACTCGAACGCTACGGTCATAGAATATATGTTTGGCATCAAAAAAGCAAACTAGTTTTGAACATAAACGTAGATGAAGTTCTTTAGGTGGGGTCGGGCGTTCGTGAACGATGGTTCATAACCACCATTTTGTGACTGCCACCGCTGTGCCAAATGGAGCATAAGCCTGCAATCTTGATGAGATTATGGCTCCGTTTGGAATGACGGTGACGGTCGTGAACGCGGTGTTAAAATCGTCATTCGTGAATGAGCACCTAAGAAACTTCAACCACTTGTTTCTTAGCTGGGCGTTTATGAATGACGGTTTTACCAGTGCGTTCATGACCGCCACCACTGTACCAAACGGAGCCTATATAAACATAGTTTATTTGGACCTAAACAAGGCGTGGTTTCATCTTAACTTGAAGAGTACTCTATCGGATGAAGTTGCCGTCTAGTGTAGCAGGAGCGGAGAAAATTTGTGGCAATAGGTTAATGGTTGGTTTGGCACTGGGTTCGGGACCTTTGTCGGCCCGTGGAACGTGCGCATGTAACGGTGGTTGGTAGCCCGGCGCTGTGATCGTGTATTTGTCGCATTACATGATATGCTTGATTAGGGGGAGAATGTGTCGAGGTTCCAAGATGAATATTTCGTGTGCACACTAGCTTAACAAACACGCCCTTGTCCACGATATCTCGCCAGCAACTACAGTATTTTAGTTGTTTCAAGTGTTCTCTGTGTTGCATGCACGAGAATAATACGCGTATATATATATTTTTTTCTATTTGTATATGATTTGGTGTATATATATTTGAAAACAATGAATTTAATTCAAAATTGTAGACATTTTTAATTTAAATTCAAACTAATACAATAATTTTCAATCTGCGACGTTCTTGCTATGAATATTATTGATTGACACGATGAGATCTAGCTGCCGACATTGATCTCTAAGATCTGTCGGTGAATAAATCATGTAGACACTAAAGCAGACGATTAAATTAACGTATACTTGTACGAGCAGCTCCGCATGAGCTCCATTGTGCTCGTTGCTCTCGAGTGTAACATCACTCAGTCATGATAGTCACCCGACCCCACGTTGCTACCGCTATATTTATATGCATATACGAGCTCACAATGTAGGAAGACACTTAATTGTTGTAGGTCCTACTCAAGGCATTCGACACATGAAAACTAATTTGTGGTCATGTATATCTTTAACTACTATATACAAAAAGTTGTCTTTGGTGCAACATTCAAAATTGCCAAATATAACCTCATTCTTTTACTCAAATGACTTAAAATATATTATGAAAAAAATAAAAATTCATAAAATATAATGGCTATTTGTGTAATTACACTATATCCATATAATAAAAATAATGATGGAAATTCATAAAATTCAAAAGTTTTTTAGTAGACCTCCTACATCTACTATGACAGGTAATTATTAGACATACAGACCTACTTTAAAATGATTTTTTTGTTAAAATATAAATATTTTTGAATTTTTTTTATAAAATATTAATTAAAATTTTTGTGCGGTCATTATGAGTACTCATGTATATATGTTGTGAGCGCAATCGGCTTGATGCGGGCGCAGCCCAGAGCGTCATGGGCGTAGCCCGCCGTCGCGAGCCGGGTGCTATCGCGCTTGGCCGGGGGCGGGCGAAGCCCGCTGTCGCCTGTCAGGTACTGTCGCGCTTGGCAGTAGGGGCGGAGCCCCGTGCCTGTCACTCATTATATATAAAGGAAAAAAGACTAGTGAAATGTTTCAGTTTTATTCTTTTTTTTATCATTACAAATTTCCCAACTTTACATATGCTTGATGTAATCTTAAAGTCGCACAATTTCTTTTGAGGCTTGTATTTGGCGACAATTTTTTTTACAACAAGTGGATGATGTAATGTCACGTCGGAGCACGGGGGACAATACGTCATGTGCATGTTTTTTTAGGAAAAGTGCTCAACACGAAAGTTGTAGATCTCGACGAGATCTATAATTTTCGTGCTGACCACTTTTCCTAAGAATACAAGTACAAGACGTATTTTCAAAAGGCGTGTAATAACTCATAGGAATTGGTGTGCGAATAGCCAAAACTGGTGTGCTTATAATATTTCCCATAATTATGGCTAGTCCTTATGTGAGTATAGGTGTCTGTGCTATTTCTAGCTCACAAGTTTCTAATATATTTCACTTGATCTAAATACAAATTTATTCTCTTTTTTCTTTTAAGCATAATTTTGATAACTTATCTCAAGTCAGAAAAAATAAGTATCGGGATTCTCTCCGCAAGATTAATTCGTGGCTGGTTCGACGGATTCACTAATCCCAACTTTTTATATTTTTCTTCTAATAAATAAAGGGCGCTGCTATTTGCACTGTATTTTTGTCTATTAGCACTCAAAATTTTAAAATTTTTGGGCTTATTAGCACTCACTTTTGTCTATTAGCACTCAAAATTTAAAAAATTTAGGGTGTTATTTTTAATAGCCGCAAGCAGCCCTTTCCCCTTAGATGCATGCCCCTACACATCTCCTCTCGCAGAAACGACGTCGTTGGAGTCGGCGGCGATGGCGATGGCGTTGGCGGCGGTGACGATGGCGTTGGCGGCGGTGACGATGGCGTTGGCGGAGGCGACGATGGCGTTGGAGTTGGCGGCGACGGCGATGGCGTTGGCGGCGGCGACGATGATGTTGGTGGCGGCGACGATGGCGTTGGCGGAGGCGACGATGGCGTTGGAGTTGGCAGCGACGACGATGGCGTTGGAGTTGGTGGCGACGACGATGGCGTTGGAGTTGGCGGCGGCGACGATGGCGTTGGCGGCGGCGACGAGAGTCCAACATGCTTGAGCATATACATATTTAAACTTCTTGTACGTATTGTAAAATTATTGGGTATGCAACAATATTTATATGACCTATAATAACATTATTGGGTATCCAAGAAAAGCGGAGCAAAGAATTGACAATCTATTTGTTGACATTTACTTTATAAAATGTGTTATTTTCTGAAGTGTTATTTTACAATAGTGAAAATGATATTTTTATTATGTTAAAAAGAAATTGACAAAAAAGTGCTAATAGTAATAGTGCTTTGTTAATAGACAGTGCAAATAGACAATCACTTAAAACAGCGCTTGCTAATAGCGGCGAGTGCAAATAGACAAAAGCGCAGTTCTTATAGCAGCGCCCTAAATAAACTATGCACCTTTAGATAAAAGTGTAAATCAATCTCAAATGGACCTCCATTTGGTGGACCTCCATTTGGGGTCCCAAATGGGCGAAATCTTTGTGTTCGGGCTACGGACCTGGTCCGGGAGCAATGGTATTCAGCAACCTAAGTCAGCTCGGGGCTCACGCGAAAAATGCATCTCAGACGTTGTACTGTTCTCGCATCTCAGAGGTCCCGACCAAAAGCTTTACGGCGAAAATGACATCTGTTGTGTCCAAATTTCTCCCCAAATGGAGGATCCTGATCTAAAAAATACTCTCATTAGAAAATGTTTTATTTTTTTAGTTTTTTTATTTATTTAAAACATATATAAAATCCAACAATTCAATTGAATGAAGTCGCCGCTCTACTATATATATAAACTTGGGCAGGAGTTGAATCCCGACTATTTAGGGATTAAGGTTCCGTTGCGCTCGTCGTCTTCTCGGCGGAGAAACTGGAATTCCGGCGAAAAAATGGCGGAAGACGGAGGAAAGCCTGATGCTCAGCTTTTCCAGCTCCTAGCGTCTCTTCTCCAGCAGGTAACATCCAAATTATTCTTCATCGTTCCTGATCGGAGATTCTGGATTTTCGAACTTCTGTTCTTCACGGAAATCGGGAATCAAATTTCATACGGGTTTTATAACATGATTATCATTGTTAGGATTGAAATCTAGGAAGCTTGAACCCCCGGAATCATCTCGATCTGAAGCTTTTCTGCTTAATTTTAAGGAAAAGAAGTTCCCGATTGTTATAGAGTTGGTGTTTTTCCACAAATCAAATTGTACCTGTTAAACTAAGAGAGTTCGATCAATGCTGTCTTCCGATCTTATGATCTGTATATCATAATCCCCATACTTACTCTATTCAAAATGCATCACTATCGCATGGATCTTCCCGACTTTGTGAACTGGTATTAATCCAATTTTAAACAAATTCTTTCCCGTCCAGATTTTGAACTGGCAGTAATTTTGGGTGCGTTCTTTTTCCAGCATGGATTTTCGAACTCCTGTTCTTCGCGGGAATCAGGAATCGGGAATCAAATTTCCTATGGGTTTTATATCATGATTATCATTGTTAGGATTGAAACCTAGGAAGCTTGAACCCCCAGAATTATCTCGATCTGAAGCTTTTCTGCTTAATTTTAAGGAAAAAGCTCCAGATTGTTATATAATATTGCAAGAGATGCAGTACAGTTGGTGCTAATCTTCAAATCAAATTGTACCTGTTATTTTTGTGTATGCTCGATCTATGCTGCTGATAGTCTCCTTTGTTTATGAAAAATCACCTGAATCATCTTCTGCTGTCTTCTGATCTGTATATCGTAATCCCTATATTTACTCTATTCAAATGCATCACTATCTCATGGATCTTCCAGACTTTGCGAACTGGCATTAAACCAATTTTAAACAAGTTCTTTCCTGTCTAGATTTTGATTTGAGCAGCTCCATAGGTCAAATCCTTAAAGAACTTCCGTGTTCCTCTGGGAGAAATGGTTCGTAGGGTCGCTGTTTTTCGCATTTTCTCCCCACATCCATTCATCATGCAGACTGTATAACATACTGGTAGGGAAGGTGCGAGTTTAAACTATTTTTATTCAAATAAAGAGGCTAAAGGGAAGTTTGACATGGATCTAGGGCAAGTTATAGCAAGGATTTGGCTTTGTTTCCTTTGAAGCCGGAATTGTTTTTTTTTTTATATCGAACATAATTTATGAAAGGCGCCACGGTAAACATTGAGTAGCCTAAGTGCGAAACGGATAACCGTTGAAAGCATCTAAGTAGTAAGCCCAACCCCAGATGAGTGCTCTCCTATTCCGACTTCCCTGCAATTTCGTGGAATGTAGGTAGATAATGTGCCTTTTTGTTTAGTATTTCTTGGAATAAATTGTTGCAACGACCGTGCTCTTTGGCAAAACCTCATCGAATCTAGGGCTGATATCGAGTCGAGTTCGAGCAATTTGGGCTCGGCTTGCAATCGAAATTTTGAGTTGAACTTGGCTTGAAATCGATTTCGAGTCGTCTCGACTCGAAATGGCTCGATTCCGAGCCGGCTCGAAATCGAATCGAGACGGCTCGAAATTGAGCATTTTTTCTCTTTATTTCTAGTTGGCTTAAAATTAAATTGGGCAATCTCTAAATTTAGCAAATGAAAATATGAAATACTTAAAAGTTTAATCTTTTTATTTAGGTTTAAATTTTAGTGTTTTTAATTTTAAAATAACAATATATTAATAAATACAGAATATTTTTAATCAATTAGAGTTGATTCGAATCACATTTCGAGCGATTCAAGGCTGGCTCGAAATCGACTCGCAATACGATTCGAGTCAAATTGAATCGACTCAAATTAAGTCGAATCAATTGTAATCGATTCCGATTCAGCTCAATATTCGAGTGACTTTTGAGTTTCGAATAATATGCTCAACCCTAATTGAATCCATTGTTTGGGCTCATTGCAGATGAAAATTAGCTCCCACTATTCACCCTAAAGCCTTAAAGTACTATACAAGGACATATTATTGTAGGAGTAACCCATTGCCTTCTTGGCGAAATTGGCCCAACATTAGAAAATTGTGGATTGCGAATACGTGGCCAAGCTGCTTTCAGGGCCGCTAAATTGTTAGAATCACTAAATTTGAGGATTTGTCCCTTCGTGATTTACGATATTATCTAATCTACTTGGGTTGCAATTTATGGGATTCAAATTTGTTTACCACTTCTCTTCGTTGTTCTCCGCTACCAGCTACGGTCTACTTTCTTCTCTCGACGTTGATGTTTTCTCGCTAATCTTACCTCTTCCGTCTTCTTCCGCATTGAATTTTTTCCCCTTCTGGTGCGCTTTCCTTTCTCCTCTTTTCATCACTATCTTCATTCTCGTTCCTTCTCCGTGTTCTTTTCACTCTACAACGGATTCTCCTCTAGTATTGGGAAGCTTATTGAGATGAATAGTTTTTCTTCTCCATTATTCCCAGCGATAAAGTTGATTTTTTTTGCATTTGTTATATTTTTTCTAACAAGGAATGACAAGGAAAACCAAGAGGAATTTTTTTGCATTTATTATAGAACTGATCTTTCTTTATGTACAGGTGGAATCATTGAGCAACCAAGAGGAAGTTGAGCTCAGGGAGAAGATAGAAGCACTGGGGATAGAAGTCACCAAAGTTCCTCCTAAGCTTCCAAACAATCTCAATGAGGTATGAAGCTATTCCTAGTCAACAACGTACGATCGTAAATGAATCGAGTTGAGCCACACGTCCCTTCTCTAGCTTATTCGTAAACTTTCTTCTTGAGTTCGAGCAGTCTTTAGGACCCATTCCAAATCTAGGCTTCGTTTGGCGTGGTGGTGGCGGTCGTGAACGCGGTGATCATGAACCGTCGTTCGTGAACGCTCGGCCTCACCTAAAAAAATTCAAGCATTTTATGCTCAAAACTAGTTTATTTTCTTGGGTAGCGGTCATAACCTTTCTTGCCAAACTTACATTCTATAATAATGGTATTTTACACCAAACTCGCCGGAGCAAATAAGCCGTGCCAAACGAAGCCCTAGTGTTTAAACCGGTCTTATTCGTTCAAGCTTGTTTTTTTTTAAGTTTTAATCATCCACCCTTAGCAAACTATGGCTCCGTTTGGCACGGCTTTTTTGCTCCGGTGAGTTTGGATAAAAACACTACCATCATAGAATGCATGTTTGGCAAGACAATAGTTACGACCACCACAAGGAATAGAAAACTAGTTTTGAACATAAGAGGTCGGACGTTCACGAACGACGGTTCATAACCACCGCGTTCACGATCGTCACCGCCATGCCAAACAGAGCCTATATGTAAGCTATGACGATTTACAAGCAGGGTCGTTTACCGGGACCTCTCCTCTAAGTTTGTAAAATTACATGTTGCACCTCTCTATATTTTGAAATTAAAAAAATCTTTAAGTTTTACATTTCAAGGGACTAAGGGTCTAAAAGTAAACTTACAAGGGACTAAGGGAGGTTTTTGTAAAGTCAAAAGATAGAGGGATGCAATATGTAATTTATGCCAACTCCAAGGGGAGGTTTGGGTAATTAATAGTTTAGAAATATAACATCATAATTAAGCATAAAATGTTTTCATAATATGTCATGAAAGAGTTATAATTCACTCAATGTTAGGTAAAATGTTTTGCAAAGTTACAAATATTTTAATAAAGAGAATTGATTTTAGTCAATCCATCTATTTTAACTCCTCAATGTTTTCATCACATTTGAATCTTTCAAGTCTAACAAGTGACAAGAAAGTTGATAGTGAAAAGACATAATAAATCTTTAATAAGCCATAGACCTTAAACTCTGCACCCTAAACCCCTAAGCATGGTCGCTTAGCATTTCAAAATTGGCGTATAAATTCCGATAGGAGGGTGAGCGGCCAGCCTAGAACGATGCCTAATGCTTGGGGAATTTAGCCTTCGGTTTCCGCGGCAAAGATGAAGGTGCGCCTTGCTATTTTAATCCGTTGGTGTTGGTCCTACACAACAAGGCCCATAGCATCACTAAAATAGCAATTTATCGAGCATGTTCGCGAAAATAAATGAATCAGAGGGTCAATGTTCGAGCCTGCTCGCATGTATAACGAACTTTGAAAAATATTGTTTTTACCGAGCTGATATGGGCGGGCCTAGCTTCCTCTGCGCATCTCTGATTAACCTCTTTTTAGCTGGAGATAGCGGCCGAGCTCGATAGGTTGTCGGTGAAACTCGACGATGTGGACAGGATGATTTCGTCGACTATGGATGCGGACCCCGAGGTTCGCTCCCTCCTCAGCAGCACGGCGGATGTGTGGCTGCCGGTCATCACCGCGAGTGCCGATGAAAGGCGAACTTTTGGTGTAGGCAGCACTGATGATCTCCAGGAAGAGCAAGCTTTGCCAAGACAGTAGATCAAGAGGGAGTGAGAGAGTACCATGAAGCAATTGATTATCCTGATGATTAGTTTTTTTTTCCTTTGAGAAGGAGGAGTCTGTGCTAGAATAATAGAAGAATTGTTTATTTCTATTTGTGTTGATTAAAAATGTAAATTTTTAAGTTGATTATATATATATATACTTCTGTAATATATTAAAAGAGAAAATATGTTTTTGGTTAAGAGAAATACTTAGGTGCGTTCTCTCACCTAGTTCTAAGTGAGGGGAAAATACAGCCGTATGATCTTAGATCTGACGGTATTTATTATTCATTATTTATTATTCATAATTACAGCAATATTTAGAGCTATCAATGGCTGAGATGCACTCCTCTCACCATGATCTAGGTGCGAGATACTAACCTAATTTTTTTTCTTTTGGTTAAACATTCAATATGACCATCGTACCTTTACCGTTTTTAAAAATTACCTCTTTTATAAGCGGTCGGAGAGGAGGGAGAGAAAGAGGAGAGAAAGGGGGCAGTGGTAGAGGAAAGAGACAAAGGGGAGAGAATCATCATTTCATTTTTTTTCAGGTGGTAGAGAGAGAGGTGTGAGAGGAGAGAGAGAGGTCGTAAGAGAGAGAGAGGGGAGAGTGATGATCATCGTAATTTAATTATTTATATTAATTTAAATTTTTATTAATATATATTTCAAAATTTTTAATATAATTTTTTATAAAATTATTAACCATCGTTAATAAAATTTGCGAGCGGCGGACACGGCATGGGCGTGATATTATCGGGGTCGAGGTACTGTCGCGATTGATCGTAGGGGCAGAGCCCTGTCTCTCACTTGTGTGTAGGGGGGGGAGGGTGGGTGGGGGACGGGTGTGTGTGTGTGGGTGGGTGGGTGGGTGGGGGGGGGGGGGGAGGGTCGATGGGCATGGACGGGTGTGTGGGTGGATGTGGGTGCGTGGGTGGGTGGGAGGGAAAATGCTCTTTTGGTAAAACATGCATCTTTGCAATTTTACCATTTGTTACAAAATTTTCAACTTTTTAAAAGCTATTTTTAATTTCTATGTTTTTTATTTAATTTTATGAAGTGTGCCCTAGCTCTCTTAATTTATGTTGATTTTTGTATTCGTCGTAACAAGAAAGATGACGTGGACAACGACCTAAGGATTATTGTTGCGCCAAGGCATGGAAGAACCCCGCGCACGACTTGTGTGCGCGCGCGTGTGACATGTTTGAAATTTATTGCAAAGAAATAACTCAATTGTATTTTTAATAGAGATATTTGGACAACTTTATGATTAAATTTTAATCAAATAATTATCCCTATAAGGTATAATGATAAATCATTTTATTTGGTTTAAAGCCACCTACAATCTTTGAACATTCATATAAATTCCCTAAAAATTATTGAAGATTCTTATTGCCATATTAGAACCACCAAGGGATTCTAATGGTGTCTTTTTATAAATTTCAAAAGTAGATATAACAACAACAATTTCTCAAAAGATCCATATTCATAAGGGCGACTAAATTTTACGTTGACCGTCTACCTAACACAACCCTCACCATTTTCAAATAGATACGGTTAAAAAATTATACCACACCTTTTAATTAAATAAGAGGGTCTATGGCTTGTAAATTATAATCGACAAATAGTTGAATAGTGTGATTAATGAAGTTTTTTTTAGTTTGTATAGATATGGTGTATTTAGCGAGATGATTGAGAGTAAGGCTGAGCATATTATTCGAAACTCGAAAGTCGCTCAAAAATCGCTCGAATATTGAGCCGACTCAGAATTAGTTACAATTGATTCGACTCAATCTGAGTCGATTCAATTTGACTCGAATCTAATAAGTCGATTTCGAGTCAGCCCTGAATCGCTCGAAATATGATTCGAATCAACTCGAATTGATTAAAAATATTATGTATTTACTAATATATTATTGTTTTAAAATTAAAAACACTAAATTTTAAACTCAAATACAAATATTGAAGACTTTAAGTGTTTCATTTGATAAATTTAAATGTTTCCCAATTTAATTTCGAGCCAACTAGGAATAAAAAGAAAATCTGCTCAATTTCGAGCCAACTTGATTCTATTTTGAGCCAGCTCGATTCAATTTTGAACCATCTAAATTTGATTTTGAGCCAGCTCGACTCGATTTCGAGCCGAGCAATTTCGAGCCGAGCCAGCTCGACTCGAAATCGATTTCGATTTTAAGCCGATTTCGAGCCGAGTTGGATTTGAAAATTTCAATTTCGAGCCGAGCCCAAATCGCTCGAACTCGACTCGATATCAGCTCTAATTGAGAGCCTAGATGGTAGAGCGCAACGCAAGATGCGGAAAATACCACCTTTATCTAGGGCACCACACTGGAAGGTTGGGAAAAAAACGTGCGGCAAGGGCGTAACGTCGTGACCAATGAGAGAGCGATGGATAGAAAGTTGAATCATTGGTATCATAGAACACGTTGAACAATTCGGCAAAGAGGGGGCGAGTTGAGAATATAATTACATATTAAAAAAAATTGCGCACTTAATATAGATTTTCGACCACAACTTTCTATGATTGATGCTTAGAAACCAAAAAAAAAATTTCTCAATCTCATAACCTCATGCAACTTGTTCACAATCATAATGTAAAAACATCTTTTTGACGCATTCTCAACATCAAGAGAACGGTAAATCTCGAGGTTTTTCGGCACACATTTTGCAATTTTTCCGCTACAAAATTCGTATGAAATAGGCTTCAATCTTTTTGCAATAAAAAAACATGAATGAGAAGTAATCATTCACTCACAAAAGCTGGAAAGCAATGTGATTTCTTGACGCATCGAAGTTTTTCGAGTGAAGAGGATCCTACAAAATCAAAGTCAATGCGGAGGCATCAATCTTCTCGCTCAAAGAAACAAAATGGGATCAATTTGATCTTCCCGCTCAAATAAACAACAAAAATTTTTAAAAAGTTTCGCTCAAAGAAACAAAATTAGCGCAATCTTTATTATGTTATCGCGCTCGCAGAACCAAAAAAAACTGTAACCGCTCCTTACTTTTTCTATCACAGAATTAAAGAAAGAATGAAAAGAAAGAACGCAACGTTAACTAGTAACCTGCGCGTCAACTGTAATAAAAAAAAACTATGTAATGAAACGAGCGTGCGGACAAAGCTCGTAAAGTGTAGTGTTGAGAATATTATCCACACGGAGAAACTCACGCCGCTCAATTAAAAAAAAATCACGCGTTAGAGGCCAAAGACATGATGGGAGTTTTAACAAACGTTAACTAGTGCGGCAAGTGTAAAAAACAATTGGTTTTAGGTTTGATGCATAATTTCCAATATGATATCAGAGCAAGCTATCGCACGCGGCACAGTCATGCCACTCGACTAAAAAAAGTTCACGCACGTGTGAAAAATATAGGGTCCATTTGGCACGGCGGAGGCATTCGTGAACACAATGGTTACAAACCATCATCCGTTTGACGCAGCGTTTTAATCGGTTATGACCGCCCCAAGAAAAAAAAACTAATTTAAACATAAAATGGATGGAGTTCCTTAGGTGAGGTCGGGCGTTCACGAACCACTGCGTTCACGGCCGCCGCCACGCGTACCAAACGGGCCCATAATCTCACATAGAGAAAATTATGCAACATCATGAAGTTAGTATAGATCCTGGGTCTCTTTGCCTATAATTAATTAGTTCTAGAATGTGGAAAAACTTTAAAGAACTAGTTCCAAGAATCAAGGCATGGTGACTATGCTTTTGATTGGATTATGGAAAGATTAATTGACATTTCAGCAAATAGAAATTAATAATAATAATAATAATAATAATAATAATAATAATAATAAGGGTTATTTACCGGGACGTCCCCTTGAAGTTTGTGTAATTACAGCTTGCGCCCCTCTAACTTTCAAAATTACAATTACCCCCCTTCAATGTTTACAAACAGAGCTTTTGTACATGGAGGTTATGAAATGTAAATCTTGAGGGGAGGTTTTTATAATTTCGAAAGTTAGAGGGGTGCAAGCTGTAATTACACAAACTTCAAGGGGACGTCCCGGTAAATAACTCTAATAATAATAATAATAATAATAATGGTTAAATGGAAACATACAATGTAGTATTGTAGATCAATTTCTCCAATTAGAGGAGAGCTCCAACTCAACATCCTCTTCCCACCAAGTAGCATTCTGCATCACAAAAATCATGCAAAACAAGCAATTATAAAAATTAGGTCATTTTGCTCTATTATTTCAATTTTTGATTATTATTATTATTATTATTATAAATTTTTGATTAATTATGAGGACTCCACCTTAGACTTTGCATAATTACAGGTACCTCTCTTCTACTTTTTGAAACCATAAAAACCTCCCTTCTAAGGCTCCGTTTGGCACGGTGGTGATGATCGTGAATATGGGGGGTTAAACTGTCATTCGTTAACGTCCACCTAAGGAACTTCATCCACTTTTATGTTCAAACAGATGAAGTTTTTTAGGTGGTCGTTAACGAATGACGGTTTAACCCATGCGTTTATGAATGCCACCGCTCTGCCAAACGAAGCCTAAGTTTGCAATGTTGCAGGACACCAACAGTCGCGCCCCTCCCACAGGGGAGATTTACTATATTAAAAATTAACATTGTAAACTCGGAGAGGGGGTTTTGAATACGATGAATTAACGACAATTATATTAACTGCTTAACGATTGACATTTGAAGGGATTGTTCGTGTACTAAGGAATAGACTTAGGGTCAAATGATTAAGTTCTAGCATGGAATCAAAATAGGCTAGACCCAACAACTCGCTCTCATACAATCCAAATAAAAATGAAATTCAGGTCGAAGACCCTACAAAAGAAAGGGTGTGTTGAGAATAGTCTCACACCGAGAAACTCATGTTAGCCCTTTGCACTTAATATAGATCATGGGACTCATTCAAACCAATACATTTGATGCATAAGTTCAAACAATACTCATTGAAATCAATACATTGTCGGTGTGCGACATTGTTCTCATGCGATGTTGCAAAAATAATAAATGAGGAATACTAACTTTAATCCATATAATTCGGGCGCATATTCTATTTTGATCCCTACAATTTCAAATATCCTCGTTTAAATAAGGTATACTAACTTTAATCCTCCACCTTGTTTAAGTTGTCTTCTTCACTAGAGTTAGGTTTCGAACTAAAGAGAAAGGAGGAACAAGCACTATCAAAGTATAACGATTTGCGATTGATCACAAAGCCACTCCCCGTCAAATATTTCGAACCTAGCGAGGAGGTTCTAACGGCTTCTTCTAGAATCCTATATTAAATTTGGATGGTGGGTCCCACATGATGCCGACGAAATTAACTTCTATTATGCATTTTTTAAGCAAATGATTGTTTACTATGGCTTCTTGAATGAGACAAATGAAATTGTAGGGAGGCAAGTAAAACTAGAGCCAAACTATGGGGACTAGGAAATGGTTTACTAATCTCTTTAATACATTGAAAACACTTATATATTTATGGATTGATCAAATATTTCCATTCAAACATCTAAAGATAAATAATTAGAAAGTTAAAAAGAGATCGGGGGATCGAACCTTGTATCCCTTTCTAAGGAACTCCAATGAGCTTCCTTCCTCCTCTTTTAAGCCAAGAACCATCAAAAGTTCGTCTTTTGTCTATCAATGTGGATTATGAAGTCAATAATGACATTTGCAAATGAATTGCTATTGTTTTTTGTTGTATAAAACAATTAAGTAGGAATAATTACCAAAACTTCCCCCGGAAGTTAGCATAATTACAAGTTCACCCCTCTTACTTTTGAAATTACAAAAAACTCCCCTAAAGTTTACATTTCATAACATCCGTGCAGAAAAATACCCCTCTGAAAATTTACTCCGAGGGGGTATTCTTGTGCATGAATGTTATGAAATGTACACTTCGGGGGAAGGTTTTGTAATTTCAAAAGTAAGAGGGGTGCAATCTGTAATTTAGCAAACATAGAGGGGAGGTCCCGGTAAATGGCCCTAATTAAGTATTACCTCCCCAAGAGTAAACCGACTGGCGCTTTCCGCAATGCAGGCGTAGGAGCCATCAGCCTGTTTAAGCATAATCTGCCAAGGCCCTGATTAAAAAAGAGTTGCAATTGAATTAGACTATAATTTCCTATAATTGAGGGAGCAAAAAATTATTTATGAAATTAATATCTTGATATGTAGGACTTATCATCATGTATGGAGCTAAAAAAAATTGCTTAATAATGGCATGAATATTAATCAATTAGAAACAAAAGTGAAATTGAATCGAGTAATGTACACAAAAGTTATCATTGTATTATATATAAGATATATCCTATATAGAGGAGCTGTAAATATATTTGTTATGTAGATTCTTATATTCACCAGTTGGTGACCAGACTCTAGATGTGGGTTATAACCTCCCAAAGGGCACTTTCTAGGTTTTAAGAAGCCACTGAGGATTTCCAATATCTACGGGGAATTTTTCATTCAGGAACTTCTTTCGCATGGTATCAGAGCAAGAGACAGGGATCGCTCAAGAAGGGGAGGATAGGCCAACGACCCTACACCACAAGGACGTGTGATAAATCATTATTTGTGTAGCATTTGGTGCAAAATCTTATTCACTCTACCCTAAAGTTGCTTATCTGATCCAACAAGGATTTAATTTGTTTATAAATTTTGGATATAAATAACATTGCAACAATCTAGCTTTTACTATATCTAATTCAATGCAATTAGATTTTACCTAGTTTAACCTAGCCATCTCTATCAACTATCTTTATCATCAATCTAAGCACAAACTCTAATCCAAATAGACCCCTCACTCTCCCTAGATTTTCCCCCAGATCAAAACCATAATCCTACTATCTTAGCATCAGGAAGGCCAGCAAGACTGGAAGAATCATGACAGGGTTCTCAATAGGCGGAGGACTTCATCCAAGAAAAGATGGAAGCAAAGAGAGGATCATTGGTTGGAGAGTCGTCGTGATGGGGATCACAGATCGAGGGCGGGCTGACATCTACTAGAGGCTGCACGAGTCTACTTGCACAGGAGGCAGAGATAGAATTGTTGGATAAATGATCCAAGCTAATAGTCACATTTAGACCGACGACGAAATATATATATACACACACACACACGAGTGATAGGCACGGGACTCCGCCCCTATGGCCAACCACGACAATATCCCGATCATGACAGTACCACGACAATATCCCGATCATGACAGTACCACGACTGTGACAGTACCCCGACCGCAACAAGCACAAGGCTCCGCCCCTATAAAATAATTAATGCATTTTAAAATAAACTATTAATTAATTAATGCGGAAAAAATTTATACACAATTTTCAATTTTTGTTACAAAAATTCCTCATCATAATTCATATATTATCAATTTTCCATAATTACTTTTTCAAATCAAATTAATGGATTTCGATCGTTACTTTTCCAAATCAAATTTAATAAAGTTGGCATGCTTAATAACAGCCTACCATAGTGAAATTACTTAGATGAAAATTGTATTTTTTTTAAATAGATTATAATATATGTTAAGTTATTAGATGAAAAAACAATGAGGCTTTATTTGACAATTTTGAATGTTTCACCAAAGAAAACTTATCCCTTTTAATACCGTGTGAGGCACGGGGCTCCGCCCCCATAGCCAACCGCGACAGTACTTGGGTCACAATATTGCTCATGCGCAACGACACTCCCGCTGCACACAAACTCACGTCGCGCCCACCGCTCGTAAATTTATATCTATTATATATATAAAAACACACACACACATATATATACACACATTCGGCGGGGGCAACATTCGGCAGGGTCGGCGACATTCGGCAGGAGCGGCGACATTCGACAGGGGCGGCGACATTCGGCAGGGGCGGCGACATTCGGCGGGGCGATATTCCGCTGGAGAGATATTCGGCAGGGGCGGCGACTTTCTGCGGGGGCGATCTATATTTATATCAGTATGTATAAAACTTAATTTAATTTTGTTCAACAAAAATCATATGGTGTGATGGTTGTTATCTGTGCTTGACATAGTGGAAACCTGAGTTCAATTCTCACTATTGACAAATTTTGTGAGATTAAAAAACGGGTCATATTACACTCATTTTTCAATAAATTTAGGGGTAAAATCGTAATTTCATGTTGTAGGGTACTATACATCTTCATAGTTTTAGGTCACCCCCTAGTAGGTTTAGGAGACCAATGAAAAAGTGGAGAGAGAGGGAGTGGTTTGATTCGACGGCTGATGAAATATCATGCCAGATTCAACGGCCTTAATCATTTCAACGGCTTTAAAATTCATGAGTTTGATATTTCTTTATATATGGTAAATATATATATATATATCTTTACTATATTATAAGGGAAAAGTTGGCTTTGGTGCAACATTCAAAATTGTCACATATAGCCTTATTCTTTTACTCTAATTACTAAACATATATTATAATATATTTCAAAAAAATAAAATAGAATGCATATTTATGTAATTACACTATATCACTAAATTATAAATAATGATGGAAATTCAGAAAATAGAAAAAGTTTTTAGTAGAGCTCCTAGACCTACTATAGTAGACTATCATTAGACATGCCAGCGGTCTTTTCAAGAAAGGCTATCATTAGGCATATCAACGGTATTTTTGAGGAGCTACCATTAAACTCATCAACTTTATTAAAGTTGATTTAACATGGATGATAATATATGCATTAAGGTGATAATTTTGTAATAAAATTTGAAAAATGATTTATAACGAATTTTCGCATTTATTAATTGATAGTGTGTTTATTTTAAGTTGTATTAATTAATTGATAGGGGCGAAGCCCCGTACATGTCGTGGTTGAGGTACTGTCGCGATTGGCCGTAGGGGCGGAGCCCCGTGTCTCTCACTTGTACATATATATATATATATATATATATCTTTATCATATATAAAGAAATATCAAACCCATGAGTTTTAAAGCCGTTGAAATGATTACGGCCGTTGAATCTGGCATGATATTTCATCAGCCGTCGGATCAAACCGCTCCCTCTCTCTCCACTTTTTCATAGGTCTCCTAAACCTACTAGGGGGTGACCTAAAACTATGAAGGTGTAGAGTACCCTACAACATGAAATTACGATTTTATCCCTAAATTTATTGAAAATGAGTGTCATGACCTGTTTTTTAATCTCACAAAATTTGTCAATGGTGAGAATTGAACTCAGGTCTCCATTATGTCAACCAAAGATGACAACCATCACACCATATGGTTTTTGTTAAACAAAATTAAATTAAGTTTTATATATACTAATATAAATATAGATCGACCCCGCAAAAAGTCGTCGCCCCTACCGAATATCACTCCCGCCGAATGTCGTCGCCCCTGCCGAATATCGTCGCCCCTGCCGAACGTCGCCACCCCTGCCGAATGTCGCCGCCTGCACGGGGGGCCCCCGTGCCCTGTCACTCGTATATATAAATATATATATATATATATTGCATCTTTATTTCATGTAAATTTAGTTGCTTTATATTTTGGACGAGGACGATCTAGGCCGTCTGTAGTGGATTGCAAATCTATAAATAGGGATCTAGGGGGGATTTTCAAGGATCGCAGAATTTGAATAGAAATTCCAATCCCTCGCGGTCGTCCCATGGTGCCGAAGCCAAGATGACTACCCCATCTTCCATAACTACCTCACAACCACCCCCACCACTCCTAACCTTCACATTAACTACCTTTCCTCACTCATAACTATATATAACTACCTTCTCCCACTATCAACCAATCCAATAAACACTCATTCCCAATAATAACTGCTCGCCAAGACAATTATTATTTGATTGCTGCACCATCACTGTCATGTATCCCTCTTGTATCCTTCCAAGAACTTCAAATCAGTCATTTCTACTAGCAGCCAGCGCAAAATTTCACCCGGCCATGCAAAAATTTAGTGTTTAAACAATCCGTCTAGGCCTAAACCACAAAAAATCGACATAAATTATTTTCCACTAAAACTCATGTTCGTGAATCTCCTGCGGCACTTACCTTGGTGGCTATCCCACTGCCAATTACTCCAGAACCCATGTCCCATAAACTTAGTAACAGGATTGTCAGTGCAAAATATGTTAAAGAGACGCCTGATAGAGATTGCCAACTAGGTAAGCAAAGCAAAGTTTCCTTTAAGAGTAACCTAGCAGAACCACACTACCTCCCCAAATCGGCTCCAAAACAGTCGGCCAGTCATCCTCAAAATCACAGCCCCCGCTCAATTTCCCTAATAACAGACAACTGTCGTCTTCCCTTTCAGGCCACCAAACCGTCACCCCTATCATGTAACTGCCCATTCTTGCCCACTACCGTCAATATCCTATGGTTTCCCTTACCTATAACCAGGGGCAGACCCACATAGGGTCTAGTGTGGGCGGCTGCCCACACTGAATTCTAAAAAGCATTATTTTTCAGTAATAGAAAACAGGGTAATTTACTATGACAGATATGTTACCTAATAATAAATATACTATAATATCTATATGAAATAAAACCAGCCGATGCCGGTCTCAAGCCCGGATGAAAAATGGTGAGGGTTGTGTTAGGTAGACGGCCAGCGTAAAATTTAGTCACCCTTATGAATATGGATCTTTTGAGAAATTATAGTACTTAGGCATTAGTGAGGCTATGATTAAAGATAGGGCGCAATGACGACAAAGGATCCATATAGCCGACCCCACTATAGTGGGATAAAGGGTTGAGTGTTGTTGTTGTTGTATCTATGTGAAAATAATCATCTTAGCTCAGCTGGTCTAGTGATGTTTTTAATTAGATGGTCTTGAGTTCGATTCCTACTATCAACAATTATTAAAGTTTTTTTATTTTATAAACAAGTTTGTTGTTATTGTTTAAGAGTTTCTTTATAAATAAGTTCGTCGTTGTGTTGTTAATTTTTTAATATAAATAAGTTCATTGTTATGTCGTTGTTTAGTTTTTTTTATTAAAGTTTTTTTATAAATAAGTTAGTTATTAAACAAATATTTATAAACAAATTGGTTGTTTAAATTTTTTGATAAATAAGTTCTTTGTTAAGTTATTGTGTGATAATATCAAAAAAGTTTAAAATGAATAGTGGTATTCATGTAATATAGACATTTTTTTGTGAAATTAATATAATATAAACATATTTTTGTTATATTTGTCGATTTATTTTTTGAATAATTTTGTACTCCGCCCACACATAATAAATTTTCTACGTCCGCCACTGCCTATAACCCTGATTCTGTTTAGTTTCAGTTCAAACAGCCCCTGGCTTCTGAATTCAGTACAGGATTGCATTATGGCCCTCCTATTTCTTGTGTAAGTACATAGTTAAAGTCACTTTCATTCATTGTTGTTTAATTTGTGAACAATCATATTATTTTGGATGTTCTTTCGTGTGTGTTTGACCAAGACTTGTACTATTCGAGGATTTATTTGTCAAGACTTTAAATTGAAGTACTCCTAACTTTAATTCAGCTAGCAATTGCTCGTTTATTTAATACTCTAATATGAATTGTGATTGTTTGCGGATTTCTTTATCAAGTTCAGAACTTACTATTAATTAATCATTGGACAATTATTTGTGCATCGCATCATTTAGACTTCTCTACGGCACTACACTTATACTCGTTCAATAAGGTTTTCACTAGGACACAATTACACCACTCACTACATCCTTCCTGCGTCACATCATCAATCAGTTTGTTGGAAAGAAAATCTATCTCCTTCTCAGTAAGGACCCTCACCAATCTTGTTCCACCCAGAAGATGTTGGACACTATCCTCAGCGATTCAATTCCGAAGATATTTGGTATCATAGCATAATCTGAGCATGTAAACTTTGTGCGCACACCCAATTGAAGCTAAGAGAAAACATAGGCAACCGACATGGACATGTGGAGTAACAAATGTTTTATTGCTAAAATTAAGTAGATAAATAGCGAGGGAAACCTCTCACTAATCATGGTAAGCTCACATAAAGCACGTGGAAGATGATGGATGGGAAGACCCAATGAGAATAAAGAGTTCACATGCTAATTTAAACATCCACCCTTCAAAGTCAATGCTAAATAGAAACTAAAAACTTTTGATGGTGATGTGGAGCCAACAAGACAAACCTCTGGATAAAGTCACATGGCACATATTTCTCCTTCTACAAATACAATATTGCACATAAAGTAGAATTGTTCAATTATTATTATCATCACATGCTCTTATGTGCAGGAATTCAAAATCCTGAAATTATGATCATTCACATACGACATTGTTGCAATTTAATGAAAATCATTTTGGGAGGTTGATATTACTGCTATTTTAGAAAGAAAAATAACAATTTGGGGGCCAAAACAACATAAACCAGTGGCAAGGAGTTAAAGATTAATTTGGCTCCGGTGGAAAATTGAGCTCCGATGAGAAATGGAATTTTTAGCACTTCCCACCAAACTGGAGCTTCAAAATAAGGTTACTCAAACACTTCTATTTCTTTGGTGAGGTGAATCTAAAACTGTCACCAAAGCAAAAATGAAGTGCCAACAGCCAAATGGAAGTATTTTGGTAACCACCTTCTTGGTGCACCGGTCGGTAGGAATTACCAAAAACTCTATTTTTAGCTTCATTTCCCACCAAAAGGTGGTTCCGGAGCTCCATTTCTCACCGGAGGTTCATTTTCCACCGGAGTCACTGGCACTGTTTCCCAAACGCAACCTATAACCAATGTTTATCCTACAGTAACAACTAATGAATCGTGACCTAACCGATAAACTATTTGGAGATGAGATCCAAGATAATGAATACCTATTCTCTAACAGCTAATACATATATTTTACAGGCATATCCAAATTTTAGCCCACATCTATTGATAAACAGATCAACTGCAAATACATCAAAACATAAGCAATAATGCTTACCAGGATACTGACGAAATAAGGCCCCGCTATAATTCACTAAAAAGGGTGCAACTGGTACAGTCTTCATATCAAAAAACAATGATGTCAACAAATTATAAATAAGCATGGCAGATAAGCTACAAAATAAAACAATTACCTTAGAGTATTCTCTCGTTCGGATATAAAAAACTGGTAAAAATTGAGAAAGAAATCGATAATGCACTTCTTTTGAGGGAAATCCAAACAAACCCAAGTCAGATCTGCAACAATAGAATCGGGAACCTTAAGAAGGGATAATTTGTGTGCCTGTCATGTAACAATTCAGTCTAAAGAAAGAATACCGCAAGGTATCAAGTTCCAAATTGAAGAGAATAGCTGGAGAGGACACAGCATAACTTTCCTGAGAATTAAAATGGAGAAATAAGTAATAAGAACATGCTTATTAATGCTACCAGCAGGTAGCATTGATGATGAAGATGAATAAAAAGCTAATTTTGAAGGGAAAAGCAAAGAAATTGCATGTATCATCGAATTTGATTTATGGGGTATTTTAGTCATTTATAGTGGATTATAATAATTTTTTCCTGGATCTTAATGTAACATGAGATATAACATAGAATCGGTAACTCAGTGTGTACCAGTGTGCCTAATGTAGCTAGTAAAAGAGCTTACTATGTTGACGATAATAGATCAAGATCCAAAGGTTCTATAAGTAACCAGCTACCTCAAACTTCATAAAATGTAGGATGTAAAAGGAAAATAATGAGTTAGATCAACTAGATGGGCCTCGTGAAGATTTTTTTAGGTAACAAATACATGATAGACGATAGACTTATGAATATTATATCAGTTTTGAAGAATCAATTTGGTTTCATGCCAGTAAAATTCACTATTGAAATGTATTTGTGTTAATACAACTAATGGAGAAGTATAGACTATAGAGAAATAATCTTCATATGGTTTTATTCTATTTTGAATAGGCATCAAGTGCCACAAGTAAACACCCAAAATCTATAGCAAAAACACTTCTTACAAAAGGGAAGAAGTTTCTTCCCAAGTATATTCGCCGCATATGGGCACAAGAGTTGAGTGAACTCCGCTCTGAGTAGCCAAGTCTCCTCAAGAAGGTCCAGGGTATAAATTAGTCGAAACTCAGCGTCACGCATTTGTTGCATCTAGCAATTTCAATCTCAAGCAGCAAGATTTCCCTAAATCTTTTTTAAAATGTTTTTGTAGATAAGCTTTAGTGCCTTCCATGCTAGACATATCATTACATGTGAGAGAATGTCATCAATGTATACTGCTATAGTAATAATGTTGGGTTTTCTCTAAATAGAAGTGGAACAGCACATCATATGTGCGCAGCGGAATAAATAAGCAAGAACAACCGACACAAATAAGCCTGTTCTGGCTAATGTTTCAGTGTTGTCATGTCTCTTTGTCCCTTACATCCGAATAGAACTAGAGGCATGGACCGTGTCACCCTCATAACTGTTCAATCCAAGTTTCTTGATCCAGAATAGACTGCCTGAAATTGGTGAGCTCAATATCATATATTGACTCAACCAAGCATGGTCATGCATTTCTTAGTCTCATTCTATCAAGGGACCCATGGATGTAACTCATGTCATATAGGAGGACAAATCTCATATCTGTCCACACACAAACACCCAAATGAATCGTAACATATTCAATAACCACCGTTATCATCAACCTTCTTCAAGGAAGACTTTTGATGACATCAAAGTACGCTCTTCCTCACTTGATAAATGTTGTGACTTCAGGTCAAAAAACCACAAACATCATTGTCAAACGAAACCTACTTGTGACACGTTCATATAACAATCCACAAAGTAGTCTCATAGTGGGTCTGTCCAGTACAACTTGTTCACTAACAAGTACACATGTGATGACTTGATATCACAATATCATGACCTGTGAGAACCGGTCATCAGTCAATGCACATGTTAGTCTTAATATACCATCATTGTCCTTAGCTTCTAAGATGATACACTGACCAGAAACTATTTAAGAATGAAGCTTCTTATAGACATAGGCTCTCACACTCAAGTAACGTACTTGAATTCCTATGGAAGCAAACATTTTAAGGGCATTTATTATACTAATTAATCTATTATATAGAAACAATTGACATAATAAAAGAACTTATTATAAATGTAAAATGAAATATAAAATACTCTATTCATCACATGAATAACAACCGACACAAATACAATCCACAAGACTCCCACTAAAGACGATCATTCAGGTATCTAATACTCATTGATCTAGTATGACAATCTTGTTTTCTCTGTGCAAGGGGCTTTGTCAGTGGATCCGCAATATTCTCTTCAGTCGGTACTCTGCATATGCACACATCTCCTCAACCGACAATCTCTCGAATAAGATGGAACCGCCGAAGTATGTGCTTGGAGCGCTGATGAGATCAAGGTTCTTTAGCTTGTGCAATAGCACCGTTGTTGTCACAGTAGAGAACTACGGGATCAACAATGCTAGGAACTACACCAAGCACGTTGATGAATTTCCTAATCCACACATCCTCCTTCGCCGTATTTGCAGCAGCGATATACTCTGTCTCAGTCGTAGAATCAGCAACTGTCTCTTTCTTGAAACTCTTCCAGCTCACAACTACTCCATTCAGGCAAAAGACAAAACCTGATTAAGACTTTGAGTTGTCCCTATCAGTCTGGAAGTTAGCATCTGTGTAACCCTTTACAACAAGCTCTTCCTCTCCACCAAACATCAAGAATGGATATTCTTGACGGCTGTCCAGTTGTACAACCCTGTATTCGCCGAGTGGGTTCCCGGGACCCAAGAGGTCTTTTAGAACATCATTTTTCAGTATGATCCAGGGCAGGGAGAGAGGAGGGAGAGCGGTGGAGGTAAAGACCTCCCGCTCGCCCAGCTCATGTAGGAGGCGAGCAACGGGGGCGAGGGGAGGAGGCCTCCGGCCCCCCTCGCCCCCGCCCCAGCAGGGGGGCCGACCCCTGGGTCTCGCCCGCCCCAGCAGGGGGCGAGGGGAGGAGGCGAGGAGGCCTCCGACCCCCCCTCGCCCCCGCCCCAGCAGGGGGGCGAGACCAGCAGGGGGGCCGACCCCTGGGTCTCGCCCGCCCCAGCAGGGGGGCGAGGGGAGGAGGCCTCCGGCCCCCCTCGCCCCCGCCCCAACAGGGGGGCGAGACCAGCAGGGGGCTGACCCCTGGATCTCGCCCGCCCCAGCAGGGGGGCGAGGGGAGGAGGCCTCCGGCCCCCCCTCGCCCCCGCCCCCGCCCCAGCAGGGGGCGAGACCAGCAGGGGGGCTGACCCCTGGGTCTCGCCCGCCCCAGCAGGGGGGCTGACCCCTGGGTCTCGCCCGCCCCAGCAGGGAAGCGAGGGGAGGAGGCCTCCGGCTCCCTCGCCCCCGCCCCAGCAGGGGGGCGAGACCAGCAGGGGGCCGACCCCTGGGTCTCGCCTGCCCCCGCAGGGGGCGAGGGGAGGAGGCCTCCGGCCCCCCCTCGTCCCCGCCCCAGCAGGGAGGCGAGACCAGCAGGGGGGCTGACCCCTGGGTCTTGCCCGCCCCAGCAGGGGGGAGGGGAGGAGGCCTCCGGCCCACCTCGCCCCCGCCCCAGCTGGGGGGCGGGACCAGTAGGGGCCGACCCCTGGGTCTCGCCCACCCCAGTTAGGGGGCTCGCCCAGCCCCCGCGCGGGGTACCCCCTCTCGCCCAGTTCCGGGGGGAGGGGTCGGTCTGCGTTTAGCGCCTCAGAATGGAGGGATTTGGCTGTTCGCAGGCCAAATCCGGGGTATTTTGGTAATCTTGAAGGCCAGAATCTGGCTATTAGCAGACCAAGTCCAGAAATCCTATAAATAGGCCCAAAGGGACACCATTTAGAGGGATCTCTCTTTTAGCCTCTCTCTCCCCAAGTCTCTTTTGTGGGTGAGGAGAGCCTCCAAAGGTGCCCAAGCTTAGCATTGGCTTGGGAGGGGAAGCGCTCAACGATCTTCCGGGTGTGTGGTGAGACCTCCTCGCTAAGCCCTTGGCCTTGTCCTTAGTTCCTTAACTTCTAGCCTAGAGTTCTCCCTTGGGAGGAGTAAGTGTGAGGTCACCCCTCAACTTGTTGAGGGCCCGAACTCCACAGAGACTAAGTCTTGTTCCCAATTTCTTGGTTTCAACATTTATGGTGCGGTGAGCGTGGAGAGTGACCAACACAAGAAAACTTCAAGCTGAGCTCCATGGCTGAAGGTGGAGGAGGATCAGACCCAGGCCACCCGCAGCCACCAGGGGTGGTGGTGTCGGTGGAGATGTTAGAAGACTTTAAGCAGGAGGTCCTGCACACCTTGCAGCTGACTTTTGCCGCGATAGGCGAACATTGGAGAGGAGGTGGTCCGGAGGTCCCGCCTCGGCAGGTGGGCGAGAGCACTCCCAGCCAACTATCCAGGAAAGGGGTACCAGCGGGGGGGAGTGGGGAGGCATTCGGCCCCCACTCGCCCGGTCCCCTAGGAGGGGGCGAGTGGGGAGGTGTCATGCCCCCACTCGCGCAGCCCCAAGGAGGTGAGCGTGAAGGCGCCAGGCCCCCACTCGCCCAGCCCCAAGGGGGCGAGTGGGGAGGTGTCATGCCCCCATTCACCCAGCCCCAAGGGGGGGGGGGGGCAAGCAAGGGAAGCCCTCTGTGTGAATTGATCCTCTCGGCCCCGGTTCCAGAGGGGTTCGGGGGGCTTGAGGTTTCTCACTACTCCGGCAAGGATGACCCTGACCTGCACCTGCAGTGGTTTGAGGACATGGTCTCCATCAGGCCTATGTCAGATGCCTTCCAGTGTCGACTCTTCGCGGCAACCCTAAAGGAGAAGGCTAGGGATTGGTTCCACCAGCTCCCTGCGGGATCCATCTACGCCTTCGAGGACTTGCGTCGAGTTTTCCTGCTACGCTTCTCGACATCAAGGAAGAGGAAGAAATATGCCGAAGCACTTTTCAAAATCAAGCAAGAGCCAGGGGAGTCACTGGCTCACTATGTTGACCGGTTCCAGGAGGAGGTTCTCCTCACCCAAGAGGTGCCAGGCTACACCCTCCAGCTCGCTTTCATCGTAGGGCTGCGGGGAGGATTCTTTAAGATGGACCTCAAGAGAAGAGCTCCTTTGTCTTTTGAGGAGTTAATGGAAAGGGTGGCGGAGGAAGTCGGGAGTGAGGAGGCCAACCCAGAGTTCGCAAGAAGGTTGGCCAAGCTGGGTGAGCCGGAGGCAAGGCAGCAAAGGGGGAAGGTAGAGACTCCCAAGGGGAAGTTCGACCAGGAGGAGGACAACTTCCAGGGAGAGGGGGCCAACCTCCCAGGGTGGAGGCAGGGACCGAGGGCACCCTCTCCACCACCCCAACAAACCATGGTGATCGGCCACAGAAAAAGAAGAAATCGTACGGGAGGAAGAGGGGGCGCCTGGGTGAAGTTACCTTACTGTGACTTCCACGATGAGGAGGGTCACGCGACATCCGCCTGCCTCGAGTTCTTGGAAATGAAGGGGCGAGGGGTCAGAAGCCGCAACATCAACAACCAGAGGAGGTCAAGGAGGACCATGCCTGGGAGTAGGAGTCCGAGTCCCGGTTTCCGTGCTTAGTTTTTTCTTTAAATCCATGTAGTATGATGGTTTATTTCCATACATAGTTTTTCTTGCATGTAACCGGATGACTAATATAATGAAAGTTTTTTCAAAGTATCTTCCCCTCGGATGGTTCCGCTGACCGGGCTCTCTCTAGCCGGTAGGGCAAGTTGACCTCCCAGGGGGGGTAAGTGGTCTTCCCCTCGGATGGTTCCGCTGACCGGGCTTTCTCTAGCAGGCAGGGCAGGTTGACCTCCCAGGGAGGGTAAGTGGTCTTCCCCTCGGATGGTTCCGCTGACCGGGCTTTCTCTAGCCGGCAGGGCAGGTTGACCTCCCAGGGGGGGTGAGTGGTCTTCCCCTCGGATGGTTCCGCTGACCGGGCTCTCTCTAGCCGGCAGGGCAGGTTGACCTCCCAGGGGGGGTGAGTGGTCTTCCCCTCGGATGGTTCCGCTGACCGGGCTCTCTCTAGCCGGCAGGGCGGGTTGACCTCCCAGGGGGGGTGAGTGGTCTTCCCCTCGGATGGTTCCGCTGACCGGGCTCTCTCTAGCCGGCAGGGCAGGTTGACCTCCCAGGGGGTGAGTGGTATTCCCCTCGGATGGTTCCGCTGACCGGGCTCTCTCTAGCCGGCAGGGCAGGTTGACCTCCCAGGGGGTGAGTGGTCTTCCCCTCGGATGGTTCCGCTGACCGGGCTCTCTCTAACCGGCAGGGCAGGTTGACCTCCCAGGGGGTAAGTGGTCTTCCCCTCGGATGGTTCCGCTGACCGGGCTCTCTCTAGCCGGCAGGGCAGGTTGACCTCCCAGGAGGGGGTAAGTGGTCTTCCCCTCGGATGGTTCCGCCGACTGGGCTCTCTCTAGACGGCAGGGCAGGTTGACCTCCCAGGGGGGCGAGTGGTCTTCCCCTCTGATGGTTTCGCTGACCGGGCTCTCTCTAGCCGGCAGGGCAGGTTGACCTCCCAGGGGGGCGAGTGGTCTTCCCCTCAGATGGTTCCGCTGACCGGGCTCTCTCTAGCCGACAGGGCAGGTTGACCTCGCAGGGGGGTAAGTGGTCTTCCCCTCGGATGGTTCCGCTGATCGGGCTCTCTCTAGCCGGCAGGGCAGGTTGACCTCCCAGGGGGTAAGTGGTCTTCCCCTCGGATGGTTCCGCTGATCGAGCTCTCTCTAGCCGGCAGGGCAGGTTGACCTCACAGGGGGTAAGTGGTCTTCCCCTCGGATGGTTCCGCTGATCGGGCTCTCTCTAGCCGGCAGGGCAGGTTGACCTCCCAGGGGGGGTAAGTGGTCTTCCCCTCGGATGGTTCCGCTGACCGAGCTCTCTCTAGCCGGCAAGGCAGGTTGACCTCCCAGAGGGGATAAGTGGTATTCCCCTCGGATGGCTCCGTTAGCCGGGCTCTCGCTAGCCGGCAGGATAGGATGCCCTCTCAGGGAAGCTTGGGTAAACTTTCACCAGGACGATGTGGAGACTTCTCATTTTTGCTTAGCGCCACTCGCCGAATATGCAGGGTTTGACGTTTCTTTCCAAGCGTGTACCTCGCTCGAAAAGAGCGGGGATTGTGTACAACCCTGTATTCGCCGAGTGGGTTCCCGGTACCCAAGAGATCTTTTAGAACATCATTTTTCAGCATGATCCAGGGCAGGGAGAGAGGAGGGCGAGCGGTGGAGGTAAAGACTTCCCGCTCGCCCAGCTCATGTAGGAGGCGAGCAAGGGGGCAAGGGGAGGAGCCCTCCGCCCCCCCCCCCCCCCCCCCCCCCCCTCGCCCCCGCCCTAGCAGGGGGGCGAGACCAGCAGGGGGGCTGACCCCTGGGTCTTGCCCGCCCCAGCAGGGGGGCTGACCCCCGGGTCTCGCCCGCCCCAGCAGGGGGCGAGACCAGCAGGGGGGCCAACCCCTGGGTCTTGCCCGCCCCAGCAGGGGGGCGAGGGGAGGAGGCCTCCGCCCCCCCCCCCCCCCCCCCTCGCCCCCGCCCCAGCAGGGGGACGAGACCAGCAGGGGGGCCGACCCCTGGGTCTCGCCCGCCCCAGCAGGGGGGCGAGGGGAGGAGGCCTCCGCCTCCCCCCCCCTCGCCCCCGCCCCAGCAGGGGGCGAGACCAGCAGGAGGGCCGACCACTGGGTCTTGCCCGCCCCAGCAGGGGGGCGAATGGAGGAGGCCTCCCCCCCCCCCCCCCCCCCGCGCCCCCGCCCCAGCAAGGGGGCGAGACCAGCAGGGGGGCGAGGGGAGGAGGCCTCTGGCCCCCCCTCGCCCCCGCCCCAGCAGGGGGGCGAGACCAGCAGGGGGGCTGACCCTTGGGTCTCGCCCGCCCAGCAGGGGGGCGAGGAGAGGAGGCCTCCGCCCCAGCAGGGGGGCGAGACCAGCAGGGGGGCCGACCCCTGGGTCTCGCCCGCCCCCACAGGGGGGCGAGGGGAGGAGGCCTCCGGCCCCGCTCGTCCCCGCCCCAGCAGGAAGGCGAGACCAGCAGGGGGGCTGACCCCTGGGTCTCGCCCGCCACAGCAGGGGGCGAGGGGAGGAGGCCTCCAGCCCCCCCTCGCCCCCGCCCCAGCTGGGGGGCGAGACCAGTAGGGGCCGACCCCTGGGTCTAGCCCGCCCCAGTTAGGGGGCTCGCCCATCCCCCACGGGGGGTACCCCCCCGAGGGGAGGGGTCGGTCTGCGTTTAGCGCCTCAGAATGGCGGGATTTGGCTGTTCACAGGCCAAATCCGAGGTATTTTGGTAATCATGAAGGCCAGAATCTGGCTATTAGCAGACCAAGTCCAGAAATCCTATTTAGGCCCAAAGGGGCACCATTTGGAGGGATCTCTCTTTTAGCTTTTCTCTCCCCAAGTCTCTTTTGTGGGTGAGGAGAGCCTCCAAAGGTGCCCAAGCTTAGCATTGGCTTGGGAGGGGAAGCGCTCAACGATCTTCCGGGTGTGTGGTGGGACCTCCTCGCTAAGCCTTTGGCCTTGTCCTTAGTTCCTTAACCTCTAGCCTAGAGTTCTCCCTTGGGAGGAGTAAGTGTGAGGTCACCCCTCAACTTGTTGAGGGCCCGAACTCCACAGAGACTAAGTCTTGTTCCCAAGTTCTTGGTTTCAACACCAGTGACTATCACCGGGATCAAACTGATATCTGTTTGTCATGCTCAAAGCATATGAGACATCAGATCGAGTACATAACATTGCATACATGATTGATTCAATTGTCGAAACATATGGAATCAACTTCATACGGTCCTTATCTTCCAAAGATTTAGGACAATGGTCCTTAAAGAGACTCACACCACGAGACATGTGCAAGAATCCCTTCTTGGACCCAAGCATACTGAACCGTTTCAACACCTTCCCAATGTATGTACTTTGGGTCAAACCCAGCAACTTCTTCAATCTATCTCTATAGATCTTAATACCAAGTATATAAGTCGCTTCGCCCAAGTCTTTCATAGAAAAGCAGTCCCCTGGGATGTTCTTAACAACTTGCAGGGTCGGAATGTCATTCCTGATCAACAGTATGTCCTCTACATACAATATCAGGAAGACAACAATGCTCTCACTAATTCTCTTGTAAACACAAGGCTCATCTTCGTTTTTGATGAAACCAAACTTTTTGATTTTCTCATCAAAACGTAGATTCCAACTTTGAGAAGTCTGTTTCAATTCATAAATGGATCTCAGTAGCTTGCATATTTTGTTGGCTTCATTTGGAGATACAAAATCCTCGGGTTGTGTCATATACACTTCCTCAAGGAGGTTTCCATTTTGGAAAGCCGTTTTGACATCCATTTGCCAGATCTCGTAGTCATAATACGCAGCAATAGCAAACAGAATTCTGATGGACTAAATCATAGCAACATGGGAAAAGGTCTCATCATAGTCAACACCATGAATTTGCTTGAAACCTTTAGCCACTAATCGTCATTTGAATGTCTGTATATTCTCATCCATGTCGGTCTTCTTCTTGAAGACCCACTTGCACTCTATGGGTCATACTCCTTCAGGTGGTTCCACCAAGGTCCAAACTTGGTTTGCATACATGGAGTCCATTTCAGATTTCATGGCGTCAAGCCACTTCTCGAAGTCCGGTCCATTCATAATTTCTTGGTAGGTTGTAGGCTCATCTTCATGATCCATAAGCAACACATTACCTATCTGAGACACGAGAAATCCATATCTCTCAGGCCCAAATCTTGGTCTACCAGATCTACGTAGGATTTGTGTTTCTTGAGCAGACCCTCTAGCTACAACTACTTGTAGCCCTTGCTCAGGTTCGTTTTCAGTTTGTGGTTCTTGAACTTCTTCAAGCTCTACCTTTCCAATCTTTCTGGATAACAACTTTTTCTCCAAAAAGATGTCAGTCTTTGGGTTCCAGCTTCTCAGGCATTTGACATCGCATGTATGCCTCACAAACACTTTGCCCTCAGACGGCAAGTAGAAGTAGTACCCTTTGGTCTCCCTAGGATACCCCATTAGATAACACTTATCCGACTTGGTTTCCAGTTTGTCAGGCATTTGACGTCGCACGTATGCCTCACAGCCCCAAATTTTAATGAAAGACATACTAGGACGCTTCTCAGTCCATATCTCATATGATGTCTTTAGAACCATTTTAGTTGGAGCGCGATTTAAAGTGAAAGCAGCAATCTCTAGAGCAAATCCCCAAAAGGAAACGGGCAGATCTGCATGACTCATCATTGACCACACCATGTCTAACAAAGTACGATTCATCCTCTCAGAAACATCATTATGTTGTGGTGTTCTAGGTGGAGTGAGTTGTGATACAATACCACTCTTTCAGATGATCACGAAACTCATGACTTAGGTATTCGCCACCTCGATCAGATCGGAGTGCCTTAATCCTTTTTTCCCAGTTGGTTCTTTACTTCATTCTTAAACTCTTTGAATTTTTCAAAGGTTTCGGATTTACACTTCATAAAATATATATATATATATCTATATCTACTGAAATCATCAGTAAATATAACAAAGTGGTAATACCCAACTCTAGCCATAGAACTCATGGGTCCGCATACATCACTATGTATTACACCCAAGAGATTATTAGTCCTCTCATTACAACTAGTGAAAGGGGTTTTTGTCATCTTGCCTAATAAACATGACTCGCATCTCTCAAATGATTCATAATCAAATGAGTCCAACAGTCCATCTTTATGGAACTTGGATATGCATTTCTCATTTATATGGCATAAACGACAATGTCAACGATATGTAGGATTATAGTCATTAGTTTTTAGTCTTTTGGTATTTTCTATGTTATAGATTGGATGATTTATGTTCAAAACATACAAACCATTAAACATTTGAGCAACATCATAACAAACATCATTCTTATAAATAGAACAACAATTGTTCTTAATCATAAAAGAAAAGTCATTCATGTCCAAACATGAAATAGAAATAATGTTTCTAGCAATAGCAGGAACGAATAAATAGTTATCAAGTTCAATAATAAGCCAAGACGGTACACTCTTACGGCAACGGCATCAACTTTTGCTCCATTTTCAACGCGCAGGTCTACCCCTCCTTTACCCAGCATTCTTCTCCTTCCCAGTTCCTGCACATTTGTACAAATGTGAGAATCACATCCGGTATCCAATACCCAAGATGAAGGAGCAGACATGTTTATTTCTATAACAAAAATACCTGAAGCGGAAGTCACACTTCCCTTCTTCTTCAAATCTTCGATGTAGAGGGGACAGTTCCTCCTCCAGTGCCCTGGCTTACCACAATGGTGGCAATTTCCCTCTTTAGCTAATCTCTTCCTTTTTAGTGCTGAAGATTTGGGATCAATGCAAGACTTAGGTCTCACCTTAGTCTTCCTGAATCCCTTGTCCTTGCCCTTGCGGCCTTGCCTTTATGCACCAACAATATGGGGCTAGCAGGCTTGGTCTTCTTCATGTTGTTCTCGGCAATTCTTAACATGTCTAGGAGCTCGGACAGCGTCATGTCAATCTCATTCATATTGTAGTTCAAGATGAACTACTCGTAACTGTCCGACAACGATTGCAGGATCAGATCAGTAGCCAAGTCTTGGCTTAAAGGAAACGCCAGTCTCTGAAGGTTCTCGATGTACCCAATCATCTTCAGTAATGAGTTCCTACTGGGTCTCGAGCTCCCATTTTGCACTGAAACAATGCCTTAAGGATGTCGAACCTCTCTTGCCGAGCTTGACCTTGTCACCTTGAACATTTTCTTTAGGTGCTCGATAATCTCAAAACCACACATAGTCTCATGTTGCTTCTGAAGTTCAGAGTTCATGGTAGCGAGCATGAGGCATTCGACATCTAAGGATTCATCTTGATACTTCTTATAAGCATCTTTGTCGGCTCGGGACGAATTCCAGTCGGCACTTCGGGGGGATCCTCTTCCAAGACAAAGTTTGCGCTCTTGCCTGAGAACAATTCTCAGGTTTCTATATCAGTTTAGGAAGTTAGTCTCGTTGAGTTTGTCCTTCTCAATGATGGCTCTCAGGGACAAAGTGAAGTGAGATCTGCTTGCCATGGAAGTTCTACAAGAATTATGCAAAATAAATTCTAGTACTATATTTCAAAATATATTTTTATTTAATAAGGTCTTTTATTAAAATCTCTCACTATTTTATTCAAATTGATAACCCTTAATATCAATTCGGAGAGTTTATGCGAGCTACTCTCTATTGGACAAGATATGTATTTCACTCCATCATAAGTCAGTTTTGGCTGATCACCCATAATGTGGCTATTTAAGTAGGCAACTTTTGTCAATTGCATCATCATGTAACTCTTATATGGTTGGTGAATAACTCTTTATTCGCATCCATCATATGGTGCATGTCAACCCTATGCCTTTAGGCACTCAACCTTTGAGGTCACCTAGTTAAGTTGGACCCGATGTCGACAGTGAGATATCATAATTATCCGATTGCACTCTTACCAAGATAGATTAATGCATCTTGCTTTAGCAAGCCCACACTTCATCGATCGAGGCAGGAAGAGTGTCATCCATCGAAAGGCATTCGTATACTTAATATTGGATAAGGGATTTTATGATAAACGATTAAGATTTAATCATTGTGCACATTCACAAAAAGAATTACAACATTCACAATCCAAAAACCTCCCAGATGTGCACAAAATAAAATCATCAACACTTTTATAAAAAGGCCTAAATCTGAACATTTAGAACACTTTTAAATCTCCAGATTTGCATGCATTGGACACAAGAAAAACAACTCCACTTATGTAGTAGACAAGCTCGTCTCTCAATGTCAGATTCAAAATCTAAGACATTTGGTTTCACAAACCATCCCGAGGGACGGTTACTGTAAAGGAGAAACAATTTCTGAAACATGAAAATCGCAACGCAATCACAGGTGTTCCTGGCGGGGTTCCAAGGGGCCGCGCCACTGGCGGGGTTTCGCTGACCGATCAGCGAGCGGGGTCAAGGGGCAGCGCCCCTGCGGGGTACGGGGCAGAGTCCCGACCAAATTTTTGAAAAACACCACCAGAAACCTTTCAAAAGTACATCAAAAATGATGTTCCGGGAAAAAATCTGAACATTTAGAACACTTCTAAATTTCCTGATTTACACGCACTTGATCGCGAACCTACCTCTGATACCACTGTTGGGTTTTCTCTAAATAGAAATGGAACAACACATCATATGTGCGCAGCGGAATAAATAAGCAAGAACCCAAAAGAGTTTCGGATCTTGCGATTTCATGATTCAAGAAATAAAAAGGAGCAGCGCATTGCAATATACCTGAGAGGGATTGAGTTAACACTCAACCAAGGTGCTCCAAAATCAGATCCAGAAACGATTGGCTGAGTTCCAAGCACAGAAAGTATATCCGCACCTCTACAGCAGTCCACACGAGCGAAGGAAAACCTCAAGCTTCTTGTCCAACAAGATCTAGGTCGAAGGACTGCCATCAACGTCTCACACGGATTGCTAGATCTGGGTCGAAGGACTGCCCTCAACGTCTCACACGGATTGCTAGATCTGTGCAAGGGAGAGGCGGCGACGACGGGGATAGACGGACGGGTCTCGCGGAAGTCTTGAGGAACACTTCCGTCTGAATCTCGAAAAGACGATCGCTTATGGGAAAACTTAATCGCTTCCCTATTTATACCCAGGGCATAAAATCAGATATCTGCAGACCCCAGTCTCTAATAGGAGTATTCAGTGAGTATCGTCGTGATCACTAAATATCGTCGAAACGATCTCGACGATATCGTCGTGAAGATCAATATCGTCGAGACGATCTCAACGATATCGCCGTGAAGATCTATATCGTTGAGACGATCTCGACGATATCGTCGTGATGACTAAAATATCGTCATAACAATCACGACGATATCGCACAACACTTCAACGATGCATCAATGGTTGACAGTCGGCCTTATCGTCGTGACCACTCGATGATATTCACAATATCGTTGTGATGATCTCGACGATGCATGTAATGTCGTCTTGAACACATGTCAGCATGCTCCACAATATTCATAATATCTGTGGACCATTTAGCCGATTTGACCTAACTCCAACGAGTCATAGGATTAGTCCTTCACTCACATCCAATATGAATGAGGCCAACACAATCCTTCCTCCAACTTCTCCAAACGCTCTTATGTGCGACCATATAGACTCATATCGCGTTGGCAGTGAGACTAACTGCTTGATTGCTTTGAGATCACCTTAGAAATACCAATAAATAATGCTTGCGTCTTTTGTTCTAACAAAGACTGAATGATCTGCATGACTACGACGAAAACCAATGGTGCAAATGCCCTAACTAAACTTGTCAAACCTAGCACGCGGACTCTATTTAAGGCCATAGATTGCTTTATTTAGTTTACACACCTGAGAAAACCCCTAAGCAACATAATCTGGCGTTGCTCCATATAAACTGTCTCTTTAAAATCTACATACAAGGACACATTCTTGACATCAAGGTTAAACATAGACCAATCTCTATTGATAACCACAAGGGGAAGAAATTGTAACACTTAAAATCATTTCGCGTAATTAAATAAATTTCATTGACAAGAATGGGACACAAAGGGAACTGACAGGGAAGGTGTCAAGGAAGTCCATGTCATCTCTCTATATAAAACCTTTGGCAACAGGCCTCGCCTTGAATCTATCTAAGCATATGGTATGTATTTGACCACAAACACCCAACGACATCCATCTCCATCACCAATGGAATCAAACAGAACTAGCGTCCAAGTATCTTGGGAAATAAGAGATGTCATTTCTTCATCCATAATAGCTTTCCAATAAGGAATGCTCATAACCTCACTGCAGGAATAAGGAAGGGATAGAGCCATTGCAAATCTATTGCATGTAATGCTTAATTGTTTGTAAGAAACACCATTAATAAGAGGATATTGAGTAGATGACCTAATACCTTTTTGTAGGGCAATTTGGAGATCAAGAGTAGAGTAAACTGGTGATGATAAGCCTTCTGAGAAGGAGTATGCTGGCCTGTGAGTTGGGTGGGGAGCAACAAAAGTAGTTGAGGCAACATGAACAGGGATATGATATCTTCTTATGTAGGTACGAACGATAGAAGACGAAGGTATTGGATTTAGCAAAGGAAAGTGAATTATAAGAATTAAGTTGCAAAGAGTAGGAACATATGGAGTGGAATGGGGACTTTCAAGGACCAAAGATTTGCATTTCCCAAATAAGTATGATGTGGATTCAAAGAAAGCGACATCATCAGAGATAAATTGTCGTTTAGTTAATGAATCAATGCAATGATATCCCTTATGAGTAGGAGAATACCATAGGAAGACACTTAGTTGCACAAGAAAAGAGATTGGTGCGCCCTTGAGAAGGGATATGAACAAAGGTGGTACATCCAAAAAATTGATGATTTAAACGAAAATGGGTAGACAAGTGTTTCATCCCAACGAATAATAGGTAGACAAGTATTTAAGAGATTGTTTGCTAGCTATGTGCAAACTAGGGCTTCATCAGCATCCCAATCAACATAATTAGGAGTCATGGTAGGAGGTAGGTCAGTGAGATGTTGGATCTTTCGTGGGAATCTCACCAAGAAAGAGACTCTAATCAACATAACCTCACCAAGAAAGAGACTCTAATCAACATAATTTGGTTCTGTCAGCTTGGGCACAGTTCCAAGATTCCCTGACGCATGATGAGAGATGGTTGACGAAGCACGGTAGAAGTTGGTGTATGTTTAAGGTGTGTCATTATTAACGCACAAAGAACACATGAGCAACAACACACAAGAATCCACCGCACAATACCGCATGTGCACAGTCGTATGTCATCAAGATATGCCATCCATGCTGATATAGAACATCAAAATAGGTAAGGTCTCAAACACAATAGTTAGATAATGCACAAAAATTCACAAAGAACGCCCATGCTCATGGGGAGTACTATGGTACTTGAATTTCGACGAATTGATCCATGTCTGAAAAGTTCGGAGAATGAGCTAGAGGTGGAGGAGAACCCCTAGGGAGGAGTGGTAGAAAGATACGTAATACGTTGATGTGTTGGAAGACTGGAGGTCGGTAGACGCGTTGTGGGCTATAACGCGCGTATCGTAGCGATCGCGAGCTACCGGACGATCAAGCAAGCGGGCGAGAGCGAGCGATCGGAGAGCTGATCGGTCAAGTGTCAAGGGGAATAAGGCGACCGACGATTGATCGGAGCGCATAAGATACAAGATCGAGCGGAGAGGGCTTGCAAACAGTTAGAACATGAGCTTGTGTTGCTCTAATACCAAATTAAGGGGAAAATATGATCGAATATTCATCCCATAGAAGATGGGCATATAAAGATATTATAGGGATTACAAATGCACCTAAGATAGTGTGGGACTAATTATGAATATACTAAATTCTAACATTTGTCAACGATTTCTGATGTACAAGGTGTATCTATATTTAAAATGTGGAAAGTGGGGTTGACCTTCAAGTACCTTAAAGATAGGTTTTCTAGGCAAATGAAAAGGAAGGGCCAATGGAGGCGAAAGAATGGTACAGTGAAAATTATTCTAAGTTTTGGCCATTTTCTTGATTTTTTATGTTCTGCTGATTAGCTTTTAAATTAGCTAAGTGATTAATGGCTTCAATGCAACCAAAATTAGGAAACGAAGTGTAGCAATGGGATCAAGGAACTATAAAAAGTGCACAATCATATACCTTGCAAGTTTTCTAGTTTTAGGATTAGGGTTTCATTATTATCAATTTTCTAAGTCCTAACCGTTTGGCACTATAAATTTGCATTTTCCATGAATTGTTAATTTTCTTTGCTATACTGCATGTTAAATATAAAGTTTGCATGCATAACATGAAAAGCCTGAAAACTTTAAGCAATAATTAACTATTGGTGTCATTATCTTGCATGCCATAGTATTTTCTGAGTTTTCTTTTGTATGCTTTGGAGTAGACTTAGATAAATTATCCATTGTGCATCAAACAAAAGTTTTGTTTGTTGAACAGACGGTAAGACCCTAAATAATTGGTTATCTGGCATATAGAACTAATTCCATGGATACATGACTGTTAAGCACAAATTAATTTTCAATATGTTGTTAAATTATTAAAATGAAGCTTGAACTTTAGATTTTGTTGGACTATCAAGTAAAATATATATGTGTATCTGTCTGGGGGGTGGGATTGGGTAATGACTTAGTTCATTCCTTAAGATCTAATTTAAAATTTTGAATTACAGAAATAAACAGTTTATTATTAATAAAGCTTAGGGTTTGAAAATGATTGAACAAAACCTGGAGCAGAGGAGATAGAAATAACCAAGCTTAAGATAATTCAAACAATGAAACATGTAGATTTTGAACATGATTTTGAGATCCATTATATTTCTCCAAGTAATATTTCACCAACACCCATTAAAGAAGAAAATTATCTTAAAATGCCAGACATGTGTTGAATAGGATGTCTGAAGTTAACATGATTATACGTACCACATACTTCTCAATAAGTGAAAGATCTCCAGTGCTGCAATTGATAAACATAAATAGTGAGGGCGGCTCGTTTGACTTCCACTTATCTGATAAGCACAAACAGAATGTGGACAAAGAAAGCAGCAAAATAAGTTAAAGAAAGCATGTATATGTCTAATTTAAGTAATAGCTATAGAAAATAAATGAAAAATGTTGTAAAATAAAATGTGTTTTTAAAGCGAGGCAAAAACTTATTACCACCAAGATTTAAGTGGATTATAAAAAGCTAGATGTGTTACTAAAAGTATGGTGAGCAAAGCAAAAGCAACAGATTTTTTGATGATTTATATAATAAACTTAGTATCTAGGAATGAAAAAATGAGATCAGGAATAGCTAAGGGATAAAAGATCCAGATAGTTTCATCATCTTAAATGCATTAAAAGAAAAATAATATGACGAAATCAATGAAAGATGAAAAAGTTATTTCGAGGTTATAAAAAGGGATTTAGAAAAAAAAGTATTTGGAAGAGCAGAATAATGAGGCACATTGTAGATTAACCAAAAAAATAAAATGGAATTAGCTTTGAGTACCGTTAAGATACATATTAAGATTGGGGGATATTACAGTCAATGGATTGGTTGATAAGTTTTTGTTGCGAACCTCCTGGTGAGATTCGAAGTCGGGGTTGAAGAGTTGGTGGAGTTGAGGGTCTCAACCCTAGAGGGGAGTGCCCCTTGAGGCCTTGACTCTACCGGTGCGGAGGCGAAGCCGGCGAAGATAAACGGAGCATTGTCATCGCTACCGGCGACAGAGTGCTCGAGGGGGAGCACCAAAACCCTTTGCCCTAACCATAAGAGAACTTGAAGAGGCGAAACTAAAAATAATTTTCTTTCATATCCTTTATTCATGACCCCAAGGGTCTATCTATAGAACTTACAATAGACAGAATGGCATGGACACAATGATTCGAAATAAGATGCATACACGTTGACTAGTAATAAATACACATATAACAAACTTAACATAAAGATGAGTCGTCCCCCTTCAATTAGAGTTTGTCCTCGAGCTAGGAAGGGGACTCTAATTGAAGCCCTTTGGTTCATTTATGTCGCGCAAAAACAACTTCTTATAACGAGGTGTCGAAGCCAAATCTTTATCAGCAAGCAAGCCTCTGTCATTGCTTACAGATGCGGAGGAGGACGATTATGATGTCGGGGGGTCGTTGCTTGCACGAAGGTGGAAGTGGGAAATTTGGTAATTGGTGGCAGCAAGCTTTCGTGCTCGGGGATTGGAAGTGTAGGCTCGTGAATGAAAGAGGGATCTGTTGGAGGAGAACCGCGAAGGTCGGCGGCTGCACGGATTGCTGTGTTGGGCTCAATGGAGAAGTTGCTCGCTGCGCAAACTGCGAGGAGAAAACAAGTAGAGACGAAAATTGTGTTGTGACTTCCGAGGAAACATCAGAATGATGCGAATGAGGATCATGTTGCGTTGAGGTTGAAGGATTTTGCAGAATAGGAGGAAGTTGTTGGATGGAGAAAATCGGGGCGGGCGGTGGTACAACGTGATAGGATGAGCTTGGTGGAGGTTCTCTGTTCTCTAGTCAGATCAGGCCCCCGACATCTATCAAACTTAATGCTGACAAAAAAATGATATAAACATTACTCCCCAACTTGAATAGGAGATTCATATCCAAAGATGTTACTTCTCTTAGAATATTCCCCTTTACTCTAAAAAGGAAAATTATCTTGTTATACAAGAGGTTGGAGAAGTCTTTAGTGACATTGCCTCTCTTCTTCATGTTCTTGTTGATGTAATCAAGGGTTGAAAGATAATGAGTTCTCTACGTGCGGGATTTTTGATAAAGAAATCTGGGTTTATCAGAGATAGATGAAATTTAAAACTTGAGTCCATTAGAGATGGAAGAAGATGCAAATATTGCACAAGGAGCAATTTAGTGTGCATGTAAGCATACTAGTTTTCATGATTCACTATCCACATCTTCTCCACCAAGGCCAAAACCAAAGGACGTCTGCATGGCCATGTTAATCTGTCCCTTTCTCCATAGTGGATGTATTATGTACCACATATTGATTAATAGGTATCACTCCATTTCTCCTTTCTTGCAATTATA
Organism: Dactylorhiza incarnata; assembly: GCA_033032865.1. Taxonomy (NCBI): domain Eukaryota; kingdom Viridiplantae; phylum Streptophyta; class Magnoliopsida; order Asparagales; family Orchidaceae; genus Dactylorhiza; species Dactylorhiza incarnata. Next base: position 177,553 of record JAWHQI010000219.1, read on the forward strand.
TTTTGTGTTTATCTCGATTATATATTGGATATCACTCTATTTCTATAATTGAAATGGAAACTTTGCAAATGCAGAACAATTGTTGGATATTGGTGGGTGTATACTGTTTAAGTATCAACATGACAGTACCCTTGGTAGTTATGAGGTCATATTTATAGCTAAATGTTTTACTTAGATTAATGGAGTGATTTTTCATGACATCCTATCGTCATTAAGCTTAACTTTGTAAGAATCATTTTATCTATTGTTGGCTTGTTGCTAATAAGTAGCGGTCATTACATCCACTTGACGTGAAAAGTGTATTTCTTCATGGTAATCTCCAAGAAGAGATTTATATGGCTCTGTGATACGACCCCTTCTCCTGGAGGAGGCAAATCTAGGTGGGACCCACGACTGGTTCCGTTGTCCCTACCCCTGGCCCCTCCAACCCTGGTCGGGTCGCACCAGTTCCAGCAGGCCGCGCACCCCAACCCGTCTCCGCATGCGTGTTCTCAGCGTGGCAGCTTGTTGAGGCGGGGATTTGAACCCCCGACCTCCTTGATGAGAGGCTCTTAACGCTAGCCCTCATCACCAACTGAGCTCCTGAAAAGGAAGTCCCTTTTCACTTCTCGTGAATAGGCACTTCTCCCTTCTCTTATGATCTTTCTTGTTTGAACCATCGCAGGAAAGGAACGGAACTCCCCGACTTAGGGACGAATCGAATACTCGACACCCGCTCCCTCCTTAGTTCGAACTAACTTCCCGCTAAACAGACATAGGGAAGAGAAAAGTTTCCATTAGGGCTTGCCCTAGAGGCCAGTGAAAGATGAACGACGAATGAAAGACCAAATGAAACAGAAGAGGTGGTCGAAGGTCAAAAAGAACACGATTACGAGCATTCCAAATCAACCAGACGCAAGCTACGAAAGCAGCTCAGTAACTACTAGAACAACAGTGGGAACTACGTAGCGAAGATTCGCTTTGCTCGAGCTACTTCGTCCCCTCTTCGCTTCGCTCGAGCTACTTCGTCCCCTCTTCGCTTCGCTCGAGCTACTTTGTCCCCTCTTCGCTTCGCTCGAGCTACTTCGTCCCCTATTCGCTTCGCTCGAGCCAGCTCAGATGGTGATGAGGGCTAGCGTTAAGAGCCTCTCATCAAGGAGATCGGGGGTTCAAATCCCCGCCTCAACCACCTGCCGCGCTGAGAACACGCATGCGGAGATGGGTTAGGGTGCGCAGCCTGCAGGACCTGGTGCGACCCGGCCTGGGTTGGAGGGGCCAGGGGTAGGGACAGCGGAACCAGCCGTGGGTCCCACCTGGATTTGCCTCCCCCAGGAGAAGGGGTCGTATCACTCTGTCAGGGACTATAAGCCCACAAAACAATATATCCTTGTTAAATAAAGCTATTTATGGCCCAATAGGCTTAAAAAATTCCCTCAGGTCTACTTTGATAAATTGATACTAAACTTATTGACATGAAGTTTTCAGAAGCACTTATGGCCACTGTGTTCATCCATAAGATTGTGGATCATACCAATATTCTAGCTGTTTATGTGGATGATATCATTACCATTGGTAATGATGAACAGTATGTTAATGTGCAAAAGGATATGGTTTCTGCCTTCGAAATCATGGATCTAAAATTATTTCACTAATTTCTTGAAATTGAGGCAGCTTATATATGTCGGAGGTATTTTTATTTCCCAAAGAATAAATTTTGAATCTTCTGGCCGAAACAGTATGCCTTAGGGTCAAGCCTATGGATAGTCTCATTGATCCTAACTAAATGTTCATAAAGATGACTTGCCTGATTTGAATAAGAAACTGAAGTCTCAACGACATGTGGGAAAATTTATTTGACTCACCATATCTTTTGTTGTTAGCCTTATGAGTCAGTTCATTCATAATCCTAAGATCCGTCATTATGAAGTTATCATTAGGATTTTAAATATATTAAGAAAGCTCCTGGAAATGAGATCCATTATAAAAACTAAAAGTATATGGATGTTCATGAATATTATGATGTTGATTGAATCTGCTTCCGACATAAAATTCATGAGGCTATCCTATGTCTGTGGGCGAAAATATAGTGTAATGAAAAAGTAAGTAAAATGTGACAGCTCAATCTTCCACTGGAGCAGAATATAAAGTCATAGCCTTTGCAACATATGAGCTTATGTGGCTCAAATTGTGGGAGAACTATGCTTTAATGTTCAAGGAGTAAGGTCTTTCTAGTTTCTACTGTGATAATCATGCAGTTATTCACATAGTTTCTAGTCCGATATTTCATGAGAAAACCAAGCATAAAATTGAGTCATTTTTCTCAGAAAATAAGATAGGGTCATTTCTACTCATTTCATTCCTTCTCAAAGGGCATATATGTACCAAAGTTATATCTCGTAAGAACCTTCAGACTCCGTTTGTTTGGAAAGAATTGAGAGGGGGGAATTTGCAGTGTCTCAATTCCAATTCATCCAGGAACTAAAATTGAGACAATTCCAATTCCTGCATAAATTAAAATTGAGACAATTTCAATTCTGTTGTTTGGCTACGGTCAAGAATTCAATCACATGAATTGAAATTGACAATTCTGTTGTTCGGATGCGGGTATAAATTCAATTTACAAGAATTAAAACAAATTTGACTTTGCACAACTATGCACAAAAATGTATACACACGCATGCATACACACACACACGCGCGCGCTCAACAAACACATACCAACACACAAGCATACTTAACAAACACTGATTTAAAAAAATCTCCACTTGCACAAATAGTAACACTTGAGAGGACACAACCAAAAAAATGTCGGCATTGGAATCCTGAAGTCCGGCCTCTTCAAGTCGGAATTGGGGGAGAGGAAAAATAGTCTTTTACCAATTCCCGTGTAATTGGGGGAATTCAAATTCCGTCCTATTATTATGCACGCCGAATGGTGGAATTGAAATTGAGGGGGCCCATTCCAATTCCCACACACCAATCCCATCCAAAAGACGTGGCCTCATAGAAGTTCTTCATGACTTGGGATGATCGATACTGATTGGTGATGGGTTGGAGGTGTTAAATTTGTAGTTAAACTTAAAGACCACCTGGGAAGCTCACCAAGAGTTGACCATATCAAACCACACAACTCAAAGTATTAGGTCAAACCTCTTGTTTTTTGCCATCTTCAATTATTCATTCCTAGAGCCTGATAGTGGCTCTTCCACAGTAGCAAGGAACCTCGAAGGCTCATTGACCTCTTCGAGGTACGCTTAATATCGAACAACAAATACTTTTCTCAGAAACATAGTTCTGCGGGACTCAAGTAAACCTAAGAATCTTAGTAATGTGAGCGCACGAAAGAAGTAATTACTACATTTTTTCTAGAAAAATATGGAAGACACTGCCCAACAATGGAACAGATTATTGACAAATGAACTTGTCAGCCCCAAGACTCCAGGAAAAAAATGCTGAAGATATAAAAAATAACATGAAACTTAACTTTGTATTTCAGAAGTCACTGTCACAATACCATTCTAAAAAATGTGCATATTCAAAGGACTAACCTTCATCATCATCTGCAAAATCAAAATCCAGTGATTTTCTTATGGACTTGAAGAAATTTGTTAAGGGACCACTTGGCACATCATCCAAGGAACTAAGTGTTACATCATTTATCTAGAAAAAATACTAACATCTGTTAAAGGAATTGGAAGGCGTCTTACAAAGAGGAATATGGTGGAACAAGAAATCAATGGCCACTAAAAATACGTTTAAAATAAGAATTAACTTGAAACATGCTTAAAAGGGGTTAAAGCAGTGAATTAGACAATAAGAATAACTTACTGTATCCAATGCTACTCTGAACAATTGAGAAGCCCTACGTTTTTCTGGCTGGTCCGGGAATACCTGACATTATGTAGAAGGAATAAACAAAATTTGAATCGAAGCTGCTTCAAAGACCGAAAAATTAACATGAATTTTTCTATAAAGCTACACTTTAGCTTTCATCATTGGATGGGCCAAGCCTAACGGTAGGCCTTTCGCCTTGGGCTATCTTCTTTCTCCGGGGGGGGGTCAAGGGTCGGTCGAGCTACCACTCACGCACCTTTCCTTCAAGAGTATGTACCTCTCCTTATCATTCAAGCTATCGCCTCTTGCTTCGCTCAAGCAACTTTCCAACAGTCTTTAGCTCTGAAGGGTTCCTCGTGAAGCATCTTAGCTACTGTAACTAGAAAAAGAACTTCCCCATACAGTGCTACAAATTCTTTTCACAGGGAATGAATCCCATTTGACACTGACGAAATTAGTGGAACACAATATTTTCTTTTGCAATTTAAAAAACTATAAGCAAACATATTATATAACAATGTACATTTTCATCTAGAAACCATACTTAGTATTTAAAATTATTCTCCAATTGGGGCCAAGTCCAGCTTACCAATAACACCAATCATATCCGTAGACCAGATTTTTTTCACAATTGAATGCGGCCTATTTATTAAAAATTGCATGCATGGTATAGTCCCAAGTTCATGAGGCCTTGAGGACCTTCCAATCACAACAACCTGATTCCACCACTAATCCCCACAGTCCACCCTAACAACCACCACTAATGATTGGCCAGATTATTTCCGCTGTAAAAATAGTTCCATACACAGATAAATTTTTCTAGACCACTATAACAATTTTGATGACCCGTGATAGATTATTTCTCTTCACACTACAATGGAAACAATGCATTTTTTGTGGAAGGGAAGTATTGTTATGTATACGCTCATACAAACCCCCAAAAGGTAAGAGGAATCCAAAGGCAAGTTTTGGAAGAAGATGAATAATTAATTATATATGGGACTTATCAGTTTCGCACTATGAAGCACGGATACTTAAAAATGTCTCATGTATCGGCTTGAACGTATATCGGATACGGGAAATGCCCGGAAACGCGTTTCCGAAACGCGGAAAACGTTAATTTTAAATTAAAATAAATAAAGGCGAAATCGCATATCCCACTTGCAGGATACGCGATTCCCGCATTTTAATCTCACGCGGGCCCGTCGAAAGATGTCACGCGGGCTTTTAGTTTACGGTTGTTTTTCTTACGTGCACTGCCAAGATTTCCTCTCCCCTGAAGCCCTCTCTACCGAAAGCTTTCATCTCTCGTAGCTCTGTTACTTTTCTCCTCTTCTCACTCTAGCAGGTCTTGGTCGATCGACGCTTGCGTCTCTCTCTCACTCTCGACGGGAGTGGTGCCCTAATTCAGTGTCAGTTTTGCTGATTTGTTGGATTTGGGAGGGGATCAAGCTTCATCTTCTTCTTCCGGTTCCTCACTGCAGGCAAATTTTCTTCTCCTTCTTTCTATTGAGTTAAAATTATGGCCGATCGACTGCATATAGCCGACTGTTTTGTTGATTAGCCGATTGTTTTGTTGATTAGCCGACTGTTTTGTTGATTAGACGACTGTTTTTTCCCCTTCTTTCTACCGGCTTGTGTTGTGTTTTCCTCTTCTCCGGAAGCTTTGGTGGTCGGTGCTAAGAATGAACAAATCACTTTTAAAGTTTTCATTAAATTTGACTCTATATTGAAGTTTAAGGGGAATTCCTTAATTTGTGATTTGGATGTTGTATGTTAAATAACAAACTAAAAGTAAATTTAGTGTGTAAGAATGTGAAATGATCTCTTTTCAAGTATGAAAGAAGCTTTTAGAAAAGCAGGATAAGGAAGAGTAAAAGAAATTTAAGCACTTATAGGAGGGGTTGTGAGTGCACGGGTACCAGTACCACTTTTTAGTGGAGTAATTGACTTAGGTGGTTACTGGTGGAGGGTTGTTTTCAGTGGGGGACTGATTGCAACACTCTTTCCCCATCAAAGGTGTTGGTTCGATTAGGCAAGCGACACTGATTGGATCACTTGATTGCACTCTTTGCTACAACTTATTTGCATAGCCGATCAATAAAATTAGTGTGAGCTTGTATAGTTGTATGTTGGGTCGAGCTTGTATCGTATCTTCAAATCTTCAATTGTAGTTTTTTTATCAGTTAATTAGTTTGCATAATATTTCTTTGACACGAAGCACCGAAATTTTATTTAATTTGTTGTTTAAATTAGGTCTTATCTTGCATAACATGAATTCAAGTTTTGGTGTGAGTCGTGTGACTGAAAATGAAGAAAAACCACTTTGAAAATATGTGACAAGAGGGAATAAGTTAATTGAAGGAGATGGAAGTATAAGTTGGACATGTAATTTTTGTGGTAAGCCTTACAAAAACTCATACACTCCCGTGAAGGGTCATTTATTGAGAATTAATAGTAGTGGAATCGGAGAATGTATCAGGTTTCCGGCTTTCACATACAAGGACATGTTGAAGAAGATAAAAATGCTCAAGAGCTTATTGAGCGACGACTTTCAAAATTTATACCGATAGCTCAAGTACTTCAAGTGGAGTTGGAAGTATAGGAAGTGTTGGTGATAAGAGGAGAAGAAATGATGATCCAAGCGGTAGCGGAAAGAATCCAATTTCTAGTGCATTCAATAATGAGGATAGAGCTCATTTGGATGCCTTAATCGTCAGGGCATTTTATTCGACGGATTTGTCTTTCAATTTAGCAAGAAATTCGTATTAGAGAGAATCATATTCCTTTGCCGCTAGTCGTAACCTTGCAGGATATGTATCACCCGGCTATAATTCATTGAGAATCACCTTGTTGTTGAAGGAGAAGATAGAAATTGAAAGAAGATTAGCTCCTTTAAGAGGGGCGTGGGTCGACAAGGGAGTTAGCATTGTAAGCGACGGATGGAGCGATCCACAAAGATGGCGATTCATCAATTTTATTGCAATAACGGATTCAAAAGCAATGTTCTTGAAGGCAATTAATTGTGAAGGACAAACCAAAGACAAGTACTTCATTGCACCTTTGATCAAGGAGGTTATTCTAGAAATTGGACATGAAAAGATTGTTCAAGTTATAACGGATAATGCGGCAAAATTGCAAGGCCCGCCTACTAATTGAGAGTGAGTTTACCTCAATTTTTGGACTTATTGTGTGGTGCACACTCTCAATCTAGCATTGAAGAACGTATGCGTCGCTAAAAATTTGGAGAACAATGTGATTACATATGAACAATGCTCATGGATTACCCATATAGGTAATGATGCAATTTTCATTAAAAACTATATAATGAATCATTCCATGAGATTAGCGATGTTTAATGAGTTTGTGGGCTTACAATTATTATCTATTGCCGAAACTTGTTTTGCATCAATGATCATGTTAAAACGATTTAAACCTATAAATAATGGACTCCAAAGAATGATTATTAGTGATCATTGGCTTATATATCATGATGATGATATGGAAAAAGCTAGATTTGTGAAAGAGAAAGTGTTGAATGATGGTTGGTGGGAATCAATTGAGTACATTCTTTCATTCACCGCTCCTATATATGATATGATTCACCTTTGTGATACGGATAATTCTTGCCTTCATTTAGTATATGATATGTGGGACACAATAATTGAAAGGGTGAAGAAGGCTATCTATGCTCAAGAGAGGAAAAAAGATGTATCTACCTTTTTTGATGTAGTACATGCTATTCTTGTGGATCGTTGGAACAAGAATAATACTTCATTTCATTGTTTTGCACATTCACTAAACCCAAGGTAAATATCTTTTTAATTACAAATTTATTTTTTGATGCCTTTGTATTATTGAATTTTTTAACTTAATATTTTTTTGTTATTTTACTAGATATTATAGTGAACAATGGCTAGCGGAGGATACAAATAAAATTACTCCTCATAAAGATCTGGAAGTTAGCAAGAAAATAGTTAAATGTTTGAAAAAATATTTCCCAACCTTAATGGAGCGTAATGTGGTCGCCAAGGAGTATGCAGAATTCATTGACAAATCGAGAGATTTTAATGATTATGATTCAATTCAAAATCGTTATCTCTTAGATCCAAAGACTTCGTGGATTAATCATGGTTCGACGGCCCCTTCACTTCAAACTATAGCTTTGAGGCTATTAGTACAACCATCTTCTTCTTCATGTGCCGAGAGAAATTGGAGTACTTACTCTTTTATCCATTCAATGAAAATGAACTGAATGACACCGCAACGTGCTGAAGATTTAATAAGTATTCATAGCAATCTTCGACTTCTTTCAAGAATAGATCAAAAATACAATAAAGGAGAGTCTAGATTGTGGGATATTGCATGTGATGGCTTTGAGTCATTTGAAGATGTAGGTACACTTGAGATAGCTAATTTATCGTTTGATGAACCAAGGTTGGAGCTCTCGATTGTGGAAGAGGACGATGCAGTTGATACTATTGGAGAGAATGTTTATTTTTTGAACTATTGATATTTTGTATGCATGTAATGAAATATTGAAATATTTATCAACTTATGTAATGATGTGGACATGCGGTACATTAGTGATTGATCTTTATAATGCTTGTCTCATTGACTCTTTTTTATATTTCTTATAGCATTATGTCATTATATGAATTATGGAATGCGAATGAAATATAATATATAATATATATGTTGTAGTCTATAAAATTATCTCTTTATAATTCAAGATATGTATACTTATAATAATTATATTTAAATAATTAATTTTTTAAAAAAACATTCCCCGTATCCTAGTTTTTTGCAAAATCACGTTTTGCGTATCTATTTAGTATCGTATCTCATATCCCGTCACCGTGCTACATAGGTTTCGCATCTAGGATTGGGGCAGGGGTAACACAATTTCTCTTCAATTCTAAATTCAGCATTTGGAGGATTTCCTTGTTTCTAAGATGGTTACAATGGGTGTTAACTTATTGTTAGGATCTTTGATCTTTTTATAGGGCATTTGGATAAACTTAAATCTACTCCATTAGAATATATTTATAGTTGATATCCATGTGTTTAGTAAGATAGCATATACCCTTTGTGATTAGTTTGTTAAAATATTTTCAACTTTCCCTCTCGTGTGATCTGAGGCACTAGTAAACCTTAATTTTGTTAGTGCTCATTCCTAAATAAATAATAAAGAATTCAACTTCTCACTTCATTAACTAGAAAAGCTTAATTTTTTCTGCTAACTATAAACCCTAATATTCTAATTCCACTAAACTCTAAAAAAAATCCACAACGTACAAAATTAAAGCATGCATTAGAAAATGCATTCGATGGTCATTAGATTCTCTAGTGAAATTGGCTACAGAAATTTAGAACAACGCATATCTTCACCTCAAATTTTCTTTCTGCAATAATTCAGTAAGAAGGTGACATTAACTTTCAGAAACATATAGAATCCCCGGAATAGGCAAGCGCTTAATCGCATACCCTCAACAAGCATAGACAGGTAGTTTACCTCACATGAGAAGACTTGTGGTTATTGAAAAAAGTTTTTACTATGCAAAGGTAACAAGTATCGACTTAATGCAATTGTCCAGAATTAAGCAATGCCGACAAATGACCTAAGCAAACAGGGTCGTCATGAACAAACTAATTAATTCCTATAAGACAGTGTAATTAAATTAAAATCTAATCACTTGTAAATTCATGTGAAGATAAAATGAAATGTTTGAAATTAATTAAGCGCGCATTAAAATGAAGTGCAGAAAATTGAAATTATGTATTGTTCTTTGATTCAATTTCATGTCGCATTGTTGTCGGATGAAGTCGGCGGCCCTCGTAGATGAAGAAGACATCAATCATGCAAGACTTTGAGTCCTTCTTTAACTTCATAACTCCAAGATCAATATACTTGCTCTCTTGCTTTTATGAAGATTGTGATTCCCTTGCCTGGACTCTCCCTTTCTCTGAGAAACAATGGACTGCAGGAAACGAAAGACTTTACCTTGCCTGAACTGAAGAATGAGGATGGCTTCTTCCAAGGAAGTGGGGAATCAGTTGGGCAGAGATGAAGGTAGCCGATCTAGCCGATCTCTATCTGAATGAAGCAAAGAATGTCGATCGATGGAGAGATGGTTCGATCTGGAATGGAGGAGAACAGGCGACTTCAAAAGCAATGGAGATCGAATCTCTGGAGAATGAGAAGAGCAGCAGTTTGGGAGGGAGGACTGAAGGTCGCGTCTTGGGCAGCAATTTGGCGACGGCTGAAGGATTTCCTTCTTCGATGAAGATCGCTGCTAGGGAGAAATTGCATGAAGAAGAAGGATATCAGTTGGATCGAAATGGAGGGAAAGTATCCGCACTGAAAAATAGGAGGCGCCTTCTTCATTCTCTTCGGTTAGGACTGAATCAAGAGTGGCGAAAATTGAAAAACCGCAATCTTCACTCATGTTCACGTTGGTCCTTACACTTCTTTAATAGTTCTTTAATAGGAGAGAGGTGTTAGGATAGAAAAGAAACGGGTTCAAATACCCCTTAACTTTTAATTAATGTCAAAATCGTCACAAACACTTAATTGGGTGCACGAAATTTAACTCGGTCATTCCAAATGTTCCAAGAGTGAAACCAAGCTCGCGCAACTGAAGTCCGAAATAGTCTAGCCCACCTATCACGGATTTCGGTTATTCGCGCAAACTAAATTGACACGCATTCGACAGAGATCCAAATAAACTCACATTAATGGAAGAATTCAATCGGATTGGCTCGATTGATTTGGTCCACTCAATTAGGGAAAATTCTACCAGTAATGAGCCTAAATTATAAAATCATGTTTGGGTCCAGTTTGTCCAAAATAGAAGAGAGAAGAAATTGCATGACGTCACTAGCACAAATAGTTAGAGACCCTGTTATTTATAAATAGGAAATTTAAAGAAAATATATTGTGCTTACAGTTAGCTCAAAATAACCATATCATCTTGTCATAGGAAAGATGACTCATAGTACTGTAACATATCCAGATCACCAAAATCAGACATGAAACAAACCTATTTTGCATTAACTGAAGTGTCACACCCTGCTTTAGTAAGCAATAAAAACTAATATGAAACCTCAATATTCTTAGAAGCAGAGTAAAATGCATGTACATAGTACACACACACACTAGCGGCCGTGCACGGGCACAGTATGAACACGATACCAAGTAAACCCATGTAAATACCCCTTTCTGAAAAAGAAATAGACATTATGTAACTTTATCGCATTGGAAAAGACTAAACCATGTACTTAACGTACTTCACCTGTTCGGTATATTTTGTATAGGAAAGGATTAATATTGATTTTTATTCCTTTCTTTTATTTATAATAACAAAGAGAAACAGATCTTATTCTATACCCGATAAGTACCAATACGCGATGATCGAGTAGTATTCCCTCCAATCATTAGTATTTGTAAACAAGATATATATTCTTTTTGTTTTATGGTAACCATATACATTAAAAAACCATATGCTTCCTTAGATCAAGGACAATAAAATCGAAAGTCCCGGATTCATTTGATGGTACTATTTCAGGACAATGACTATATATGTTACGAGAAATAGTTCAACTTACAATGCAAGGCTTGATTTCCATTCTCTCTTGAAGCTTTCTAATAACAGCAAGAGCAAGTTGAATGTTGGCATCGATAAACTCATCGGAAGATCCCTTCAGAGAGAAATTTAGGAAAGCATAAATCAGTCAACTTTTTTCTGACACATCTCATACTTTATCAAACTCAGGTAATTGTAACTGTCTAAGATTTTCAGGAACTTTCTCCTAGGTATGTTAAGCATGCATGATTAATCTTCAAGCAGGTGCTATTATGAGAAGTGGTAAAAGACTGACATCCACATCCTAGCATTCAAAATATTTTAATCATATTACAGAGAGTTGTATATAATGTTATGATGTTAATACCAAATATGTATCCCTTTTTTTTGAAAGTAGACCAAATATGCATCCCTTAATTATTAACTTTGTTCTAATTCACTTCTTTAAAAAAATGTTCTTAAAAAGCCAAGCCAAGCCCACGCAAGGTAAGATGGCTGCCCAATTCTTGAAGATCTAGGCATCATAAAAGATGAATAACTAAAGAAAGTAGAACCTAAAAAGGAAATAATAATTTCATCAATAAATTTATTTTAATTACGAGGAATAATCTTGAAGAGTATAAGATGATAATCATCGCATTAAATTAAGTAGGGTATAGACAATACCTCGAATCTCACTTTAAGCATGCTAAAAAGGAGAATTAGCAGGAGGAAGACACCAGGATAGGATAGAAGAGACCCCACAATGGATTCACCTTTTTATTGCATTCTACGTTCAAAAATCCTGTTAATTTTTTTTTAAATGAGTACACTTAATATACATAAGTTTGTAGTGTGCATATATATAACGTCCCAATTTAATTTTACTTTGCATTATGGGTTGGGCCGGTACCCGCAATGAGAATTAAAACTAAGCAGTGAGCTAAAGGACAACACCTAAATACCGAGATATCGCAATAGAGATACGTCTAAAGAGAAAATTGATGACTTAATCATAAATCAAGAAGGCCCGTAATACCTCAGAGCCAACTACAAACATACGGACATAATTCTTCTCTCAGGTACATGGGTTACAATATTAGTTTCAAATGTGTAGGAAAACATGGAAATGAGAAAATAAAAGAAATATTTTAATTATATTTCTCACATACGTACATACAAGTATTTGTACATTTATATAGGAAGAGAGGAAGGAGCTAAAATCTCATTCTAAGATGTGAGACTAAATCCTAAGGAGACTCTATCTGGGTCATGTTATAGGCCTTTGTACATATTTTATTCAACACTCCCCCGCAAGCTGGAGCATACAGATCGTAAGCACCAAGCTTGCACAAGAACAGATAATATAGTGAGAATGTCAGCAACTTACCCTGCAGCAGGAACATGTTTTAATTCCATCTTCTTCAATTGAACCTTCTCCCGAATGAAGTGGCAGTCGACTTCGATGTGTTTGGTTCGATCATGAAATACATGATTCTTGGCAATATGGTATATCAGCTTGACTGTCGCAAAATAGATTGGCTGGTGAGGAAAGTTTGACTCACAGGTCACTCAGGAGGCTTTCCAACCATGTCAGCTCAGACACAACAGCGGTCATTGAACGATACTCAGCTTCAACGGATGAACGAGCAACCACGGACTGCTTCTTGTTGCGCCAGGTGATAAGGTATCCACCGAAGTAAGTACAGAATCCACTTGGAGAACGACGATCATCCAGAGAGCCACCATAGTCAGCATCAGAGTAAGCAATAAGAGACAAGGAAGAAGAAAGCTTGTATACACGCCCTTGTCCAGGAGCAGTCTTCAAATATCAGAGGATTCGCTCGACGGCCTGGAGGTGAGATATACGTGGAGTATTCATAAATCGACTTACAACTCCAACAGCAAATGATATATCAGGTCTTATAACTGTAAGATAAATCCGCTTCTCTACAAGATGACGATAATACTCTGGATTCCAAAGAAGAAGATCGGAGTCGAAGGCATGAGCGCAGAGCTTATGATTGACATCCATAGGTGTATTAGCAGGCTTGCATCCAGAATAGCCAGCATCGTGAAGAAGGTCAAGATAGTACTTCTGTTGAGGTAGGACAAGGCCATCAGGACGTCTTGCTACCTCGAGACCAAGTACCGAAGATTTCCCAGATCTTTAGTTTGAAAAACTGAGTTCAAGTGTTGCTTGATCATGTGTATTCCTTTGGAATCATCAAATGTAATCAAAATAGCATCGACATAAACCAAGAGAATCAATGTGCCTGTCGGACGATGACGAGTAAAGAGAGAGAAGTAAGCCGAGCTTCGAGTGAATCCAACATCACGAACAACCTTACTAAACTTGTCAAACCATGCTCGAGGAGACTGTTTGAGACCATAAAGTGATTTTTTGAGGTGACAGACAAGAGACTCCCCCGTGGTCTCAAACTCGGGAGGTTGGTGCATGCAGACAGTCTCTAAAAGGTCACCATTGAGAAAGACATTCTTGACATTCAATTGATGAAATGGACACTGTCGATGAACAACTAAGGAGATCAGGACATGAACAGTATTCAACTTTGCGACAGGTAAGAAGGTCTCATCATAATCAAAGCCTTGTTGTTGAGTAAACCCCCGAGCCACAAGACGAGCTTTTAGACGTTCAATTGCCCCGTCTGGACCATGTTTGGTCGCAAAGACCCACTTACATCCCACACATGTCTGTCCAGGAGGAAGAGGGACAAGATCCCAAGTCTGATTGGCCCAAAGAGCAGACATTTCCTCATGCATGGCCGTGCCCCGGATGTTGAAGAGCCTCCTGCAGAGAGTTAGGAATGGAAGTTGCGAATTTGTGGACATAAATGGCCATAAGGTGAGCAGTAGATACTTGTGTCGGATCTTCAGGCCGCGAGGTATCACTAGTAGGGGTAAATGTCGTAGGGCATCGGAACGAGGAGGGCGATGAGTGTACACACGAAGAAGATGTGGTTTGGAGGGTACTGGAATCGGGGTTGGGAGGAGTGGTGGAAGATGAGACGTAACAGGGACGGTAGGGCGTGGTAGTAACGTAGGTGCAGAAGGAGCTGGATGAAGAGAATGAAAAGGCTGGTCTTCGATGAAGGCCACATCCGCAGAATTGACAACCTTACGGTCATCAGGAGAGTAGCAGGCATAACCTTTCTGAGTGCGAGACTAACCAACGAACATATATTTTGTAGCACGATGAGCAAGCTTGTCAGTGGAAGGACCAAGATAATGGACATAGCAGGTACTTCCAAAGACGCGAAGTGTGATGGGAAAGGGAGGTGTGGAAGGAAATAGAAGATTAAAGGGAGTCGCATAGTTGAGAATGGAGGAGGGCATATGATTGATGAGGTAGCAGGCTGTAGAAACTGCAAAATTCCAGTAAAGTTTGGGAACTTGCATTTGAAACATAAATGAGTGGGCGACCTCAAGAAGGTGAAAATTTTTTTGCTCAGTCACACCATTTTGCTGGGGGTATAGACACATGAGGTTTGATGGATGATCCCAAACTCAGTACATAGATTAATAAAAGCATGGCTCGTATATTCGTGCATACTGCATTGTCAGTGTGAAGTGTCTTAATAGAGCTTGAAAATTGAGTACGAGTCTCAGTAATAAAAACACGAAACACATGAGTTAATTAAGAACGATCGTGAAGTAAATACAAACATGTCATGCGAGAGTAATCATCAATAAATGTAAGAAAGTAACGATAAACAGAAATACTAGTTGTTTTATAGAGTCCCCAAATATCAGAATGTACTAAAGCAAAAGGAGCATTGCTCTGAGTACAATGAGGAAGAAAAGACGAACGATGTTGTTTTCCGAAGATACATGACTCGCAAGTAAAGTCAGTGAGGGAGAGATCAGGAAGAGTTTTCTTGAGGATCGGGAGAGGAGCATGCCCAAGACGTCGGTGTCAAACAACAGAAGTGGCAGAGGAGAGAATTGTGGGTGGAATGTCCAAAGTATAGAGCTCATTGGACAATCGCCTTTTACCAATAATATTTTGCATCCGTCGATCCTGCACAACAAAAGATGAGGAAGAGAATGTTACACAGTAATCAAAGTCTTGAGTAAGACGGCTAACAGAAAGAAGGTTGAAAGGAGATCCCGGAACATGAAGAACCGAGTGAAGAGAGAATTAAAGTGAGGGGCATATCAGCAGAGCCAGAAACCGGGGTGGTGTCACAATTAGCCACCGTGATGAACTTGGGATGCGCAGAATGTAAGTACTAAGGCGGTTTCTGCGAAGTAATATGGTGTGTGGCACCCTAGTCCACAATCCAAGTTGAACTATGGGAGAGACAGGAGATGCCTTCATTGGAGATCGACGCAACAGAGCCAGATGAACCACTGATCATCCTTTGAAGATGTTGGAGCTGCGTGCGCAAGGCATCAATGTCGTTACGGGTGGTGGAGGTAGTATCGACCGCAATGAATGCATGTTGTTGTGGGGGCATACCATGCTTACGATAGCATGTTACCTCAAGATGACCATCCTGACCACAATGATAACGCTTAAGACGAGGCCTTCTGTTGCGTTCCCTACCCCGAGAAGTGGTGTGACCTCCACGAGCCGAAGGAGGAGCGGGGTGAGATGTGAAAGACTGCTGAAGGAGGAGCGGGGTGAGATGTAAAAGACTGTTGGAGGAGGGTCGGAGAAAGAGTCCCAGGAGCATGGGGGCGGTGTGACCTTTAATAGCATGGAGCACACATCCGAAAGAGAAGGAATTGTGGAGGAAGAAAGGATCTGAGCCCGGACGGCGGCCTTTGTGGAGATGCGGTGGAACACGGGCCATCATCATGGCGATGTCAACTGCTTCTTTCTATGCGCATTGGGCGACGAGGTCCGTTGTTGGAGGCTGATGTTGAATTCAGGCCTCAACTAGATTTTTGGATCGCGTAATAAAGGAGGTTAAGTCTCGTGTCACTCCGGATTCGAGAGATTGAAGGTCTGTGATGATGTCAAACAGGTGTTGCAGGTTGTCCTTGCCAGAATAGAGGGAGTGAAGTTCCTCCCACATGGCCTTGGCCGTCTCATGATACATGGTCATCCGATATGGTTCACTGTCCATAGAGTTTAGGATCCATGATTGGACACGGACGTCATCACGAAGCCATTCCTTGGTGGGCTCGGTAGGAGTTGTCTTTGTCAAATGATGAAAGAGGTCTTTGGTTTGCAGAACACGGCGAACGGAGTGCACCCACTCAACAAAGTTCTTCTTCCCACTAAGAGAGAGAGTGGTGATTTGAAGCTCATCGCGAGTTTCAGGTAGAGGTGTTGTTGCACGGGCCGGAAGAGACGAGGCATCATTCACATCCATGACTCTTGGAGAGGAGCGCGGTCACGACAGAGAGCTCGCGGAGAAGACAGGGGAATAGAAGCAGTGAATAGAGGAACAGGCGAACAGTAGCTCTATCGGATATGAGCCCTGGCAGTTAGAGGAGGCGGACAGGTGTTCTGGCGAAGCCAAGGAGGTCAGAGGCAGTGAACAAGAAGAATGAGCTCGGGCAGACATGGGTTTTGGCGAAGCCAAGGAGGTCAATGGCAGCGAACAGGAAGACTGAGCTCGGGCGGACAGAAGCAGCGAACAGGAGCGATCACAATCAAATTCAGCGAGCGGGAACGCCGAACAGGAGCGATCAGAAGCAGCGAACAGGAGCTATGAGCTCTGGCGGACAGGAGCGCTGGCGAGCAGGAGTGGCGAGCAGGAGACAGGGGCGGCCATCAGACTCAGCGGGCTGACGTTGAGAGCAGGAGATCGGGTTGGCAGGGGTTGCGATCAAACACAGCGAGAGGGAGTGGCGACCAGACGCAGCAAGCAGAACCTTCGATCAGAGGATTGGCGACCAACGCGGGTAGAGAGGAGAAGCCGCAGGAATCCTTGAAGTCGTGGGTCCCGGTTTGGCAGCAGGGAGAATTTATAAAAGGATGAGGGGAGGAAGCAATCGATTGCAGAGGGAGAAAAACCGTTGCTCGCGGTTAGCGGAAGGGAGCTCGTGGTCAGGAGAGGAGAGCAGAAAACAAAATTTAGGATCCATTTTGCTCTGATACCATGTACGAAAACATGGAAATGAGAAAATAAAAGAAATATTTTAATTATATTTCTCACATATATACATACAAGTATTTGTACATTTATATAGGAAGATAGGAATGAGCTAAAATCTCATTCTAAGATGTCGGACTAAATCCTAAGGAGGTAATGGGCTCTATCTGGGTCTTGCTATGGGCCTTTGTAAATATTTTATTCAACAAAATGTTACATCAAAAAAGATAAATAACCAAACTACTGACTACATTAACTGAAGAAGCATCAAGGTGTCTTCTCACAGATGATTCCTGATAAGAGAAATGTCAAGCAAAAGAAAAGAGTTAGTCCACTGGCTCAGCGACACTCATCTCCTCAAGCGCTATAAATGTTCTAAGGGATGGAAGGGGATTATGCAAGATGTCAAATCAACAATAGTTGCATAAGAGAATTAGTTACAGAATTATAAGCACATGACACTACTACACCATAAGATTAAAGTGGTAAGGGAACAAGTGCATTATAATATAACAATGGTGCATGGTAGGAAAATTGATGCAGCACGCCCAGGGCCGACCCACCCTGGCTCGGCCAGAAGGAACACGTTCCAGTCGCACTGCCGGCTGCACTTTTTTGATGCAGCACGCCCAGGGCCGACCCACCCTGGCTCGGCCAGAAGGAACACGTTCCAGTCGCACTGCCGGGCTGCAACCCAAGCACCCCAACCCGTCTCCGGCCCCACCACAGAGCCGTTAGGTTGTTGAGGCCAGGGCTCGATCACCCGACCTCCTTGATAAAGAGTCTTCAGGCAGACTCTCATCACCAGCTGCAGCTCAGTTGGTGATGAGAGTCTGCCTGAAGACTCTTTATCAAGGAGGTCGGGGGATCGAGCCCTGGCCTCAACAATCTAACGGCTCTGTGGTGGGGCCGGAGACGGGTTGGGGTGCTTGGGCTGCAGCCCGGCAGTGCGACTGGAACGTGTTCCTTCTGGCCGAGCCAGGGTGGGTCGGCCCTGGGCGTGCTGCATCAAAAATGCTTATTAAACTATAAGTCTTTGACTTGCAAAATACTTATATATCACTATAATTGAACATAATAACGATTCTAACTTTAACCGCTACATCTTAAAGATCCAAGATATCCGCGTATGTTTGTGTGTCAAGAGATCTGTTACGCCCCCGCTACGCTTTACGGGGCGTCATTACGTACGGAGGAGCAACGGCGCGCTAAACAACGGGGCTGAGCCCCCATGCAGTGAACCGGCCGGCCGAGGGCTGAACCAGGCGGGTTCAGCCCTCCTTGGAGGGGCCGGCCGGCCCCCTCCTTGCCCGGGTATTTATATACCCGGGCAGCCCCCCTTTTGGGGGTATGCAAGAATTGTTCCTGGTTAGTATTCTCCCTCTTTAGACCTAATCTCTCCTCTCTTTCTCTAGATCTTCTCCTCTCTCAATCTCTCTAGTAGTTGTGCCCTAACATTTGGTATCAGAGCCGTTCTTTCTCTCGGACATGGTGACCACTCGCATTCAAGAAGAGTCCTCACGGATTGAGGCCCTAGAGGAGAACATGGTTGGTCTCACCGACTCTATGGCAGCCATGGAAGGACGAATCGACGCTCGTGTGGAGGAGTTGAAGGCCTTGTTGAAAGGGAAAGCCACTACGGGTGAGCATTCGATCGGATCGGGTGCGGATGTAGCGGCAAATGCCGCGCGGCTTGCGGAAGGCGGGCGTCTGTCGGACGACGAGCGCGTGCGGGCGAGCGGGTTTCCGCCTGGCACGGGCTGAATTCCTCCTGGCGGGGGCTGGTGGGGGCTGGCAGGGGGCTGGAGGCCCTAGTGGCGCGACGTACGGGACAGCAGGGGGCTCGGCAGCGGCATACGGGGCAGCAGTAGGCTCGGCAGCGGCATACGGGGGTGCGGCGGGGTCGATTCCGCCAGGACCGGCAGCAGGAGGGGTCGGCGACCTCGGAGCGGGCCAGGGGCAGCGCTGGCCGGAGCCAGGGGGGTTTCGTCGAGGCTGGGAGGAGCCGGTTGGGCTCCGGCGACCTCCAGATCCTGCGGGATACCAAGGGGGAGGGCTTCTCCCTCCTCCCCGTGGGTTTGGGTCGCCGGGCATGGCTGGATTTGGCCAAGCGTGGGCCGGACAACAACAACCCCCCCTGGGGAAACGGTCAGTACCAAGGCTACGGATTTGAGCAAGGTGAGCCCGCAAGACGGGAAGGAGGCCATGGGGCACAACGCTTGACTCCCGGATTAACTCGCATGTACTTCCCGGAGTTCGAGGGCGGCGACGCGTTGGAATGGATTCAAAAGGCAGAACTCTTCTTTCAGTATCATGAGGTGCCGGAAGGGCAGTGGGTGCAGTTGGCGTCCTTCCACTTGAAGGACGACGCTTACCAGTGGACGCAGGGGGTCCTGCGGGGACGGGAGTACGTGCCGTGGGGAGAGTTTGTGGATGGTTTTACGGCCAGATTCGGGCCACTGGAGTACGAGAACTTCGAGGCCCTTCTTCAGAAGCTCCGTCAGAAGGGGTCAGTGATGGAGTACCGCACCGAGTTCGAGAAGTTGGCGAACCGAGTTCAGTGGTCGGAGAGGACTCTCTACAGTTGTTTCATATCAGGGCTCGGCCAGAAGGAACACGTTCCAGTCGCACTGCCGGCTGCACTTTTTTGATGCAGCACGCCCAGGGCCGACCCACCCTGGCTCGGCCAGAAGGAACACGTTCCAGTCGCACTGCCGGGCTGCAACCCAAGCACCCCAACCCGTCTCCGGCCCCACCACAGAGCCGTTAGGTTGTTGAGGCCAGGGCTCGATCACCCGACCTCCTTGATAAAGAGTCTTCAGGCAGACTCTCATCACCAGCTGCAGCTCAGTTGGTGATGAGAGTCTGCCTGAAGACTCTTTATCAAGGAGGTCGGGGGATCGAGCCCTGGCCTCAACAATCTAACGGCTCTGTGGTGGGGCCGGAGACGGGTTGGGGTGCTTGGGCTGCAGCCCGGCAGTGCGACTGGAACGTGTTCCTTCTGGCCGAGCCAGGGTGGGTCGGCCCTGGGCGTGCTGCATCAAAAATGCTTATTAAACTATAAGTCTTTGACTTGCAAAATACTTATATATCACTATAATTGAACATAATAACGATTCTAACTTTAACCGCTACATCTTAAAGATCCAAGATATCCGCGTATGTTTGTGTGTCAAGAGATCTGTTACGCCCCCGCTACGCTTTACGGGGCGTCATTACGTACGGAGGAGCAACGGCGCGCTAAACAACGGGGCTGAGCCCCCATGCAGTGAACCGGCCGGCCGAGGGCTGAACCAGGCGGGTTCAGCCCTCCTTGGAGGGGCCGGCCGGCCCCCTCCTTGCCCGGGTATTTATATACCCGGGCAGCCCCCCTTTTGGGGGTATGCAAGAATTGTTCCTGGTTAGTATTCTCCCTCTTTAGACCTAATCTCTCCTCTCTTTCTCTAGATCTTCTCCTCTCTCAATCTCTCTAGTAGTTGTGCCCTAACATTTGGTATCAGAGCCGTTCTTTCTCTCGGACATGGTGACCACTCGCATTCAAGAAGAGTCCTCACGGATTGAGGCCCTAGAGGAGAACATGGTTGGTCTCACCGACTCTATGGCAGCCATGGAAGGACGAATCGACGCTCGTGTGGAGGAGTTGAAGGCCTTGTTGAAAGGGAAAGCCACTACGGGTGAGCATTCGATCGGATCGGGTGCGGATGTAGCGGCAAATGCCGCGCGGCTTGCGGAAGGCGGGCGTCTGTCGGACGACGAGCGCGTGCGGGCGAGCGGGTTTCCGCCTGGCACGGGCTGAATTCCTCCTGGCGGGGGCTGGTGGGGGCTGGCAGGGGGCTGGAGGCCCTAGTGGCGCGACGTACGGGACAGCAGGGGGCTCGGCAGCGGCATACGGGGCAGCAGTAGGCTCGGCAGCGGCATACGGGGGTGCGGCGGGGTCGATTCCGCCAGGACCGGCAGCAGGAGGGGTCGGCGACCTCGGAGCGGGCCAGGGGCAGCGCTGGCCGGAGCCAGGGGGGTTTCGTCGAGGCTGGGAGGAGCCGGTTGGGCTCCGGCGACCTCCAGAACCTGCGGGATACCAAGGGGGAGGGCTTCTCCCTCCTCCCCGTGGGTTTGGGTCGCCGGGCATGGCTGGATTTGGCCAAGCGTGGGCCGGACAACAACAACCCCCCCTGGGGAAACGGTCAGTACCAAGGCTACGGATTTGAGCAAGGTGAGCCCGCAAGACGGGAAGGAGGCCATGGGGCACAACGCTTGACTCCCGGATTAACTCGCATGTACTTCCCGGAGTTCGAGGGCGGCGACGCGTTGGAATGGATTCAAAAGGCAGAACTCTTCTTTCAGTATCATGAGGTGCCGGAAGGGCAGTGGGTGCAGTTGGCGTCCTTCCACTTGAAGGACGACGCTTACCAGTGGACGCAGGGGGTCCTGCGGGGACGGGAGTACGTGCCGTGGGGAGAGTTTGTGGATGGTTTTACGGCCAGATTCGGGCCACTGGAGTACGAGAACTTCGAGGCCCTTCTTCAGAAGCTCCGTCAGAAGGGGTCAGTGATGGAGTACCGCACCGAGTTCGAGAAGTTGGCGAACCGAGTTCAGTGGTCGGAGAGGACTCTCTACAGTTGTTTCATATCAGGGCTCAAGGAGTACATTCGTGACGAGGTGCAGGCTCTCATGCCTCGTTCGTTGAACCACGTCATTACCTTGGCACGCATTCAGGAGGAGCGGTTCAACAGACAGCGAGCCCGCACCACGAGTAGGCCGACTACGGCTCCCGCCACAACAGCACGACGGGAGCAACCCGCGGGTAACAAACCGACCGTGACTCGGTTATCGTGGAGTGAGTTGGCGGCTCGGAAGGAGAAAGGGCTATGCTTTAATTGCGATGAGAAGTTTGTGCCCGGCCATAAATGCCAGAAGATACAGGTCTTCATGTTACAGCAGGATGGGGACGATGAGCCGGCTCCAGATGCGGAGTTGGAGGTGGACTTGGACGAGAGGGAGTTCGGGGTTTTTCTTCATGCTCTTGAGGGTTGCGCTCCCCCGCTTACTATGCGGCTGGCGGGCCGGATCGCCCAAGAGAAGGTTACTATTTTGGTGGACAGTGGGAGCACCCACAATTTCATACACCCCGACGTGGCACGGCGAGTTGGGCACGTGGTTGACAAGGGGGTTGCCTTTCATGTTATGGTGGCGGATGGCAGCAAGTTGCGATGCGAAGGGGTGCTGAAGGAAGTGGAGTTGCGGCTACACGGCTATGTGGGGCGGACTGACGTCTACCTGTTACCTATTCGGGGCTCAGACATGGTGCTGGGAGTTCAGTGGTTGCGCCAATTACAGCGGGTGACTTTCGACTGGGACCACATGACTATGGAGTTTGTGCACGGGGACAAGCAGTTTGCTTGCAGGGTCTCATGTCCTCTCCTATTAAGGAGGTTTCTCTGCGCAGCATGCAGCGGTTGAGCGGGGATGGACAGATGATGGCCGTCCTTCGGGAGGTCCAGACCGGCGACCCCACGCCTTCTGAGGTACCGGTTCAGTTACAGTTACTTCTGACCGCTTATGCTGATGTTTTTCAGGAGCCGCGCACTTTACCTCCGGCAAGGTTCCGAGATCACCGTATTCCGCTCAAGGCGGGCGCTGCGCCTACGAATCTTCGTCCATACCGCTACCCACACATCCAGAAGGCGGAGATCGAGCGCAGTGTCCGCGAAATGCTGGAAGCCGGCATCATTCGGCCGAGTACGAGTTCCTTCTCGGCCCCCATTTTCTAGTAAAAAAAAAGGACGGTTCCTGGACATTTTGTGTGGACTACCGTGCCTTGAACGGCGCTACTGTCAAAGATAACTTTCCGATCCCTCATATAGAAGAGTTACTGGATGAGCTGCATGGGGCGCAGCGGTTCACCAAGCTGGATCTTCGTTCCGGATATTATCAGATTTTGATGGCTCAGGAGGACGTCCATAAGACGGCCTTCCGGACACATGACAGCCATTATGAGTTCTTGGTTATGGCAAATGGGCTGACTGGAGGGCCCGCTACATTTCAGGCCAACATGAACGAGATATTCAGAGACTTTCTGCGGGTGTTTGTTCTGATATTCTTTGATGATATACTCATCTACAGCGCGAACTGGGAGGACCACGTGGGCCACGTGGAACAGGTCCTTGCCCGACTTCGACAGCACCATCTCTATTCCAACCGTTCTAAGTGCTCCTTTGGTCAGGAGGAGGTGGAGTACTTGGGTCATTTGGTCTCCGGTCAAGGCGTCCGGGCCGACCCATGAAAGATTCAGAGTATGCAGTCGTGGCCGCGGCCGGTTACAGTCCGCGCCTTGCGGGGCTTTTTGGGGCTCACAGGGTATTACCGGCAGTTTGTGCAGAACTATGGCAAGATAGCCCGGCCACTGACCCAGCTGTTGCAGAAGGACTCCTTTTCTTGGAGCGAGGAGGCGGAGGAGGCATTTCAGGCCCTCAAAAGGGCCATGACCACCACGCCAGTTCTGGCCTTACTGGATTTCACACAGGAGTTCGTTCTGGAGACGGTTGCCTCAGGTGTCGGCATTGGGGCGGTTTTGATGCAGGCAGGGCGGCCGCTAGCCTTTTACAGCAAGGCTTTGGCCCCTCGTACTTTGGGCCTCTCGGCCTACGAGAAGGAGATGTTGGCGATTATTCATGCGGTGGCTGTTTGGCGACCATATCTGTTGGGCCGACACTTTAAGATCCGGACGGATCACCAGAGCTTGAAGCATTTCCTAGACCAACGGGTCTCCTCGCCGTTACAGCAGAAATGGGTGACTAAGCTTCTCGGTTACGACTACGAGATTGTGTATCGCCGGGGTAAAGAGAATGTGGTCGCCGATGCTCTCTCTCATCTGCCAGAGGCTACTCTCGCTCATATTTCGGGGCCGTTGGTTGATTCCGTGGAGGATATTCAGGAAGAGGTCCGGCGATCCGATACGCTGCGTCCGTTGGTGGAGGCCTTACAGAGGGGAGAGACCGTCGCAGCTGGCTATCACTTGTGTAATGGCCGGCTTTACTATCGGGGACGGGTGGTCGTGCCCGCTGATTCAGCCTGGAAGACCGTGTTGATGCATGAGTTCCACTCGTCGCCCACAGGAGGGCATGCGGGGGTGCTCCGGACCCTTCAGAGGGCGAGGGCGAACGTTTTCTGGTCAGGCATGCGTCGGGACATTCAGCAGTTCGTTCGGCACTGCGAGATCTGTCAGCGGCAGAAATATGAAACCTCTTCTCCGGCAGGGCTGCTTGTACCGTTGGAGATTCCGCAACAGATTTGGGACACGGTGTCCATGGACTTCATTGATGGACTGTCGAAGTCTAAAGGGAAGTATGTCATTCTAGTGGTGGTGGACAAGTTGTCCAAGTATGGCCATTTTCTGGCGCTCAGCCATCCGTACACCGGGGAGTCTGTGGCCACACTCTTTGCTCGAGAGGTCGTCCGCCTGCATGGCCTCCCCCGCGCCATTATTTCTGATCGGGACCCAACCTTCGTCAGTGGGTTCTGGAAGGAGCTGTTCCGGCTGCAGGGCACTCGCTTACACTTCAGCACGGCCAACCACCCGCAGTCGGATGGTCAGACGGAGGTGCTTAATCGTGGGGTCGAGACTTATCTGCATTGCTTTGTGATGGATGAGCCGCGAAGTTGGCCGGACTGGTTGCATTGGGCCGAGTATTGTTACAACACGGCATACCACTCCACCAGCAGGATGACACCATTTGAGGTGGTTTACGGCCGACCTCCCCCTACCCTGGGCAGCTATGAGGCCGGGAGCACCGCTCTTCCAGCGGTGGATCGTGCTCTGCTAGACCGGGATCGCATGTTGGTCACACTTCGGGAGAATCTCCGTCTAGCCCAGGATCGCATGAAGACCCAAGCGGACAAGCACCGCACTGAGCGGGAGTTCGCCGTGGGTGACGAGGTGTTCCTCAAGCTCCAGCCGTACCGGCAGTTGTCCGTTGCTCGTCGCGGCAATCAGAAACTGTCCCCACGCTACTACGGTCCCTTTCAGATTGTCAACAGGGTGGGACCGGTAGCTTATACACTGGCTTTACCGGAGGGGTCGCGCATCCATCCTACGTTCCATGTCTCTTTGCTCAAACGGAAGGTAGGGCCGCATGTACAACCGAGTACCTTGTTACCGGAGGTCACTTCGGCAGGTGAGCTGCGGCCGCTCCCTGAAGATATTTTGATGCTCAAGTGGAAGAATCGGGGCGCGGAATACCGGCCCGAGCTGTTGGTCAAATGGAAGAACCTGTCGCCGGCACACAATTCGTGGGTGGACTTCTTCGACTTCAAGGAGCTCTGCCCCGACTACCACCTTGGGGACAAGTTGGTTCTTGATGGGGAGGGGAATGTTACGCCCCCGCTACGCTTTACGGGGCGTCATTACGTACGGGGGAGCAACGGCGCGCTAAACAACGGGGCTGAACCTTCCGGTTCAGCCCCCATGCAGTGAACCGGCCGGCCGAGGGCTGAACCAGGCGGGTTCAGCCCTCCTTGGAGGGGCCGGCCGGCCCCCTCCTTGCCCGGGTATTTATATACCCGGGCAGCCCCCCTTTTGGGGGTATGCAAGAATTGTTCCAGGTTATTATTCTCCCTCTTTAGACCTAATCTCTCCTCTCTTTCTCTAGATCTTCTCCTCTCTCAATCTCTCTAGTAGTTGTGCCCTAACAAGATCACACACGCCTCACACGGTGTGGTCAATTGTGCTTAGTATGGTCAAATCGCTACCATGACTGGTACTCAATTCTCGGACCAGGCTCCCGTGAGCTATGATGTATTTCCAGTGTATTGAACATGGCATCGGCCAATATCATATACTCTAACTCATGTATTTGAGTATAGTAACATCAGAAGTACACATGCTACTTTTCAAAAACACTTAAAAAATCACAAGATCAAATTGTTCACACTTTTTTCAGGCATGGAACAAAAGGTAGAAAAATAATCTTACTTGTGAATATTATCATGGGTGATGATTTACAAAGATTGAAAAATTAAAGAAACTCCCATAAATATAATTTGATACTAAATAACTCAGTAAATTAAAATAATTTCTAGAAGAGAAAATTGCCAAATGTAAGAAAGTTATTCTTATCTCCCATACAAATATAGTGTTGACCTATTAACACAAATTGAAATGCTAGTGACGCAGGGGAGGGTGGGGAGTGCAATTCTAGGCTATGCAAACCCTAACGGTGCAGTGTTGGAGAAAATCTAGCCGATGACCTAGAATGATGCAAGCATGCAAAGAAACATCCGACAATGAATTGTAGCTAATAATAATTTTAAATAAAGCGTACCACGAATATCACGGAGTATCTAAAGATAGCTTGAAAGGTTTGATCTGCGTGACCGGGAGCACTAGAAATTTAAAACGCAATAAAATAAGTTGTGTTTAGTCAAAACCAGGTCAAAGAGAACAAAATATACTACAAAGACAAGTATCCACTCATTTAGTCTTCAACCTGTACAAATGAAAAGGAAAGAAACCAAATAAAGAAATTCACGAGCATAGGAGTTAGCAGGCGATGGAGGGAGGATATAAGGTGGTCGTGGAGGATTGTAGTGGTTGCCAAGGGTGGCAAGACGATTGTAGGGGGTGTAGAGGGATGGTGTGGGTTAGAGGGTGGATGGAATGGACGACTTGGGTTGGAGGTAGACGGGTGGTGGTCAGCTAGGGTTGGAAGGGGCTGGAAGTGCAGGTCAAGGCAGAGGTGGGTTGGAGATGGTCAGTCTAAGGCATGAATCAGGCTGAAGGTGGTCGGCCAGGATTGGCATCAGGATAGAGAACGGCGAAGGCACTGGTAAATAGGGGAAAAACAAAGAGGAAGATAATACTTAGGAGTTGACATTTAAGGCTCGCGGAGTCGGCACCGCAGATGACTGGAAGATCCTGGAAAAGCTCTCCAATATAACTAAAACAATCCCCTCTTATGCTCATATAAATAGACATCCTCTAGGGCAGACATTATGAACGGCCCAAATTGCGCGCTCATAATGGTTGTCAAATCTCCAAAAATAAAAAACAGAAAAAATAAATAGACAGAAATAATTTTCGTCGTTCAGGACGCAACTACGGCCTCCGATCATCCAGATGATGATCCGATCAAAGCCTCTTACAAGTGTAAACTTGTGTGTGACCGGGTTGGTGGTGACTCGCATGCGAACCGCAATCCCCATCAACTCCCTCGGCTTGAAAGTATTCAAATAGTTGTCAACTCGTATAAATGAAACGTAAAGAAACCAAATAAAGACACTCAAATGAGCATAGAAGTTTGTATGCGATGGAGGGAGATCTGGTTGTCGTGGAGGGTTGTGATGGTTGTCAGGGGTGGCAAGGCGATTGTAGGGGTTGTAGAGGGATGGCATGGGCCAGTGGTTGGTTGGAATGGACAGATATGGCTAAAGGTGGACTAGTGGTGGTTGGCCAGGGTTGGAAGAGGCGGGAAGTGGTCTGTCATGGCAAGAGTGGGTTGGAGGTGGTCGGTCTGGGCATGGATCAGGTTGGAGGTGGTCGGCCAGGGTTGGAATCAGGCTGGAGAGGGTGGAGACGCTAGTAAAGAGGTAAGAAATAAGGAAGAAGATGTTATTAGGAGTCGGTACTTAGGGTTTGAAGGAGTCAGCACCACGGATGACTGGGGATCTTGGAAAAACTCTCCAATATAACCAAAACCAGCCCTCTTATGCTCATATAAATAGAGAAATCTTTTAGAGTAACCATTATGAACGGACCATATTGTGCCCTCAAAATGGCTGTCAAATCTCGAAAAAAAAAACGAAAATAATAAATAAAAATACATTGAAATAATTTGTCGTCACTCATGGCACAAAACGGTCCTCAATCATTCAGATGATGATCTGATCAACGCCTGTTGCGAGCGTAGACCCGTGCGGGCCTGGTCAGTGACGACCCACTCACGAATCGCAATCCTGTCAACTCTCCCCAGCATGAAAACATTCATCTCTGTTAAATGAAGATGATTGTACTCTCGACGTAGTCCACCTTTACACACTCAAGCCCCTTCTGGGCCAGGATATTGACATAATTACCACTGTTAATAGCGAGTTTACATAGGGAAATAAGTATAAAATATGGTGGTGCACCTTTGATTCTCTTCTACAAGCGGGACATCTCAGTCATCTCACAACTCACGTCTCGAGGGCCTTATCGGCATCGCTGTCCCAACTCTGCTCGAGTGTCACAACGATCTCCTTCATAGTGAACTCAACAAGATCAAGTATGTCCTCATCAATCTATAGATTCCTCGTATGGAACTAAGCAACTACATGGCCTCTACCTTAAAATCTAAAGCACTGGAATCTCCCATGCTCGGGGGCCCCTATAACGAATGATTTACCCTTTGTGTCCACAAAGGCACGACTGAGTGTGGCAGTGGCGGTCCCAGACTGAGGAGGCCTCATATAAGTCGAGCTATCAAGTTGCGAAATCACTTGCTTCAGACCCATATTGGGAAGATATTGCTCGTACTCAAGGGTGAGTTGGTATATCTGCTCAACTGTCTATAAGCGACGGGGAACCAGTTCCCTACAAATGTCAGAGACCTACTCAAAAGGGGGATGTGGCCTCAACGATCTCCTATTGAATATTGCTCCTCACCACAAGCTCATTGAATTGTGTCAAGTACTTCGGAACAGAGAGGGTCCTCTGTCGTAAGGCATGAAGTTGGTCGAGAAACTGGTTCCTCTAGGAGGTAATGAAATATTTCTCTTGCAACGTATGCTTCATATTCACCCATCTGACGATTGGGTAATAATTATCTCTCTAACGTCCACTAAAGGCTCATTCAATAAATTTTGGCATGCCCTCATAATTTCATCTAGGCAAATCAGACACGACGCTTATCAAATATCTCATACTAATTGAAGTAGAAGTCCACATCCAATATTCAATCACTAAAAGCCTTCAAGTCCAACTAATTGTCAAAAAAAGAGGGTAGCCATGGGAACGAGGTGAATTATATTGTCCCCTTCTCAAAGGAGGGATGAGATCACAAGTGAAGACATCCCTAACATGACATTCATGGGGAGCTAGAGGGTCACAGGCTTCTTCTTGACGATCTGCATGGGTTTTAACGATCTCTCACGAACGAGGTGTAATGCCCTAAATTTACCTCCCCTTGGTTCATTCTTTTGGTGGAGGATGTGTATGTGACTATGTGGCACCTTGGTGTCGAGTGTGCTTGAAGATTAGATTAGCTTGATTTGAGGGCAGAGGAGTTTTTAAGGCAATGTTGATGGAATAAGGCCACTTTTATGGTCATATATAGATGGGTAATATTTTGAATAGTGTGAGGGTTGTGTTCAGGAATTTGTGGGACTGCCTGGAGGCAGAAAATAAAGTAAAAATATTTTACACGCCCTAGGTACATGTCGTGTAACATGGGTGTATAACCTGAGAAGACTGGGGTAGGGCTTCCCGAGAGCTAGAATGCATTTTGGTTGAAAATAGACAGTGCACGCCCTAATTACACGCCAATGTTCCAGGGCATGTTCGGGTCATTTTTGCTTAAAATGACATATTATCAAAGAAAGCAATTGAAGCTAAGACAACATGTATGACCTATGTACTGACCAAACAACAACCACAAGATCAAACAAAAGGAGTTCTCAACCTCAATTTTGTGACTAATAGAAATATCCCCCCCCCCCCCCGCTTAAGGCGAATTGTTGTAAGATTTATGGCCAAGGTTGATTTCTGCACATAATTATTTTACCATGTTGTTCATTATTATATTTGATGTATTGTTCTGAGTGTTATTTACTTACATGTATATATAATTATAGACTACTTTGTTTCCTCATTAGTGTGCATGTTAATCTCTAAAACCATGTTTACAAAACAAAACAAAAACGCATGTGAAACATATTTTATTTCTAACTTCAAAATAATAAGTTCGTCGATGCCCTTCTACTTTTTCCCCTCTATAAATGATTATTTGTTAGAAGTGAGCAGTTTCCTCTTATTTTCTTTTCCCTAATACTTTCTTCCTCTATCCAATCATTAAACACCATGTGTGCAATTTGGGACGGCGAGTTCATTGGGGAACAAAGATTATAATGCATTATGTGCAATATTATTATTCCTCATCCACAATAATGTTGAATTAAGAAAGAGCAAGAAAAATAATTATTTTAATTGACTACCCCAATCCATACCTTATAAGAAGAAATACTGCTCGGCAAGGGCCTTGCAATTGATTCCACCAAAACATAAGACAAAGAAACAAGTAGGATCAAGAAAAACCAATAATGGAAGTCTCTCCAAAAGAATTAGTTTAAACAAGCACTTGGAAATAGTCCAAACCATATATAAGTAATGCTTAACTATCAAAAGTGAAACTTGGAGTCTACAATTGCAAAAAGATATTTAAAAAAGTGATTGGTAGTAATGACTATTATGTATTTTTCATTTTTGTAGTAAATATTTGAATAATATTAAATAGTTCATTGGGTTTCAATAAACTTGTGCAAAAAGCAATCCCATGTTGAAAATTCGCTTACACTGTGTTAGTTAAAAGTGGCCATTGCGTCTAACAGAAGTAAAGTTGAAATTCACCTATCCTATATTCCTATGTTGAAAAGTAATCCTTGTTTCTTTATCAAGGGAAAACATGAGCTGCAATCACTTTACCTGAAAGTATATTAAGACCCTACTTGGGATGGCGGAGTACCTACGGCCGAAAATCCGTGGATTTCGTGCTTGTGCGGTACGCAAAACGCCGACTGCGGCGCCGCCAAACGGTCGTGGAGCTACGAATGTATTCTGCAGATCTGTGTAGCGGAATATCCGCAGCTTCAAACAGGGCCTAAGGCGTGAATTTATGTTTCGTTGAAACACATAATATGTCGGTCTCTTAAGGCTTGGACTTCACAAATTAATGGCCCTTTACCTAAATTTTGGAACATCAAAAGGAGTTTTTAATTGGTCTAAACCCTAATATTTAATCAAATATTTTTCTCCTATGTTATTTGGATGTAAAAAAGATTATGTTCAAGTATTGAAATTCTCCATTTCATGGATGTGATTCAAATTCAAGAATCTTTTCTTATCAAATTCAGTCGTCACTTTCCTCTTTGTATATTCCTGTTTTCGTTCTATTCCTATTTTGGTGCCTTTTTATATTTTGACTTAATTTAAATGAGTGAAATGTTTATCATCAATATTACCCAACTGAAATCTACATCTAAAATTGAAACAAGGAACCGTATGATTTGAAGCAATCTCCGCTCTTGTGGCTTTTATGATTCTGCGGCAAGGATATTTACACCTTTAATCTCTTAATTACTACCTTTCTTTTATCTCCATCTGAAGTTTAGTTCTAGTTAGATTTACATTATAGCTCTCTTACATGATTATCGGTATGCTTAATCTGAATTTTAACATATCATTTAAAAAACCCTAAAATGCTGTTTAATAACCCTGTATCTTTGTGAATTTCTTGTCTTCAGCCAAGTAATTGATCAAAATAGTATACAAAATCAAATTTGGTATTAGATCTTAGGTTACTGTCATTACAAATCAACGCAAACATAGGCTTCGTTTGGCATGGCTTATTTGCTCCGGTGAGTTTGGACAAAAACACTACCATCATAGAATGTATGTTTGGCAAGACAATGGTTACGACCGTCACCAAGAAAAGAAAACTAGTTCTGAATATAAAAGTGGATGAAGTTCCTTAGGTGAGGTCGGGCGTTCACGAACGATGGTTCGTAACCACCGCATTCACGACCGCCACCGCCGCGACAAACGGAGCCTTAGCATCAAGTTTGCATGACATCATATATGTAATGGATCTTCTCAGACTTTGAGAGGTAAATTGAATTTCATACCAGTCCAGCAAGATTAAATGTATCATGAATTCATCCATCTAAGAGGTTACATAGATCATTGGTGGTTTCAATACCAAAATATCCACCACAGAACCCGAATCATGCTTAATTTTGTGTATCTTCCTCGAAAAGCGCAAGGCAAATACTCTTGTTCATGATGGACAAGATGAAACTATTGGCCCTATTTTTCTGTTAAGAGGATGGGAGATGTTATCACCAAGAGTCCATACAAATTTGTATGTTAAGAGGTTATGTGTATCTTCCTTTTTGCAAACCGCGAGAGCCGTTTGATGTTTGGCTTTGATGCTTCATTTTTAGGTATAAAAACTTATCTCTAATCTATAATACATACTTGAATTAATAGACATCATTTCATGATTTTTTGCAGGCGCCCGCTATGATTTCATTTGGATGATGTTACTTTATATGACAAATGTGTGTTAGCGAATGGTGGCTTACTTGCTACTAATTTCATATTAATATCAAGTGTTTTGTAATATATACAATATATATGTACTTACTTTTTTGTTTTAAGAACTTGGTTATTTTTCTAAGTTACTTTTTGATCTGCGAATAACAAAGTCGTCTGCAGTTCTATTTTGTTGGCCTGTAATTAACAATTGGCTGCATATATCTAAAACAGGTCAGTCATTAAAATCGGTCTAAAATAAACTAGGTACGAGTGCATCGTGTTCCTCTGTGAAGGATGACTGATTATGAAAGTTTTTTTTTAGGGAGAAGTTTCATTCCACACCAGGGAGGAGAGTAATACTTCGATTTAGTTCGATTCGTACAGAAACCGCAAATGTCATTTGATATTACAGTTATCATAAAAATTTTAAATTAACTAATTAACAGCATATGTTGTTGGGGTAAAAATGAAAAAAAATATGGGACTCCACAATTGGATTTCTTTTTTCCTGATTCTTTTCCTTGGCTTTGAAAAAATATTACAAAAAAACACCACTGCACAATATAAAAACTTTTTTATATATAGTGTATACGAGCAGCTCCGCACGGGCTTCGCCCGTGCTCGCTAACTCTTAGCGGGCTGCGCCCGCATTCGAGCGGCCTGCACCCGCATTTGCTCGCTGACTCTTAGCGGGCTACGCCCGCATTCGAGCGGGCTACGCCCGCATACAACAGTACCCGGCCGGCGACGACGGGCTTCGCCCGCAACATATACATATGAGTACTTAAAATGACCGTAAAAAATATACATCAATATTTATTTTGTAATAAAATATTCGTATATACATAAAAACTTTATATATAAATATATATATAATAGGTTTATGACAATAGCTTATCATGGGTGTAGGAGTTCTAGTCAAAACTTTTTAGATTTGATGAATTTTTTTTATAAGGATATCATGCAAATACATAAATGGGCATAAGATTTATATAATTACAAAACTTTATTAATATATGTTAAGTAATTAGCATAAAAGGAGAAGGTTATATTGGGCATGTTTTGAATGTTGTACCAAAGGCAACTTTTTCTCTTTATTGTACTAAAAGATATATTGTGAAAGGGAGTCTTGGAGCACCGGCTAAGGTGATACAATATTAAAAGAGAAAAACACTCTTTGGTGAAACATTCATAATACACAATTTACCCTCAAAAATTTTAAATTTTTTATTTTTTTTATTTCAAAATAAAATAAAATCAATGGATTTAAAAGTAAATCTTATTTAAAAAGTAATTCTCATTGAACCACCAATTGATATGACATGTATTTTTGACCTTGGGAGATTTATGGGACAAATCTCCGTTTCCAAATTTTCGTCTGGGACCAATGACGAGGGGAAGTTTGGCATGCACTTTTTGGGCGTGGGGCCGGAGAGAGGGGAAGTCGGTCTCCTGGGAGATGGAATGTTCGCCAGGAGATCGAAAATGATCTCCCGGGAGGTCGAAAATGATCTCCCGGGAGGTCGAAAATGATCTCCCGGGAGGTCGAAATGATCTCCCGGGAGATCGAAATGATCTTCCTGGACGGAACAAAATTTCTGCTGGGGACCGGTCCCAAAAATTGAGTGGTCCTGGAAGCAGCCTCTTGCAAAAATGCAAGGTAAGGTTTGCATACATTTCACCCTTGTGGTGGGACCCTTCCCCGGACCGTCACTGGGCGGAGATGCTTTGTGCACCGAGCTGCCCTTTTTAGTGTGTATATATTGTCACTGAGTTATTTGGGCTCGTAGAATAAAATTACGGCAACTGAATTTCTATGTACCAGACACCGCGCACTAATGCTGGTTAAATCAAATGGCAGGGAGAAGAAAACAATAAAAGTGATAAAGATGAGATGTAGAAGAGAAGGGAATCGTGAGGAAAATAACTCACGGAAAGTCAATCTCAAGGCGGGTCTTGCCCTCCTGCAGGCCATAGACGAGGGACCTGACGGCGTCAGTAACAAGCACTTCGTAGGACTTGGGCTTATAGACCGCAACCCCGGCCGTCGGGTTCGATCCCGACGCCGACAGATCGTCTTTAGGCTGCGCGTAAAGCTCCGACGTCCGCTGGCCTCTTCTGGCGGCTCTGGAAGTGGGCCGGACGAAATAAGAAGAGTGTGAGGTGGACGGACATGGTGGAAGAGAGGCGGGATGCAGATGTGGAAGAGAGCGGATCGGAGCGGGTGGCGGCGGGGGTGGGACGAAGGGAATGCGGGAAGTCATGGGCGTCATAGCACGGCGGAGCTTGCCGCAGTGTCGCCGGAAAGGGTAATGTTCAGAGATAACCCCGACTGCGGAGGATGAACATTGATCGGCCGAAATTCACTTGAAATTAGGCTCGGTTCGCTCGGGGGAATTTATACGTGCGAATTGAAATCACAGTTCTTTTTGTCCTTTTTTTAGAGATATTTGTTCTGCAAATATTTTTAGAGATATTTTTACGTCCGTTTTTTCTCCCCCTAAAGATACGATTGATCGAAATACTGTCGATACTTGTAACACTGACAATGTTTTTATAACTGCAGTATTTCGTGAAAACAACTCCGTTGTAGGATATTAAATCGTACGGCTATAATAAAACTAGGTGGGAGAAACTCACCTAATTCTGGCGCTATGTTTTTTGTGAGAGATATTTATGTACGGGTAACGTACCGTGATCATCAAATATCACCGTGCGGGATAAAATACAGTCCTACGATACATGATTCAACAGTGAAAATTGTGTGCGGAAATATAGGCGTAATACGGTCATATTGAAATACGGACGTATTTTCGATCAATCACGCGTAAAAAGTCATGCTTGCAGAGAGCAGCGGTGTGATGGCGTATCCCGCGCTGTGATTTTTGGTGTGTTACACGCATGAACAATTTTTTCGTTTTTGCTCCGATGAATTTGGACACAAACGTTATTGTCATAAAATATATGTTTGGCATGAGTGTCACCAAGAAAAAAATAGTTTTGAACATAAAAGTGAACTAAGTTCGTTATGTGATGTCGGACGTTCACGAACTATGGTTCACAACCACCGTGTTTGTGATCGTCACCGTCGTGCCAAACGGAGCATTTGACTCAGTTTGGCTCGGCTGCAATGATGAGAGAAGCAATAGCGGGATACAGTGATGAAAAAATGAGATGTTTTGCAGAGTAGTGACAAAATCACTAAAACTGTTTTAAATAATTGAGTTTTCAATGGTGTTCAAACATTGAAAACTTTATTAACTGTTTGGAAGAAAAGTCGCGGAAAATCTTTGACAGATAACTTCGCATGAGTCATGATAGAGATAACTTCTCATGATAGGGATAATTTCTCATGATATGAATAATTTCTCATTTAAGTTATGGTCAATAACTTTCCTCTATACGGATAATTTCCTATTTAAAATGAATAGTCAATAATTGTCTATTATGAGGATAACTATCCAATTAAGTGAAAACTATTCATTAGTGGCAACTACGCATTGAGTGGATTTGATTAGTGGCAACTCATCTATAAATACCTATGGAGGGGTATTCGGTCTCTAAGTTCAATCACTCATTCTTCCTACATCATCTAGAGAGAGTGATTGAGGGTTTTGATCATCATTTGTGTGGATTTTTGTCTAACGTAAATTTGATAAAATCTATGAAAAAATATAAATTTACACAAACATAGCTAATTGTAATATGAAAACCACTCAAAGTGCATTGCAATAGACAGCTTGCACCGCGATAATATTACATTGAATTACAAATATTGTGCAAATAAATTTAAAACAAATAGTAAAAATGATATGCACTTTCTTCCCGCATCAACATACTTCTTCATCCAATAACCGTTGAAATTGGTGAAAATTCAAATGCAACATGAAAAATGGTATCGATACAAAAATAATCCAAATCATTTTATTTTGACCCAAACCAGAGTGCGTTCATTATTTGTTTGGCTAAGAAATCTCTTAACGCATCGATTTAAGTTAGACCAAAACCCTTCGGTGGTAACATAATCTATGTTAAGATCAATATTACTCTGGTTTTGTCCGGGTGCATGCTCGTAAGTCTCTAGGTGCATCAAAGTCTCATCATCATCATCATCACATAGACCGAACTCTAGATCAATGCATGTATGATGTCTTCAAATGTAATTGTGTAGAGACATTGTAGCGACCACAATCACACATTTGTTTTGAGAATATGTATTACAACTCTTACAACATGTTTTAAAGGATATCACATTTTTCACACCACAGATATTCTTTCAATAACGCTTGAAGCGAAAAATACACTTTATTGAACGTTTCATGATGTCTTCAATCGGTCGTGCACCTCGAGCAAAGTCCGTCAAATGATATCTAGTTTAAGGATATAATTTCAGTGACCCTTTTTGTAATGGATATTCTGCATCTACTAAACAATATTTCCCCTCGCAAAGCAAATAATTTAAATTGTATGTGAATATTCGTATTATGGGATTGCTTGCAAATAGGAGAAAACTAAAGTCGCATCTTGAGGAGGTGAGATGAATAAAAATGGACAATATTTTTGATATTGCGGGGGTTGAATCGTTACAAATGACATCATAGCTAGAAATTTTACGGTATGATGCGTGATTTGAGGACGAACCTCTGGTAACATCCTAAATCTGATAAGGGAGGTTTGACGAGGACAGAGAGCGTCTTTGGGGGCAGAAAGCCCAGTGAAAGATTACTCCTGGAAGTCTGCTACAATGATAAGCTTCTTGGTTCGATGAATGCACAAAAATAAGCTAAATTTCACATTGTAGTTTTAGGAATATTTATTGGGCTTAATCAGTACTAATTTAAACTCATAAATATCAGAGGTGCGTTTTCAAAGAAGTGCTAGAGTTGTGTTGAAAACTTCATAGTTAAGTGTGTTTCATCAGTAGTAGTCCTATAGCGTGTGAACAAAGATGTTGAGGATGTTATAACTAAACATGGCCCAATAAAGCCAAAAGCGCAAAGGAACGATGAAGGTTAGGATCAATACAAGCTGTTGCGAAACACTTTCTCTATGAGGTTGGGATGGATCTAAAAAACTAACAATAGTCAGTGAAAGAGAGTAGGTTTATGTTTATCATAGTATATTATTTCGTTTCTGGAATGATCATTATTTAAGAAACATGACATTTGTTTATCTTAGAGTTATATTGCAATGAATTGTGTTGAACCCGGAAATCTCAGTTCAACCTCTGAACCCGGAAATCTCAGTTCAACCTCTGAACCCGGAAATCACGGCTCGAGAGGAGTTTGGACTTGTGCAACTTGCTTTTACTTCTTCTGAGTTCAATCACAGAGCCAGACACTCAGAGCAAAGAACCTCACTCACAAAAAAATGGAAAACTAGGAACAGATCCCGCGAGCTGCAACGAGAAGGTCTCGCCACTAACCCGAAAGATCTTAGAGAACTTCCCATCCAAAGCCAAATGCTAAGTTGGGCACTTTGGAGAATGCTTGGGTGTCTCTGTCTACACAC
The DNA here is from genome assembly GCA_033032865.1 of Dactylorhiza incarnata. Taxonomy (NCBI): domain Eukaryota; kingdom Viridiplantae; phylum Streptophyta; class Magnoliopsida; order Asparagales; family Orchidaceae; genus Dactylorhiza; species Dactylorhiza incarnata. The sequence goes on from JAWHQI010000219.1 coordinate 215,793, forward strand.
CTGGAAACCACGGTAAGCAGTAAACTAGAACCCTCTAACCGATCAAAGCTAGCCACAAGAGAGAAAACTAGTGAGAGATCCTCTCCGAAGGTACCATTGGGGGTCTATTTATAGTTTTCTCAAAAAGGTTTGTGGATAGCTGAATCCCGCCTCTTGATTTTACTAAAAGCAGCCCAAATTAGTCTGCCAACATCGAAATCCCACTGTTTGAAATGACTAACTGCAGGCTAAAATGAGAATTCATGGGAAAAATAGACCACCCAACATACAGACGAGTCCAGACTATTCTAAGCCGGCTCACCAGAGTGGCGAGTACACGGTAGGGCTGGTGTACAACCCTTATTCTCCGAGGGTGGGCCCATTGGAAGCCACGTAGACTGAAGTCAGAGTCAATGGTCAACACGAAGATATCGGACATCGTACCGGGACTATGTAACCCCGGGGGTGCGAGTAGGGTCTCGCTCGCCCCCAACTGGCGAGAAGGAGTACTTCCCCGAAGTTATCCAGATAGACGAGCGAGAAAGTAACAAGCTTGTACATACTCGCCTATAGGCGACTTTAATCAACCAACTCGCCAGTGCGACGAGTTCCTTACCTACTCGCTCGCTTAAGCCTTTGCTCAACCATCTCAAAAGGGGGTCAAGGACAGTCGTTTGCACCCCTTCCCTCAAGATTTGTCTATAAATAGACCCATATGGGTACCAGGAAGAGCACTTGTCAAAAACCAGAACTTCATCCTCCTTATAGACGAGAATCCTCCCTAGCCAGTGCCTTCCTAATACCAAGCTCGGCCATTCATTGGTTGTGGAGGAGAAGACTCATCTGAGTTTCTGGGTACGTGGTGGGACCTCTCTGTCGCAGTACCTGGGGTCCTGTTGTTGTTGTTGCTCTTCTAGTTCTTCACTGTTGCCAATCAAGCCTTCTCGTTGGACTGCTGGGCAAGTAGCCTCCTGCTGCATTGATCTGAATCTTGGAGTCAGGATTTTCTTGGCTTCAACACTTTGGTGCGGTGAGCGTGGATTGTAGTTAGAGGGAGAAAGTCTAGTAGAAAGGCGAGATGGTGGTAGTTGGCGACCACGAGGAGGTAGTTGGTAACTCGACCGGAGGTGGCGAGTTTGTGACTTTGGAGGTCTTTGAAGAGTTCGCGCGGTGACTCGAGGGGACCGTGCGAGAAGCTCTCCAACCTCGCACGGAAGGAACGACGACCTCGCCTCATCGTCCGATTCTTGTCGAGGAAGGTGTTCCATCTCGGCGAGCAGGAAAGGAACATGAGGAGGAGCCCGAGCGACCAAGGAGGTCGCAGTTTTACCCGCGGGCCTCGCAAGGAGCAGGCGGAATCCGATTCCGCGAGGAATAAGATCAGGCGAGGTACTACGGTACTCGCCAAGTGAGCGAGTATGGAGGAGATACTCGCCAGGCTGAGGATCGTCGCCAAGTGGGTGGGAGAAGCCCATTCTGTGAGGAGATCATTGTTGCGCCTGCGCCGAAAGGGTTCAGAGATCCCGTGATGAATTACTACTCAGGGAGGGATGACCCTATCCGACACATCCAGTGGTTCGAGAATGTAGCCTCCATCTGAACCATGTCGGATGCCATTAAGTGTAGGCTCTTCGCTATCACCTTCCGAGGGAAGGTCAGAGACTGGTTCCACCAGTTACCAGCAGGTTCGATCTACTGCTTCGAGGATCTGTGTCGGGGGCTGACGATGCGGTTCGCCACGGCCAAGAAGATGAAGAAGGAGGCAACGACCCTCTTTCATCTGGTGCAGGGAGCCAAAGAAACGTTAGGGCATTACATTGATCGCTTTCAGGAGGAGGTGTTGGACATCCAAGAGGTGGATGACCCCACCTTGCAGCTTGCCCTGATGTTCGGCCTTCGTGGAAGCCTCTTCAAGTTAGAGCTCTGCAAGAACCCTCACTATTCCTACAACAACCTCATCGGGAGGGCCAACAAGTTCGTTCAGGGGGAGGCTTCTAACCGAGGTTTCCTGGCCCGGCTCACCAGGGTAACCAGGGAGGATGAGGAGGAAGAAGAGAAGACCCAGAGAGAAGAAAGAGAGAGGAGCCCAGGAGGGCGGAGAAGAGGAAGCCAGAGGAGAGGCAAAGGGAAGAAAGGAGGAAGGAGGAGCCCAGAAGGAACGATGAGAGGAGACTCATCGTGGCTCCGGAGCGCCAGGAGGAGGAAAGATGCTACCAAGTTCCCGTCAACCGGCCGCTTTGGAGGCCGGCAAGAGGACCTCAGCGTCAGGATCGGGGAAGGACATCCCCGGAGAGAAGACGCTTCGACCGGCCAAAGAGGCGTCAGGAAAGAAGAAGGGAGGAAGTAATGGTGGTTTCCCGGCGCGGCAACCGACAAGGTCGGAAGAATCGGCAAAGGAGGTCGCAGGCGGAGGAGATCCCCCTCTATTGTGATCTGCATCAGGTAGAGGGGCACGGGATGATGGCTTGCCCAGATTTTTGGGAAGCCAGGAGAAGGTTGGGAGCAGGAGAAGCGGGAGGAGAGCAGCGGAGGATAGAAGCCCATGTCGAGCCGCCGGTAGTGCAAGCTGTCGGTCGAAGGGGGAATGAAGACCGGGTCGACCATGGAGGTTGAGGGGACATCGCCCAGGGAGGCAGAGGAGTATGGGTGATCCACGGGTGAGCAGGGCTGGGAGCTTCCCGCAAGGGCAGTCTCCATCAGATCTATCGAAGGAGTGTCGCTTCGACCTCGCAAGCACCGCCCCCGTTGGAAGAAATCACCTTCTCAGAGGAGGACATGTTGGGGGAATGAGAACCCCTTCCATGATGCCCTCGTGATCCAAGCTGCAGTGGAGGACTTCACCGTTGATCAAATCCTGATCGATAACGGTAGCTTTGTGAACGTCGTCTTCAAGGGGACATTCGACGGTCTGGGCGTCAGAGCAGAAAGAGTCCAGGCGTCCGATGGTCCCCTCTTTGGCTTCTCAGGAGAGAAGAAGGAGGTGGAAGGATGAGTAGATCTCCTTGTAACACTCGGTGGCACCTCCCTCAACTGCCGCTTCGTCATCGTCGACGCCCCGAGTTGTTACAAGGCAAACTTTGGGAGGCCGCTTCTCAACACTTTCAAGGTCGTTCCATCTTCCTACCATCAGTGGCTCAATTACTGTCAAGGGGACATCTAGGTGAGGATCAGCAGCGACCCAAGAGTCGCCCGCAAGTGCTATCTCAGCGCGGTTAGCACCATCAGCTGGATGGCTGACGCGGAGGAGTTCGAAAGAGTGTTGGGGAGCATGGCTAGGCTGGAAGTGGCCAAGGAGATGGAAGAGATCGAGGTATTCTCTAGGGCGGGAGTACCTGGACTGCTGAAGGTTGGAGGGTCGCTGAAGACCGAAGATAAGATCAAGATGGCGGTGTGTCTTCAGGAGAACGTCGACATCTTCGCCTGGAGCGTTACTGAAATGTCGGGGATTGACGCGGAGGTTGCATGTCATCGCCTCAATCTAGACCCCCGCGGTCAAGCCGGTCCGCCAGAAGAAGAGGTCAAGTGCCACCATGTTGGTCGTACCTATCAGAGAGGAGGTGAAGAAGCTGCTTGAAGCAGGCTTTGTATCGAAGATCCAGTACCCAGGTTGGGTCTCGAACGTCGTAATGGTGAAGAAAGTTGGGGGCAGCTGGAGGATGTGTGTCGATTTTTCGTTATTAAATAAAAGCTGCCCAAATGATTGTTATCCCCTGCCTCGAATTGACGCGCTTGTTGATTCAGACGTCGGTTTTTCCGTAATGAGCTTTCTCGATGCATTTTCAGGATACCACCAGATCCGGATGCATCCCCCAGACTGTCGTGACGTCTCCTTCATCACTGGTGATGGTTGCTACAACTACAATATGATGTCCTTCGGGTTAAAGAACGCAGGAGCAACTTACCAGCGGATGATGGATCATGTCTTCAAGGAGCAGAAGGGGAGGAACCTGGAGGTATATGTGGACGATCTCTTGGTCAAAAGCAAGAGCGTCCAAGAGGATGTAGCTGATCTGGTGGAGACCTTCGCAACGCTGAGGAAGTTTAAGATGAGGCTCAATCCGGCAAAGTGTGCGTTCGGAGCTGGAAGGGGGAAGTTTCTGAGGCATTTCATCACCCTGGAAGGGGTAGAGCCGAACCCTGACAAGGTTAAGGCAATCCTATAGATGACTTCACCAAAGACGATGAAAGAAGTCCAAAGATTGACAGGAAGGCTGACGGGTCTTAGCCGCTTTCTGTCAAGGCAGGAGAGAAGTGTTCTCCATTATTCAAAACGCTTCGGAAGAGCGAGGACTTTGAATGGTCCGAAGAATGCGAGAAGGCGTTCGACAGTCTGAAGCAGCAGTTAACCCAAACTCCCCTCCTCCAAAGTCCGAAAGAAGGTGAAAACCTACTCATCTACCTAGGAGTAGGAGCGGAAGTCGTGAGCTCTGTGCTAGTTCGGGAGGAAGGGAAGAAGCAGCTACCCATCTACTATGTCAGTCGGGTGCTGAAGAAGGCGGAACTTTGGTATCCGATCCTGGAGAAGCTTGTCTTCGCCCTAATAGTGTTAGCGCGGAAACTCCGGCCTTATTTCCAAGCCCACTTCATCTGTGTCGTAACTGATCATCTTCTCTGAAATATCTTAGAAGGGGTGGAACATTCGGGAAGATTGGCGAAATGGTCGGTCGAACTCAGTGAGTTCGACATTTCTTTCTCACCCCGGGTGGCGATCAAAGAGCAAGCAGTGGCTAACTTCTCAGGAGAAGCGGATCTAAGTGAGGGGCCTTCCAATCTAGTCCCCTGGAAACTGTTCGTGGATGGGGCTTCAGGCAAGAGCTCTGTGGGAGTAGGCATCGTGCTTGTCAGCCCACGTGAAACTAGGATCGAGCAAGCAGTCGAGATCCTCTTCCCCGTCACGAACAACCAAGCAGAGTATGAGCTCATAGTAGCAGGTTTGCGTCTCGCAAAGGAGTTGGGCTTCCAAGACATCAGGGTTTTACTGATTCAATGGTGGTTGCGTCGCAGATTCGAGGAGAGTTCGAAGTGCGTGACACCATTTTGCAGAAGTATCTTGTCAAGGTAAAAGGATTGATTGGAGGCTTTCAATCCCTCTTCGTCGAGCACATACCGAGAGAGGAGAACTCGGCAGCAGATTGCCTGGCCAAGTACGGGCCAAGGGCCGGAGGGACCATCACTGAATTATTCTGACTTTCCATTGAAGAAGGGGAGATCATGGAGATTGAACAGCGCCCTTCCTGGATGGATCCGTTCGTGGCTTTTCTGAATACCGGACATCTCCCTACGGATGAAGGGGACCAAAGGAAGTTTCGATACAAGATGACGTACTACTTATTGCAGGACGAGGAGTTATATCGTAAGACCATCTCGGGCCCCCTGGCCAGATGCGTCTCTGAAGACGAAGTACCTCGAGTGTTGGAAGAGATTCACTCGGGAGAGTGCGGAAGTCATTCTGGGACTCGTACTTTGGAGCAGAGAATCCTAAGGCATGGATATTTCTGGCCTCCTATCCGCAAGGATGCGGAGACCTTCTCAAAAAAGTGCCAGAAGTGTCAGTTATTCGCCCTCCTTCAGTTGCAGCCGGCCCAGCAACTTCGATCAATCACCGCCCCATGGTCGTTCGCTATCTGGGGAATGGATTTGATAGACCCCTTTCCTTCAGCCAGTGGTCAGAGGAAGTTCGTTCTCGTCATGATCGACTACTTCTCCAAATGGATCAAGGCCAAAGCTCCGGCCAAGACCACCTCTCAGGTCGTGAAGAACTTCATCTGGGGGGAGATCGTCTGTAGACATGGGATCCCTCTCGCCATCGTCACCGACAACGGTCCCCAATTTGCAAGCTTGGAGCTGGAAGATTTGTGTAGGCAGCTGAGAACTGATCTTCGATTCGCCTCAGTGCATCACCCCAGAAGCAACGAGCAAGTAGATGCCGCGAACAAGCTAATCATCAACCTACTAAAGAAGAAAGTCGAGAACCTAAGAGGTAATTGTGCGGAGTAGCTCCCTTCGGTGTTGTGGGCTTTGAGGACCACTCCTAGCTCAGCCACAGGGAAAACCCCGTTCAAACTCTCTCATGGGTCCGAGGGTCTCATCCCAGTAGAGTTGGAAGTAAGAAGTCCAAGGGTAGTTGCGGCTAAAGACGAAGACGAAGAATGGTGGCTGGAGAACGATGAAGCTCAGAAACTATCTCTTGACTACATCAAAGAACTCCGAGACTTGGCCTCAGCTCGACAAGAGGATATCAAACGCCGAATGGCGAGACACTTCGATAAGCACGTCCGCCGCCTCAAGCACTTCCAAGCAGGTGATCTAGTCTTAAAGAAAGTGGACGCGGCAGGAAGATCAGCGGTCGTTGGGAAGCTCAACCCAAATTGGGAGGGGGCCTTCATCGTCCACAAATCACTAGCTACCAGAGGATATCGTCTGCGAAATTATGAAGGGGAGCTGCTTGGCAATACCTGGAGTGGTGACGACTTGAAAAGGTTCTACCCATAGCAGGTGTATGTACATCCCTCTTTTTTAAATACAACTTAGATTATATAATAAAATCTCCCACCCCTTGAAACACGGGATGATGTGAGTCTTTTTTAGCAAGACATTTCAAGAATAATGAAGACAGGTGAGATCGTGTAACATCCCGACTTTTATTGGGCCACTAGACCCTAGTGAGCCCAATAAAAGTAGGCCCGAGCAGTAGAAAACTACCATTTTAAGTAATATTGCGCGCCGCAACTAAGTCATTAGGGTATAGTGACCATACGAACCCCGATTGGACTTCCGTCAGTTCCGTTAGACTCGTATGGACAATACGAGCGCAACGGAATTCGTTGCTCTTCGATCCGAGGTCGTTTGGAGAAAATGACCATTTCGGGTGTCGTAGCGCGCCACTACCTCATTATTATGAATAGTGACCATACGAACCCCGATTGGACTTCCGTCAGTTCCGTTAGACTCGTATGGACAATACGAGCGCAACGGAATTCGTTGCACTTTGATCCGAGGTCGTTTGGAGAAAATGACTATTTCGGGTATCGTAGCGCGCCACTACCTCATTATTATGAATAGTGACCGTACGAGCCCCGAATTAACTTCTGTCAGTTCTGGTAAACTCGTGCGAATAATACGAGCGCAACGAAATTCGTTGGGCCTCGATTCAAGGTCGTATGGAGAGTATGCCATTTTACGACTATGCAGATCGCCTTAGTGCAACGCACGAGATATAAAGCACATGAACCCGGCATCGGCCCCGACAACTCTTATTGGACCCCGGGGGCCAAGGAGGACCCCGCCCTAAGTTGACTTGGTCAACCCCCCCCCCCCCAAGAAAAGGGGCTGCCCATGAATAGGCAGCCCCTATTTGGGCAAAGGGGGCAAGAGAGAGAGAAGGGAGGGGAGGGGGAGAAAATATCTCCCCCTCCCTTATCCCCATGTGGGGGAAAAGGAGGAGAGATCCCCCTTCCTATAAAAGGAAGGGGCAGCCCCTCTCAAACCCCCACCCCACTCACTCTCCCTCTCAGCCTCTCCCTGCCACCAACCCACCGAGCCACCTCCTCCTCCTCCACCTTGCCGGAGCAAGCCACCCAGCCCGCCACCTCCTCCTTCTTCATGGTCGGCCGACCACCCTCCCAAGCCCAGGTAGAACGCTCCCCCTCCTCCTTCCTACCTCCCGGAGGAGGCCACCCCTCTCCCCGTCGCCGGAGCGCCGCCGGCCGCCGCCCCGAGCCTTGCAAGGCTCAGGGAGGAAGCTGGCCATGGAAGCCTTCTCCCCCAGCGCCGGTGGTGGCGCTGGGGGAGGTAGGTCCCCTCTCGGGGACCTCGGCGCCGGCACAGGGGAGGCGGTCGGGCCGCCGGAGGACGCAGCCGGCGGCACCCGTGGCCTCCCCCTCCTCCTTTTTTTCCTGTAGGGGAATAATCCCCTCCCCCGGCGGCGGCCGGCGGCTCCAGGCCGCCGGACCACCGCCGGAGGACTGCCCCCTCCCCGGCGCCCCAACCAGGGGCGGCAGGGAGGGCCCTGCACGAGGAGGCGGCGGCACAGCAAGCCGGCATGGCCCATGCTGGCTGAGCCGCGCCTCCCCGTCCCCTTCTACTCCTTCCGGCGGGGTCCGACGGCGCCCGGCCGCCGGACCGCCACCGGAGTGTGCGCCGACCCCCGGCGCACCGACCAGGGGCTGCACCGGCGCCCTCTCAGCGGAGGCGGCGGCGCAGCGGGCCTGCATGGCCCATGCAGGCCGCGCCTCCGCCTCCCACCTGCTCTTTCGCCCTCCCCCGGCGGTGGCCGGCGGCACCAGGCCGCCGGACCATCACCGGAGGAGTCGCCGGCCCCCGGCGCACCGACCGGGGGCGGCGCCGGCCCCTCCGACCGCTGCCCGACGGCAGTTAGGGCCGCCTGTTGGCGGGGATGGCGGGAGCCGTCCGATCTCCCCCAGGAGATCGGGCGGCCTCCCGCTCCTCGTTTCCCGCCTCCCGCCTCCAACTGTGTGCCCCCCCCCCCCCCCCCGCAGCGGATCCGTTGTGGATCCGCTGTGGGGACCCAAGGAGGGCGCCCGGTGTGGCGCCCCCAGGCTTCTCCTTTCTCTATTAGAACCCCAAAACAGCCCTTCCCCCACTTTATTTTTCTAGGGCAATTGGGGCATTTTCAGGAGAAACTTTCTACATGAAAAATGTGCCCCACTCTGAGTGGCACCTCCAGTAATTTTTGGGGAATTTTAGGAAAAGATTTAATATTTTTAAAACCCTTTATAAGGTTTATTTTGAGAAAATAAACGCCCAAATAAGTTCGCAAAAATTTCCATTAAAGGTATTTTACAACTACTATTAAGGTTGGGAGGTGTGACCTTTTGCTTTGGCCCTTTAAAATGCTTTTATAAGCAAAAAGAAAATAATAATAAACGCCCAAAAAAGAGCGAAATTAATCGAAATGAATCGGCGCCCCCTCGACGCATATTTTAAATACCTATTAAAATTATGCGTACCTATCCAAGGAATCGACTAAGCTCGGAATATCGACGCGAAAATCGGAACGAAATCGCGGCGCGGCGCCGAAATTTAACCCCGCCGCGACAATAATAAAAGAACGGAGTCGACGATTGAAACCTCCTCTTATGGAGAGATTGGACTACTGACCCTTTCTTTTATGCTTTTACTGCCTTCCGTACTTTCCGTTAAATCCAGTCTCGCACTGGTCCCCCGCATTTACGTTCTGTACTTTCCTTTAAATCCAGTCCCGCACTGGTCCCCCGCTCTTACTTTCTGTACTTTCATTTAAATCCAGTCTCGCACTGGTCCTGTCATTATGGCCTCTGCTTTCGGCCTACTTTTCTGTTTAATATGGTCTTTGCTTTCGGCCTACTTTTCTGCTTAATATGGCCTTTGCTTTCGGCCTACTTTTCTGCTTAATATGGCCTTTGCTTTCGGCCTACTTTCCTGCTTAACATGGCTTTTGCCTTCGGCCTAATTTCCTTCTTGATATTATGGCCTCTGCTTTCGGCTTATTTTGCTGCTATACTTATTCGTATTGGGGTACTAACTACAGCCCTGCACAGGCAAGCGGTGTTTATCCTCCCTCCTACGAGGCCTTAGTTGGGGAAAACTCGGAGTTGAGTTCCTCCTCCCAGGTTAGCCCCAAGCAAGGAGCCCTCATACCGCTAATCCTCCCGGTCAGAGGTCGTGTGACCGGTCGAGTAGAATTGCCACGTAACTTATGTGCTTGTCTTTATATAAAGCGGGTGAAGATTGTTTGGGAGTGGCGGGTTGGTCACGCTCGCAGACCGTTCGTACCGGTGCGGGTGGGTTGACGACTCATGGCGACAGGGAGATGTGCACAACGGGTTATCACCCTCCGAGCCTGCAGTTTTACCTCCTCTGGTCGGCCTACAAATCGGCTCGTCAGATGCCGCTCACATCCAGTTGGTACACCAAGTTGTACAGGAGGGCCTGAATGATACGGTACGACTACATTCAGAAGTGGCAAGACTGGCCACTTCACCGACGGCCACATCGGTGAGGCCCGCGGGGTCAGCTCCCCTGCTTGAAATAAAGCGGTCTAAACTGTGTCGACACAGGGTCCTTGTGTGCGTACATGTTTGAATACCTGAGTGTGCGTGTCTGCGCGTTATAGTGTTGTGTACTTACTATACGGCGCGGTTACGAGCCTTAGGGCGGGAAGCCCTATATATATATACGGAGATATATATGTTTACCTGCTGCTAACCCTCTACCTTGCTTCGGCTATTTCATTTCTGTTCTTTAACCGCCCCCTGGATATGGATCCGGGGAGGGGATGTATTTTCTACTTAGCTCTGTGACTAACGGTTATTTCTTATAACCAATCACAGGAGATGGGACAGCAAGGAGCCCCCGCACCGCAGGATGAGTTACGAGCCTTGGAGATGGCCCGTTCGATTACCCCAGCCTCGCCCCCTATCTTCAGAGACGTGAGTTCGAGAGTATAAGGACTAGCCTAGGGCTCCCTTTTGTTTTAGACTATGTAGCCTTCGAGGCAATATTTTGTAAAACGATATGCCCCGACTATATTTAAATATGTAATATAATCAGCATACTTAGCTTTTCTTATTTCGATTGCTTCCGCTGTGCGTTCTGATGTGTTGTGATGATTCTTGTGCCTGACAAAGAGACCGCTCAGCGCTTGAGAGGGTGGGACGTCGCCACCCGGAAAGCGCTGGGTAGTCCTCTTTGGGCAGTAAGATCCCCCCTCCCTGAACCGGTTCAGTCTGGGGAGGGGGGGTCTTACAGATCGACCTCCACGACAGGTTGGGAAACAGGCCTCCGACTCAATCATCATAAAAATCAGAATAGATGATGGGACAGTGCCTCGGTAGCGAGTTCTCCTAAGACCAAACCTCTGCACTGACGGTCGAAATCAGCTTATAACATCCCAAGGCCCCAGACTTACCATCGGGACAACGTCCACCGACAGCCTCGCCTGGCGACCGTTATCGGGCTGCAGCCCAAGCACCCCAACCCCTCTCCAGCCCACAGGTGGGTTGTTGGTGGCCACAACCTCCCTTTGGTGAGAAGTGATCCAGTTAAGCGCCTCTACGAGACCTTCCCAGGAGGTCACCCATCCCAGTATTACTCCAGCCCGAGCACGCTTAACTATATAGTTCTTTTACTTCTCATCACCAATTGGCTGTCGGTGGATGTTGTACTGATGGTAAGTCTAGGGCCTTGAGACGTTACACAGCTCCCCCCTTGCACATTGGCCGTAGATACCCTCCGACAACATTTCTCATCCGACTGGAAAGATTATCAGAAAAGAGTCTGAACGTCGACCTCCCGACTCAACGAAGAGATGAACGATCTAACTGGGCCATGACCCTTGAACAAAGGAGTCTCATACCCACTAAAAGAGCAAAAAAGCTCGCAGTTAAAGCTTTTCTCCTGTTATTTTATCCAATCACATAAGTTAGTGCGATTAATCTCCTCTGATTGTTGAGTAACAGTACGAAGACTCGTCAGAATCTAAGAACGAGGGAAGTAGGATGGAGACTATCGGGATTGTGTGTCCTCTTGGACCCCCCGACTGTCCTTCCCTACCTAGCAGTTCTCTCGGCGTCCGGCAGCATGGTAGGATGGTGACTATCGGGATTGTGTGTCCCCTTGGACCCCCGACTGTCCTTCCCTATCTGGCAGTTCTCTCGGCGTTCGACAACAGAGTAGGATGGAGACTATCGGGATTGTGTGTCCCCTTGGACCCCTAAACTATCCTTCCCTACCTAAAAGTTCTCTCAGCGTCCCGCAGGCGAGTAGGACGGCAACCCTCGAGATTGTTAGGTAAAGTCGGAGCTTTAATAGCTTGTCGAACCCTCCACAAAATCATGCGCAACTCAACAAACATCAAGTTTTGAGTACGACAAGTATCCATATAGGTGAGCATCTCCTATGCGAATATCTAGCGGCGAGTATCCATATGGGTGAGCATCTCCTATGCGAATACCTAGCAACGAGGATCCCATAAGCGAGTAAGGTAAGATAGTCGGCAGATACACATCTCTTCCAAAGTCGCTTGAATAAAAAAGGTAAACGAGTATAAACGAGCGAGCATATGAGCCTAGCGATATCGTCGTAATATCACAAGACAAACGAAGTTATCAGCCATCAAGAATAATTATAACTATTTCCATCAAAAAAATGTTATCTACCAAAAGATTGCAAGCTCGACTGCGCGAGAAAAGTCATCCTCCTCGTCATCCTGCCCTTCGTCCTCGCTCGCGTCCAGAATATCAGAGAGAATTTCTATCGTCATCAGCTTCTCGGCCCCCGGTAGCAGCAGGCCCGCTACCTGAAGCTTTGCAAAGACCAAGTCGTCGGCGGCGAGGGCTATCTCTCGTCGAAGCGATGACAGCTCCTGCGAAGATAGGAATGCCCCTTTACGCGGCGAGAAGGTCCAGCCTTCGAGGAAGGTGGGGCGGGCATCCTCGACTCCAACTCAGTAATGCGGACTTGCGCCGCCTCCAGCGAGGTCTGACTAGACCGCAAGTCGCTCTCCAACTTGGAGATCGTCTCCGCAGTGACAGGCTGCTCTTCCTACAGAGGCGAGAAGGGTAAGGTTACAAAAGCAGGATAAAAAGACTACACAAATTAGAGCCCTGGCGAACTACCAAGATCACCTTGAAGCCTCTGCTCGTTTCAGCCTTATCTTCGGCCGCTCTGGCCCGTTTTACGGCCTCAGCCTCGCGCTTCTCCGCATCCACGGTGAGCTTCTGATAAAGCGCGAGCTCCTGCTCCGCGCCAAGGAGGTTCCGGGCGGTCTGATGAGCAAGCTCCGCGGCCCGCAACATCGCGCGCGACCCCTGATCAGCAAGGAAGCGAGGAGTAGCATGCACTTTGAAGCACCTTCACGTCATCTCGCACGTAAAGGCCGAACGTGACACAGAAGGCCTCATCGTTGGGGACCTCATCCTCGCTCTATGAAGGCAGGCTAGAACTCAGGCAGACCTCGCTCCGGTCCCTTCTCCAGGAAATGAGCAGCTCGTCATCCAGTCCCCGATTCAGCGAGCCTTGCCCGAAGTTCGGGTGATTCTCGGGGACGCTGTCCTCCTCCTCGCGCGCTCGCTCCGCTGCCACCCTTCGTGCAACTTCCTTCCTTTTCCTTTTCTTCGCCGCTGGAGGTTCATGTTCGTCCGGCCATCCCGCCACGCGAAGAATCTCGGTTGTATCGCCGAACTCAGGGGGGATTCTCGAAAGAGGGGAATCCTCCTCGCCTTCCTCTTCCTCCCCCTGCCGCACCGTTTCCGCAGTCGTTGAAGGAGACGGAGGAGGTTGGGTCTGGCCCCCGACAGGCAAAGGCACCGATGGTAGGTGGCGACAACCTAGAAGAGAAATGTTAGAAAATGATAAAAAACTGATCAAACCAACTCGTGTCATAGCAATGTTACCCTCGTCAAGCTCCACATAGGCGAGTTTGGTTGACATTCTTCCGCCAAAAGACAATGTCGAGCTTTTTGTCCTTCATCGCCAAGAAGAGGTCCTCGCGGCCACCGCGAAACAAAGGGGTGGCGAACGTCGTCGCCGGTCTCTGCTGCGGGCGAACAGGTATTTGCGAGAAGTCGCCAGATACGAAGACGAACTTCTCGTTCCACCGATGAACCTTATTCGAGGTTCCCGATACCTTGCAGTGATGTTTGCCAAAGTAGATCACTCCCTCTTGGTCGCACCCATGTAGAACACCTTCCGAAAAACATCAAGATCGAAAGCGATATTCTCGGTCCGCAGAAAGCACAAGTAGCCGATGATGATGGCTACACCATTCGTGTTGATCTGCGCAGGGACCCACCCATAATACCTCAAGATCTGGCAGAACTCGGGCCAGAGGGGTAGGCGCAACCCAACCTCGAAATGGGAAAGGGGAAAGGCGAGCTTCCCATCCGAGAAGTATTGATCCACTCTCCGGAGGCTGGAAGACAAGCGCGGAACCCCTGGGCGAGGTAGTGGTGAACGAACCTCTCCAGATCGTCCGGGCGAGTAGCGGACTTTTTGAACCTCTTCGCGATGAAGTTCTGGGCATAGCTCAGGCGGCGAGCTTCGGCATCCACAGAAGGCTTCATCGAGAAGGAAAGAATCTAGACGAGATAGTTGGATGCTCGAGAGGTTTTGGGAAAGCGTATCGACTTCGGACCCCTCCCCCCTATTTATAGAAATCGCAAGGGGGGGGGGGGGTCGCGACTTAACTGCGTGCGAGATACCTACCTACTCGCTCGATACAAAGTTGTGTACCACCAATATAAGCGACAATCACAGGGACCTTCTCGCGATAAAGAGCGACAAGCACAATTAACATAAAAATCCTGCAGAAGATGGAAGCAACACAAGCACGACTAACCAGAGAGTTCGAAATTATTACAGAAAATTCGAGATTATTACAAATAGAGTTCAAATAATGTTACAAGAGGAAGATAACAATTCTAATTCACGGAGGGATCGCCACGCCTGTCCGAGGTCGCGCTATGTCGCCCGGAGAAGCCCAGCTGGAGAGCGAAAGCCATCTTCTCCTTAGTACTCGTCATAAGCTCCTCGCTGAGACGAATATGCTCCTCCATGCGAGTAAGGGTCCCGAGGGATCCCATAATCGCTCGGATGCCGCGAATGTCCGCCTTCAGCAAGTCCTGATGATGCTCTACATCCTCCATCCGCCATCCGCCTCTCCAGCTTTTTGATAAGGTAGTGCTTTCCTTCCGAAGTCTCCAACCGATGCTCAAAACCGTCGATCTTCGCGACGCGCCCCTCTAGCTGAGATATGCGCTGATGTACCTCGTATGCCATCGACCTTTCGACTTTCATCTCAAGGTCGAGATAGGCAAATGCCATCTTCGTCCTATACTCACGAGTAGGAAGGCCCAGTGCCTCGATGAAGGCCGACCTCGGAGACATCGCCCGAGCTGGAAAGATGGTGCATTAGTAAAAGAGAATCAAGAATATAGTTCGGCATATCATTTATACATGCTCGCACTGGTGCTGCCCTCGGTTGATGACGAGGAGAAGGCGATCGTCGAGGAACATCCCGGCGAGGATGTGAGGCTATTCTATGAGGCGACTGCGACCGCCGAGGGCTAAGCCTCCACCGAGGAGGAGGAGAACGTCATGGCGAAGGCAAGCGACGAGGAGAGATACGTCGGCCCCCTGAACGTCCGCCCCATCCATTCCCGCCACCCGAGTGATGAGGCGGAGGTACCACGTCGTGCCGTCGAGGAGGAGGATCAGTAGGCAGATCTTGGGGCCCCGCCCCGCGAACACCGGACCTCGCTGATGGCGAGGGTTGGGTACGAGGAGTTCCGGACGAGGAAGTCGGCTACGAAATGGTAACCCGAGAGTTCTTCAAGGTTACCCACCCTAAACAGATGCGCGCTCCGATAAAGGGGGCGAATGGCGAACAGGTTCCTGCTGCGGGATAACCCCTGCGGGAATGACCGGGGGAGGTGGTAAGTGTTCGGCACTCACGCGCTCCTCCACCAGAGGCGCCTGCCTATCCGCCTCCGCAGGAATCTCACCTACAAAAGAGCGTCAGCATCAACGGAAAGGTAATGTCACAATTTCAGTAAAGAGGCGATAATCACCTTCTCGGAGAGGGTCGGGATGAGCGCTTAGACGCTCGTCCTCGGAGAGGACGTCATCCCCTAAACCTTCATCGTTCGGCCGGGTTGGGGTCGACTCAGGTAAGGAGGCCGCGGTTTCAGTGCGAATGACCTCCTCGCTCGGCGGCTTGGCACGAGAATCGGAAGGCTCCCTCTTCCTCTTGCGTACATCAGAGCTCTTCGACTTCTTCATTAGCTTCCTCAGCAACTCGGCCTTCGCAAGCATTTCCTCGGCAGACAACATCTCGCGAGGTATAAAAAAGTGGCGTGCCAGGGAAGGACCATCCCCCCTATTTATAGATTTCAAAGGACCCCCTGGCTTCCGAATAAGATAGATACTCGCCAGAAGCAGCTCGTCGAATACGGGTTGGATGATTCTTTCCGAGCACCTTCGTTACTCGCAAAGAGCGGAGATTATGTACAACCTCTATTCTCCGAGGGTGGGCCCATTCGAAGCCAGGTATGCAGAAGTCAGAGTAAATGGTCAACACGAAGATATCGGACATCGTACCGGGACTATGTAACCCCGGGGGTGCGAGTAGGGTCTTGCTCGCTCACAACTGGCGAGAAAGAGTACGCCTCCGAAGTTATCCAGACAGACGAGCGAGAAGGAAACATGCCTGGACATACTCGCCTATAGGCGACTTTCATCAACCAACTCGCCAAACTGCGACGAGTTCCTTACCTACTCGCTCGCTTAAGCATTTGCTCAACCATCTCAAAAGGGGGTCAAGGACAGTCGCTTGCACCCCTCCCTCAAGATTTGTCTATAAATAGACCCCCAGGGGTACCAGGAAGGGCACTTGTCAAAAACCAGAACTTCATCCCCCTTATAGGCGAGAATCCTCCCTAGCCAGTGCCTTCCTAGTACCAAGCTCGGTCATTCGTTGGTTGTGGAGGAGAAGACTCCTTTGAGCTTCTGGGTACGTGGTGAGACCTCCCTGCCGCAACACCTGGGGTCCTGTTGTTGTTGTTGCTCTTCTAGTTCTTCGTCGTTGCCAGTCAAGCCTTCTCGTTGGACTGCTGGGCAAATAGCCTCCGGCTGCATTGATCCGAATCTTGGAGTCAGGATTTTATTGGCTTCAACAGCTGGGACTCGCCGCTCGCACCGAGCTGGGGGGCGAGTGTGAGCTGGGACCCGCCACTCGTCCAACCGACTCACCAAAGCCCAGTCTCGCTCCCGATCGCCCGATGACTTGATGAATCCACTCGACAAACACGAGGTTGTACACTATTATAATTGCATTATTATTGAAACCAACAATGTAATTGCTTGTTCATATAGGTAGTAGCGGTGAAGATTTCGATTTAAAATTTTTAATGTTATCATGTTTACAAGGTAAAATCTAAGTCTCTTCTTATAATGCTATTTATATACGTAAAAAATTCTATATTAATTAGGTAGTATTTTGTTGATGAGATGGTGGAGATTTGAAAGATTTACATTCACACGAACATGTTAACTTTAGATTTGGAAATTTACATTCACTCGAACATGTTATTTTTTTTTTATTTTGAAGATTTACATTCACTCGAACATGTTAACTTTTTGAAGATTGCTGTATTTCTATCCTGAAAAACAACGGACTTTATTTGAACAATATTTTATATTAATTATCTCTTCTTTCATATTTTTCATTTCATTAATTGGGGTGTTAATAAAACATTGGACTACAAATAAAATTGGACCATAAATAGCCAAAATATGAGTGCTTATAAAATCACTCTTAATTAATTGATAGGGGCGGAGCCCAGTTTCTGTCTCGGTCAGGGTACTATCACGATTTGTCGTAGGGCCGAAGCCCCATTTCTGTCACTCGCATGTACTTTTTTTGGTCTAGTCACATGTATCCGCATATGACAATCCTGTTCGAGCCGGGTCGGCCCACAAATGTGTAAAACCCTCTCAACATCAAGGTTGTAGATGTCGGATATCGGGGACACGCCGGTTTAGATTTTTCATGTCGATGTTAATATGTCGGGGGATGTATCGGAGATATTTCATATATCAGGTTTTAATATTTAATTATTTATATGTGTAATTATATATAAATTTAATCATTTTATAATATATATATTAATATATTAATAATTTGATATTTATTAAACTCCTAAATTTATCAAACTAATATAAACATTTTGTGCTACATAAGTAATAACGGTATTGTTACGGGTCGCTCAACGTTCTTTCAGACCGGGCGAATCGAACCGTCTTAGCCCGAGAGTGAACCGAGCGCGCAAGCAGTCACAGAGAGAACGAACAGGTGGCAAGAAGACGTTTTTACCGTGGAAAACCCGGAAAGGGTGAAAAACCACGTGGTCGGATCAGCGCCGACCAAATTTCACTATGTGGCGGAGCGTTACAAGTAATGGTGCGAGAATCGGGAGCGACAGGCCGCTCCCGTTACAATTGTAGTTGAATGAATGTCTCTGAGGGTGACAGGCCACCTCTCAGAAAAACTAAGTACTTTTCTTGGCCGGGAGGTCTTCAGAGTCCGCAGAAGATCTTCAAGCGACGATGACGATCTTCAAGCGACGAAGGAGTTCTTCGAAGGTTGAAGGAGGTCTTCGAGTGCTGATGAAGGTCTTCGAACGTTGGAGGAGATCTTCGGGTTCCGAAGGAGATTTTCGAGCGCTGAAGGATGTCTTCGAGTTCCGAAGGAGATCTTCGAATGCTGATGAAGATCTTCAAGGGAATTCCAGAGAGCTCTCTCCCGTGTAGAAAATTCCAAGTCCTTTGAAATGAAGCCCTGTGGTTCCTTTTATAGCTTTTGAGAATGACACTTTCGTAATTAAATGAGTGATTAGGGTGGTTATGGTGGTTAAGCGGCTACCCGCACACCATAACCAATTTATGTGCTATATGCACACTTATCATGAATACGGCTATGCGCACACCGGTTTGTATAGTATTAGGATGATATGCATTCATATGACGGATATAGTTACGCGCACACCATAACCATACTATTTGCTAGTCGCAAACCGTATGCCCACTTATTATGAATACGGCTATGTGCACACCAGTTTGTATAGTTTTGGGATAATATGCATTCATATGATGGATATGGTTATGCGCACACCATAACCATATTATTTGCTATATGCAGACCGTATTGAAATATTTTACTATTTACGCCCCCATGTTGGAGGATTTTCACTATTCGCACCTAATGATGTGGAATTTTACTATTTGCACACCATGATGTGGAATTTTACTACTTGCACCCCATGATGTGGAATTTTACTATTTGCACTCCATGATGGGTGGTTACAGGTTTAGGGAGGTTTAGCTTGGTCGTCCTCATTTTCTCCGCCGAATGAGGCGAGAGAGGTCGGACGAGCGCGTCCGTTGGTTGAGGGAGGCCGACTGGGGACGAGGCGAGAGGGGCCGGAGAATGAGCCCGGCGGCGAGGGAGGCCGACCGGCACCGCGCCCACCGCACGGCCGCGTGCGGTGCCGGGCGCGCGGTGCCGGGCGCGCGGTGCCGCGCGGCGTTAGGCGCGCGGTGCCGGGCACGCGGTGCCGGGCGCGCGGTGCCGGGCGCGCGGTGCCGGGCGCGCGGTGCCGGGCACGCGGTGCGGCAGTGCCGCGCGGCCGGGCGGCGTCGCGCGGTGCCGCGCGCCCGCGCGCGGTGCCGCGCGCCCGCGCGCGGTGCCGCGCGCCCGCGCGCGGTGCCGCGCGCCCGCGCGCGGTGCCGCGTGGCCGCCGCGCGGTGCCGCGTGGCCGCCGCGCGGTGTCGTGCGGCCGCGCGGTGCCGCTAGGCTGCGCGTGGTGCCGCGCGGCCGGGCGGTGCCGCTCGCCCGTGTGCGGTGCCGCATGGGCGTGCGGTGCCGCGCGGACGCGCGATGTCGCGCGCCCGTGCGTGGTGCCGCGCGGACGCGCGATGTCGCGCGCCCGTGCGTGGTGCCGCACGGGCGCGGAGCCGCGCGGCCGGGCGTGGTGCCGCGCGGCCGGGCCCGGCGTCGCGTGGCCGTGCGCGATTGCGGTTGGCGGTTGGCGGATACAGCGTTTGCGGTTGCGGTTATGAGCGGTTTGCTCCCCTCTTTTGCCCATGCCTCCACCATCTTAGTGGGGGAGTGAGGTTTTTGTCTAACCGCAGCCCAGATTTCTATAATGTATGACAACCCATCAGGTATAATGCATGAAATAAAGTAAAAGGAAGCATAAATCCGGGAAGTTGTCAACGACAATGGAAGATAAGGAAACGACAATGGAAGATAAGGAACTTTTAGTACATAATTCAAAGACATGCATAATTGAAGTCGATGACGGATTTGAGCAAGGAAGAAAGACAGATGAAGGAAAAAAATCTAAACAATGAAACAATTTAAGTTTATAATAATACTATACATACCTAAAGTCTACCTAAAAGCCACAAAAAATGGGCCCCACAGGTCACAAAAACACCAGATTTTAGGGTTTTTTTTTGCGCCAAACCCTAAAGTCGGGTGTTTTTTGTGCCGAGTGGGGTCCACTTTTTGTGATTTTCACCCTAACCCTAGAAGAATCTGGTGTTTTTGTTACCCGTGGGGCTCATTTTTTGTGGCTTTTAGGTAAACTTTAGGTATGTGTAGTATTGTCCTTAAGTTTATTGTCTATTAGACTATAAACTATAATTAAAATAAAAGATATATCGGAGGATATATTCTAAAAGGATATTTTGCAAAAAAATATCAAAAACGTGTCGTTTTGTCCATAAAATCTTTATGTCGACCGATATGCCGGCTATGTCGCAGAATATCCACAACAAGCTCAAGAAAACCACTCACACCAACTTGTGTTCATACTATGTAGTATGAACTGTGCAAAAATCTGGGCCCACCTGTAACACCGCTATTGACCCGTAAAAATGGCTCGAATCCACTCCGCGTTCAGAGGAATCAACCGACACGTGTCATTATTCCGACACTGCCCCTAACCTTCTTCTCCTCTTCCAGCACCGCGACCCTATTCGCCTTCAGCCTCCACCCAACCCATCCTACCTCCGCCCCCTATTCTTTCTCTCTATCGCAGAACTTCGGAAGGGATAGCCCGACGGCCAAAATCCCTCGCCCGACGGCCACCGAAGCCGGGAGGTTTCGGAGCTCCTCCCCTTTCAGGGCGAATCGTCATATATTGCCGATCTTCCTCCACCGACGCACGATCGACCGTCAGCGGATCGGATCCTACTGTTTCTCCCCGGAGGTATACTAGATCTAGCTTCTTTTTTAGCTTACGATTGCGCTAGATTCGTTTTGAGCCTTCCAGATCTTTAGCGTTCTCGTCACCTGGCCATGCTTTTGGTCTCATATTACTCTTCTATGGATCCATGTAGTTGAATTTGAACGTCTTCCGCTGCTGCTCGGTTTTGTATTGAGCTGCGTTTTTGTGCGTCAATTAGGATGCATAATTTCGTGTATAAAATCCAGCTGAAATTCGTTTTCACACACGGGGAGAATTCCATTTGTCTGGTCGGATTGGTTTTTCAAATTGATCTTGACGGATCCTAGGTTTGGGAATTTTGATAGGCGTTGTGGATCTTCTGCAGGCGCCTATGAATTCCATTTAGGCTGTGTTTGGCGGGGATTTATCGGAGCGTCAGGCAGCGGGAAAGACGGTGGCTGCTGACACCCGCTGTTTGGGCAGAGCTGCGGGAAAGGCTGTGTCTGCTCGTGCTGCCGCTTTGCAGTACGAAACCACGGCATGACTCTGTTTTTCGATCGTGGAATCCACCTCGCGATCTCCACTGTCTTCGCCGCAGCGGGAAACAGCGGAAAAGGCGGTGGCGTGAATCCGCGCCAAACACAGCCTTACTTGTTAGATTTGTTGGATGTATCTTGTAATTTGGAGGGGCAATTGGATATTTTGGGGATATTTAGAGGAAGAATTTATTGAATGGTGTAATTCAGGATTTGGAAATCCTGAATTAGATAGTTTAATTAGAAAGTTTAGGTTTAGTTAGTCTATAATGATTTATTTGTGATCAACTATGATTAATTATGGACTATTAATTAATAATAGAATAAGCTTTGTTGAATAGCACTTAATTAATCAAAAGAAGTTAATTAATTATTAGTATATTTAGTGATTATTGTGATGGTTAGAGATTATTCAGACTTAATTAGATATATTAGCGAATTACAGTTTAGCTAGCTTTAATACTCAATAGTTAATAATTAGCTAATGCTTAGATGATAAGTTTAGTCAGTTAATTATTTATTAGTCTATTTAATATTTATATATGCTAATTAGTGTAATGTAATATATAGTACTAAAATAAGATTTAGCTAATTTAATAATTAACTAGTAGTTGTGCATGTGGTCTCAACCTGCTTTCTCTCCAACTGTTTTTGGATTCTCTCCTTCTTACTATAATGTTGGTTTCTAAGAGTAATACATGATACAATAATGAACTTGAATTGTCAAAGTCTGTAGTGATCTAAAAATGAAATATGATCTGATTGTATATACAAACTCGAGGTTGAATAAACGACCAGCCTTCTCGAGCGCTTCATATGAGGATGATCTTGAAATTTTAATTGTCGAGAACTTCTATACAGAGCGGATCAACTTTATTTAACCCGGGGTGCTGCTCATCTAACATTGCTATGGGAGGGGCACATGTTAAATGTAGCACGACATCTTCTGGCCTAAGTTGCATTTGTATGTGCAAAGGTTCGTGAAATATTACTTATTGTGCAACACATCAAAGCCTTTGAATGAAAAAACTTGGCTTGTACGCACATTTTCAGTCCTTAGCTCATCGTGTGGTTCCTCTTTACGATTTTTTGGTAACATTGCCAAATACATTATGATTTAACTATCTGTTAGTTGTTGTGGCTCTGAGAAGACCCATTACATAATATCTATGGTATTGTCTGATTTGGTTCATCTCAACTCAGACGAAGCTGAACCACACAGTTTTATCTTATTCCTTAGATGATCTACGCGTACTTCCAATGAGGTTACCTATCCCCAAACTACTCTCACACTCACTTAACTTTTGAGAGTATGAACAAATTGACACTAGGATGTGTGATGGGGGGACAAACCAAGCGGAAAATAGTGGCCTTAACATTCTGAACCCATCAGGGGGCTCTGGTATTTGTCTTTGTGGTAATGAAATCGGGCAAAGAGCTCTCCTGTCAAGCTTCTAAAGTGAAAATTTTTGGATGGAAAGATGTGCAGAAATGAACTGAATTCTATGCCCGAATCAAAGTAAAATTTATTGAGCTCAAGTAATAATTTAGACTCTTCAAATATCAAAACGCATTTTCAAAGCAATTGCTGAAATTATATTAGGAACTCCACAGTTAAGTGAGCTCCTAGTGAGAGTAATTCTAAGATCAATGAGGTCTTGGGAAGCACTCGTATGTCACCTCACGAAAATGATTAAAGTGTAAAGTTCGACTTAGTATGAACTTGATTGGGTCATTACATGATTGCTTTACAAGATGATTTATTTTTCAGATGTCTACCATCAGTTAGGGTTAATTTCCTCTAACAGTGGATAAATTTCTCATAAAAATTCCGGAGGACTCTTTGAAGTTTGATGGACACAAAGCTAAAGCTCCTTTTATTCTAGGGATGGATGACCAAACATTGATGGTGAATTGAATGGTTCAAATGTCGAGGAGCTGGAGCTCATGACATTATAAGACTCAAAATGAGTGTCTTTTGTACATATAATTTCCTTCAACATCGTCGTTCATCGATCTACATCCATATTATCTTTTTTAATATGTTTACTGTCTCCGCACAAATTCAATTAGAGTTTATTTTTAGTTGTCAAGGTAGTAGATGACGATTGCATGTAACAAGAGCTACAACAAGCACACAATTGGAACTATGAAATTAACCACTGGGTTAGGAGAACTTGAAGAACACGAGAGTTTAATGCAAACAATGATAATTATATGTCTGAGTGCACATTCAAAGAAATTGACTTGTTTAGTTGCGTAGGAAAAGACAATCAATGGTGAAGGATGAAAGATCAAACCTATCCGCTATGGCCCATTTCAAGTATTTCATAAGGTTGTAGACAAGGGTTCCAGTTGGGTTTTCTTTCTTATATGAAGATTTATTGTGTCATTAATTTATAGAATTTGAAGTTTCTTGGAACATTACTGCTAGATGAAGAGGAACACATTAGAGCCCTCATTTATCTCAAGAGCGATCTTAAGTTCTCGAAGGAACCCTGGATCCAAAACAGGCCAAGTGACTGCTACTGATGCCGCATGTTGTGAGCTCATTGAGTCAATTGATCACTATTTGCATGATACTATCAGACAGGATAATAAATTAAATAATCAAATATTATAGGCTTACACATATAATGAACGAGAGAGCATAGATTAAAAAAAAAGGTAATTATTTATATTCAACCTAAGAGGTTCCTATTAGAGACTATTATAAATTTGATTGCTAGACGAACATGACCATACACTCTCTTGAGAGAGATTATTTCAAATTCTTATAGCAGTCTCTAACAGGATTCTCTCAGTTTGAGTGCAAATCATTACCTAATGACCTTTTTTGAAACTTTACTCTTTCATTGATTACCTGTGTACATTCAAAGAAAGTGACTTGTTTAGTTGCATAGGAAAAGACAAATTCAATGGTGAAGGATGAATGATCAAACTTATTAGTTATGGCCCATTTCAAATATTGCATAAGGCTGTAGATAAGGGTTCCGGTTGGGTTTACTTTCTTATGTGAAGATTTATTGTGTCACAATTTATAGAATTTGAAGATTTTTTTTTGGAACATTACTACCAGATGAAGAGGAACACATTAGACTCCTCATTTATCTTAATAGTGGCCTTAAGCTCTTGAAGGATCCCTGGATCCAAGATGGGCCAAGTGAGTGCTACTGATGCCGCATGCAGTGAGCCCATTGAGTTGTTATGGGTCTTATTATGACATTATTTATTTCTTAATATTCATTTATTTTGTCTTAAAAGCCGCGTCCTTATATGTCGTCATCATTGCTTTATCTGGTGTCCTTTTTAGTCGCATTCTGAGTCTTTCATTGATTTCCTATTTATTTACATTCCAAGTCCGTCGTTTGTATTTCCATTAGAGTTGGTTGTAAGTCTATTTAAAGGACCCATTGGGTCTTGTATTAGTATCAATGAAAAAAGTCTATTTTCCCAAACTCTAAAAGAGATCTTGGAAGCTCTCTCTCTTGAGCACGCCCCGCTTGTGTAGCCGCGGTCATGACTCCGTAGTATCTCCGTCACCGTCATCTCCACCTCCGGCCAGGCCACTCCTCCGACAATCACGAAGTAGGCCCATAAGAACTTGGTATCAGAGAATCTCGGTCCTCTTCCGCACGCCGTTCCTTTTTTGTCACCAGCCGCACCAGCCGTTCCTTCAACGACGAACCACCGACCACGTCTCCATCTACAACGAAGCTGCCGTCTACTTTCTGTCGGATCCATCCCATCATCGACGTCTTCCGCACCTATTCCGCGCTTCCAGCAACAGATCCCTCGACGCCGCAGTTCCCTCTCCCAGACAACCCACCGACACGAAGCCCTCCCTCCACGGCCTTCTGTCGCAACTCTCCAGCGCGTCCAGTAGCGGATCCCTCTCGACGCCTTCAAACCGGAGGCCAACCAACGGTCCGTCGACTGTAGCGTGCCGAAAGCTCGTCTCCATCGCACCTCGAAGCTGTCAGACGCGTTCACTGTCCGTTCCTCTAGCCACGGACGCAGATTGGACTAATCGATCTATTTCCGTTAGCCTCGCAAGACTCGTGTGATTTCTGCCAGGAAAAAAAATCCAAAATGCGGTCCGCTTTCCTTTCTTCTTCGAGCAACAATAATAAATAGGCTTAATTTGTTGGCCGTAATATTAATTGGTTTCCAATTAATTTGGCAAATTCCAATCAAGTTAAGTCTGAATTAGAAGTACTTAATTTGGGAAGAAATTATTGATTTTTTTCGGACTCCTCCATCGCGGGAATTTCCGCAACATAGGGAAACGCCGCAGGTCACGTGGCACACCAAATTCACGTCTGTCCGCGCCACTCATTCCTCCGGACTCAAACGGACAACTTCACAACTGAATGATCAACCCATAACATATATCAATTAATTTTTATTGCTTATTAATTCCTAATTGAATTAATTAATTAATCAATTAATTATGGAGCATATCAAGCTTAATGCCACATAGATCGCCGCCCTTAGTTCGATAGACACTTGACCACACTCCTACGCAATTTTTATTGCTTCCTCCTTCATCGCCTCCGTTGCCTCTCCTCGTGCAGTCACCTTCTTCGCCTGCCGATGATGTACCATTGCTCTCCGCGATGATTGCCCCTCCGCCGTCACCTCATGGGGTGGTGCCACCCACCCCACCTGGGGCCGCCTTCGTCAGTCACTGCGGCCACCGTCCAACAGCTTCTTTTGCTGGCCCCTGCTCCGTCGGTTCCTTCGGCCACCTCGCCGCCAGATCCGTTCCTTCTGCCAGTTGTCGCTCTTTTAGCCGTCTTACCGCCGCTGATGAACACCGCTCCACCAGACCCGCCGACGACATTCCTTTTGCTGCCCATTTTTCCGACGGCGCTGTCGCTACTCGCTGATATCCCCGCCACCCCTACGTGCTATCGGGCATTGTTCTGGCGGGACATCAAGATGCCAGAAGACTCGGCCAACTACGCAAAGTTCGATCTTGAGGACAAGCTCGATTTGAAGGACGAGAGAGATGTTATGGGTCTTATTATGAACATTATTTATTTCTTAATATGCATTTATTTTGTCTTAAAAATCGCGTCCTTATATGACGTCATCATTTATGCCGTGTCTTTATCTGATGTCCTTTTTAGTTGCATTCCAAGCCGTGCCCCTAGCCGCGCACGCTGATTGGACTTATCGAGCTGTTTCCGCTAGCCGCGCAAAACTCGCGTGATTTCTGCCAGGAAAAAAAACCAAAATGCGGTTCGCTTTCCTTTCTTCTTCGAGCAACATTAATAAACTGACTTAATTGGCTGGCAACAATATTAATCGGTTTCAATTAATTTGGCAAATTCCAATCAAGTTAAGTCTGAATTAGAGGTACTTAATTCAGGAGATCGCCGCATTTCGTTCGATAGAGGATGACTTGACCACACTCCTACGCAATTTTCATGATTTGATAGCCGGCCTTCCGCCGAAGCTTCCTCCTTCGTCGCCTCCGCTGCCTCTCCTCGTGCAGTCACCTTCTTCGCCTGCCGACGACGTACCATTGCTCTTCGCAATAATTGCCCCTCCGCCATCACCTCATGTGGTGGTGCCACCTCACCTGGGGCCGCCTTCGTCAGTCACTGCGGCCGCCGTCCCACAACTTCTTTTGCCGTCCCCTGCTCCGTCGGTACCTCCGGCCACCTCGCCGCCAGATTTGTTTCTTCTGCCAATCGTCGCTCCTTCAGTCGTCTTGCCGCCGCTGCTGAACACCGCTCTACTAGACCCGCCGAAGACATTCCTTTTGCCGCCCATTTTTCTGACGGCGCTGCCGCTACTCGCTGACATCCCTGTCATTGCTACGTGCTATCAGGCATTGTTCTGGCGGGAGAAGATGCCAGAAGATTCGACCAACCACACGAAGTTCGAGCTTGAGGACAAGCTCGATTTGAAAGTCGGGAGAGATGTTATGGGTCTTATTATGACATTATTTATTTCTTAATATGCATTTATTCTGTCTTAAAAGTCGCGTCCTTATATGACGTCATCATTTATGTCGTGTCTTTATCTGATGTCCTTTTTAGTCGCATTCCAAGTCTGTCATTGATTTCCTATTTATTTACATTTCAAGTCCTGTCTTTTTTATTTCCATTAGAGTCGGTTGTAAGTCTATTTAAAGGACCCATTGGGTCTTGTATTGGTATCAATGAAGAAAGTCTATTTTCCCAAACCCTAAAAGAGATCTTGGAAGCTCTCTCTCTTGAGCACGCCCTGCTTAGGCAGCCGCGGTCATGACTTCGTAGTATCTCCGCCACCGTCAGCTCCACCACCGGCCACTCCTCCGACAATCACCAAGTAGGCCCATAACATGAGTCAATTGATCACTATTTGTTATCAGACAGGGCAATAGATTAAATAATGAAACATTAGAGGCTTACACATGTAATTAATGAGAGAGCAAAGATTCAAAAAAAGATTAGATAATGATTTGCATCGACCTGAGAGGTTCCCATCAAAGATTGCTATAAAATTGAGTGCTAAACGAACATTACCCTACACAATCTAGAGAGAGATTGAGTAAAATTCTTATGAACTTGATATGAATGATATCCGTAAAAATTGAGTATTCATCATGTAGAGAATTTGATTCTAGATTATCAGCCATCTAATTGCTGGGACTCTCAACCTAGCACCACATCAGTCTCAGCCACACCCAACCCACCTCAGCTACAACCTTCTTTTCTATTGCAACTTAAACCTCTTGCAAGATCTTCAACAATATGATGACTTCCGAAGGACACTTCAACTATTATAGGTCACGAGATCAAGACAACATCTGGAAAATTTACGTCAAGGTATCTGCTACATTGGAGAGGACGCCCTTTCATCGATGATACTTGGGTGACATCCGAGAAGCTAGACCAATTCGCATCGGGTTTGCATTAGGAATACGATAATGTTCATTCATTGTAGGTGAATGCTTCCATGCTAGGGAGAATTGAGGGGGATCAAGAGCAACATTCATAGTGCGTATATCATGACCAGCTCTTGGTCGATTCTCCTCATGTAGTTATAGGATCGACGTATGGATGAACAAAGTCTACAGATGCGATCAACATAAATTTGTCCTTCTTTTATGTAATTTTTTTATTTTTTAAGCAGTGCTTTATATTTTTTGTTAAGTGCGATGATTGGGTGATTGTTACCGTATCTAGTACTTCCTTTCAGTCGCTTGACATGTGAAACTTCAACATCCAATGTCGAAGCCAACCTTGCTCCACAACTCTACCTCAAGTGCTGATGACTGGGGTTGCTACCATCGACCTCTTCTACTTCCAACTTGCATCTCACCATCATTGCCTCCTACTTCTTCCCCCATCTCCACTGTAACCACCGTCCAACAAAGCCAACCCACTTTGTTGCCGATCCCTCCACCATCCCTCCACCAGAAATTCCAGCTGCCTCCCCTTGACATCTCCAAGGGTTCTCTTTCGCCTCATCTCCTACAATCCTTCTTTATTGCTGCTGCCTACTTCTTCAAGTCACTGTCGCCGCCAACCGCACCGGATCTGCTTTTACAACCACTACTACCACCAATCACACGCCGCCTCCTTCTATAACCACTGCAACCTCTTATTCTATCTGCATAGCTAGCTGCAAGCTTCCACCCCAGTCTCCAAATAATCCCACCAACTCTCCTTTTCCCACCAAAATCGACAAACTTTCCAAACCTTTAGGATCACATTGACTCCCTTACAAAACACACACATTCACACCTACAATTTGCTCTTATTACCACCTAAACCCATTTGTTGCACCCCTTCCCCACTGGACCCGATTATTTGTCATGTTTTTATTTAGTGTCATATTTCTCACTTTGTACGAATGTTATTAAGATTCCTTGCCAACATCAATTATAGTTTACTCTTTTTTTATTTCAGTACATGCCATAACTATTCACTTTGGTATTTATTTTCTAGTACTTTTGAGTAGCGTGCAATTATGACTTACTAGCTCTGTTTGAATTGTTTGCAATCGTTTGTGGTTAATTTTGCAAGTTTAAATTTTTTGGTAATTAAGGGTGTTGTTACTAGCAATCCCTGTGTGACTTTTAGCAAAAAAAACCCGATTAATTTTTTTAGTCATTATTTGAAACTCCTATACTTTGATATCAGCAACTCCCAAAATCAACTCCCTCCATGCGCTCTAGCATTTCCACGACTCCCGCTCCTGCGTTCCTCTTCGTCCGACTCCACTCCCATCGCCAAACCCCTGCGTGAATGCGTCGTGCTATAGCCGACTCCAGTCCTGCATGAAAGTGTTACCGCCGTCCCTTGAAAGGAAGTTTCGTCACCTGCTCCATCTTCCTTGTTTGCGGGACTGTACTAGAGCTTCGTGGATTGTAACAACAGAATATATAACCAGAAGATTCGTGATAAAATCGTTCATGTAGAAACCTGTGCAAAAAGCGGAAAAGGGAAATGAAAACTCATCGGACAAAAGGTAGATGATGGAGGACAAGAAAAAGATTTCTGAGGGAATGGAGACTACCATCCAATAGAACTCATCCATTTCCTCATTTGTCAGAAAGAAGGCGTCGTGTGAAGGATAAAGATCAGAGCCTTCCTGCTCGTGCATACACAATGCATGCATCCTATGGTCTTGACAGAACGACTGGAGGCTCGGATCACCGGGGCACACAATGCTCATGCTGACGGTGGCAACAACAACTCTGGCGAGGCCCGTTACTAAAAGCCATTGTATGATGCCCCATACTTCTGCTCATCCCGGAGATTCTCATAGTCGTTCTTCGTCACGAACGCTTGACGAAGAGCATCGCTGATCATCGCTCCTCATGTTCAGATCTACCAAGCTTCGATACAGTCCCGTAGGTAGGGCACAGAGAGGGGGTTTGTTTTGAGAAGGTTTGCTAATGTCAAATTATAGGAATTTCAAGTAATGATTAAAAAATAAATTAGTTTTTTTTGTTTGCTAAAAGCCAAATAGGGTTTGCTAGTGATAACACCCTTAATTAATTGCTAATAAAAAAATGCATGATGAGTTATACAAATGCATCACATCATTATTAGGATAGTCGTTAGCCTTAATATTTAGCACTTGCCTGCCTGTATATCACATTTAATTAGATTAATGCCGATCCCTATCTATAGTCTTGTTTGTATTCTCTCTTTAGGCCTTAACTCCTTAATCCCTTAATCTTATAAAATATTTTATTAAGGAAATATTTTATTAAGGAATTAGAGGTATTTAATCCTTTAATGCATTTACATCTAACAAGTTGTACCACCTACGCATGAAATTTGTATGATATTCTTTATTTGTAAATCCCATATATATTATCTCTGCAATTTTAATAAATTTCGATCATTTTCATTGCAAAAAAAAAACATGTCTCAGAATGCTTGTGAAGTTTGTTTTATTTCATGATTTTAAGTTACTTCCAGAATGCTCCCTATTAAAACAGATAAAGCCCATGTGTCTAGGCCCATAAGGGCTCTCTCATATAGCTCCTCTTTTAGTACCACATCTTGAGTTGTATTTTACTCTCTCTCCCTCTCTTTATAAACAGAGACACTGCCTACAATGTTTCATATATATAATGAGAATAATAAAATATTTGCCAAAGGTTTTACTCAACACGACCTCGATTATGAAGAGACTTTTTCTCCGATCGCAAAACTCAGTACCGTTCGGGTCTTATTCTTCCTTGTTGTTCATCGTCATTGGCCGCTCCATCAGCTTGACATTAAAAATGTCTTCCTTAATTGCGATTTCCTGGAGACTGTGTTTATGCATCAACCTCCTGGTTATACAATCACGGGGGAGTCCCTTGTCTGTCATCTGAAGAAATCTCTCTCTATGGACTCAAACAGTCTCCCCGGGCATGGTTTGAGAAGTTTAGTCGGGTGGTTCATGACTTTGGCTTTACCCAAAGCTCGGCAGACTTCTCCCTATTTATTCGACGACGTTCATCCGACACAGTGATTCTTCTAGTCTACTATGATGACATCCTTGTTACTGGTGATGATCTTCCTGGCATCACCCATATCAAGCAACATTTTGCCTCTCATTTTCAAACTAAGGACTTGGGACAACTCCGTTACTTCTGGGATTGAGGTAGCACGACGACCTGATGGTCTTGTCTTGTCTCAGTGGAAGTATTGTCTCGATCTTCTTCACGATGCAGGCTACTCTGGATGTAAGCCTATGGATACTCCTATGGATGCAAATCATCAACTCTGTGCTCATGGATCGAACTCTGATCAACTTCTCCCTAATCCAGAGTATTATCGCTGTCTTATTGTCACACGACCCAACATTTCCTTTGCGGCTGGTGTGGTCAGTCGCTTCATGCGTACCCCTCAGGTCTCTCATCTTCAGACCGTTGAGTGTATTCTTCGATACCTGAAGAATGCGTCGGGACAAGGGCTGGTGTAACTCCGGGACAAGGGCTGGTGTACAAACCTTCTACTTCTCTGTCTCTCATTGCATATTTGCATATTGTGATGTTATTACGCTGGGTCTCTGGACAATCGTCGGTCCATGAGCGTCTACTGCGCATATTTTGGTGGGAACTTGGTTACTTGGCGAAGCAAGAAGCAGACTTTAGTTGCTCGGTCTTCAGTTGAAGTGGAGTATCGCTCCATGGCTGCTGCCGTCTCAGAACTTACATACATGGCTAAAAAGTCTCCTCACTGATCTTGATGTAAAACTCCCATCACCAGCTGTTCTACTCTGTGATAGTCAAGCTACTATTCACATCGCCGAGAACCCTGTGTTTCAGGAGCGCAAAACATATTGAAGTTGATTGTCATTTTGTCCGGAAAAGGTTCAACTTCGAAAACTGATTCTACGGCATGTGCGAGCTGCTGATCAAATCTCCGATATTCTCACAAATGCCTTGTCTCGCCCATTATATGAGCAATTTCTCTCCAAGCTTGGCGCCTACGACCTGTACGCTCCAGCTTGTGGGGGAGTGTTAAAATAGTTAAATCCCATGTGTCTAGGCCCATAAGGCCTCTCTCATATAGCTCCTCTTTTAGTCCCACATCTTGATTTGTATTTTATTCTCTCCCTCTTTCTATAAATAGAGAATAATAAAATATTTGCTCATATTATTTTATATTTAACACTCCCAAATCAAATCAGTTTCTCTGGTGTACATTATTAATCAAACTTATATATACTGGGATGTTTTTAATGGAAAACGAGGATCCATTATGCTGACCCCAAATATAAGACTATTGATGATGATGATTGATGATTAATGCCGGGATTTTCTGCGTGCTGGTTCCTTGCATGTTGTTTTTTCTTAGTTCACCTTCAGACATGTGCTAATTTCTTTCTATAATCCTGGCCTTCCTATTATTTTATTCTAAGCTTATTTTTCCTGTACTCCGGTTCACATAAAGTATTTTGTTTTTCATACAGTTTTTTAATAGGAGAAACCTTTTCTCCACAACATTATTTTTGTATTCATCATAGTCATGTACTTATATTCTCACTCCAGCTTTCTTATGGGTAGTTATTTTTTTCATGTCACTGTTGGTATAATCTGTCCTGTTTTTGTATCTTGCAGTAATTTTTGCTTAATCAACTAAGGTGATTGCATTTCAATCACAAGCAGCATGAAGAAAGCATTTGACCAAACTGTTAGGGGACTGTAAGTTTTATCATCATTGTAAATTTCTCTTTATTTATAACGCCATTACATATTTTAGTACGTGAACAATTTAGTGTTGCTCTCTTGGATGTAGTATTTGGCATCTATCTATTTATCTACTATGTTTTTCAAGATATATTTTGGTTTTGGTTAATTGCTTCTCCACTCTACTTTTGAAATTATGAAAAGCTCCCATCCGAGTTAAGATTGTTAATTCTTACTACAATAAACCTCCCATTTTGGAGTGATACACATGCGATGCATCTTAGCTAAAAGAGGTGTCTTGTAATGTTGTAAACTCAGAGGTGAGGTTTTTTGTAATTTCAAAAGTAAAGTGGAGATCCTTGTAAACGCAGAGTCCAGGAATGTCCAGGTAATTAACCCTTTTGATTTTAAATCTCACTGCTGTAATACTTTTTCTGATGTCTTGCAGAAAGAGGGAGGTTAACAAAAAGGTCCTGAAGGTACCTGGAGTTGAGCAGAAGGTAATCGATTACTTCGTAGTTATGTCAGAAATGCTGCCTTTTTAACCTCTCTCTCTCTCTCTCTCACACACACACACACACACAGGGCTCCGCCCCTACGACCAATCGCGACAATACCTCGATCCCGACATATACGGGGCTCCGCCTCTATCAATTAATTAATACAGCTTAAAATAAACAGAATATCAATTATTTTACCTTAATACATATATTATCATGCATGTTAAATCAACTTTAATAAATTTGATGAGTTTAATAGTAGCTCCTCGGAAATACCGCTGACATGCCTAATGATAACCTTTCTCCAAAAGACTACTGACATGTGCAATGATAGCCTACTATAGTAGGTCTAGGAGCCCTACTAAAAACTTTTTTTATTTTATAAATTTTCATCATTATTTTTAATTTGGGGATATAGTGTAATTACATAAATGACCATTGTATTTTATTTTCTTGAAATATATTATAATATATGTTAAGTCATTAGAGCAAAATCATAAGGCTATATGTGGCAATTTTGAATGTTGCACCAAAGACAACTTTTCGCTTATAATAGTGAAAGATATATATATTAACTATGAAGAGAGGTAACTCATGGTACAAAGTAGTTGAAAATATATAGTTGATTGACCTTAGTATACCAAGTATATTTCATGGGGGTGTGCTAGTGAACTATTGAATTATAATGTTCTGTTTTTCATTCAGATCCTTGATGCAACAAGCAATGAACTTTGGGGTCCTCATGGGTCACTTTTGGCAGATATTGCGCAGGCTACACGAAATTAGTAAGCCTGCTACTTTTTATGCCGCTCCTTCTCCCCTAGTTTTCCAGTGTTGCTTTTGGTTGATATTTTTATTTCTTGTGGCAGTCAAGAATATCAAATAATAATGCATGTAATCTGGAAAAGGCTTAATGATACTGGCAGAAATTGGCGCCACGTATATAAGGTGGTAGAATTTCTGGTTTTATCTTGTAAATATCAGATGATATCTGTATGCTAATGGTTGAGTTCTATGTACTTCACCTAATTGTGTCCCTTTGATTCCTAATTTTCGCTCCATTGGTCTGCAGTCCTTGACCGTTCTGGAATATATGGTCGGGCATGGAGCTGAACGCGTCATTGATGAGATCAAAGAACATGCTTACCAAATATCAGTAATGATGTTATTTTATTATCCTTGAATTTTGTTTAATTGCTTTCTTTTGCTCTTATTTGAAGTTGCAAATGTCATTCGTGGATCTTTACTTGATCCTGCAGACTCTTTCTGACTTCCAATACATTGATTCTAACGGAAAGGATCAGGGGAACAATGTCCGGAGAAAATCTCAGGCTCTTGTTTCCCTAGTTAACGATAAAGAAAGAATACAGGAAGTTAGACAGAAAGCACTTGCAAACAAAGACAAGTGAGTTTTACAGCGTCAAAGGACTCCAGTTGAGTTTCACTCCAGAAAAGATATTTCCTTACTAATTTTTGTACCTTTTATAGGTATCGACCCGCTTTTTCATCAGGTGGATCACACAAGTCTACAAGTTCTAGTGGTTATGGAGACCGTTATGATGAGGATCGCTATGAAGGACGTTATGGAAGTAGAGATGATGACCGAAATGGCTATGGAAGAGAAAGAGATTTGGGCTACAAAGACGATGATAGGTATGCTAAAGACGGAGAATCCTATAAGAATGGTGATGGTTATAGTAGAGATTCTGATGATCACTCTGGACGTGGAAGTTACAAAAACGATGATAATAGAGGTGGTCGGGGTAATGATGATTATCAATTTGGTCCAAGAAAGAGTTTTGATAAAGACAGAGAACACTCATATGAGGAAGATGAAAGTTATTCATATCGGTATATGGCCAACTCTCCCTTTTAAGTCATGTCCTTTATAAATTGGAATTCAACATGTGAAAATTCATGCATACCGCTAACAATTAATTTATTTTTGGATTTCGAGCTCTTTTTAATTTCTTTTTGGATCCAGAAATGGTGGTGTCCGGGCCAACGATGCTTCTCCTGATGAAAGGTACTTTCAGCACATTAAGAATCAATCCCCCCCTCCCCACCCCAGCACACACAACAAAGAAAGCATAGTAAATGTACTAAAGGTTATCCTATGTGTTAATACATCAACAGACACATTGAGCGAAAGCTTTCGGAACAAAGTGTTGGTGCACCACCCAACTATGAATCAGCAGTAAGAAATGACAATAATAAGATGCAGGATGTGAGGTATAATATCTTTGCATGATTTGAGTTTCTTAGCACGGTGGGCGCAGATAATGATGCTTAATATTTTTTTTTGTTTAAAGGGATGGAGGGGTTGGAACATCTACTGATTCCAAAACAGTGTTACCAGCTGCACTTAAAGCATCATCCCCTCAAAATACAAGTCATGGCCAGCAACATGCTGTTGCTGGAGTGCCTTTAACACCTGCGAGCATGGATGATACTTCTTTTGATGAATTCGATCCCCGCGGTTTCACCCCAGGTATGTAAGACCATTTTTACCATGTGGTCATCTATGTATATCATCATTCATCCAGCATTGCATTTTTCTTGACATATTATCTACTTTTCTTGTACGTTTAATCATTAACAAAATATTTTTGTTCTCTACCGAGTTTTTGCTCTGAAGTGTTGATTATGGAGCTTCTTTTAGAGATCTATTTTTCTTAGCTTCACTTTGAGAGACATTCTAAGAGAAACTAAAGAATCGTCCTCACCTTAAATTCTCACGATCTCTCTACCGTGCCGACGTCGTGGAATCTAGATGCCGAAGCTTAAAACACCCTCCTCCCTCCATTTAGCTGACCACCACTGCCCCCCCCCCCCCCCCCCCCCCCCCCCTACACACTAGACCCACCGGCAGCAGTCCTTGCCCTATCAGCCCATTCATTCTCTCACCCACTTCTAACCCACCACTATAACTACCTATAGCCTCCTTCCACTACTCCCGATTGATGTGTAACTGCCGGCTATGGCCTTAACCGACCAATTATTACCACTACAGCCCCATAACCATTAATACCCCCACTAAAACAGCCAGTTCCCATTTTGCCTCCCAGAGAATCCCATACACAATGGTTTCCCATCACTGTTGGTTTCTCCTACCAGAGACGGATCAATTAAGTTCCCGGTACTCTGCCTGCAGCAAGCCTACCATCCAGCGCCTACCCCACACCCATTTCATCCACGGTTTATTAACTTCCCCCTCCTACACTGCTCGTACCAACCTCCCTCTCATTTGACAGGCATCTATTGGCCAATCCTTTCACCACCCATCCACCCACTGCCATTTCCCACTCTTCCCGTAGTCGGTTTCCCACCAAGACCCCTCCTTTCAGTCGGTTAACTCTCTGGAGGCCAGAAACGGTAGAGGATCTGATGCAGGACGAATCTGTAGGGTGTGGACTTATGATGCCCTAACCCTAAATGCAACACACGTGAGCATGCGATGAGTGTAATTGACCGACGACGACCCCTAAAATGAAGATGCAAATGAATACAAGCACACAATCTAATGAACTAACGAAGGATAACCCTAATGTGATGACTCAATTATGCAAGTTTTTTCCGACGCACAATTAATTAAACAACTTAATTTTAAAATCTTGTGCAAGCGTCGCAATTGATTACAAATATTGCAATGAAAGTAAGCAATCAATAATTACAAGTTAATTGAGAGTGCACTGAAATTAAAATGCGAAGCGAATAAATCTTTTGCACGCCAAATAAGATATGCAACAATCAAATTAATCTACGTCAAATATTATTAGCAATACGAGATATTTGAACAATGTGAATAAATGAGTACTAGAAGTAAAAGCTCATCATGTATTCGATGCCGTTGGTGTTGAGGAAGCTCCAATTGTGTAGGTGACTGTCCGGAAGTGAGGATATTGTTGTGTGGGGGTTTTCGGAGAGGGGTGGTGGCTGTTTGGTGGGCTGGAATGGGTTGTAGGCGGGTGGTAGCCACTGGTAGATGGTGTTTAGGGGTGGATTTCAGTGGGGGAAGGGCTGAGGAGGTAAAACAAGGAGTGGCAGCTGCTGGGAGAGTTTGTGGAATTGCTGGGAGTGGGGAAAATGTGAGGAAAATGGTTATTAGGAGGGATTTTGGGGTGGGAAAGGTTGCAGGAGGATGGATGAGGTTGGTAGAGGGTTTTGGAGGCTGTGGTCGAGGGCTGGAGAAGTGGAGAAGGCTGTATAAATGAAGGGAGGGCTGGTCGGGGCTTACATAGTTGGTGGAGGTTGGTGGAGGGTCGGAGAGGTGGAAGCAGTCGGCTAGAAGTCTCCCGTGGGCTTACAAGGCGATAGGAGGCTTGGAAAAGGTCGGGGAGGCGGTGGTTGGCGGCTGGAACAGAGGTGAAAGGCGGCGGAAGGGTCACAGGAGGGAGGCGACGACTGATGGCAGGGCTGGCGTCCGCATCAGCGGCGGCGGTAGAGGCTTGTGCCGTCGGCACCGGGAGGGGGAGGCGTCGACACCTCCGTAGACCGAGCGATTTCTTCTCAAAAACCTAAACTCTCGATGCTCACATTATGGCTGCTGGATAGAATATAAGGGGTTGGAGTTAGGTTAAGAATATCCAACGACCACGATCGTCCGATGGATATTTTAACATAACTTCCAAAATACAAGTCCAAAAAAATTCAAATAAAATACATAAAAATGTGAAAAATACGAATGCGATAGCGGTCTCCGATCATCCATCCGATGATCCAAAAGTCGTCAATCTCCATCAATTTTCCCGGCTCAAAAACATTCATCTCCGGTGAATGTAGACTATATGCTCCCAAAGCAAGCCAGGTAAAACTCTCTGTCGCTCCAGGTAAGAAGTGTCTCTGCATAAGGCCATCATACTGCTGAAGTAGCTGTGACGCCCATGTAGTAAGCAAGCCGTCGTAAGGGTGAAGGGTAGGGATACAATGGTAATGTGTAGAGATGTAGTGGAGGTTGGGGTATTAGAGGCTAAAGTGATGGTGGAAACTGAAGCTATAAGGGATGACTAAAGGCCCAAAACTAGGTGGCTCCACGTCTAGAGTCAAATCCTCAGCATTGAGAACCGGATGAACACCCGTACTCCTAGTAATATTAAGCTCAAAAAATTTGACTCAGACTCCTTCATGACAATGTACGAACCTATTCGCCTAGCATTTAAATTCATAGTTGTTCCCAATGAGAACCTCTCAAATAATATGCAAATCATGTCCCAACCACCTTCTTTGAATATTCGTTTTCTCATGTGCTTACTGACACAAGTTTTAAAATGTTAATTATTTAATATAACTTTACGTCGGAATATGACATGCAAAACATGCAACAGATGCAAATGCAAAATGACAAACTCATCAGAGTTACTAAATGCAGATTTTACGTGACAGTGAGAGTTCCTAAAATGGGTGGTTTATCTGACGGTTCCTTGAGTGGGGTGTTGAAACAATTGTCGAGTGTACGATGAGCACTCAAATGCCTAATAGAGACATTAGTAGTGAGATATAATATCGTGGCATGAAAAATATCCCTCAAGTGGTGTGAATCATCAGGGGGCTCACTGGGTGGTCAATAAAAAATTTAAGTATGGAAGGAATCTCCCGAAGGAGTGGCGAAGATAGCGACATAAGGATGTAAATCTGGTGGTTTACCTGGTGGTACATATGTAAATTCATCGTGAATGAGATGATCTAAAAGGACGTGTGAGACAAGGACACAAGGATGCAGCATCGTGGTCGGTTGAACGTCTCCTAAAAGAAAGAACTCCTCAAGTGGCTCTCCAAAAGTCTCAACGGGGGGCTCATCAAAGAGTTTATTCATAGCAGGATGATCCTTGAGATGCGTGTCATCGATAATAGTTGTGTCCTCGTCCTCGAGAGGGGAAGAGACAACTACTACAAAGTCGAAACTATGCTCCCGACCCTCACTCGGGATATGACTCTCCACGACAATATAGGGAGGCTCAGGTGAACATGCATGCAAGGGCGAGTCAATGATCGGAGCAGGGGTAGGGAAGGAACACATCGGGATAGGTTCACTAAATCCCTCAGGCTCGCTCTCAGTAGGGGTCATAGGGGATGAGTCAAAATCAAAGGATGAATCAATCATCGGACTTAGTACCTCACTGGGGTGAGATAAATCAGTCTCAGGCATCAATTTTATCGTGTCTGACGGCCCAAGAGTAGCCAAAGTGGTAGCCTCAGAATGGAAGTGACTCATACTGGTGAGGTCAAGGTGGTCATCCACTCGACTACCTCTTGTGGATCTCAAGGACTGCTCATAATGAAGCGCGAGATGGAATGTCTACTCGAGAGACTCAGAGTAGTGATATGTCAACTTAGCACATACCTCAGATCGAGCCCAAACCGAAATCGGGAAGCGGTCATAGCTGGCTCCTCTCAGATATCGCTCCTCACTCCTAACTCATTAAAATGATCCTTATACTCAGTGACAGAAGCAGATCCTTGCTGAAAGGAGAATAAATGCTCGAGTAGGCAACTCCGATAGGAAGCATGTAAATACCTCTGACATAAAATATGCTTCATCTCCACCCAACTAGTGATGCGGTGAAGACATTCCCACTCATTGGTCCTCTCAATGCTAAGCCAATATGCTGTCACATGATCTAGCAATCTAAGTTTCGCAAATTTTACGCGATGCTCATCGAATAACTCAAAATGATCGAGGTAATATTCCATGTCCACGAGCCAATAACTAAAGGACTCGATGAGCCGTCAAAGATGGGGCAACAGTACGAAACTGACACTCGAGATCTCTCTCAAAGCGATGATCCTCATAGTAATCATCTATACGATAATCGATTCGTGTTGAAGGATCAACACGATCCGCTCGTGTGCTGGGATATGGACGGCAGTAATCATCTTACTGATCGTCTCTTGCATAGTGGGATCGCGTCTATGGATCAACACGATTTATGGAAGTAATGTGCTGTGATCGAGAGTAATCATCGTAGTAACGTAAGGATCTCCCTGAAGAGACTTTATGTGAGCGGGTGTAAATGGGCTCGAGATCCCCAAATAGAGGAGAGGAATAGTGACGATACTTAGCCATGAAGGAACATATAGACTCTACTACTGCGTATCAAACTAAAGCCCGAACCTGGGCTCTGATACCAATCTGACACAGGACGAATCTATATGATGTGGACTTACAATGCCCTAACTCTAAATGCAACACACGTTAGCATGCGATGAATGTAATTGACCGACGACGACCCCTAAAATGAAGATGCAAATGAATACAAGTACATGATCTAATGAATACAAGTACATGATCTAATGAACTAACGAAGGATAACCCTAATGCGGTGACTCAATCATGCAAGTATTTTCCGGCGCACAATTATTTAAGGGAATTGTTATCCGCAGACCATAAATGGCTATCCGCAGACCAACCTTTTCTAGTTTACGAATTGTTACCCGCAGACCAATTTTAGACTTGAGCATTCAATATCTTTGTTCTCCTGAGCAGGGCCTGACAACGAAGGAACATCTCTGACGACCTTCTGAGCCCTTCATTGTGTGCACGGATCGTGATTCGTAAAAAATGCACGGATAGAGACCGAGTTGAGGAAGAAACACGATTTCTTCACCGTTCATGCGATTTCTGTTTGTTTGGGAAGATTTAGATAGTTAGTGTTTGTTTGGGAAATTTATATAGCTAGTGTTACTCTCCCAAACAAACTGAAATCGCATGAACGGTGAAAAAATCGTCTTTCTTCTTCAACTCGGTCTCTATCCGCGCATTTATTTTATGAATCACGATCCGTGCACACATTGAAGTGCTCAGAAGGTCGTTAGAGATGTTCCTTCGTTGTCAGACTCTGCTCAGGAGAACAAAGATATCAAATGCTCAAGTCTAAAATTGGTCTGCGGATAACAATTTATAAACTAGAAAAAGTTGGTCTGCGGATAACAATTGCCTTAATTAAACAACTTAATTTTAAAATCTTGTGCAAGCGTCGCAATTGATTACAAATATTGCAATGAAAGTAAGCAATTAATAATTACAAGTTAATTGAGAGTCTACTGAAATTAAAATGTGAAGCGAATAAATCTTTTGCACGCCAAATAAGATCTGCAACAATCAAATTAATCTACGCCAAATATTACTAGCAATACGAGATATCCGAACAATGTGAATAAATGAGTACTAAAAGTAAAAGCTCATCAAGTGATCGATTCCGGTGGTGTTGAGGAAGCTCTAATGGTGCCAGTGACTCTTCGGGAGTGAGGATACTGCTGTGTGTGGGTTTTCGGAGAGGGGTGGTGGCTGTTTGGTGGGCTGGAATGGGCTGTAGGAGGGTGGTAGCCGCTGGTAGAGGTTGTTTGGGGCTGAGGAGGTAAAGCAAGGAGTGGCAGCTGCTGGGAGAGTTTGTGGAATTGCTGGGAGTGGGAAAAATGTGAGGACAATGGTTATTAGGAGGGGTTTTGGGGTGGGAAAGGTTGCAGGAGGATAGATGAAGTTGGTAGAGGGTTTTGGAGGCTGTGGTAGAGGGCTGGAGAAGTGGAGAAGGCTGTATAAATGAAAGGGAGGGGCTGGTCGGGGCTTACATAGTCTGTGGAGGTTGGTGGAGTTTCGAAGAGGTGGAAGAAGTCGGCTAGAAGTCTTCCCGTGGGCGTACAAGGCGATAGGAGGCTTGGAGAAGGTCAGGGAGGCGGTGGTTGGCGGCTGGAACAGAGGTGGAAGGCGGCAGAAGGGTCACAGGAGGGAGACGACGTCTGATGGCAGGGCTGGCGTCGGCACCAACGGCGGCGGTAGAGGCTTCCGACGTCGGCACCTCCGTAGACCGAGTGGTTTCTTCTCAAAAACCTAAACTCTCGATGCCCACATTATGGCTGTTGGATAGAATATCCAACGGCCACGATCGTCCGATAGATATTTTAACATAACTCCTAAAATAAAAGTCCAAAAAATCTAATAAAATACATAAAAATGTGAAAAATCGCGACGAACGCAATAACGGTCTCCGATCATCCATCCGATCATCCAAAAGTCGTCGATCTCCATCAGGATCACTTTAAATCTGCAACCGAAGTACCTTTCCGGACTCCGATTACTCATGTAAGTTCTAATTTGAAGTCTATATCACTCTGTGTTGATCATTTGATGAAAAGACATACAATTTGGGAACTTGATTTGTAAAAAAATGCTCAATTATAATTCTACGTATTTATTAACTGGACATTTAACTAAACACTTTCTTGTTAAATTTGGCTAGATATTGTTTGTGTTTCAATGCCTAATCTCTAGTGTGAATGTTTGTGAACTCTATCATTAATTTCAGATTTTATTGTACTTAAACGTTGGAGTATCACATGTGTATCTCATCATTTTAGAATTTCCTACTACACCACACTAACATAAACTCATTAGAGTTCCCTTACGACGCGATTACACTACATCCCCACCTTCATCCTATGTCAGACGTGCTTCCAAGGTGGAGAGCCGTTGTGTTGACCCGAGCTAAAGAAGCGAAAATAGAAGTGAGCTCAGATGGTTGCAGTCTCATCTTGCCAGTTCTATGTACATTCAAGTTTAGGCTTCATTTGGCGCGGCGTTTGGAGGTGGTGTTTGCGGCAAACGCCGCCGCAAGGCGGGACCAAATATCAAGGGGTGGCGTTTGCCGCGTCTGCACCCGCCGCGCCCTGAGAAATGGAGCAAACCGCTCCATTTCGAGCCCCGCCTCCTCCCCTCCGGTCCCAACCCGCCGTCTCCACCCGCCGTCTCCGCTAGCCACTGCCTAACCAAATGAAGCCTTAGATTGCACGAATGATGAAATACCATGTCGGACCACAAGGCAGCACACATTCATAACATACAACCCATGGTGATTTTTCTGTTGATACAAAAAAAGAGTGTTGGGGATTGTCATGAAATGGATAAGCTTGGGGCAGCATAAGATATCAGTATTTGGTAAAGTAGTTACAAAATCAGCCCACTAAAGTGTCTCTTACAACTTTATGTGGAATCATCACTTGCCCAGCGGAAATTGGCTTCATCTATAAGGTGTGACTAATCAATGGCCGGGTTTGGAAGTTGATTGAGGTGACTCGATTAATGAAATGCTGGTGTCTAAAAGGAGCAAAAATTAGTAGGCTGGCTTGATTAATGACGACTTCATTTGCTAGGTAAGGATTGTGATTGTGAAGCAGAGTAATATTACCTTGATGTTTTCTGAGAGGAAAGGGGGCCAGGGATTGAGTTGGCTATAGGAAATGAACATTAGGAGCAGTGTGTCTTAGAGATTGAGAGGCGAGAGTGAAGAGTAAAATGGAAGAAGTGGATAGGGAGCTGAGAATTAGCAGAGACAAAGGCTTCGTTTGGCGCGGCTTATTTGCTCCGGTGAGTTGGGTCAAAAACGCCATTATCATAGATTTTATGTTTGGCAAGACAAAGGTTATGACCGCTACCGAGAAAATAAACTAGTTTTGAGCATAAAATGTATGAATTTTTTAGGTGAGGTTGGGCGTTCACGAACGACGGTTCGTGACCACCGCGTTCACGACCACCACCACCGCG
Source organism: Dactylorhiza incarnata (assembly GCA_033032865.1). Taxonomy (NCBI): domain Eukaryota; kingdom Viridiplantae; phylum Streptophyta; class Magnoliopsida; order Asparagales; family Orchidaceae; genus Dactylorhiza; species Dactylorhiza incarnata. The sequence continues at coordinate 259,712 of JAWHQI010000219.1, forward strand.
CCAAACGAAGCCAAAGAGAGGGGTTTTGTCTAGTGAGAACCAGGAAGACAATTGGGGATTTGTTGATAGAGGGAGATTATAGGGAGAGATGAGGGTAGAAAATTGCAAGGCAAGAGTACATTTTTTTGGTGAGAGAGAGAGAGACCTCACATTTTAGAGAAGGGTCTGAGAGGGAGAGAGTGCTATGGCATGAGAGAGAGATAAGCATTTCTCTACTACATAACCTATGCCCATTAAATAAGGGCGCTGTTATTAGCAGTCCTAAAAACACTTAAAATGGCTACTCGCAGGCCTAAGTACACTTAAATTCATTGTACTGCGAATATCATTGGACTTTGTTTAGCGGTTATAGGACTGCTTATAACATTGCCCTTAAATAATAGCCAGTCTCTATTTAAAAGAAAATTTGACACTTGAACAGGAATAAGCCTGAGTGAAAATCCTGACCCATGATAATATAAATAAAATAGTTACAGACATGTATGAAGTAAGGAAATATTAAGTCTCTATTACTTGGCCTATCAGTATTCTTGTATGAATGAAGAAAATTACAATTGAGCCTTCTGTTGTGGATGAATCAAATATTTAAACTATTAAATGTTCTATTTCCGCCTGCCTTACCAGCTGTAAATTTCGCTCCACCAGCTGCCAGCTATGCTTCGTCTACTGCCAATGGTTCGGCTGTGGACCTCTTCGGAAGCACGTCTTCATTAGATCCAGTGGATTCATTGGCCCTCGTGCTGGCGGCTCCGATCACATCATCCACTGAGACCGAGATGGCGACTGCAAATTCAGGTTTTGGGATGGATTTTGTGGCATTATCGTCAGCATCAGTTGCATTAAATCAGGTACGATTTTTCGGCAACATTCTCGGTTACTTTTCTGGTGAATTTACCCATCGGATTTGTGTTTTTTAATCCACATTTTGGTTCTGCTTATTAAAAGTTCAAGGCGTCCCCTTTGTTTTCACAACTATATTACTTTTATCATTGGTGATTATGAAGTATAATATCTTGTCGTTATTTGAAACAAAATAGGCGTTATTTGAAACAAAATAGGCGTTATTTGAAACAAAATAGGCGTTATTTGAAACAAAAATAGACGTTATTTGAAACAAAATAGACGTTATTTGAAACAAAATAGACGTTATTTGAAACAAAATAGATGTTATTTGAAGCAAAATAGACGTTATTCGAAGCAAAATAGGCGTTATTCGAAGCAAAATAGGCGTTATTCGAAGCAAAATAGGCGTTATTCGAAGCAAAATAGGCGTTATTCGAAGCAAAATAGGCGTTATTTGAACCAAATAGACGTTATTTGAAACAAATTTAGACGTTATTTGACAATGGTTATGACTGACCAAGAAATTCTGGACATAAAAGTGGACGGAGTTCCTTAGTTGAGATCGGGCGTTCACGAACGTACCAAAGACACCGTCAACACCATACCAAACGGACCCAAAGACAGTCGTGTTTTGAACAAGAAATGATGATCTTTTGATTAAAAATGATGAAAGGTTGCACTCCTACTGCATAGTTAGGTCAGATGATTGAACACTTATAATTTTTCTTTCAAAACCTGATGAATTGGGGATGTATCTTTTCCCAAGTAAGAGCCAGATCATAACTATCACTTTTCTTTACTGTCATAAATTCATAATGTTTCTGTGTCACATTTCTCCATTTTTGTTTATTTACTTCACAGCCTGTTGAAGATCCATTTGGAGATGTCCCCTTTAAGGCCATTTCACATGAAACTTTTCCAAACCAGCAGCAGAACTCGGTGCCGCCTTCTTCTTCATCATTCCCATCACCCGCCACCTCATTAGCTACTTCAGAGCCCGTCTCGGCCGCTGGCTCACTGCTCGAGACCACCTCGCTGGACTTCGGTTTCGGGGACTCGTTAAGCGGGTTAACCTACATGCCCCCCACATCAAATAGTCCGTTCTACTCGGGGAACCCGACCATTACTGCCTCTGAGTCACCATTCGCTCCGCCGAACATTGATCCTCTCAGCGCACATCCCGGGCCGTCAAATCTACCAACAACAAATATGATGTACGGCTACACCTCCTTCCCCGCGCCCGGATTACCCGCTCTTTCCTCACACGCATCTCAGCATTTTCCGTCCGCAAATGCGCCGCCGACCGACGCGGGCTTCGTCCCACAGCATCTAGGCTCGTCAATTCCACCGGCTCTCCCACAGCAGCTAGGCTCATCAATTCCACTGGCTCAGCCTATGGCGGCCCCTCAACGAACAAACACCAACATATCTGCACCTTCGAGTGCGAAGACCGCGAGCGATGCGTTCGAGACAAAATCATCGGTTTGGGCCGATACATTGAACCGGGGTCTTGTCAACCTCAACATCTCCGGAGGTAAAGTGTTAATCTTCTATGCTGTTTTCGATCTCGGCCGTCCAATCTAGCCCGCATGTTTCTGATCTCGCTCCCTCTTTTCATGCAGCCAAAACCAATCCATTGTCCGACATTGGAGTCGACTTCGATTCCATCAATAGGTTGGAAAGAAGGAAGGAGAAGAGCTCCGCGAACTCCATGAGTTCTGCGGCCGCAATGACAATGGGCAAGGCGATGGGCTCGGGATCCGGAATTAGCCGCGGTGGTGCCATTAATCAAGCAATGAGACCAACTATGGGGATGGGGATGGGCGTTGCCGGGCCGGGTTTCGGTGGGCCCGGCGGAATGGGGATGGGAATGAGAGGTGGCGGGCCGGGACCCGGTGGACCCGGTGGACCCGGTGGAATGGGGATGGGAATGGGAGGTGGTGGTCCGGGACCCGGTGGAATGGGGATGGGAATGGGAGGTGGTGGTCCGGGACCCGGTGGAATAGGAATGGGAATGGGAGGCGGCGGGCCGGGATATGGTGGGCCCGGCGGAATGGGAATGGGGATTGGCGGTTATGGTGGGGCCATGAATCCAGGCATGGGGATGGGCATGGGAGGGGCGGGGAGGCCGCTGCCGGAAATGCAATCTCCGGCGACGGCGTTTCCCGGCGGGGCCTACAATAACCCGATGGGGACGGGTGGTTATGGGCCCCATCAACCATATGGTGGTGGCTATAGGTGAGGGAGATGAAGATTAGTGAGGGGGAAATGGTGTAATTGGGATATGTATCTTCTACATATAAACTGCATCACATGGAACCAGTCAGGTGCCCAGTCTGCAACAATCTCCGTTGTGTCTGGAAATCCTCCGACTTGATCACAGCCGTTCAAATTCGATCGGAGAACGGATGCATTTGCCCAATCTTTTGTCCGCGCGCGTGTGTGTGTGGGAGTTGAACATAATTTGAAGTTGAAGAGAAAGGAATACAGTTATGTTATTATTATTCATTTGTTTTTTTGTGCTTTGGATAGTGTTGGTTAGGCTGCTGTTTGTAAATTTGAAGGAGATTACATGAATTTGTTGCTGGGAGTAACTTGTGCATTAAAAAAAATGGGGGCGGTGGGTCCCGTTTCGGTTATTTTTGAATTTTTCTTCTAATAATTACTCAAAAATCTTTTTTGGGAGTTGGTAAAATTACAGGTTGCACCCATCTATCTTTTGAAATTTACAAGGGAGGTGTTTGTAATTTTAGAAGATAGAGGCGGTGCAATCTGCAATTTTGCAAACTTACAGGGGAGGCTCCGATAAACATTTTTCTTTTTTGAAAAGAGAACGCCCGAGTCGCAAATTTTAGATGCGGTTAGGGCGCGGTTGCGGGCAGCTGGGGAAGGCGGCGGCGGTTGGATGTTAGGGCTTCCTTTGCTCGTCATGAGAAGCTGCAGCTGGCAGAGCAGGTTCATTTCTGAAGAATACTGAGCTCGATCCGGTTCAACTATGGTTCATGGGCTGGACGCAACACACGCATATTGTTTCGACAGGCGGCACGAAAAAAGTGCATTCGTCTCGCTCCGTTACAATGCTTGTCGTTTCATTTTCTGCATATAAATCATTTTATTTTATATAAACTCATATTCATGAATCTTCTCCGACAACTCTTTACATCGGTACAATGCTCGTCGTTTCGTTGAGTGTTTTCTCTATGTTGTTTGTGGTTACGGCTCCCCTGATGACTTGAGTTTGACCTAAACGGCGCTTTTGACAAGGAAGGGCATAATGACCAGGGTTAACCCTAGTAGGAACCACCATGTTTGACTTGTCATGCTCGACCTAATTTGAGTCATCTCGGTCAAACAAGTATTGATTTTGATGTCGAAATTGTCTCGATAAATTTGAAAATTTTATAAGCATTTAATGATTTCCCTATGAAGCAATCACTTCATTGAAGTATGCACGAACACGCTCGATGTTTTGAAGCAAATTAACTCTAAATGTTGAAATAGAATTTCTAAGCAATCTGAAAAACATGTTATTTCGTCTTGTGTGTAAAACGACGCGAGTCCTATCGAAGGAGTTTACTTACAACAGTATGCGGAGAGAGAATAAGTCATGTATGATGCCTTTTGCGGTGACGTTTTTCTTTTATTCTCTCTTTTGCATGTTCTTGTCCCTTGGATATTGTGATTGCAGTCATTGTCTGTTGTTAACGCGGCGTGTTTCCATGTAGTGGTTGTAAAAATGCTCGAGTGACTTGTCTCGAGATTTATGTTTGATTTTTCTAGTATAATATTTCGCGTTCTGAGTCTTTCCCTTGACGGATATAAAACATAATCCTACAAAATAATTGCTAAATGACACTTTTCCCCTTCATTGGGATTTCATCATGTTACACAAGTTTAGAGAAGAATTTTCTTGTTTGGTAGGACAAGATGTCCTTTGGATGACTTTGAGAAGGACATGTGCCCTTTAAATATCATTTTATAGATTTGTGATTTTGGAAACTCCTTTTGAGGTACTAACAATGACATGTTTGATGTTGGAGGGACGACTATGAAAGTGTCTTGTAAGTCTCTCCCAGGCGGGACTGTGAATGAGTTTTACGACTCACTTTGGCACAAGTCATATCTCTTGGTGGGAAGTCTGTTCCACTCGAGGGTGGTTAATCTTGAACTAATAGTCGAGGAACGCTAGAGGAAATGATTGTAAATGGTTTGTACGTGTATCACTTCATGTGTAATTTCATAGTCAAGAAGTATATGCACCACCAGAATATGCGAACTATCGAGGAAATACTTTTGTTGAAACCGCTAAGGTGCGTACCAATCCTATTGTGAATGGGGATATGAGTTATGAGCATGCACGACACTGCTCATAGTATCGAGGTTTGAAGAAGCGTACACGATAGTAGGAGCTAGTAACTATCTGTTGGAACCCGTATTTGGCCCAACGAGGAGTTCAGACCTCTGTAAATGGCGGACAACTAGCGCTTACTGAACCCACGGAGGAACCTGACCGAGGACTTAGAATGAAAGAAACGATCATTGGCAAAAATGTGGAGGTCCCACCACACACCCGGAAGATCTTTTGAGTGCTTCTCCTCCCAAGCCAAGACTGAAGTCGGGCACCTTGGAGAGCCGAAGGAGCTAACCAAAGGCATCCTGAGGAGAAGCAAAGATCTGGAATGCTCTCCAGAGGTGCCCTTCATGGTCTATTTATAGTCTTTTCCGCACTGGTCTGCTAATAGCGGGATTCCGCCTTTTGGTTTTGCTATACGCAACCCAAATTGGTCTGCTAACAGTCAAACTTCGTTGTTTTGGAGTGTTATTGGTAGCACACCAAAGGTATCAGGGTAAATTCACCTGTAGACCCCTGCTGGGCGAGTGGCCCGTGAGGGCGCCACTCGCCAGCCTCTCAGCGAGCTGGGCCCGCGAGATCTCTTCTTACGAGTGGAGGCGAGCCACAACTCGCCTCGCCAGAATGGTACTGCGAGACCTCACTCGACTCGCCCTGGCTAAATGCACCCCAGAGCGATGCTAGGCTGTCTCGTCTTGCCCCGCGCCACTCGCGAGATCGGCTTTCGGATTTGCCTCGCCTCGCCTTGGCCTGGTGCTCGCTGCGAATCGACGAGTACTGCTTAACTCGCTTATAACCGACTCCCCTTTTTATCCCCTCGGCAAACACTGGGTTGTACACTATCATTGGCGTCACCAAGGCTTGGTCATGCCTTACATAGTACCATAAGGAAATGTTAGTCCCGAAGCTTATTGAAGTTACCAAGGCCTACATAATCTTAGCATAACATCATAAGATACATGTAATAATTATTGAAGCCCGACTTTGTAATGTTAGGCACTAAGGCTTCATAAGACCTTACACGCTCAATACCACATGGAACTTGTAGCATCGAGTCTCGTTGAGGTCGCATCACTACCATTGGTAGTACAAAGGCTTGAGAAGCATGCCATAGTACAACAAAGAATGAGTACTATCAATATTGGTGGTATCATCACTTGAAAAAAAAAAAACTAAGTACAATACTAGAAGGAGCTAGTAGTACCAAGGTTTGTTGAAGCATGAAATAATACTATACTATTGGAGATACTGAAGTCTGATGAAGCAGGGCACATGCCCGAAATGAATTGGTACTTCAAGGTTTTTTGAAGCATGACATAATACTCTCATTAGTAGTAACGAGACTTTGAAATATCTAGACAAAGTATCTGGAGTAGGGGTGTTCACGAACCGAATTTAATCGAATAACACAGTAATCGAATTCAAAATTGTGATAGAATGCAGAGATTCATATTCAGATTCGAATTTGGATTCGTCACAAAATTTTGACTTTGAATTTGGATTCGAATTTGAATTCGGGCATATATATAATATACCACATATATTACTTATATTATGGCCATGAAAGTTTAGTTATATAAAATTTATTAAATTATATTTTTCTATCATTCGTGAATCATTTCAACAGAAATAATATTATTCGGATTCAGATTCAAAAATCCCTCAAATCCGAATTTGGATTCAAATTCAAAAAATACGAATTTTAATCGAATCTCGCGAATCGATTCCCGAATTGTCTACGAATTATTTGGTTTACGAACATCCCTAATCTGGAGGAACTAATTGATAGTACTTAGACATATTGAAGCCTGAATAATACTACCATTGGCAAAAAAAAGGTTTGAATATTTAGGGGTTTGAATATTTAGGGGTTTGAATCTCAGGGCCTGTTTGGCACGGTAGTGGTGGTCGTGAACGCCGTGATTACGAACTATTGTTTGTGAACGTCCTATCTGACCTAAGAAACTGTCCCTTTTATATGTTCAAAATTAATTTTTTTTTTCTTGGTGGCGATCATAATCGTTGTTATGTTAAACACATATTTCATGACGATGTCGTTGTTAGAAATTTATTAATTAAAATAATTAATTCAATAATATCTAATGAAGTCTTTCATGGTGTTTGGTGTTTGTGCTCCACACTAATTGATGGTAAAAATACAACTAAATGAGGGGATCTTAAATACTTAGAGGGAAACTCTTTTCATGAGAAAAGACGACACATTTAGTCTCACCTTGACAACTTCCACCACTTTAAGTGGTATATAAACAATTCACTCATTTTTATTATATTGAAAGAAACATTAGGAGGATTCACGGACCACACACGTGCGCGCTCGCTCACACTCGTACGTTGGTATCCTCAAAACTGTGCATCGATTTCCATACAACGTTTATTTTCCCACGTATGAATTGACGTACGTCGATTTCGCTCCGCCTACAATTCGACGTACGCCAAATACATTTTGACGTACGCTGGTATCCTCGAAATTGTGCATCGATTTCCTTACGACGTTATTCTCCCGCGTATGAATTGGCGTACACCGATTTTGCTCCGCTTACAATTCGACGTACGTTGAGTTCCACTTGTTGCGGGTCACTCGACGCTCTTCCAGACCGGGCGAATTGAACCGTCTTAGCCCGAGAGTGGGCCGAATGCGCAAACAGTCAAAAAGAGAATAGACAGGTGGCAAGAGAACGTTTTTAGCGTGGAAAACCCGGAAAGGGTGAAAAACCACGTGGCCGGATTGGTGCCAGCCAAATTTCACTAAGTGTTGGTGTGTTACAAACGAAGTTACAAGTTCAGAGAGCGACATGCCGCTTCTCGTTACAATTGCAGTTGAAGAAAATTCTCCGAGGGTGACAGACCACCTCTCAGAAAAGCTAAGTGTCTTGGTGTTGCAGGAAGTCTTCAAAGTTCGGAGAAGATCTTCAAGTGACGAAGGAGATCTTCAAACCGCGAAGGAGATCTTCGAACCGCGAAAGAGATCTTCGAACCGCGAAGGAGATCTTTGAAGCGCGAAGGAGATCTTCGAAGGAAATCTTCAAGGAGCTCTCTCGGATGCCAAAAGTCAGATCCTCTCAAATGAGGATTCAGGGTCCCTTTTATAGACTTGGACAGGGGCGACCCAGTAATTTCGCCGTTGTAACCACCGTAACTACCTGACGGGCCGATATCGACCGTTGATCCAGAGCACACGGATCTCCACTTTCTGAATATGACAATTTTGCCCCCTGGTCAGATCGGGCAGTTCGGGCAGTTTCCGATTGCAATGTGTGAATCCTGCAATATCAAGAAGGATAGTGGAGTTAGCAACTGCGCGCGCTATGAACTTTGCAATGTTCAAGTGCGCGCGGATTAAAAGCATGCTACAGACTTAGGGGTGCTAAGCGCGCGTTGTGCACCGAGCGGGAACGCCGTAAAAGCATGATCGGAGTCGTGCGAGGACGACACAAAGGGGCGGCGGGCGTGTCGTGCGTCGAGGGAGATCGACCGGCAGGCCGCGCGCGCGCTGGCGCGTTGGCCACGCGCTAGCGCGCAAGTTGCCCTAGCGCTCAGGCCGCGCGTGCGCACGGGCCGCGCAGGCCGCGTTCGCGCGCACGCTGTTCAGCGCGTGCTGCGCGGTTGCGTGCGCGCGCGGTACCGCGCGTGCCCTGCGGTTCCGCGCGCGGTACCGCGTGGCGGTACCGCGCGCGCTAGCGCACGAAACTGTTGCGCGCGTGGTGGTTTTGGGGCGGTTCTGCGGCGGTTTCGAGCGGTTTTTCTCTTCCCTCTTGCCCATGCCTCCACCATCTTAGTGGGGGAGTTGTGTTTTTGTCTAACCGCAGCCCAAATTTCTCTACATAATATATGACAACCCATCAATTGTCCCCCAAATCCTCGGAGTTCTATATTGTTGCTCAAGGAAGTGCGAGGATTTTGTAATCTGTTGGTGTGATCTGGGCGTTGCGGTGGAGCTGGAGGAGTCCCGTGCTGAAGTTTGTACGGAGAAGGCCCTTGTGAGGGGTTCGGTTCATTTGTTGGAGGATTTGCGAGCTACAGTGACTCGTCTGGGGGCCGAGTTGGTGTCTTTGAAGACGGAGGTGGAGAGCCTTTCTTCGCCGGAGCGGGCTGCTGAGCTGAAGGCTGTTGGCGGGTTGCGTCGTTTATACAACTGTTCTTGCTTTCAGCTCTTATAGTAGTGGAGTTTTTGCGGTGTTTGAACCAATGTTTTGCTCGGCAAACTATATTCTTCTCTCATGGGGTTGGCGTTTAGAGGACGAGACCCAGATGGTGTTGGAACCTACTACGTGGGCGAATGATGAGCGATTCGAGCCAAGTAGTGGGGGGTTCGCATTACCGACATGGGGATGTCGTTGATAGTATCGGTGAAGGGCAGACGCTTTGAACCGTTTGCGAGCGCGAGGGGGCAGGCCCTGGCGACGCGGTTTAGAGGACGAGACCCAGGTGGTGTCGGAACCTACTACGTGGGGGAATGGCGAGCGATTCTAGCCGGGTAGTGGGAGGTTCGCTTAACCGACCTGAGGGATGTCGTTGATAGAAGCGGTGAAGGGCAGACGCTTCAAACTGTTTGTGAGCGCGAGGGGGGCAGGCCCTGGCGACGCGGTTTAGAGGACGAGACCCAGGTGGTGTCAGAACCTACTACGTGGGGGAATGGCGAGCGATTCTAGCCGGGTAGTGGGAGGTTCGCTTAACCGACCTGGGGGATGTCGTTGATAGAAGCGGTGATGGGCAGACGCTTCGAACCGTTTGCGAGCGCGAGGGGGCATGCCCTGGCGACGCGGTTTAGAGGACGAGACCCAGGTGGTGTCGGAACCTACTACGCGGGCGAATGGAGAGCGATTCTAGCCGGGTAGTGAGAGGTTCGCTTAACCGACCTGGGGGATGTCGTTGATAGAAGCGGTGAAGGGCGGACGCTTCGAACCGTTTGCGAGTGCGAGGGGGGCAGGCCCTGGCGACGCGGTTTAGAGGACGAGACCCAGGTTGTGTCGGAACCTACTACGTGGGCGAATGGCGGGCGATTCGAGCCGGGTAGTGGGAGGTTCGCTTAACCGACCTGAGGGATGTCGTTGATATTACAACAATTGACGCTGCTTGCAGTTGATCTTAGCTGTGTTTGAATAGCAGGGCTTGAAGCAGAGAAAGCAATTCGAAATTTAACACACAATAGTTTTTGCGTAAGCGCAGGCTTACGACTTGTCTAGAATAACTATTACAAACAAGAGTTCTTAAAGATAATTTGACGAGTTTGGAATATAGTAAGACATTCTGCCCAATTCCTAGTTCCTTTTGGGGCTTCAAGTTCTGTATGTGGTGGCGCACAGGGCGACTCCTTGTCCAGGCTCCATCTACTGCAGATAGCATGCGCGTGCTGCTTCCTGGTTTCCACGGACAACTCCAATTCCTCCTGGGGTGACAAACTTCATTGCGAGGTGTGGGATGGACGGGATAGCTCCAAATAGGACCTGCAACGGTCGACCGAAAATCGCGTTGTAAGGTGATTCTGTCTCGATTACCACGAACTGCACGTCGCGGGTAGCCCTCCTAGGGAAATCTCATAGGATAACAGGGAGAGTGATGGTTCCTTTAACCGGGACAGGACTGTCGTTGAAGCCTTAGATTGGTTCAGAAGCTGGTTGGAGACTTTCTGGTAGGATCTTCATGCTGAGGAGAGCGGTCATGAACATGACATTGACGGAGCTACCATTGTCTACCAGTATCCGTTTGACGCGGAAGCTGGGGTTGCCGATCTCTGCGCTGACGACCAATGGATCCTGGTGCGGAATGAGCAGTCCCTTTAAATCTTCATCCCTGAAGCTGATCGTCTCTGCCGGCAGGGCAATGGAATTGACGGTGGGGAACGGAAAACTTGAGATGGTTTCCACCACCCTACTACTTGTCTGTCGCCCTGCGCGCCTTGTCGAGCAGGCAGTTGTTCTCTGTTTGCGAGATGATTTTGCGTCTGGTCCTGTAAGAACCTTCCGAGGATACCTTGTCGAATGAGACGCTCTATCTCATCTTTGAGTTTGATGCATTCTTCGGTGGCGTGTCCTGCACCTTGGTGGAACTCACAGTACTTTGGCCGATTTCCCCTGCCCTGGGGAAGTTCTCTTGGCCTTTGTAGTGCCGGGTTATCCTGTATTGCGTAGAGTACGTTTGTGCGGGAGGTATTAAGCGGTGCGTACTCTAATTGGTAGGTTCTGGGGGGCCTGTTCCCAGGACGGTCTTGCTGACGTAAATTTCCTTGGCGCTCCTCTTGCTGCTTCGGGGCTGGCTCTTCTCTCTTCCTCATTACCACTCCTTCGAATTGTCGGCGGTGAGCTTCGATCGCTTCGTCCGCCGCTATCTGTGCCTCCACTCGGTGCACCAGGTCTGGATAGCTTGGTACTGTCTCCCTCATCAGAGCAGAGTAAAATCCGCTTGGGCGGAGTCCCCCCAGGGAAACGCCGCGCAGAAGCTCGGGATCAACACCTGGGATTTGTCGCGCCTCAGCCGTGAAGCGACGGAAAAAGTCTTTGAGGGTCTCTCCTTCGTTCTGGCAAATCCCTGAAAGATGTGAGGGATCTCGAACAATTCTTCGGTTAGCGACAAACTGGTCCGTAAACTGCTGTGCGAGCTCGGTGAAGTTGTTGACGGATCCATCCCGCAGGGAATGAAACCAAGTGCGTGCCTGCCCCCTGAGTGTTGTCGGAAACACTTGGCATAGGAGCTGATCAACGGCGTTGTAGATCCGCATAATGGTGGTAAAATGGTTGACGTGCTCCAGGGGATCGTCCATCCCATCAAATGTCTCGATGTTGGGAAGCTTGAAACCATGCGGGATCGGATGGTCCAAGATTTGTTGTACCAGCGGGGAGCCGTGACGTAGGGGGCGGCGGGCGAAGATGCCCCTGCGCCCGGCCTGTCTATACACTTCGGCAATCACATCGCGGATCTCCTCGCGAGTGGGCCTTCCTATGGCTTGATCGACTCCTACCCCTCCTTGCTGATGGTGGAGGGGTTCTCTTCTAGCGCCCCTGGCGGGGCGGACCGGATGCGCGGAGCTGGCAGCATCTGAGTATTCCTCTTCGTAGGTGTCTCCCTCTTGAGCAGCTTCCACCAATGGAGCTTGATTCGGGATCAAGGGGGGAGGGATGACTGGTGCGATGGGCGGAACGGGAGCTTGCGGAGCTCCGAGGTTTCTGAGGAGAGCCAGCATTTCAGTTTGTTGCTCCTCCATCTGAAGCATACGCCCCTCTAGATCGGCAACGGGTGCTAACGCTGGCTCTTCGGCGGGAGGCGCGTTGATGAGTGAATGAGAGGGGGCGGGGTCGATGCGTCCTTCTGGGATGGAACCATCGGTGGTGCGAGCACTTCTTCTTGCCATTGTTGTTAGTCACGAGTATTGCTATGAAGTGAATACTGTCTTTGAAAAGTCTTTGCAGAATTTGGGGAACACCTTTCCCACAGACGGCGCCAAATTGTTGCGGGTCACTCGACGCTCTTCCAGATCGGGTGAATTGAACCGTCTTAGCCCGAGAGTGGGCCGAATGCGCAAACAGTCACAAAGAGAATAGACAGGTGGCAAGAGAACGTTTTTAACGTGGAAAACCCGGAAAGGGTGAAAAACCACGTGGCCGGATCGGTGACAGCCAAATTTCACTAAGTGTTGGTGTGTTACAAACGAAGTTACAAGTTCAGAGAGCGACATGCCGCTTCTCGTTACAATTGCAGTTGAAGAAAATTCTCCGAGGGTGACAGACCACCTCTCAGAAAAGCTAAGTGTCTTGGTGTTGCAGGAAGTCTTCAAAGTCCGGAGAAGATCTTCAAGTGACGAAGGAGATCTTCAAACCGCGAAAGAGATCTTCGAACCGCGAAGGATATCTTCGAACCGCGAAGGAGATCTTCGAAGCGTGAAAGAGATCTTCGAAGGAAATCTTCAAGGAGCTCTCTCGGATGCCAAAAGTCAGATCCCCTCAAATGAGGATTCAAGGTCCCTTTTATAGACTTGGCCGGGGGCGACCCAGTAATTTCGCCGTTGTAGCCACCGTAACTACCTGACGGGCTAATCTCGACCGTTGATCGAGAGCACACGGATCGACACTTTCTGAATATGACAATTTTGCCCCCTGGTCAGATCGGGCAGTTTTCGATTGCAATGTGTGAATCCTGCAATCTCAAGAAGGATAGCGGAGTTTGCAACTGCGCGCGCTATGAACTTTGCAATGTTCAAGTGCGCGCGGATCAAAAGCACGCTACGGACTTAGGGGTACTAAGCGCGCGTTGAGCACCGAGCGGGAACGCCGTAAAAGCATGATCGGAGTCGTGCGAGGACGACGCAAAGGGGCGGCGGGCGGGTCGTGAGTCGAGGGAGATCGACCGGCAGGCCGCGCGCTAGCGCGCAGGCCACGTGCTAGCGCGCAGGCCACGCGCTAGCGCGCAGGTTGCGCTAGCGCGGAGGCCGCACGCACACTAGCGCGCGGGCCGCGCGCGCGCTAGCGCTCAGGCCGCGCGTGCGCGCGGGCCGCGCAGGCCGCGCTCGCGCGGGCGCGGTACCGCGCGGCCCGCGCGGTTGCGCGCGCGCGGTACCGCGCGGCGCGCGCGGTTGCGCGCGCGCGGTACCGCGCGGCGCGCGCGGTACAGCGCGGCGCGCGCGGTTCCGCGCGGCCCGCGCGGTTGCGCGCGCAGCGGTACCGCGCGGACGCAACCGCGCGGTTGCGCGCGCGCGGTACCGCGCGTGCCGCGCGGTTCCGCTCGTGTCGTGCGGTTCCGCGCGCGCTATCGTGCGCTACCACGTGGCGGTACAGCGCGCGCTAGCGCACGAAACTGTTGCACGCGTGGTGGTTTTGGGGCGGTTCTGCGGCGGTTTCGGGCATTTTTCTCTTCCCTCTTGCCCATGCCTCCACCATCTTAGTGGGGGAGTTGTGTTTTTGTTTAACCGCAGCCTGAATTTCTCTACATAATATATGACAACTCATCACCACTATTCCCGCTTACGTTGATATGAAATCGACGAGCGTCTGTAACCTTTCGATACACGATTTCTCTTGCGTTGATATCTTCACACTTTCATGAGTGATTTTTGTATGCGTTTTGATATCTTCACACTTACACGATTTCTCTTGCGCTGGAAATATAAGTATTTATATACACGATAAAATTTATTTAATATAATCGTTGCAAATTAATTATATGATAAATTATTTGCGATTTTTATGTGACTCCTATATATAAGGTTTTTCCTAAAACGAAACATACATTCTCATACGCTCGCATTCTCAAGCATTTTTCTCTATTCTTCACATACGATTTTGCTCTCTTTTGCGTTTGCTTCGTGAAGTGGAAGTTTGTGTGCTTTGTGCTTCATCGGTGTCTGCGTGCATCAAAGTTTTCTGGATCTAGTCGAATTTTGTACAAGAAGTGAGCATCCTTTGAAAGCTCCATCGGATGATGGTGCAATTTCTTTAGTGCAGTGATCACACGTCCTACCACGATGCTCGATTTCTTAATATCTTTATTTAAATGTTTTTTTAACTTTATTGTTTTAATATTCCGACAGGTGTTTTGGTCCAGAAAAATTTTTTGGTGACTTGAGGACACGATCCTCTACGTGCCCCAATAAATAGCCTTTTTTTTTACCCGGGCCCACCCCCTTATGTTTCCGAAAAACGAAAAAGTTTCTCTCGCCACACTTCCTCTTCCCCTTCCTCCCGAAGTTTCTTCATTCCGGTTATTTAGGTTTTGAAATAATGCCGACACTGAATTTCCGGCGACGACTCTTGACATTGCAGGGGGAGTCGTCTGTGGGAGAAGAAGGAAGGACTCCAAGGACGATCCGGAACAGTTTCATTCGTTTTGAAACCATATGCTAGGTTACGGTTGTAAAATTTCAGCATATGCTAGGTTACGGTTGTAAAAATTCAGCAATGAGTACATTACGACTGTAAAGTATTGATTTGTATACTCTGTTATAACCGTATTATAAGTTTCTGCTTTTTTGTGCATTTCTACTCAAGTTACGGTCGTAAAAAGATCGTAAATATTAAATTACGACTGTAATTACTGTATTAAATGTAGTAATTTGTTGTATGTTACTGTAAGTTACAGCCGTAACTGTAATTTCCGGCATTTTACAACTGTAATGGGATGCATTGTTTGGTAGCTGTATACTACGTTACAATCGTAACTGCGATTGGAATCACTGGGAGATATTTCATCATCTGCCATAGTAGTTGCAGGTCTTTGATCCAGAACAGCTCGAACAATTCTTGCTGTTGAAAAGTGGCGAAAATGGAAGAAAGCAGGTATTCGAAAACCTAGATTCAGCCGACGGATCAAAACTTCGGGGACTTCGACGTCCAGTACGCCCGTATAATTTCGAAACCCTAATAGAAGGTTTAGGCGGGGAAAGAGGAAGACGAAACCGGCAGGAGGGGAGAAACTTTTCATTTTTCGGAAAAATGAGAGGGTGGGCCCGGGTTTTGAAAATGCTATTTATGGGGGCACGTAGAGCATCGTGTCCTCGGGCCACCAAAAAATTTTTCTTTGGTCCAAAACTCGCCGGAGCAAAAATGTCGCGTTAAACGAAAGTTTCATAATTGCCGTGTTCACGACCCGCAAAAATGAATGGATCGAATTTCCCACGCACAAAAATGAACAGTGAGTTGAACGCACCTATTTATTTCTCTCATATTGGAGCAAAAATTTTAGCTAGCCATCCCGTATATTTGATCAGTGCGGGTAAGATCTAAGCCTTTCAATCAGCCGATCGGACGGTCAGCTGAAAATACAGCCGAAATATAAAAAAATACTCCAGATTTCTAGTTGGATTTTAACAAAGCCTCAAATTCCTCCAGATTTCCGAACGAATCACGCACGAATCAAATATGCGGGATGCCTACACAAAAAAAATGGGTGTGAATACACTCTTCATGCTTTCGAGCTTCTCTAATAATTCAAAAAATTTCTTATAATTATTTTTTTGTACGACATGTTTAACTATAATAAAAGATTACGTGCAGCACAAACAAATAACTAGAGTGGGGGCCGTGGGGCCACCTTTATCCTATTCGGGTCCAGTTCCATTATTTTGTATAAATTTTTTGGTGAGAAACTCCCACCTAATAATAGGTGCGTGTGTAAGTAGTTTCATTTTACACGGAAGCGGGACCCACGCCATTTCGAAATATTTCGCGGCCAAACCCAAATCTCGCGGTCTTTCTGTCGTCGTTCTCGCGCTGCAATAGCAGTTTCCTCCTCCTCCAAACGTCGTCGTCCTCGTCCGCCGCCCTAATACCAGTTTCTCACCAAAAAAATTTCACAAAAAAAAATTTCATTTATAAAAGAGCGATGTTAAACGCAGACCAATTTTGGCTATATGCAGGTCACATATTTTTAAAAAAAGTGATGTTAAACGCAGACCGATTTTAGCTATATGCAGGCCACAGATTTAAAAAAAAATTTATCGTTTTTTCCTTTAAAATTTCAGGAAAAATGATTCGAGTAGTTTAATACTTCATGTATTATGTGTTTTTTCCTTCCATGCAACCGTGTCCCCAAGAAGTTTACTCGTTTGTCCGAGTCCGATGTGTTTTTAAATTACAACTGGCCTAAAGCTATTCATGGGTATTTGCTACGGCAATTGCGACGGCGGCGATGGAGACGATCGCGACGTCGTCGGCGATGGCGGCCATGGCGGCCATGGTTATACTTCGGGTAGTTACGTCGCTAGTGGAGGTTCTTTGGATAACCGCACCCCCATGGATGGGGTGCGGTTAGCACCTTTAGGGATACTCCATCAATAGCTCTCCCAGATTTACCGACGAAACAATGACATTCAACGTAACCTCGCACGCATGATATTTTACTTACTTATTTTATGAATGATATTTTGCTTGGTGATTTATTTAGGAAAATATTAATTTGATTTTTGAATATGGTATGTAAATATGAAATTTGGTCTACATGAATAGTTTTTTAGCGTGCATATATCTGCGGCCTGCATATAGCCAAAACCGGCCTGCATTTAACATTGCTCTTTATAAAATTATACTGAAATTAAATTACTCAACTGCACTATTAGCATAAAATTTTATTTGTGTGCGCGAAATATTAATTTATTTGAAAAATTTTAATCAATAAATATAAAAATATAGGTATATTATATTTGTTTGTGGTCTACTCGATGCTCCTGAAATTGGTCAAGAATGAACCGTCTTAGTTTGGGAGCGCTCGAGCGCGCAAACAGTCACAACAAAATGAAAAGCTGACAAACATTTTTTTTTGCGTGGAAAACCCCGGAAAGGGGTGATAAACCACGTGGTCGGATCTGTGTCAACCAAACTTCCATTATTTGCTGACGTTGTACAGAGCTTTTAAGAGGAGGCGAGGGCGACAGACCGCTCCTCGTTACAATTGTTGGGAGGGAGAGAGAGAGACGCTCGGAGGGTGATAGACCATCGGTCACGGAGCTAAATCTTTTGCATGCTACAGAAGGGGATGTTTCCCTCTGAGCGCTATGGAGCTTTCGATTGCTGCTTGAAGGTTGGATTGGTGCGCTCTGTGCGCCTTTATCTATGCGGCTTGTCTCCTGCAGCGTGAGAGGAGTTTGTAGTGATGATCTTGAGTGTGTGGAGTGCTTGTTGTTGCATACGCTAGGGTGCGCTTGGAGCGGACTGGAGAGCGGAGGGCGCGGAGGCCCGCTTGGAGCGGACTGGAGAGTGGAGCGCCCCGAGGTGCGCTTGGAGCCGTCTAGAGAGCGAAGTGAACGAAGGCGAGCTTGGAGCGGTCTTGAGAGCGCAGCGCGCGGAGGCGCGCTTGAAGCGGTCTTGAGAGCGCAGCGCGCGGAGGCGCGCTTGGAGTGGTCTTGCAGCGGACTTGAGAGCGAAGCGCGCGGAGACGCGCTTGGAGCGGACTTGAGAGCGGAGCGCCCGGAGGCACGCTTGGAGGGCTCTTGAGAGCGCAGCGCGCGGAGACGCCCTTCGAGCGGTCTTGAGAGCGAAGCGCGCAGAGACGCGCTTGGAGCGGACTTGAGAGCGAAACGCGCGGAGACGCGCTTGGAGCGGACTTAAGAGAAGAGCGCCCGGAGGCGCGCTTGGAGCGCTCTTGAGAGCGCAGCGTGCGGAGACGCCCTTAGAGCGGTCTGGAGAGCGAAGCGCGCAGAGACGCGCTTGGAGCGGACTTGAGAGCGAAGCGCGCGGAGATGCGCTTGGAGCGGACTTGAGAGCGGAGCGCCCGGAGGCGCGCTTGGAGCGCTCTTGAGAGCGCAGCGCGCGGAGACTTCCTTAGAGCGGTCTTGAGAGCGAAGCGCGCAGAGACGCGCTTGGAGCGGACTTGAGAGTGAAGCGCGTGGAGAAGCGCTCGGAGCGGACTTGAGGCGAGGGCGACAGACCGCTCCTTGTTACAATTGTTGAGAGGGAGAGAGAGAGGCGCTCGGAGGGTGATAGACCATCGGTCAAGGAGCTAAATCTTTTGCATGCTACAGAAGGGGATGTTGCGCTCTGAGCGCTATGGAGCTTTCGATTGCTGCTTGAAGGTTGGATTGGTGCGCTCTGTGCGCCTTTATCTATGCGGCTTGTCTCCTGCAGCGTGAGAGGAGTTTGCAGTGATGATCTTGAGTGTGTGGAGTGCTTGTTGTTGCATACGCTAGGGTTCGCTTGGAGCGGACTGGAGAGCAGAGGGCGCGGAGGCCCGCTTGGAGCGGACTGGAGAGCGGAGCGCCCAGAGGCGCGCTTGGAGCCGTCTAGAGAGCGGAGCGAACGAAGGCGCGCTTGGAGCCGTCTAGAGAGCGGAGCGAACGAAGGCGCGCTTGGAGCCGTCTTGAGAGCGCAATGCGCGGAGGCGCGCTTGGAGCGGTCTGGAGAGCGCAGCGCGCTTGGAGCGGTCTGGAGAGCGCAGCGCGCGGAGGCGCGCTTGGAGCGGTCTGGAGAGCGCAGCGCGCGGAGGCGCGCTTGGAGCGGTCTGGAGAGCGCAGCGCGCGGAGGCGCGCTTGGAGCGGTCTGGAGAGCGCAGCGCGCGGAGGCGCGCTTGGAGCGGTCTGTAGAGCGCAGCGCGCGGAGGCGCGCTTGGAGCGGACTGGAGAGCGGAGAGAACGGAGGTGCGCTTGCAGCGGTCTTGAGAGCGCAGCGCGCGGAGACGCACTTGTAGCAGACTTGAGAGCGCAGCGCGCGGAGGCGCTCTTGGAGCGGACTGGAGAGCAGAGAGAACGGAGGTGCGCTTGCAGCGGTCTTGAGAGCGCAGCGCGCGGAGACGCGCTTGGAGCGGACTTGAGAGCGAAGCGCGCGGAGACGCGCTTGGAGCGGACTTGAGAGCAAAGCGCCCGGAGGCGCGCTTGGAGGGCTCTTGAGAGCGCAGCGCGCGGAGACGCCCTTCGAGCGGTCTTGAGAGCGGAGCGCGCAGAGACGCGCTTGGAGCGGACTTGAGAGCGGAGCGCGCAGAGACGCGCTTGGAGCGGACTTGAGAGCGGAGCGCCCGGAGGCGCGCTTGGAGCGCTCTTGAGAGCCCAGCGCGCGGAGACGCCCTTAGAGCGGTCTTGAGAGCGAAGCACGCTTGGAGCGGACTTGAGAGCGAAGCGCGCGAAGACGCGCTTGGAGCGGACTTGGGAGCGGAGCGCTAGGTGCGCTCTTGAGAGCAAAGCGCCCGATTACTATTCGCACCCCATGATTGAGGAATTTACTATTTGCACCTCAATGTTGGAGGATTTTACTATTTGCGCCCCACATGTTAGAGGATTTTACTATCTGTACCCATGTTGGAGGAATTTTCTATTTGCACGCAATGTTGGAGGATTTTACTATTTGCACCTCATGGTTGAGGAATTTACTATTTACACCCGATAATGAAGGAATTTACTATTTACACCCCATGTTGGGTGGTTACGGAACTAGTTATGTTTATTTTGGTTAACCTCATTTCCTCCACCAATTGAGGGGGGTGCTTTGACCATTCGCAATAGAGATTAAAGGATACCTATCAATATTAATGTCACAATTTTTACATTATATTCATATTTTTAATGAATTTTTGTACAATATAACTAAATATAGAAAAAAATGTCTAAAAAATCTACATTTTTTATTTTTTTTAATAATTTTTTTTATTTTTTTTCAAAGAAAAGTATGATGGCACGGAAAAGTTAACTCATGACCTTGCATTCAAAAATACGAGAACTCGATCGCGATATTAATACTATTATATGAAAAATTAATAAATAATTATAATATATAATATATATTAAAGTAAAAAATAAATTTTAATTTAATATCGGTTAATTAATTTTTTAAACAATTTTTTTATGAGAGTAGCGCTGCTACCTCTAGTTGCGGGACAATATTTTCCCTATTAACTTCAGTTGTAATCGGAAATACAGTTGCAAAAAACTGTGTTTTCAGACCTTTTTTGCAGGAAAAAATACAGTTGTATTTAACACTAACAAAATCAATTTTTCTACAGTAATATTTTTACAAAATTTATCCAAAACATATGCATATGAGAACTTAAAATGATCGTAAAAAAATATGAATCGATATTAAGATTTTTACTTTGTTAAAAAATATACATATTAGCCTACAAAATCAATTGCGCATCTAGAAGTAGCAACGATGTGAATCCGCAAAATATTATTATATTTTTGGTATTAGAAGCTTTTTAGATTTCAATTTATTCATATATAATTGATACGTCCGCATATTTTGGACCGGACCGAGAGTTAGTGGACGGTTTCCCAAAATTCCACTAACCCCACTCCCTCCATGACCGGTCAAATCTTTGACCGGACAAACTTCTCTTTCCTACGTGACAGGCAAACGGCGTAACCGCCCACTCGGCGTAACCGCCACTCGGTGTAACCGCCACTCGGCGTAACCGCCCACGACGGACAAACCGCCAAGCCCAATCCGGGCTAACCGCCGCCCCCTCTCTCTCGAGAGGGAGGCCGGCCGCCGGCCACCGGGCACCGCCCCTCCCTCAAGGGGACCGGCCGGCCTTGGCCAACCCCTCCTTGGAGGGGGTCGACCATGGCCGCCCCTCCTTCGAGGGGGTCGGCCTCGACCGTCCCCTTGGAGGGGGCCGGCCGCCCCCTCCCTCGAGGGGACCAGCCGCCCCCTCCATGGAGGGGGTCGGCCATGGCCGCCCCATCCTTGGAGGGGGTTGGCCCGGCCGGCCGCCCTCAACTTGAGGGGGCCGGCCTTGGCCGCCCCTCCCTTGAGTGGGGCCGGCCGCTCCCTCCTTGAGGGGGCCGGCTCCGGCCGCCACTTTCCTTGGAGGGGGCCGGCCGCCCCTTTCTTTGGAGGGGGCCGGCCGCCCCTTTCCTTGGAGGGGGCCGGCCGCCCCTTCCTTGGGAAGGGCCGGCCGCCCCTCCCTCTTCGAGGGAGGAGTCCGGCCGCCCCTCCCTCCTTGAGGGAGGGCGGCGGCCGGCCCTTCTTCCCCGCGAGGAAGAAGGCCGCCGCCACCGCCGCCCATTTTTGGGATTCTGGCGGTGGCCGGCGTCGCCGCTCCGGCGAGATCGCCGCTCCGGCGAGATCGCCGCCCGGCGGTTACCAAACCGCCCGATCATGGAAGGATCGCGTATGGGCCGTCCGATCATCCTCCTTTTCTATTTATTTAATTACTTATTTATTTAAAAATGCTAACCGCACACCATAACTACCATAACCACCTCCGATTCCTATAAATAGGACCCCAGGGGTCTTCATTTGGGGATTGGATTTCTCTCTCTCTGAAAGAACTCTGCCTCCGGAAAATCCTCCAACGGACTCCGACCGTTCCGCCGAAATGAGCGTCGTCCGTTCCGCGGAAGTGAGCGCCATCCGTTCCGCTAAAGCGAGCGCTGTCCGTTCGCCTCCAACGAACGCACTTGACTCCAGCATACACGCTCTCCCAACATGCAGCGAGACCCCTGAACAAGGCAAAGCTCGGAGCGTCAGCGAAGCGGTCATCATCCAAAAGCACAATTCTACAACCGAATGGTCCAACACTTAGAATATTTTCCCGAGTCACTCAGCATCGTGTGAGGTGGCCTGTCACCCTCCGAGCATCTCTCTCACTCAAAATTGTAAAGAGGCGCGACCTGTCGCCCTCTCCTTCTCCGAAAGCTGTAACCTCCCTAGAAGATAGTGAAGTTCGGTCGGCACCGTCCCGACAACGTGGTTTTTCACCCCGCCTTGGGGTTTTCCACGGTAAAAAGTCTCCTTGTCCATTGCCGTTCACATTGACTGTTTGCGCGCACCGGCTCGACTCCCGAGCTAAGGCGGTCGATTTAGACCGGACCGCGGAAGAGCCGTGTGCGACCCGCAACAGTTTGGCGCCATCTGTGGGAACCGTTCCCAAAAGCTCTAGAATTCAGAAGACAGTATCCCAGCACAGTGATACTCGTGACTGACGGTAATGATAAGAGCGAACACCAGGCTCGCGCAAGGAGAATTAAGGCGCGAGATGGGGGAAGAGCAGAGACTCGGGGGCATCATGATGAAGACGTGCACCGCCCTATTCACGGCACATCCCCGCTAGCGGAAGCGGTCCTTGAAAATCCAGTTCCGCACGAGTTCAGTCTTCCAAGCCTCGGCACATACAATGGGCCGAGGGCGGTTGGGGAAAAAGTCGAAACAATCACAGGACTTCTCATCCTGGCAGATCATGTTCTTACCATAGTAAAATCAAGCAGGGAACGCAAGGATAAGAAACCGCGACAGGACACCAGTATCACCTTCGGGAGCGAGGACTTCGAAGGACTAACGCTCCCCCATCAAGATCCCTTGGTCATCACCGCAATAATGGGAACCCCATGCTACAGCATCAAGAGAATTCTGGTAGATATCGGAAGTTCGGTCGATGTACTGTACATGAAGACCCTGCAAAGCATGAATCTCACTAGAGAGCACCTCAGCCCCACGGCAGGACCCGTTTATGGCTTCGACAACCGCCCGGTAGAAGTACAAGGGACAATAACGCTTCAGGTGACAATGGGGAGTTTCCCCAAGCAAGCCACTCACAACATCCTGTTCGTGGTCGTGGATGCTGACTCCGCCTACAATGCCTTCTTCGGGAGGCCCCTTCAAATCATCTTCGGGCAATCCCCTCCATACCACATCTCTCTATGAAGTTCCCTACTGCTCATGGGACCGGAATAGTCCGCGGGAACCAAGGGGCAGCACGCAGTTGCAACTTCAACCAAACTCGAAAGACTACAGGAGCTGCCTTGAACATCGACGACTTTGACTTACGCGACGAGGCGGCACTGCAACGTGCCTCCCCGGTCGAAGGACTTGTCAGTGTCACGCTATCCCACCAGGATCCATCCCGGGTGGTACAAATTGGATCCCTCCTAACGCAGGAGGAGCAGAAGGAGTACATAACCTTCCTGCGTGCCAACGTCGACATTTTCGCATGGGGTCCAGAGGACATGCCAAGAGTAGATCCAAGCATCATCGCTCATTCTGTAAATATTAACCCTGCGTGCAGGCCCGTCATTCAAAAGAAACGGAGCTTCGCCCCGGAACGCCTTCAGGCCATTGAAGAGGAGGTGAAAAAGCTCTTAGGAGCCGGATTCATCCGGGAAGTAGAGTACCCCACGTGGTTGGCAAACGTAGTCCTGGTCAAAAAGGCATCCGAAAAGTGGAGAATGCGCGTGGACTACAGCAACCTTAACCAGGCATGTCCAAAAGACAGCTTCCCCCTCACTCGAATCGATCAACTCGTCGATGCCACTGCTGGGCATCAGCTTCTCAGCTTCATGGACGCATACTCTGGCTACAACCAAATCCGTATGAATCCGAAAGATGAAGAACACGCGGCGTTCAGGACAGATAGGGGGACATACTGCTACAAGGTGATGCCATTTGGACTAAAGAACGCAGGAGCCACTTATCAAAGACTGATGAACAACGTCTTCAAAGATTTGATCGGGCAAACGATGGAAGTATATGTGGATGACATGTTAGTCAAAAGCACTCTCCACAGTAATCACCTGCAGGATTTGGACAAATGTTTCAAACTCCTCCGCCGTTTCCAAATGCGGATCAACCCTAGCAAATGTGCGTTCGGAGTAACGACAGGAAAATTCCTGGGTTTCATGGTCACACAAAGAGGGATCGAAGCCAACCCGGAGAAAATTAAAGCATTGGAGGAGATGACTCCGCCACGATCCATTAAAGAGGTCTAGAGGTTGAACGGCAGGATCGCCGCCTTATCCCGTTTCCTGGCATGGACCGGGGACAAGTACCTACCCTTCTTCAAGATCCTTCGAGGAGCCCGCAACTCCGGTTTCCAGTGGACTGACGAGTGCCAGAGTGCCTTCGAAAACTTGAAGAAATACTTGGCATCTCCGCCACTTCTGTCGAAACCAATTCATGGGGATATCCTTTTCATGTACTTGGCAGTGTCTCCCACCGCTCTCAACTCCGTCATCGTCAAGGACGAAGGAGGAGTCCAAAGACCTGTATACTAACTCAGCAAGATACTCACTGACACCGAGACAAGATACCCCACGGCGTACAAAACGGCGTTGGCCCTCGTCTTCTCAGCCAGAAAGCTCCGGCCCTATTTTCCAGGCTCATGCCATCAAAGTCTTCACACAACTGCCACTCAAGACAATCCTCCAACGGCCCGAAGATTCAGGAAGGTTGGTAAAGTGGGCTGTGGAGCTAGGGGAATTCGACATACAGCTCCTCCCAAGGCCGGATATAAAGTCGCAAGTCCTTGCTGACTTCGTCATGGAAAGTACAATTCCACCAGAGAGGACACAACCAGATTTCGCAACCAAAGACCGTTGGGTCCTATTTGTGGACGGAGCTTCAAGCGCGGACAACGCAGGGGCAGGAATCCTGCTAATCAGCCCCGAAGAAATAACCCTGGAGTACGGCCTACGATTAAAGTTCTTAGCCACAAACAATGTGGCCGAGTACGAAGCGCTGATTGCCGGGCTACGACTCGCCATAGACCTCAATGCCGAAAACCTCACCATCTACACAGACTCACAATTGGTGGTGTCGCAAGTAGAAGGGGACTTTGAGGCCAAAAGCGAGCAGCTGGTACTGTACCTGCGTTTGGCAAAGTCGCTCCTCCAGAAGGTCCCGACCTACCAAATATTGCATATCCCCAGGGAGCAAAATGCACGGGTAGACACACTGTCAAAATTAGCAAATTCAACCACCAGGTACCAGTCCCGTCGGAGGAGGATCGAAGAAATCGTTGTCCCAAGCATTCAGGGGCCGTGGGAAGTCACAGCCATAGGACAGGCAGGTCCATGCTGGATGACCCCCATCAAGGCTTACATCGAGCAGGGAACCCTACCTGAGGAACCTATGGATGCCAGAAAGCTAAGGGTGAGAGCGGCCACCTTCGCAATCATAGGTGGAGAAATGTTTAAACGTGCATACTCCGGACCATACCTAAAATGCCTGGCAGACGCGGACGCCGAGTACGCATTAAAAGAAGTACACGAAGGAGTATGTGGGGAGCACCTAGGAGGCAGGGCCCTAGCGCGAAAAATCTTACGTCAAGGATTCTACTGGCCCACAATGAAAAAAGATGCGATCAGTTTTGTCCAGAAATGCCGAAGCTGCCAATTCCACGCCAGTATCCCTCATCAACCGCCTGTGAATCTCACCGCGCTACAAGGGGCATGGCCTTTCGCGCAATGGGGGATCGACCTGCTTGGTCCCCTCCCGGTGGCGTCTGGGCAGAGAAAGTTCATCATCCTAGCAATTGATTATTTCACTAAGTGGGTTGAAGCTGAGCCACTTGCCAAAATCACAGAAGAAAATGCAAAACGATTTGTCTGGAAGAACATCATTTGCAGGTTCAGGATACCAGCGATAATCGTGGCCGATAACGGAACGCAGTTCACAGGGCGATCCTTCACTCAGATGTGTGAGGACCTGGAAATCAGTCTGCGTCATACAGCCGTAGCACACCCCCAGACCAACGACCAGATTGAGGTCACGAATCGTACAATACTAAAGGGGTTGAAAACACGCCTACAAAACATGGGAGGGCAATGGGCGGAAGAGCTCCTTAACGTACTATGGGCGTACCGAACAACAAAAAAGACCCCAACCAGAGAAACGCCTTTCAACCTATGCTATGGGATGGAAGCCATAATCCCGGTAGACATCAGAGTACCCGGTGCCAGAGTACAAGCCTTCAATCCGGCGAAAAATGATCAACTGCTACGAGAAAACCTGGACTTAGTTCAGGAGTGCTGGGACGAAGCCGCACAGCGCGCGGCTGTCTACCAAAGACGCATAGCCCGACTCTACGACAAAAGGGTAAAACCCCGACCCATCAATGTCGGAGACCTGGTCCTCCGAACAGTAGAGTCAGCCGGGAAAGGACCCCAAAAGGACAAACTCTCACCTGCTTGGGAAGGCCCTTACGTCGTCACCGCAACGGTAAAACCTGAGACGTACAAGCTACGATCACCAGAGGGCAAGACACTTCCTCGGACTTGGAACGCAAGCAACTTGCGCCGTTTCTATCAGTAGGCAAAACTCGAGCCAGCTATCTCTCGAATTTACATTGATAGTGCGGGACAATGTAATCTCCAGCTAAACAACTACTGCATATAATGCGATTCTCCTTCCCTCCCACTTCCTCCAAAGTAAAGTAGGCGAGTCGGAACACAGGCATGGTCTGTCAAAGGATCGCACCTACACCTATCGAAGACGGACGACCGGACCCTCGGTCCTCGTCTAAGACAAGCGACAGGACCCTCGGTCCTTCCTTGGGGGCAAGGTCGATCAAAGAATCGCACCTACACCTATCAAAGACGGACGACCGGACTCTCGGTCCTCGTCTAAGACAAACGACAGGACCCTCGGTCCTACCTTGGGGGCAAGGTCGGTCAAAGGATCGCACCTACACCTATCAAAGACGGACGATCGGACCCTCGGTCCTCGTCTAAGACAAGCGACAGGACCCTCGGTCCTTCCTTGGGGGCAAGGTCGGTCAAAGGATCGCACCTACACCTATCGAAGACGGACGACCGGACCCTCGGTCCTCGTCTAAGACAAGCGACAGGACCCTCGGTCCTTCCTTGGGGGCAAGGTCGGTCAAAGGATCGCACCTACACCTATCAAAAACGGACGACCGGACCCGCGGTCCTCGTCCGAGTCACGTGACAGGACCTCGCTCCTTCCTTGAAGGCAAGGTCGGTCAAAGGACCGTACCTACACCTATCATAACGGACGACCAGACCCGCAGTCCTCGTCTAAGACAAGCGACAGGACCCTCGGTCCTTCCTTGGGGGCAAGGTCGGTCAAAGGATCGCACCTACACCTATCAAAAATGGACGACCAGACCCGCGGTCCTCGTCCGAGTCACGTGATAGGACCTCGCTCCTTTCTTGAAGGCAAGGTCAGTCAAAGGACCATACCTACACCTATCATAATGGACGACCGGACCCGCAGTCCTCGTCTAAGACATGCGACAGGACTCTCGGTCCTTCCTTGGGGGCAAGGTCGATCAAAGGATCGTACCTACGGCTATCATAACGGACGACCGGACCCGCAGTCCTCGTCTAAGACAAGCGACATGACTCTCGGTCCTTCCTTGGGGGCAAGGTCGGTCAAAGGATCGTACCTACGTCTATCATAACGGACGACTGGACCCGCGGTCCTCGTCTAAGACAAACGACAGGACACTCGTTCCTTCCTTAAAGGCAAGATCGGTCAAAGGACCGCTTCTACACCAAACGCAAATATACGAACAAGGGTCTTTGACAGCAAGCCCGCATCCGCGAAGCTTAGCACTGGGGTAAACTCATGCATTCTTCCGAAAATTTGGCGACTGCATCCGGGAAGCCACTAGCGCAGTTTTTCAAAACACGAAAACACGCGCACATCTCGGACACCCGCGCCAGACAAGCCGACATAAATCCCGCACGCGCCCCGCGAGGGGCCACACATGACGAACGACGCGCACGCGAGCACCAAAGGAATCCACCCCAAGCACGGGCTTGGGGCGCGCCTGCCCAGCGCGCACGCCCGTGCGTGCACGGGCGCACGAGCATGAGCTCGGGCGCGCCTGTCCAGCGCGCACGCTCGCGCGCGGGTGCGTGCCCAAGCGCGCTCACCCAATGCGCGCGCCCATGCGTGGGCTCACACCCAGGCGCGCACGCTCACAGGCACGCGCCCGTGCGCGCGCGGGCACACGAGTACGCGCCCGTGCGCTCGCACCTGGCACGCGCGTGCGCACCTTGGGGCAGCCCTCCAGGACATGCGCGCATCCGACCTCTCGCACCAGCTGCCCCGTACGCGCCCCATTTTCCTTACACCTCGTTCGGGGCAATCTCCAACTCCCGTCCGGGAAATCCGCCTCCCTCTCCACGCTCCCACCATGAGGAAACCAAGTGGCCGTAGATGGAAGACCTTCTCCTCCTTAGCCGAGCGACCTTCCCGTCAAAGGTCTTGGGGGGCAATTGATACGTCCGCATATTTTGGACCGGACCGGCAGTTAGTGGACGGTTTCCCAAAATTCCACTAACCCCACTCCCTCCATGACCGGTCAAATCTTTGACCGGACAAACTTCTCTTTCTACGTGGCAGGCAAACGGCGTAACCGCCCACTCGGCGTAACCGCCACTCGGCGTAACCGTCACTCGGCGTAACCGCCACTCGGCGTAACCGCCCACTCCGCATAACCGCCACTCGGCGTAACCGCCCACGACGGACAAACCGCCAAGCCCAATCCGGGCTAACCGCCGCCCCCTCTCTCTCGAGAGGGAGGCCGGCCGCCGGCCACCGGGCGCCGCCCCTCTCTCAAGGGGACCGGCCGGCCTTGACCAACCCCTCCTTGGAGGGGGTCGGCCATGGCCGCCCCTCCTTCGAGGGGGCCGGCTCCGGCCGCCCCTTTCCTTGGAGGGGGCCGACCACCCCTTTCCTTGGAAGGGGTCGGCCGCCCCTTTCCTTGGAGGGGGCCGGCCGCCCCTTTCCTTGGAAGGGGCCGGCCGCCCCTTCCTTGGGAAGGGCCGGCCTCCCCTTCCTCTTCGAGGGAGGAGTCCGGCCGCCCCTCCCTCCTTGAGGGAGGGCGGCGGCCGGCCCTTCTTCCCTGCGAGGAAGAAGGCCGCCGCCGCCGCCGCTCATTTTTGGGATTCCGGCGGTGGCCGGCGTCGCCGCTCCGGCGAGATCGCCGCCCGGCGGTTACCAAACCGCCCGATCATGGAAGGATCGCGTATGGGCCGTCCGATCATCCTCTTTTTCTATTTATTTAATTACTTATTTATTTAAAAATGCTAACCGCACACCATAACTACCATAACCACCTCCGAATCCTATAAATAGGACCTCAGGGGTCTTCATTTGAGGATTAGATTTCTCTCTCTCTGAAGGAACTCTGCCTCCGGAAAATCCTCCAACGGACTCCGACCGTTCCGCCGAAGTGAGCGTCGTCCGTTCTGCGGAAGTTAGCGCCATCCGTTCCGCTGAAGCGAGCGTTGTCCGTTCGCCTCCGACGAACGCACTTGACTCCAGCATACACGCTCTCCCAACATGCAGCAAGACCCCTGAACAAGGCAAAGCTCGGAGCGTCAGCGAAGCGGTCATCATCCAAAAGCACAAATCCACAACCGAAGGGTCCAACACTTAGAATATTTTCCCGAGTTACTCAGCATCGTGAGAGGTGGCCTGTCACCCTCCGAGCATCTCTCTCACTCAAAATTGTAAAGTGGCGCGGCCTGTCGCCCTCTCCTTCTCCGAAAGCTGTAACCTCCCGGGAAGATAGTGAAATTCGGTCGGCACCGTCCCGACAACGTGGTTTTTCACCCCGCCTTGGGGTTTTCCACGGTAAAAAGTCTTCTTGTCCATTGCCGTCCACATTGACTGTTTGCGCGCACCGGCTCGACTCCCGAGCTAAAAGAGCCGTGTGCGACCCGCAACAATAATAATAGAAAATTAATTCAAAAGTCATCCACTCTTCGATCATGTGCAATACCAGCGCATAAAATTAGGTGATTGTTATCCGCACTATAGTTTTGACTATCAGCACTTTTTTTGAATAAGTTATTACGCTCCTTTTTGAAATACGTTTTGTACCTGCATTTTTAGGAAAAATGTTCAACACGAAAGTTGTGATCTAGTCGAGATCTACAACTTTCTTGTTGAACACTTTTCCTAAAAATGCATGTACAACCAAAAATTTGCTATAGCTACGCACATATTTCAATCAGGGCGGCAATACGTCTTGTGCGTCTATTTTTGGGAAAAGTGTTCAACACGAAAATTGTAGATCTTGATGAGATCTACAACTTTAGTGTTGATCATTTTTCCTAAAAATGCTTGTACAAGACGTATTTCTAAAAGGCGCGTAATAATTTATACAAAAAAAAAGTGCGAATAGTCAAAACTGTAGTGCGGATAACAATCACCTAAAATTAATACTAAACTACTCGAACCTGCTTCAAGATCTTGACAAACCTCTGCACTAATCTTAAGGCAAATGAAAAGATCAGCACCATTAATATGTATCTTCTTTACCATTGGATGGGATTCCACCACGCCAGCTGTCAGCTCCGACATGAGCGCGGCGGGCCCACCGGGTCCCGCAACGTGGCGACCGACAACTTTCTTCGCGAATCAAACGCTTCGCCATGCGTTAGTTATATATTTGTTAAATAAACCGAGTCAGCATCTTCAGGAAAATAATGTGGTGGGTGAAATTTTGGGTGGAATCGTTGGTGTTGTTATTAGGAAGACGACAACCAGCGATAAATAGTAAATCGGAGGGGGAAATTTCTGCCGTCCCTCGCCATCGCCGTGCTCGCTCCGCCGTACGCCTGCGATTCTGATGGAGTTTGGATGAATTATTGTTCTCCGACACGCGCTTTTGATTGATGATTATAATTTGTGTTGGAGTTTGCTATCGTTTGGATCTATGTCGGTGTTTTCTGGTGTTTCCGCCTCGAAGAAGGCGTCTTAACAGGTTCGGGGTAATGTGTGCACGTCGCTAGGGTTTCGAGGGCAGGGGAGCGAAGTTTTGGGACTTTTTTCTGTAAATCCGTGCAAGAGACATTGAATTGAGGAAAGAGGAGGTTCTTCTCGAGATCTAAGGAGATTAGAGATGTGTTGAGGATGCTGGATTCGTGGGTGATGCTCTGCGGCTCATTTTAGACATTTGTTCGTTGATTTGCCGGTTTGTAGATCGAATTTGGAGGTTTTCCTGAACGGGGTGTTGTTTATGATGGAGCACATTATTGGCGGAAAGTTCAAACTTGGAAAAAAGATTGGTAGTGGATCTTTCGGCGAGATTTACCTTGGTATGTTTTAATTTTATCTGTTAAATCACCGTTTCTGAATCTTGATTTTTAATTAATGAGTTCTGGTAATTCATTTTCTTCGGGTTATGTTGTTCAGGTGTCAACATACAGACAGCGGAAGAGGTTGCGATCAAGTTGGTACGTTCTGATTCTTACTTAGCTGAACCATGAACTGAAATTTTAGGAATTATTAGGAGTCAATGGCTATTTCTTCCAAAGAAAAGCTGATGGGAGAGATGACTCTCTTTATAGTAGCTTCCCCACTCCTTACTGAATACAATCTATGATAAATATAGATTTGATAGTTGGACCAACAGAGTGACATTGATTCCAAATGTGTGTGATGAGGATGTGCACATAATCATTTCATAAACTGAGTTCCATAATTCTCTTCCCTTAGTGTGGGAGAGAAAAAAATATCAAATGCGAACTGATTGACCATTTTTCGTTCTATCTAAAGCTTTTCGCTATGATCCTGCTGAGTCTTACTACTTAAAAATTGGTGGAGAAGTGCATCTTGTATCACTTGCTGTCTTGACACCTCAATTGTGTCATTTTTGGAGAACACTGATTCAAAATGTGTATGATGAGGGTGCACACATAATCATTTCATAAACTGAGCTGCATAACCCTCTTCCCTTGGCGTGGGAGAGAACAAAATTTCAAATTTGAACTGATTGACTAGCTTTCTTTCGATCTAAAAACTCTTCGCTATGAGACTATTGAGTCTTGCTACTTTAGAACTGGTGCAGAAGTTCATCTTTTATCACTTGCTATCTTGACACCTTAATTATGTCATTTTTGGAGAACATTGATTCAAAATGTGTATGACGAGGATGCACACATAATCATTTCATAAACTCAGCTGCATAACCCTCTTCCCTTGGCACGGGAGATTAACAAAATTTCGAATTCGAACTGATTGACTAATTTTCTTTCAATCTAAAAATTGTTCGCTATGAGCCTATTGAGTCTTGCTTCTTGAGAACTGGTGGGGAAGTACATCTTTTATCACTTGCTATCTTGTCACCTCAATTATGTCATTTTTGGGGAACATTGATTCAAAATGTGTTTGATGAGGATGCACACATAATCATTTGATAAACTGAGCTGCATAACCTTCTTTCCTTGGCATGGGAGATAACAAAATTTCGAATTCGAACTGATGGACTAATTTTCTTCTGATCTAAAAACTATTCGCTATGAGCTTATTGAGTCTTGCTACTTGAGAACTGGTGGAGAAGTACATCTCTTATCACTTGCTTTACACCTCAACTATGTCATTTTTGAAGAGCATTGCATTTTATATTAACTCTCATGTCTCAGATTTTGTTTGAAGAAAGTCAAGAAACAAGAGTAATATCTGAGCTAAATATATCCAATGTAGTTTGGATAAGGAATTCTTTACTTCTGGTCAATTTTATGTATCTGTTTTGCCCTGAAAATTCATTACCTTTGAACCTTTCGTGTATATTTTCAAATTTTTTTTTTGAAAGTTTACTATTGTTTCTTTCAAGTTGCTCTGACTCAATATGATCAACAACAGGAATCTGTAAAGACGAAGCATCCTCAGCTTCAGTATGAGTCAAAGTTATATATGCTACTCCAGGGAGGAGGTGAGCTTCTTATCTCTTGATTTCAATAGTTGTATATTTCAAATTATTCATTCTTTTGTCTTGTATTATCCGATAAAGTTGAGTTTTCTACCAAAAAGTATTCCCTATCGAAAGACTTAAATCTTCTTGTGTGTTCATTTGTTTAATTTTAGCCAGTCATATTAATTTCTGACTCCCTTTTTGTACCTGATATTTTACCGTTATTTTCAAATAGTTGGAATTCCTAGTTTAAAATGGTTCGGTGTTGAGGGAGACTCCAATGTCATGGTTATTGATCTTCTCGGCCCAAGTCTTGAAGATCTTTTCAACTACTGCGCTCGAAAGCTCTCAATGAAGACCGTACTTATGCTTGCTGATCAACTGGTAACCATACTGCCTTATTTTTTTCCCCAATTGGATGATGGCACGATTGAATCCACTTATTAATTTGATGTATATTGAACTTATTTCAGATTACTCGAGTCGAGTACATGCATTCAAGGGGTTTTCTGCACCGTGATATAAAGCCGGATAATTTCCTCATGGGTTTGGGTCGTAAGGCAAATCAGGTTGGTGCTTAATGTTTACTTCAGAGAATGTAAAATGAAATATTGTAAGTGTGTTAGTGCGGCATTTTTATGCTTACGTCACAGACCGCATTATTTCTCGATTTCTCAATTATTTTTCACATTTTTTGTGGGTTCACGAGTTCATAGTCATTATCTATTACCTCATATTGTGCTTTCAAGTCACTGATGCAGTTACTTCTAGAACAGAATCTTGTAGTGAAAGCGTTATTATAATGCATAAACAATGCTTGTTCTGTTGTAATGATTTATCTTAAATTGAATATAATCATGTACTTAAAAATATCTATTTTACAAAACGAAGATAATAGATCATTACCTCATCTACACTTTGGGAAATATATTCTGCTCCTCATATTGGTTCTGCAGAACTCACAAACTATAACTTCTAGACTCCATAATTCAATGAAATGCAAATTGTCTATATAGAGCTTTCAACAACATAAATGTGTTTTCACCAACTTAGTGTTTTGGAAATTTGATAACAACCACAAATTTGAAGATTTAAGCATAATCTTTTTTGTTATGTTTCCTAATATGATTCTAGGTTTGCCTACAATGTATTCTAGATCGTATGACTAACCATTTCTCTTTTTGGGCTCCTGATTGAGATTCCATGTTATGCCAATATTAAATAGTTTTGAAGTGAAGAAAGTTGATCTTTTTCCGTTATCCTGTAACAAGAATGTCCTGTCAACTACATAGCCTGCATTGTGCTATTAATTTGCTAGGAACAAAGCTATATAATCTCAAGCATTTAACAATTTTAATGTTGACCCTCACCCCACCGGAAACATCATATATGTTTTGTCTTTGTGATTAATTTTGGTATGGAGACTAAAAAATGAATATTAAAATGTTCAAGTTAATGTGTTTCCTTTTGCAGGTTTATGTCATAGATTTTGGTCTTGCCAAGAAATATAGAGATCTTCAAACTCATAAGCACATACCATACCGGTAAATATATGCATATGCTTTGTTGTCGTTTCCAGCTGATAATATTTAACATGACAACGGAGATTCTGTAACTTTGATTAACTTATATTTTGTAAAGGATATTTTGGAGACTTAATGTTAAATTTGATAAAATTATTATTAGGCCAATAATATTATATGAGTTTTAATGTTGGGAACTTAAAAAAGTCGTTGTCATTTGTAAATTGGGACCTTGTAGGCACGTGGGGGAGAAGTCATATCCGAGCACTGTCGAGTTCGTTCCCCCTTTCCGTGCACAGGTTCAGCTTTCTCTTTGGATTCACATCAGAAAAGCGCTATCCAGAGATTCTCTAGTAATTCAATTATTTATTGTAATTATAAACATAAATATATATTGTATTTAACTTATTAATAAAATGCCAACATTTCCCCTCAAAATGGAGCTAAGAGATTCAAATTTCCCAACTTGTGTAAGATGTACTTCATGTGATTTCCTGTTAAGGCCTTAATGAAGAAGTCTGCTAACTGATGGTTGCTCATTGCACACTTGATGAAAATAACACCTTCCATAAGCTGTTCTCTTACAAATGAGAATCTACTCTTAATGTATTTTTACTTGTCCACGAAACACAAGGTTTAAGGCAATATACATAGTTGCGTTATTGTCGCACATCCATTCAATTTTATACTCTGAGCTATATCCCAATTCCTTTATTATTTGTTTAAGCCAAACCAGTTCACACGTACTGGGAGCCATTGCCTGATACTCTGATTCAACACTTGGGCCATGTTCGAGAGTGGAATAGCAGTTGAAAATGGAGCAGTGATGATGGAAAATCAACAGTGAGAATTTAAGGAAACTATATAGTAAAATTCCGAACTGAGATACAATTTAACACCTTGGCAAAATATTGGTGCAATGTTTATTATAAGGGAATTGTTAAGAGCACCGCCAAAATGGCTAGTCGCACCGCATTTTGGTATATTTGATACTTAAAATCTACATTCTAAAAACCCTAATCACACTCACCTAAATCGTACGCACGCCTCTCCCCCCGCGATTCTATTTTGCGTTTTCCTGAACCCGGACGCCGCCCCTCCTCCCGACGTCGTTCCTCCTCCTGCCGCCAATGCCCGCCAAGAGCAGCACCGCAACTCCTCCCGACGCCGCTCCTCCTTTGCCTGCCTTCTTGCCGAATTTCCAGCTACCGGGTAAGTGATCCTAGGATTTTGTTTGTAGCGACGTGATACCCTGCTCTCTTCCCCTGCCTTAGATGTTACCTTCCCTGCCGATTTCTCTCTCAAGCACCCATAGACTCCTTGTTTTCCACCGTGAACCCCTCACCGCAGCCCGTTTTTTGGTTTCATATGAGAAATCCTCTCCGAGAGCAGCGCCCCTCCTTCCTGCTACAACAGGCGCCTGGTGTGGCTCATCTCCAGCCCTGGACGACCACCACTTGGCGGAATTCCAGTCGTTTCAACCGCCTCTTGCTGCCAACTGCTGTAGCCGGTTCCCTATTTCACTAGATTGCAGGAACTGCACCTTATCACTGCCTCTTCCACGGCATTCCAGCCCTCCAGGGCTACATTCAGCGCCCCCCTTTTGTTTCTCCAACCGGTAGTCTTCCTCCAGCATTCCCCGACCTCCAGGAGCCCCAAATTGGTGCAGAAACTCTGACACCAGCAATATATCGGCCTTGGAACCACTTTCCACCTCTCCAGGCAGATGGGTACTACAGTAGAATCCTTCATTTGGCCTTAATTACATGTGTTAAATTCTAATTGGACATTAATGTTGTTCTTTGTTATTTATTTGGGTGAAGAAACATATTATTAGGGATCTAAATCCGTAGTAGTTTGCCTAATTATCTTTCTATTTGAAAGACGTATTTGTTGAGTGTTCAATTAAGCACTCTCACTTTAATTTTAACTTGATGTTGCTTGTTTTATCTAATGTCTAATCTTAAGTGTGCATGTTCGTGAATTTTTCTTGCAATTTCAGAATTATTGCGATCGATCATTGGTCATGTTGTAATTCATTGAAAACCTATTTTTATTCAAATTATTAGTGCGGTGCCTTTATCTAAATTGCGCTGCCATTAACATTTCTGGGTGTCTTTAACAATATGTGAAAATGTGCGGTGCCTTTAACAAAGCAGTGCGACTATAGACAAAATTGCGGCGCTCTTAACAATTCCTTATTATAAATCAAAGGACCAAAATTCACATATACATATTTTTTTATTAAATAGTTATAAAAACACACTACAATCATCACAAATAGCGGTTTTTCAGATAAATGTATTCTTAAAATTTCTTCAAAACATGAAATATTATATCACTGAATTAATACATATTGTAGTTCACAAATTTAAAAGGTACAACGACAATTGAAACATTGTTCGTTCTGCTGGCAGATCGATATGTGATTGCATAATACAAAATCTTCAAATCCCCGTCAGACCATTTACATACCCTTAAAAAAATTTAATATAAAAAACATTAGAGAAACAAATCTTAAAGTAACTAATATTTAAAGTTATAAAATGTGTACTACCTATGAGAATCAGAAAATTGCTTAGCAATTGAATCTCGTAGTGCGATCAATTCATTCTTATGTACTCCTACACTCATAACACGATTCATGCCGGAATGAATTTTCTTTTTGCTAACTTGATTTCATGTGCCTCTGAACACACCAAAATTTCACCATCTTCATATGCACTAAAATCAGAGTTTGCATTTGATGAATGTCTGCAAATAAAACTATGAAGTGTTATTGTAGCTATCATAATATTTACATGTAAAGTTGAGGAGAACTTACCAGCCTATGAAAATAAGCGACTGTAGCGGAGTAATGGCTGTAGTAGAGCATCGACCAATAAGGGCAGTTCTTTCTAGAGCGACTCGTGACTTCATTTCGGCAACCATCGGAGAAGCGACTGTAATGGGAAATTTGTAATGGATAATAAATACTATCGGAAGAACAATACCCCAACATAGATAAGCTATTGAAGACACTACCCTATGGAGCCAACTGCCGAATGGCGACGAGCTTACCAATTGAAATCTAGGAAGAAAATGCCTTAGGATTTGGCCGTCGAATGAATTTGGGGGAAGAGATGAATGGCTTAAATTTTTGGGGACAAATAAGTGAAATCCAAGATGCCTCCGACAGGAACACTTAAAATGGACCCAAGACCCTCCAGTTTGAAATCTCCAAAAAGTGGGGCTCTAAGGTACTCCGGCGAGTGAGAGATTATCCGAACAGTTCAAAAATTATGGTGGCATTTCCCACCCACCGAAATAAGAGAAAAAATGCTTAAACAAACAAGGCAATCATTACCGTGTATTTGATATTCTATGAAATTGGAAACATAATCTACATATGAAAACCCTTTTGTATTCACATGACCCATGTGCTTGTAAAAAAGTCACTTCTAAGGCTCCCTTCAACCGAGCGTTTCCATCTGATTTTTAACATGCTTACATCCAAGCATTCATGCTTTAGATAGAAGATCAACAGATACTTTCTTTGCATTAAGTATATAGTTGAAGACATGTAAAGAACTTCTATGCCCAATAAGTATTTACATTTACCTAGGTCTGTTCAAAAAATTATCATGTAACTTTATTTCAAAGATCTCCTTGACATCACTCTTCTTGATAAATATCATTGACATAAATCACTAGGATAATGCTCCTTTCTTTCTTATGATAAGTGTTTTAAATGACCCCCCGACATGAATGTCTTGAGGAGAAATGTCCTTTATTAAAATATATGCCGACATATCAATTTTTTTCGATATCTCGGCCAACATATTCAATTTTTTTTCGATATATCTACTATTTTATTTTAGGTTTTGTTAGCAATGCACATACTTAAATCACCTCTATGTATTGCATAATATGTGCTTAAATTGGTTAGACTTATTGTTACATTCTGTTTCATAGGTGTTGGTCGTACAATCAAGTTTATATAATCATTTCACACTACACATTTGTTATTTTATATTAAATAAAAAATCAATACATTCTACACATCTTTCATTAATCCTTTTAATGCTTTTAATACTATTCTATGAAGCACAAAATTTATTATCAATCAAGGATTTTTTTCTCTAAGTCTTCTTTACTTATTATAAAACTTAGTGTTATCTAAATAAATTTTTTGTATAATATTAAATATTTTTGAAATTATATATATGTACTTT
Source organism: Dactylorhiza incarnata (assembly GCA_033032865.1). Taxonomy (NCBI): domain Eukaryota; kingdom Viridiplantae; phylum Streptophyta; class Magnoliopsida; order Asparagales; family Orchidaceae; genus Dactylorhiza; species Dactylorhiza incarnata. Next base: position 298,462 of record JAWHQI010000219.1, read on the forward strand.
TTTTGAACACTTGTTGGATATAGTGAAAGTGTGTTATTAATATTTTATTTTGGATACATTTTGACTTTATTTTGTATGTACACGACTCATTTTTGTCTACTTGGTATGCTATTTTTTTTAGAGCATATAAGTATGCTTAGTATATACTTATATATATGAGATATGAAAATTTGATATTTTAAAATATCTTAGATATTTGACATTTTAAAACTCAATCCGACATTGTCGCTGACATCCGATATTTACAACTTTTCTTATGATGGCTGAATACAAACCATTTTTCATCTTTAAAGATCAAATTGTTTCAACGTGGTGGAGAATCTCCAAAACCATGTTTAGTGTGCTTGCTTAAGTTCGTATAATGATTTCTTCATATTACATACTATACCACAACGCTTCCCCTAAGCAACAAAACTTGGGAGTTGCTCCATATGTATTTATTCCTCAAGATCCCCATGAATAATTCATTAGTTATGTCCTGTTGAGATAATGACCAATTGTTCATTGCAATTAGAGAGAGCCTCATGACCCTCGTATAAACCATCTCATAAATTTAACTGTAGCGTTTGACAATCAATCTAGTCTTCAACCAAGCAACATGAGTTGAGTTTATTCCGTATTATTATTAGTCTATTTGTTCGTTCGTGGTTTAGTCCCACATCGTGAGTCAAATTATAAGTGTCTATGTAGTTCTTATATATTATGCTCTAAATGGATGAATACACACAAAAAAATATTTTCTCCTTCTCCCTTCCTACTTGGTATCAGAGGAAAACCCTATTACCGTGCGCCGCTTCTTCCCGTCTCACGCATTGCCATCCGATCGTCATTCGATCACCTATTGGCGTCGATCGATCATATCGATCTGATCGTCTCCTCGTGCTCATCCCGCCGATGCGGCTGCCAAGCGGAGCCGACGCCGCCGTCGGTCGCTGAGGAGAGCGTCGTCGCTGTTCTCCCGTGAAGCCGCCGTTCCGTCGCAGTTCTCTTCGTGTCCAGCTGCCGCCGCCGGCCATATGTGAGGCTGTTCTTCCTCCCTATTGCCCCTTGCCGCTGTGTCGACTGCTCCAGCCACCTGATTTTCTTCTCTGCTGCTTCCTGACCGCAGAAGTGAGGCTGATTCCCGCAGTTCTCCCGTGATGCTTCTCGCTTGTTTCTTCCAGCCGATCTCATCGATCCCGCCTAGCCTACTGTTCTTCGATTTATCTTCCCGATCGACACCCGAAGAATATGGTTTAGTCTGATTTGAGAGATCCTTGTCTCTCCGATGGGTGATCCATCCGACCCCCTCTGCTGCTTCCCCAGCCGGTGTTCTCTCCGTTACCTCTGTCGATCCTCCTCGGGGTCATGGTCAGTCTGGATCCGGTGTTCTCTCCGGTACCTCTGCCGATCCTCCTCGGAGTCATGGCCAGTCTGGCTCATTGAAGATTACCACTGTTGCCTTGGATGACACAAACTATCTGGAATGGTCCAGGGCAGCCCAACATGCTATTCGCAGTCACCAGCTATACAGACATATTGATGGTACCACTATTGAGCCACCACGTACTGATCCCTCATGGAGAAAATGGGATGCAGACAATTCCTTGGTTGTCTCGTGGTTACTTCACTCGATGTCCCCTCAGGTGTATCACAGTTATATGTTGTTGGACTCCACTTATGATATTTGGACCAGGGCTCGTGATACCTACTCTCAGGCCGGCAGTTCGATGCAAGTGTATGAGCTTACTCGCCGTGTTCTGGAGCTGAAGCAGGGTACTATGACCGTTTCTGCCTACTATTCTGAGTTTGAGTGTCTTTCTCAGGAGCTGGATTTCTTCTAACGCCTTCACTGCTGCTTGTACTGCTGATGCGCAGCCCCTTCAGAAAGAGAGAGATCGATTCCGTGTTCACGTCTTCCTTATGTGCCTCAACATGGAGTTTGACGCTGTTCGATTGCATATTCTTCATCGCGAGCCCCTTCCCTCTCTTCGAGAGGCCTTCAACATGCTCCTTAGTGATGAGAATCGTCGTCGCTCTCTTGGTTCTGCTACTGATCACTCTGCTCTCGCTGGGATTTCTCGCGGTTCCCCTCCTGTTTGCTGCCATTGTGGGAAGAAAGGTCTTACCAAAGACTCTTGCTTTCGTCTCCACCCGCACCTTTCCCCTGCTGGTCGGGGTTCTAGTGCCCGTGGTAGAGGTGGGTACCGTAGTGGTGGCCGTCATTCTGGTGATCGCACTCAGTATTCTGCGCACTCTACTGAGGTTGTGGAGGACATCTTTGGCGGCCTGTCGGCTGCCGAGTTAGAGGCCTTCCGTCGTATGTTGCGCTTCCAGACCGACCCTACTATTGCTGGATCTCATGCTGCTGTTGCTACTTCAGGTCTTTCCAGTGCTCATACTGTGTCGTCTTCTCCTTCCGAGTGGATTATCGACTCGGGTGCGACAGACCACATGACTGGTTCTGCCTCAGGTTTTACCTCCTATACTCCTCTTTCTGGTCGTGATAAGGTTAATGCTGCTAATGACTCTCTGCCATTGCTGGTAAAGGGACTGTTGCTTGTTCCCCAGCTCTGTCTTTGTCCTCTGTTTTGCATGTCCCATCTTTTCCTCGCAATCTGCTTTCCATTAGTCACTTGACTACCTCGTTAAACTGCTCTGTAACATATTTTCCAGATGCTTGTGTGTTTCAGGATCTGGATACGAGGCAGACGCTTGGCAGTGGTAGGAACGTTGACGGACTGTACTTGCTGGACCAGACCTCTCCCAATGCTCTTTCATCCACCAGATCTCCGACTCTCCATGACATTCGGCGCTGGCATTAGCGCCTTGGCCATCCTTCTGCTTTATATCTTACTAAATTGTTTCCTCTTTTTCGTCAGTTAATTCAGTCATTTTCTTGTGATGCATGTGAACAATCTAAACATGTTCGTCAGGTCAGAGTAGTAGTCATCTGTCTACTCCTAGTTTAGTTCCTTTTGATGTTATTCATTCTGATGTATGAGGTCCTTCCCCGGTGTTATCTTTGTCTGGCTAAAATGGTTTGTTACGTTTATCGATTGTCACTCTCGCACTACGTGGCTTTATCTACTCAAAAAGAAAAGTGACGTGCTTTCTTCTTTTTAGTTCTTTCATAAAATGGTGGCCCAACAGTTTGACGGTACAATTCGTGTGTTTCGTAGTGATAATGGTGGGGAATATGATGACCGAGGCGCGTTTGGCGCCTATCTTGCCGATCATGGCATTATACATCAAACTACCTGTGTCCACACTTCCACTCAAAATGAGGTCGCCGAACGAAAAACAAACACTTGCTGGAGGTGGCACGGTGTTTACTTCTTGCTATGCACCTTCCCAAATCTTACTGGGGTGATGCCGTTCTCACTGCTGCTCATCTCATCAACCGTCTTTCGTCTCGCACCCTCTCCTATGATACGCCTCTCTCCTGTCTTGCCAAGAACCACATCGTCCACACCTCTTATCTTTCCCCTCGTATCTTTGGCTCTGTCTGTTTTGTCCACGTTCATACCCTGCATCGGGATAAACTGGATGCGCGTTCCCTCCGATGTGTTTTCGTTGGGTACTCTCCTACTACCAAAGGGTATCAGTGTTATCATCCTCCGACTCGTCGCTACTATTGCACTGTTGATGTTACATTTCGTGAGGGGGAGTCGTACTTTGGTCCTTATCAGGGGAGACGAGTAGTAACAATGACGATCCCATCGCCTCTCCTCTTCCAATTGTTGCCATTCCTCATATTTCTCCTTCATATAGTCCGCCTACTGCTCCTGTTTCTTCCATCTCCGCTCCTCCTACATTATACACATACTCCCGTCGTCCCAGGACTGTTGAGCAAGTGCAGACTGTCGATGTTCCGCCAGTGCCGGTGACTGTTTCCTCTCCAGATTCAGATGATGACCTCCATATTCCTCTTGCTCGTCTTATTGGTAAAAAGGGTGGCATCAAACACCCCATTGCCAAACTACATTTGTTATACTCATCTCTCTTAGGCCCATAAAGCCTTTATCTCATCCCTTTCATCTATTATGATATGATTCCTAAGACATGGCAGGAGGCTGTTCAGATACCTGCGTGGAAACAGGCAATGGAGGAGGAACTGGGTGCCTTGGAAAAAAATGAAACATGGCGGCTTGCTAGTCTTCCTCCTGGGAAGCGAACGGTTGGGTCCCGATGGATCTTCACGGTTAAACAGAATCAAGATGGGGTGATGGAGCGGTACAAAGCTCTCTTGGTGGCTCAAGGGTATACCCAGGCTCAAGGCATTGACTGCCAAGAGACCTTTGCCCTTGTTGCTAAGATGAACTCAATTCGCGTGCTTCTCTCTTGTGCTGCTAGTCGTGGATGGGAGCTACAACAACTCGATGTCAAGAATGCGTTCTTACATGGTGATCTGGAAGAAGATGTCTACATGAATATTCCCCCAGGCTTCGTTACCAAAGGATCCAATGGGAAGGTCCGTCGTCTACAGAAATCCCTGTATGGCCTAAAACAGTCTCCGAGAGCGTGGTTTGGACGTTTTAACAAGACCATGCTTCAATTGGGCTACACTCAAGGACATGCTGATCATACTCTCTTTATTAAGAGGAGAGAAGTGCAGATTTCTATTCTTATTGTATATGTGGATGACATCATCATTACTGGTGATGCCCTGGAGGAGATTATTCACTTGAAGAAACAACTGAGCGAGGAATTTGAAGTCAAAGATCCCGGGAGGCTGAAATATTTCTTGGGAATTGAAGTAGTGAGGTCTCAATGAGGGATCTTTATCTCTCAGAGGAAGTATACCCTTGATCTTCTGGATGAGACTGGGATGCTAGGATGTGCTCCTGCAGATACTCCAATTGAAGCTAATCACAAGATTGATGCATATATTAGTGGGGAGAGAGTTGATGCTTCGAAATACCAACGTTTGGTTGGGAAGCTCATATATTTATCTCATACTCGCCTTGACATTACTTACGCTGTAGGGGTCCTAAGCAGATTTATGCACTATCCCTCTGTTCGCCATCAGCAGGCTGTAGTCCGAGTATTGTGATACCTCAAGAAGACACCAGGATGAGGGATTCTGTTCAAAGCTAATCAAGCATTGGAGATTGAGGTGTTTACAGATGCTGATTGGGCCGGTAGTCAAGATGATAGAAAGTCTACCACTGGGTATTGCTCGTTTGTTGGAGGAAACCTGGTTTCATGGAAGAGCAAGAAGCAGAATGTTGTTGCACGCTCAAGTGCTGAAGCAGAATATAAGACTATGACACAAGAAGTATGTGAGAGATTGTGGTTAAAGACTATTCTTCAAGATATGGGCATCCAGATGAACAAACCAGTTATTGTCTACTGCGACAACAAGGCGACCATCAGTATCACGCATAATCCTGTACAACATGACAAAACAAAACATGTTGAAGTTGACAGACATTTCATTAAAGATCATCTTGACAAGGGGAACATCTGTACTCCTTTTGTGAGCTCATATGACCAACTGACCGATGTTTTCACCAAGGGGTTAAGCAGTGACAACTTCCAGAATAATAATGACAAGTTGGGAATGATCAATATATATTCCCAACTTGAGGGGGAGAGTTGAGTTTATTTCGTATTATTATTAGTCTATTTGTTCGTTCGTGGTTTAGTCCCACATCGTGAGTAAAATTATAAGTGTCTATGTAGATCCTATATATTATGCCCTAAATGGATGAATACACACACAAAAAAATATTTTCTCCTTCTCCCTTTCTACTACATGCCCATCCAGATTTACCTTGATTACATAGACACATGCACTGAATGACTAATTTATACATTTTTTCCACAATGGCGTAATTTCATATAGTGTCAGATATTGCTATCCGCTATGGACCTTTTGATTTTAGGTAGCTAGATCACAAGTGAAGGAGAGGAGATTAAGACAAAATATAGGAAAAACTTCAAAGACAGCTCTAGGCTGTCATTAGTATCATCAAGATAAAAGTCCTAAATGCATTTTAGATACAAAGATGTCCCCATACATGCATGGGCAAAACAATAATAACGACAAAACAAGAAATAAAGATAATGTTAGATGAATAGATACGATGAGTGACCCACTTCTCTAATCTATGCTCCCACTCTCCGCCATTGTTCGTCTACTGTAAACCTGTCATGCACGCCCATATTTGCATCTAGCGGGTCGAACATCTCCAAATATATAACCCGACAAACTTTCTTAGGAACATTAATAGAAGACATAGTAGTAAAAAAGGTATGGTGATGGGGATCATGCCACACGACCCGTAAGAGTTTGTACGCTCCGGTCGAGGAAGCGATAATGACGATCGAGACCATTCATCTCGTGCAGATCGTCGATCTAGGAATTTTAGTAATTTTTATTTATTTTTCAATTTTTATTTTGGATGTTTTGGATGCCTTCATGATAGGAGAAGCATAATAGTTCATGACTTTTCCTTAGTCTATATATAGAGGTAGAATACTTAGTTAGAAGATATTGAAAGTTTGAGTGAGAATTCTCCTTTTGATCATCGGTGCCGAAGCAGGAGTCCGAGTGCGATGCTTGGACAGCCCTCCCCCTCTCCCCCTCCCCCCCCCTCCTTGGCCGGCCAAGCCATCCCAATCCAATCACATAGCCAGCCACCCCCCTTCTCCTCTGACCACTACTACCACTTCCGACCTCCCTCACCACCACTAACCCACCCCCAACATAATTACACACCACTTATATGAAGCCACCATAACTACGTTGTAACTACAATATCCCTCACTTCTTCCTCAACCAAGCCAATTAAACCCTAGCCATTATAAACCGGCAGTTATTTTTCTGAAACCGCCTCCCTTTCCACCTCCAAAAATCACTGACATTCCCTCCAATTACTCCCTCCCAGGCCCAGGTCCTATCGGGACTCCTTCCATTATCCCCCTTCCGTGAATCACCTACAACCCATCCCCCACGTTCTAGACAGTTATCCGTACCTCCTCCCATTAAACTGAAACCCACTACCTCACAATTACTTATAGCCGAGCCCCTTCCTTTCACCTCCAGAACGTCTCTTACAGTGCCAGGTTCCTAAGCTCCCCCTATTTTGGGTTGAACCTGTACCTTGAAGGTAATTTTGAAGTGTTGGAATCCCAGCACTGATGAGTTTTCCTAGAATCCTCCCATGACATCCAAAGGCCCATCCACACATCCCCTAACCTCCAAAACACCCTTCCGATCATTCTCCTAAGCCTGGGCAACCCGACAACTTCTCCAGATCAGTTCCTTTTTTCAGTCTGCATAAGGAAAATCTCCATTCAACCATCCACCTTCACTCCGGCTTCAGATTTCCCATTCCACATCCTTCAAGCCTTCTACCCCGTGATCACTGTGAGCTTATTGCTTTGGTGTACTTTCTTTCACATTGAATCTTGTGTAAATTCACTGTTTTAGGAAATATTTATTTGTAATCTTTGCACCCAATTATTTTGCAACTCGCGGACCTTATTTCTCAAGTATTTATTTTTCAGCTCTCTTTTATGTGTACTACATTATTTGTATCCTTGTTTGTAATTCTACTTAAATGCAGCTTGTCTAGTAATATTATTTATAACATTTATTATTGCAAATTTAGTTACCGTGTTATTGTATAGTGCATATAGTTGTTATTGTATAGTCTTTCTAGCCTCGCGTAGAACCTATACTACGTCACGTGGTATTTAGAAGACAAAAAAAAGCAAAGGAGACATTCAGTAATGTGGTGTTGAGTCCTCTAGCATTGACCTTTTCTTAGAGTTATATGAAGCTCAAAAGTGGCATTGGAGTTCTATAATGAGGATTTAGATGATAGTAGGGGTGAGTCTGTAGAAATAGCTGAAGTATCTTTGCCGACCTTCTTGTGAAAATATGTACGAATGTTGTGAGAACGCTCGACGGGAATTCCCTCATGCAGTTTACTATCATAATGAATGATAATTGGTTCAGTACTAAAAGACGATGTTCAATAATTAAGCTGGTGACCCCAATTATTGGAGATAAAAAGGTATCTTGGTGTGATGAGTTTAAGTACCTTGAATTTATTATTCAGAATAATAATTACAAAGATGATGATTATTCTTTAGAGATAATGCTCGTTGGTTAAATGGAAAAGTGCCCCAATAATACTAAGGAAATGGAATTAGGTTAATGATGTTGTGTACTTGTATGGAAGTATTGAGTAGTAAAAAGTCATGAATATCGAAGTTGAGTGACAAAATTGAGAATGCTAAGATGAATGTTTGTAAAAGCTTAGAAAAACAAAATTAAAGAATAATTATATTGAAGGAATTGTAGGAGTGACATCTATCGAATGTAAGCCGATAGAAAATAGATTTTAGTGGTTTGAGCATTTGGAATGATGGATAGAAAATGCACCATTAGATAAGCTAATATAATTAATGTCAATGGATTATGCAGGAAAAGGGGTAAACCCAGTGTAATATAGATAAAAGTTTTTTAAGATAATTTGCATAGTTTATGTTTTACGTTTGAAACTATGCTCGATGAGTATTCATAAAGCCGATCCCAAATAATTAGGATAAGACTACCGAGAATTTCGGTCAAAACTAATGATAATGGTATTCCACTTTTTATTTTCACCGATTTAAAAAGTGGGACCAACTCCAAGCTTGGCTAGCTGGACCAGGTACTATTTGCCATGTTTCTTTAAGGGTAATGTCATTTTGCCCAAGTCAATACACTTTCCAAGCCGGGTTAAATTAATTATTTTCCCGACTCCAAGCTAAACATCGAGATTGTTGGTTGAAACTTCAGTCCCGACGCGAAGCCTGCGTGGGGTGTTGAAGCCCCGTCCTGTCGCCCTTCGGTGATGTCGGCCGACTCTTCGCTTGCAGTTGCTACCTAAAACGAATCCTTCCAACCATCCTCCCCCCACCCAAACACCACTACCTTCGCTATAGACCAACCCAACACCTAACCGCTTCTAGCCTCTGCAGAAGTACCCTCAACCGCCTCCACTGCCTCCAGATACCACTATGACAGAACATTCTCTTCCCGTCGTGACAGCCCCAAGCCATCGTCTCCTCCCTCCGTAGTCTTAGTCTTAGTCCCGATCTCCTCTTTCTTTACTCCACCTCATCACAACCATCTCCACCTCATTCTCGATACCCATTACGGCCCTCGACATCCGCGACAAGCCCTGGCAAGTCTTTCCTCCCTATCCCTAGCACACCAGAAACTCTTCTCTCTTCCACCTAGGAGTATAAGTGGTGCGGTTTGGGTACAAACCACAACCACACCGTCGGGGTCGGTTTTGGACTGAGCAAAACCGCACCTCATCGAAATTGTGCAGTGTGGTTTGGTATTGGTGCGGTTTGGAGTCCGTTTTTGCGGTGCAGTTTCGATTTTCATATAATTATATAATATATTTATAATTTTACTTTCATATTTTTCTGAAATCTTTTATGCTAAAAATATAGAGGGCATGCAGCTAGTGTTTACTTCTAAGGAAAAAACAATCTAAAAAAAAAGATGTAGACAATCACATCAAAGGGAATATACTACTAATAGTCCTCCATAAAAAAATTTAAATGAAGAAAAATAAGTTTGAAACAAATGCACTAAATAAAAAAATATTCAAAATAAATATGAATAAAATGCGTATGAATCAATGGAGTAGACATTTTTCGGAATCAGCTAACATCAGCAATGGACAAGAAAAAATGTGTTAAGAGGATGAGTTCAACAAAATTTCTGTCTTGATCTATGAATAGTTCAATTTTATTAGAGAATGATATATTCAGAAACCCTCCACAATATTAATCATCTATAAGAATATTTTGTATTAACTTCATACCCTATATATATAGCCAAACATTTTGGGAAAAAAATAATACTAGCAAACAACTGTGTGTGCCACTAACAGAAGAATACAAGAAAGATTAGTCCGAACTATTTATTCTATAAGTAGGGAGATATGGATAGAATGTTTAAAGGGCTACATGAGGAACACAAATAAATAATTAAAGCACTATTGTTTCTCATTTCATTTCATCTTGAGCTAATAGGAGAGGCAAAAAATAGATATCATCGCTCCTACGACCATCTTCAACTCTTTTACCACATCCTCCTCACATCGGATCTAACTACTCGTGAGCTTCTTTATTTTAGTTTTACTTTCCTGGCATTGTTTGTATTTTTATTTATTCGTAGTATTTTTTTACCCTAAGTGAATTTGGCAAATTTACTTTCATTAAACTTGTAATTTTCATTTGTCGTGACTTTTAATTTTGTTGTGCTCTATAATTTGCAACTTTTGCATGTTTATCTAATTTGAAATATCTGCAATCCATTGTTATTTTTTGTGTAAGGTTTTAAATTTTGTTATTTAATCAATTGCGCGTCGGAAACCTTCATTTGACTGAATCATTTGCATCACATTACGGTTAGAGTTTAGTTAGTCTGCTTTTTTGCTCATTGATTCGCACATGCCTGCATTTGTATTTTCATTTAGTTGGGTAAGTGTCAGTCTCCTATGGTTTCCTCCTTCATCAACTTTCTTTTGATGCAGGCCCTTCTTTCTTTTCTTTCTTGTTATCTTAATTGTAGTCTTTCTTTATAGTTTTCGATCATAATTGACTTTTGCCCTTTTACAGCTTTCTTCGATTTGCTATTGTTACTAAGATTTTGTTAGTTTGGCAGGGAGAACAAGAACCTCACTGGAACAGCACGCTATGCTAGTGTTAATACTCATTTTGGTTATGGTAGTTTCTTTATGCTCAAATATATTTCACATATACTCCCCTCATATTAGAATGAACATATAATTAATATATATTTTCCAGAACAAAGCAGAAGGGATGATCTTGAATCTCTTGGTTATGTGCTCATGTATTTCCTAAGAGGAAGGTTAGATTATTTCTGAACTTAACATTTTATTTCTTCCTTTTCTTTGTTATTTTTAGGGCACCTTCATCAACTGATGATTTGATCATCATATGATGCCTTAATTGTTTCTATTTGAACTTGAAGTTCTGATTTCTGACTGTTTCACATCAGTCTTCCATGGCAGGGATTGAAAGCTGGCACAAAGAAGCAGAAGTATGATAAGATCAGTGAAAAGAAAATGCTCACTCCAGTAGAGGTATGAAATATATAGTTGTTAAAGATAAGAAGGAGAGGGGTTAAGAAAATATTTGACGCTTGTGCTTCTGATTTAGGTGCTATGCAAGTCATTTCCACCAGAATTTGTCTCCTACTTCCATTATTGCCGATCATTGCGGTTTGAAGACAAACCAGATTATACCTACTTGAAGAGGCTTTTCCGGGACCTCTTTATTCGAGAAGGTAATTTTGATTTTTTTTAAAAGGAACACTATATAAGGTGGTTGCCAAACATGAACTCTTTCCAAAATTTACAGGATACCAATTTGACTATGTTTTTGACTGGACTGCCATGAAGTATCCACAGATTGGTGGAAATGCTACAAAAACAAAAGTATGCAATTTATTTTTTTATTGTAGCTATGTGTTTATCATTTAATTATAGGGTTGATTACCGTGACCTCCCCTGGGACTTTGTATAATTACAGGGTCCTCACCTCTAGTTTTTGAAATCTCATCTTAGTTTATAGTTTTACAAGATACCCTCTCCCAATTATACATTACGAGGTACCCTTCTTAGAGGGTCAGTTTATTGTATTAAAATTTAATTATTAGTTACCCAAACCTCCCCTATGACTTTACATAATTACATGTTGCACCTCTTTATCTTTTGAATTACAAAAACTTCCCCTCTGAGTTTACATTTCATAACAAGCATGCACAAAAATATCCTTTGGAGTTCCCGTCCAAGGTGGTATTTTTGTGCATGCCATCAAATGTAAACTCATAGAGGAAGTTCTTGTAATTTCAAAAATAGAGGGGCGCAACCTGTAATTCTGCAAACTTACAGGGGAGGTCCCGGCAAACAGCCCTAAAACTTAATACTGTAAACTTGAATGAGTGTTTTTGTAATTTCAAAAAGTAAAGGGGAGGTCCCAGTAATTAACCCTTCAATTATATTACTTTCATTGAATCTTGTCTTGTATTGATAGCAACCCAGTGGAAGAAATGCTCCAGGTGCTGGTCCATCACTGGTGAAGGCAGAGAGGTCATCAGGTTTGTACCAAGTACTAATTTTAAGCATCATTCAATTTTTATGAACTCTTAATGGCTGATTGTTGATAAATTTGTCATTTCCAGTGGGCCAAGAAATTCATGATAGATTTGCTGGGGCAGTCGAAGCATTCGCCAGAAGAACTGGTTCAGGATCTGCTCGTCATGGTGAGCATTCCAAGCACAAAACTCTAGATGACGCACCATCGAAACAAGCTGTAAGTTACTCCTAATGTAGTATCTTACATCAAGCTACCACCTGACCTAGAACAAGCGCCCTCAGGCAGATTTTTTTTTGCATCACTTATCTTAGTTAGTAGTTTTCGTGTTAGTTTAGACTCTTATAATATACTTATTTTATGAGTATACCGTACGCACATAACATATTGTTCAAAAAAGTCGACCATTTTCCGCATGCTTTCAGAATTCAGAAAACATGCATTCTTCAAAGAGAATAATTAAAATGTTCCCTACTATATAGGGTGCATTCATTTGACATGGAATTTTCTCCTTCATCCAAGCACTACTTCGCAGTTTTTTCATTGAACGTTGAATTAAATCAAATTTGGTTAGGGGAGAACAAGCATTTTCTTAGGTTATGAAAGTTTACTTTTGCACTAGGCATGTGCCTCACATGAGACCTTTTCGTTGATTTTTGATAATTAGGCTTGCGAATAATGGTCACATTTGGATAATTTATGGGTATTTTTAGTATGAGTATTTGACTCGTATTTTAAGTTTGTCACGTTTAGTATTTTATGTTGCATTTGGGTACTTTTAATAAATTGTCTATTTGTTTGGATATTTCTGCAATTTGTTCGTATGAGTTGTATTTATATGCCCCTTAGGGCTTTTGGAATGAGAAGCAATAAATTTGACTCTTCTTTAACTCTAGAAGTCTTGTCAGCTTCCTTTTTGCAGCGTCTCGCAGTAGGTAGTTGGCAGCTCGTAGCTCCACAGTATCTCTAATTCCATTCATCATCCTCCTTGCATCGATGTTACCAACTTGTTTTGTAATAATTGGTATTAGAGCCAATCAGTCTCTCATCCACGCTCGGAAATCAAGCCATAGCCTTCTCCGCAGTTCGCGTCTTCCTCCCAATCGACGACCCAACATTGACATGTAAGAAGAAATACCTCACAAATCTAGCACAAGTTATTGAAGATACCTCAAAGTCGAGGACCCTGTAAGCACAAGAAACTCATTTTCCTCCTCTGCATCTCCCCACAACAGTGCATGACAATTCTTTCCAGGGAAGCATCCCCAGGTTCATCTCAGCATGAGGTTGCATGAACGCGACCCATTACACGTCTGCAGTAGATTCGATAGAAAATCCTCTGCTCCCTTCATTGATCGACAATCCTCCAGACATGTCCTCTCCAACGCTCAACAAGCAATCCTCCAGCAATTGACGATCATCCCACAAAGACGCTACCTTTGCCAGCAAATCTTCCTCTCAACGTTCATTTAAGCAGCCTCCTCCCCACAATATACACACCCCCCTTCATTAGGATATCTGTAGCTCGTCGACCGATCGGCCGATTGTTCCATAACGTAGATTGAGCTGCTCCAGAACATGGAACATTCGGCAGTTCCTGTTCATGCAATCATCTGCCCTTTAGCCTTGTCTATCAATGAGAATTACTTTCTCAAATTACATAAGAACCCACTGTGGTTCCCTTGGAAACATGAAGAATCCGTCAAGGCGTCAACCTCTTCTTTCTCCTTCAAGGAACAACTCCCCATGACTTGATCTTCTTCAAATGTTCCTATCATCTCACTTCCTACATGTCAGGTAGCAACAATTTCAGTGATTAGATGAGACAATTTATGGAGATAATGAAATTATGATGAGATATCAATTTGTGGCATTTAAAGAATGGCAAAATGCCGCAATGGTAGGCCTGGCCGCACAGTTGGACGACCTCATGAACCCGCACAGGTAAACAATTATTGATATCATGATCAAGTTGACAATAGTTACAATGGGGTGCACCACCTGGGGCGATATGATAGAAATATGGTTCCCCACTGCGTAAAGTTAAAATTTACAATTTATGATGGTAAGGATGACCCCTTGAGTTGGTTGACCATGTGTGAACAGTTTGGCAACCAAAGGAATCCAGTAATAGAAGGGATTTGGCTTGGTCTCCTTCCACCTTTTTGGGAGTAACCCAACTTTGGCTTGTTTGATTGGAGATAAAGAAACCGAACATGACCGGGGATGCCTTCAAGAAGTATCGTATCATGCGATTTGGTCCTCCCTACGAAGCAATCCTTCAGGGGAATTGATTTTGTTGAAGAAGACAAGTTTGATAGAACTTAGAAGAATACTTGAAGAAGTTTCAACCATTGTTGGCTAGAGCTATGTTTGTTTTTCTCAAATAACAGTTGGTTGTTTTCACCTTCCACTAGTCCCAATCTGATATCCGCAATGAGCTTAGTTCGTATTTGCGATTGTTGCTTACAACTTTATCAAGCGACTGGTGTATGGAATCTAAGGTCGATTCAAAACCATGAACCGTCTTCCACAGCCATAGTCAAGCAAAGTGCGACCGGAGCACTACCAACGTCCATCAACCGACTGTCTAGTGCAGAGATGATCGAACACAGAAAGAAAAGACTGTGTTTCAACTGCAATGATGTGTTTACACCAAGACATCATTGCAAGAAACTTTTCTACCTAAAGATTTTGGAACCTGACGAAGAGGACATTAGTTACATTACAATGTGCCTTGTTTGGCCTTTCTTTGAGCTTTGAGGACAAGCCTGCTCTGCTCTGGAGGGGTGTATTTTTATGGTCATAATTTATTAGTATTTTTAGAACGAGTTTATTGAGCCGTGTTTTGAATTATTGTCACATTTAGTATTTTATCTTGTGTATGTGTATTTTTTATATGGGCCAATGGAACCTCCCTTGTAAGTTATGCAAAATTACAGGTTGCATTCCTCTATCTTTTGAAATTACAAAAACCTCCCCTCTGAATTTACATTTCAAAACATCCATGCACTAAAATAGCTCTCTGAAGAGGAGCTCCAGGGGGTATTTTTGTGCATGCATGTTACGAAATGTAAACTCAGAGGGAAAGATTTTGCAATTTCAAAAGATAGAGGAGTGCAACCTGTAATTATGCTAACCCGCAAGGGAAGTTTGGGTAATTTATATATATTTTTTATAATTTGTTCGCATATTTGGACCTTTATGCAATTTATCCATGTGAATTGTATATATATGCCTTGAGGGATTTTGGAATGGAAAAAAAAACTTTTTCAAACCCTAGAGGTGACTTGGGGTTTGGTTGGGAGAGTGGTATCTAAGCAGATGCAACGTTTAAGTGCAGTGTCCGGGAAAGTCCTAACCAGTTCTAAAATGATACACATGCAAGGGGTTTGGCTGCGGGTGTAAGAGGGGTCAGGGAAGATAGAGTTGACTGTGTGGATTGGCGGTTAAGGGAAGCAAGGAGAGGGTTAGCGGTAATGGGGTAGTGGAGGATCCCTAGGAGTTGTCACCTGGGGGCTCACATGCAATTTCAGAAAATCCAAACTAAAGCTTTGATACCCTCCTCCGTCTCTAACATGAGTGTATAAATAGGGAAAAGAGAGCTAGGGCAATAGGTATGGACGGCTTATAATGCTCATTCGTATCGGTTGCGATGAATACTAATATAGGGCAGACATATGCACAAAGCATCCCCGCGCAACGAGGGTCTGGGGAAGGGTCCCACCACAAGGGTGAAATGTAGGCAAACCTTACCTTGCATTTTTGCAAGAGGCTGCTTCCAGGACTCGAACCCGTGACCTCAAGGTCACACGGCGACACCTTAATGCGCCAAGGCTCCCCTTCCGATGAATACTAATATAAAGTCTAAAATTAAAAACAAAAACAAAAATACACAAAAACATATCAAAACAAACATCCGGGAGCATTTGTGGCTCGAATTGTTCGGACGAATAATAAATCGCTCGAATCGTTCGGACGGATAATAAATCGCTCGAATCGTTCAGCAGGGCCCAACAACTGATAAGGAGTTGACTGTGGAACGACCGTTAAGGGTAGCAGGGCGAGGGTCAGCGGTAATGGGGGTAGTGGAGGAGCCCTAGGAGTCGTCACTTGGGTGCTCATAGTGTCACACTGTAAGAGGACGTGCAGTTTCAGAAAATCTGAACTAAAACTTTGATTCCCTCCGCCTCTAACGTATGAGTGCGCATTAGGTATGGACAACTCATAATGCGAATTCATATCGTTTGCGATAAATACTAATATAAAATCTAAAAATAAAAAACAAATACACAAAAACATAGCAAAACAAATGTCCGGGCGCATTTGTGGCTCGGATCGTTCGGACGGATAGTAAATCAATGCCTCTTGCAGAAATAGACGTGGGTATGTCATTGGAGACATCGATCTTCTCGCGTATGGTGATCTCCGTCACGGGTCTTGATGGCTCCCTCCTCACAGCGACCTGCGCAGCAAGCGTTTGGAGGCTCCATGTTACAGAATCCGTTTGCAACACTCGGAACATATCGAAGAATAAATTCGTTTGGCGTTATAGTTGATACATCCTGATGGCCATGGGTTGATTTGGCCATGTTCTCTCCTATTCAAAATAAAAATACACATCTTACTTCTAATACACTCATATATAGTGCTCTACCTGCCCCATTCTGGCATGCCAAATATAGAATTTTTGATCAAAGTTGTAAATTTTTTTCATTTCAATTTAGTAATCCATATATTTCTAATCCCAACTTATATGATAAAATCCATATAATATCAAAATTTGACGCCTGCATTGAAAACATAATCCTGTATTTTAACAAGGGGCTTTGTAGGGGGACCAATACTGAGCAGTTTTTGTGTAGGGGGGCCAATAGCAATGCACGCTCTGCACTGCAGCGTCGCCCGCCATACACAATCAAAAGCTGCGCAGAGGGGCCCAGCAACGGCAACAATTCATTGGTTTCGTCTCTTTACGGGAAGCGGACCGAGAAATTTCGCGTCCAAAACTAATGCCGGATTGAAGGCAAATAAAGTCGTCTTCACTTCCATTGTGGTTCAGCAGAACAGTTGTATGCTCACCCCAAATAATTAGATAGCGACTGTAATCCAGTTGAAAAATCTCTGTTTTCTTATCGAAATAAGTATAATTTAAGGAACAACATCAAAATCTGTAGTTTTGTTAGGATTTCATCCTCCTGATAGGGTAACGGCGAAAGTAGCGTCCACTACAATATTATGAACCTGTTAGAGCCCATGATTCATATTAAAGGCATTAGAGTTTTCCGATACGAGACTATTCACAATATGCCCCCGTCAAGTTTAGGATCTTTGTCCTCCAACAATTGATTTGTTTTAAGGGCCATTTACTATACTCACAATATGCCCCCGTCAAGTTTAGGATCTTTGTCCTCTAACACTTGATTTGTTTTCAAAGGCCATTTACTATATTCACAATATGCCCCCGTCAAGTTTAGGATCTTTGTCCTCTAACACTTGATTTGTTTTTAAGGGCCATTTACTATATTCACAATATGCCCCCGTCAAGTTTAGGATCTTTGTCCTCCAACACTTGATTTGTTTTTAAGGGCCATTTACTGGGACCTCCCCTCTAAGTTTGCTAAATTACATGCTGCACCCCTCTTACTTTTGAAATTACAAAAAACCTCCCCAGTAAGTTTGCTAAGTTGCAGGTTGCACCCCTCTTACTTTTGGAATTACAAAAACCTCCCCTCTAAATTTGCTAAATTACAGGTTGCACCCCTCTTTTGAAATTACAAAAACGTCCCCTGTAAGTTTACATTTCATAACATCCATGTGCATAAAAGACCCCCTAAATGTTAATTATGCAATTAAGAGAGGTGCAACCTGTAATTAATTATGCTAATTTTCAGGGGATGTTTTGGTAATTATTCCTTGTTTTTAATCTAGTAATGTGGTAGTATGCCATTGGGCCAAACTTGCTCCGACGACATGTTAGTGGAGGGGTCTGTGATCTATATTAGGCTCTATTTGCGGCTGTGGATTTCCGCACCGCGGATCGGACTCCGCCAGTCCCCCCAAGTCGTGACACCGCGCTTGGGAAATCCGCGAATTTCAATTGCGGGCGCGGGACCATGATTGCTGCCCAGCATTCCACAGATCTAGGGGTCCCTAAACCGGGATCAAATATGTAGTATTACATTAGTTTCCTGATGTGATGGTTTGGTCATGTAAGTTCTAATTCATCAAACTATTTCTACTTCTAACCAATTCAAAGTGAATTTCCACCTCTCTGGTGCTCAGCTGCGGCTTCTGAACATTATTATGATATATTCTTAGGCGCAGATTCACAATGTAGAAAGAACGCGTGCATCATCATCTAGGAACGACAGCACGTCGAAAAGAGCCGTGGCTGCCGGCAGCTCCCGTCTTTCATCCTCCGGCGAGCTCAGCGATCAGCAGCACAGCCGAACCAGTCGTTTTCTTTCCGGCGAAAGCAGCAGCGGCGGCCGCCCCATGCAGCAGAGGCTTCACCATTCCGGCGAGTCCAGAGCTTCCTCCCTCGCTCGAACTGCCGGCGGTCCGAAAGCCCCCCGCGACGTTCCTCCTTACAGAAACTTCGAGCTCCTTTCTCTCAGCGCTGAAAGGAAGAAGTAAGAAGAGAGCCAGCCTGAAGAGGGAGGAGGCATTTGTGGGACATTCTTTAGTTTTAAATTTCCCTTAAAAAAAAAAAAATTCTTGGTGTTCTGATGATCACAGAGGGGGGAGAATAACATTGGTCCATTCTATTCTGGTGGTGACTTTGTGCATATTATAAGCAGCAGAGCATCCATTTCTGCGGCCGAGCGCTATATATTTCTTGTAATTCATTGGAGATTCGAGTTTTTTTGCCATAATTCCGCGCTTTCTGCGTTTTGTAGCTTGAGATTGGCTTGAAAATCGAAGATTGCTCGAAAATTTGATAGTTTTTTTTTGCTGGGATCGAAGTCAATTGGATTGGATTCTGCGCTTTCTGTGTTTCCGTATATCGTTTTTTCTTTTTCTTTTCTTTTTTTCTGAGTAAGTTTTTACGAAATTTAAAGATTTGATGACATGAGCTTCTTAGGGTCCGTTTGGTGCGGCATTTTTGCTCTCGCGAGCATGTGTTTGCATGACAATGGTGTGATCCGGCGTTCAAAAAAACCTAAGTTTATCAAATTACCACTCACCCAAGGCATTTATAATGGCTAGAAGATCGAAAATTGCTCAAAGTTGGTTTGAATTTTCGCTTTCATCGAGCTTGGATCGAGACCAAATGATGTAAGCAGGAGCTAAAATTTGGTTAGGTCTTAATTTCAAATTTTGGCTCTTGATCAAAATTACAAGTAATATGCGTGGTCCCAAGGGCACCAAAATGTTTTGGGAATGCTACTCCTTCCCGGAGGAAGGAGCTGTGGGTAGCGATCTCGCAGTCCGATTGGGCTTCAAAAATTGTGCCTTGTTTTTTTTTTGTTATTTTATTTCGGCGAGATCACCGACATTGGATATGCGAGATCAACGGCTTGAATTTCACCCGCTCACAGAGTGCTGCATGGCCGATATTTTTTTTTATCAATTGTAATAATTTTAGATTTGATAGTGAGCAATATTTTTTTAGGGGTAATGCTATAAGTAAATCTATTCTGAATATTATCAAATCATTACAATTAGGAAATCAATATTTTTAACAAATAATTATTCATAAACTATTTTATTATTACCAAATCATTTATTAAAATTAAAAAAGCGCAAGCCTCATGAAATTCTATCTTAAAAATATATTGAGATACCAAAAAGATAACAATATACTTTCTTAGAGAAAAAAATACTTATGACTAATTAAAATGTGATCAAAGACAAAAAAATGATGAATTCATTAATAACACGAAATAATGATTAAAAAATTAATTGTAATTGTTTTTTAAATAATTATGATTAGCCTAATATATATAATAATTGTTGTAGACCCGTAAAGGCCTTAGGACGCACCTGAAGAAAGCCCCGGAAAAGAGAGGAGGGGTCGACGGTCAAAGAGCGCGGTAGCACGCAGGCTGCACCCCCCGACCGCACCGCCCTTGGGGGTGCGACCGGCCAAGTCGCACCCCCAGGGGGGTGCGGCTCAGCCGCACCCCCCCCCCCCCCCCCCCCCCCCCCCCCCCAAGGGGGTGCGGCCAAGCCGCATCCCCCCTTGGGGGGTGCGACCAAGCCGCACCCCCTTGGGGCGTGCGGCCAATCCGCACCCCCCCTTGGGGGTGCGGCCAATCTGCACCCCCCCTTTTTCTTTGGGGTGCGCGGCCGCGCCCACCCCTCCTCGGGGTGCGGTCCGACGCCCTCTCCTCGCCAAAGGATCCCGGTCCCCCCTTTGGGGGGCAACTCCCCGTCCGCCGTCCGCCCGAGGCATCTCCGTGGTTCGTTGCGCACTTGGAGCACTTCAGCGCTAGCGCGCGCTCAGAACGTTTCGGAGCGCGATCAGGAAGCTTTCTCACTTTTTGTCTTTCCGGCTTCTCACTTTTTGGGTTTCCGGCTTCTCACTTTTTGGGTTTCCGGCTTCTCACTTTTTGTCTTTCCGGCTTCTCACTTTTTGTCTTTCAGGCTTCTCACTTTTCAGGAACAGTCAGTCGCCTTTTTCGCCTCCAACGGAACTGCCCGAACTGCCCGAGCTGCCCAAGCTGCCCGAGGGGCAAGGTGGTCATTTACGAAAAATGGCGATCCGAGGGCCCCGAACCGGAGAATATGATTCGTCCACCGAGCATTTATGGAAACTACCAACGACAAAATTACCGGGTCGCCCCCGTCCAAAGCTATAAAAGGAGCCCCAAGGCTTCATTTGAAAGGACCTTGACTTCTGGACCCGGGAGAGCTCCTTGCAGATTTTTGCGGAATTCTCCTTCGGCGCTTGAAGATCTCCTTCGTGGACTTGAAGATCTTCATCATCCCGAAAGGCGACTAGCCTTCTCACTTCCGAAAGGCGACTAGCATTCTCAGAAGAAAAAGGCGACTAGCCTTCTCACTTCCGAAAGGCGACTAGCATTCTCAGAAGGAAAAGGCGACTAGCCGCCTCACTTCCGAAAGGCGACTAGCATTGTCAGAAGGGAAAAAGACTTAGTTTTTCCGAGAGGTGGCCTGTCACCCTCGGAGCTCGTTCTCTCTCTCTCTCCAAATATTGTAACGAGCAGCGGCCTGTCGCGCTCAAGTTCTAGTTTCCAAGTTGTAACCCCCAGAAGATAGTGAAGTTTGGTCGGCACAGCTCCGACCGCGTGGTTTTTTACCCTTTCCGGGTTTTCCACGTTAAAAAGTCCCTGTGTACTCAGCAAATCTCTAATTGACTGTTTGCGCGCTTAGTTCGCTCACGAGCTAAGGTGGTTCAAGTGAACTGGTCTACCACGAGCCCTAAGCGTTCCGCAACAGTTTGGCGCCGTCTGTGGGAAACTTTCCCGAAAAACTCTTCGAGAGCCAACTGCTATGGCAAGAAAGGGTGCTCGCACTACTAAAGGATCGATGCCGGAAGGACGCGTCGACCCAGCTCCCTCCCACTCACTTATCAATGCACCTCCCGCGGAGGAGGCGCTGCCTGCACCTGCAGCAGGTTTGGAGGTGCGCATGCAGTAGATCGAAGAACATCAAGCTGAGATGCTGGCCCTCGTGAGGAATCTTGGGGCTCCTCAAGTTCTGATCCAACCGCCAGCTTTGAACGCACCGCCGCCCCCGGCTCTGAATCATGCCCCGAACGGGGAGGCTGTCCAAGAAAACGAAGCTTCAGAAGGATTCTCCAATGCGGCAAGTACCGCTCACCTTGGCCCACCAGCTGGAGGCCCAGAAGCTGATCACCGCCGCCACCACCACGGAAGAGCTGCCCCTGAGCAAGCAGTGGAAAGAGCTACGCGGGAAGAGATACGCAACATGATAGAGGAAGAGTATGCCCAAGCAGAACGACGCGCCGCTCTCGCCCGCCGTCCCGCGCATCATGGCTCCCCGCTATCACCTCAAGTCTTAGCCCATCCAATTCCTAATGGCTTCAAGCTTCCCAACATCGAGACGTTCGACGGGACGGACGATCCACTGGAACACGTCAATCACTTCACCACCGTCATGAGGATTTACAGCGCTCCTGATCAGCTCCTCTGCCAAGTGTTCCCAGCAACCTTGAAGGGACAAGCGCGCACTTGGTTCCATTCCCTGTGGAATGGGGCCATCAACAACTTCACAGAAGTGGCGCAGCAGTTCGTGGATCAGTTCATTGCCAACTGCCGAATTGTCCGGGATCCCTCCCACCTCTCAGGAATCCGCCAGAACGATGGAGAGACACTCAAAGATTTCTTCCGACGCTTCACTACCGAGGCTCGACAGATCCCAGGAGTCGACCCCGAGCTCCTGCGAGGAGTTTTCCTGGGAGGACTCCGCCCAAGTGGCTTCTACTCGGCTCTCATGAGAGAAACCATACCAAGTTATCCCGACCTCGTTCATCGGGTTGAAGCACAGATAGCTGCAGATGAGGCTATCGAAGCACACCGTCGGCAATTCGAAGGAAGCCAGGGAAGGAAGAGGGGATCAGATCAAGCCCCTCGCGAACGAGAAGAACGTCGCGGCGAGGAGCGTCGCGGCGATGAACGTCGGCGTAACCACCAGAGGGATCTGGGACCACAGCCGCCCAGGACCTACACCCCGTTGAACACCACCAGAACGAATGTGCTCTACGCCATACAGAACAACCCCGAGCTCCGCATGCCCAGGATACCCCCGCCAAATCCAAGGGGCGACCAGTCCAGGTACTGCGAGTTCCATCGGGGAATCGGGCATACCACTGAGGAGTGCACCAGACTCAAAGACGAAATCGAGCGCCTCATCCGCCAGGGACTCCTGGGAAGATTCCTACAAGGCCAGATTCCCAATCAGCCCCATCAGCCTAGTGATGCAGGGGAGCAGCCCCCCGCCCCCCGAGGCGCGGGGGGAGGAAGGCCGATGGTAGGAGAAATCGAGACGATCGCCGGACCCCCCGTCTCAGCATCACAGATCCTCTCAATTGCCCAGCCCGTAAGAGACCACGAAGACAAAAAAATCAAGCAAGATATTACGATAGCTTTCGGAGATGAAGACTTGCAAGGGTTGCGGCTTCCGCACCAGGATCCACTCGTGATCAGCGCAGGGATCGGGGATCCCTGCTTCAAGGTGAAGAGAATACTGGTCGACAATGGAAGCTCGGTCGATGTCTTATTTCTCTCCACTTTGCAAAGTATGAAGCTCACAAAAGACCAGCTTAGTCCTGCAGCCGGGTCCGTCTACGGCTTCGACAACAGACCTGTCCCGGTGCAAGGCATGATCATTCTCCCAGTCACATTGGGCATATTTCCAAGACAGTCAACGCACAACATCCAGTTCATGGTGGTAGAGTCCACCTCCGCCTATAATGCCATCTTCGGGAGACCGCTCCAGTCGATCTTTGGGGCAATCCCTTCCATTCCACACCTAGCTATGAAGTTCCCTACTGCCGCAGGAATAGGAGTCATAAGAGGAGACCAAGAGGCAGCCAGGACCTGCTACCTGAAGCAGGCCCAACCAGCAAGGGCGACCGCTCTCAACATCAATAACTTCGACCTGCGAGATGAGGCTACTTTGCAACGAGGAGCGCTCGTTGAAGGGCTGGTAGAAATACCACTCTCCCGACGAGACCCGACTCGAACTGTTCAGGTCGGGTCACTCTTAACACAAAAAGAGCGAGAAAAGTTCACCACCTTCCTGCAGGAGAACGAGGACATTTTCGCTTGGAGCCCGGAAGACATGCCCGGGGTAGATCCTAACGTTATCTATCACTCGCTAAACATCAACCCCGCCTGCAGACCCGTGATTCAAAAGAAGAGGAACTTTGCCCCCGAGCGTTTAAAGGAGATCGAGGAGGAGGTAGCTAAGCTCCTAGAGGCACGATTCATACGCGAAGCAGAATACCCCACATGGCTCGCCAACGTAGTCATGGTGAAGAAGGCCTCGGGAAAGTGGCGGATGTGCGTCGACTACAGCAATCTGAACCAAGCGTGCCCGAAGGATAGCTTCCCCCTCCCAAGGATTGACTAGCTCGTCGACGCTACGACAGGCCATGAGCTGCTCAGCTTCATGGATGCTTATTCAGGTTACAACCAGATAAGGATGAACCCCGCAGACGAAGAACATACTGCCTTCCGCACCGACCGGGGAGTCTACTGCTACAAGGTGATGCCTTTCGGCCTTAAAAATGCCGGAGCCACCTACCAAAGGCTGATGAACAAGGTCTTCAAGGACCTCATCGGAGAAACGATGGAGGTTTACGTGGACGATATGCTAGTAAAGAGCGTCCACCGGCGCGACCACTTGGAAGACTTGGAAAAGTGCTTCCGGCTTCTCCGTCGCTTCCAGATGCGGCTCAATCCCAGTAAGTGTGCGTTTGGTGTGACAGCGGAGAAGTTTCTAGGTTTCATGGTAACCCATCGGGAAATTGAGGCCAACCCCGAGAAGATCAAGGCGTTGGAGGATATGTCGCCACCTCGCTCTAAGGAAGTACAACGCCTAAACGGGAGGATCGCTGCTTTGTCCCGTTTCCTATCACGAACGGGAGACAAGTACCTCCCCTTCTTCAAAATCCTCCGGGGAGCGCGCCATTCAGGTTTCCAGTGGACGGACGAGTGCCAAGTGGCCTTCGAGCTTCTCAAACAGTACCTGGCTTCGCCACCGCTTCTGTCAAAGCCCACCCTCGGGGAAACTCTGTTCTTGTACCTGGCCGTGTCGCTTACGACTCTTAGCTCAGTACTCGTGAAAGACGAAGGAGGGGTGCAGAGACCGATCTACTACCTCAGCAAAGTCCTCACCGACACCGAAACCAGATATCCGGCAGCAGACAAGACAGCCTTGGCTCTTGTTTTCTCAGCTAGAAAACTTAGACCCTACTTCCAGGCTCATGCGGTCAAGGTATTGACGCAACTCCCATTGTGGGCAATCCTCCAGAAGCCGGAAGTCTCGGGGAGACTTGTAAAGTGGGTCGTAGAACTCGGCGAGTTCGACATCCAATTCCTGCCTCGGCCCGACATCAAGTCACAGGTGCTCGCCGACTTCGTGGTGGAATACACCATCCCGCCAGAAACAACCCTCATCAAAGACACCACCAGCCCCCGTTGGACCCTCTATGTCGACGGCACCTCTGGAGCTGAAGGGGCCGGAGCAAGATTGCTCCTCATAAGCCCCGAAGAGATCACCCTGGATTACGGACTCCGGCTAAAGTTCCCGCAACAAATAACATCGCGGAATACGAAGCACTGATCGCCGGTCTCCGACTCGCCATCGACTGCAAAGCCGAGAACCTAACGATCTATACAGACTCCCAACTCGTGGTCTCACAGGTTGAAGGAGATTACGAGGCTAAGAGCGAACAGATGGCAAAGTACCTCGCATTCACGAAATCACTTCTCCAGAAGATCTCATCGTATCAGATTCTACACATCCCCCGAGAGCAGAATTCCAGGGCGGATGCTCTATCCAAGCTCGCCACCTCACCCTCCAGCTACCAGTCTCGAAGACGCCGAATCGAAGAAGTCGTGATCCCAAGCATTCAAGGGCCATGGGAAATCGCAGCCATCCACCAGGAAGAGTCATCCTGGATGACCCCATTGCGAGCTTACCTCGAGCAAGGGCACCTTCCCGAAGATCGCCTAGAGGCGCCAAGGCTACGAATGCGGGCAGCATCGTTCACCATTATAGACGGGGAGCTTAACAAACGGGCATTCTCAGGACCATATCTAAAATGCCTGCCAGCGGGCGAGGCAGACTACGCCCTCAGGGAAGTACACGGAGGAGTCTGCGGAGAGCACCTAGGCGGGAAGGCATTAGCGCGGAAAATACTGCGTCAAGGCTTCTATTGGCCAACAATGAGGAAGGACGCGACCGACTTTGTCCAGAGGTGCAAAAGCTGTCAGCTGCACGCCAACATGCCTCATCAACCCCCGGTCTCACTTTCCACGCTGCAGAGTGCGTGGCCATTCGCGCAGTGGGGGATCGACCTCCTCGGTCCCCTACCTCTAGCATCCGGGCAGAGGAAGTTCATCATCCTAGCCATCGACTACTTCACCAAATGGGTGGAGGCGGAGCCCCTGGCCAAAATTACGGAAGAAAACGCCAAACAATTCGTCTGGAAGAACATCGTCTGCCGCTTCGGCATCCCGGCTGCGATCATTGCCGACAACGGCACTCAATTCACTGGGAAGTCCTTCACCAAGATGTGCGAGGATCTAAAGATCAACCTGCGTCACACGGCCGTGGCACATCCGCAAACCAACGGACAAGTAGAAGTCACAAACCGCACCATCCTCAAAGGACTGAAAACACGCTTGGAAGAAGCCGGGGGACAGTGGGTAGACGCGCTCCCGAATGTGTTGTGGGCGTATCGCACAACAGAGAGGACTCCTACAGGGGAGACACCTTATAACCTCTGTTACGGAACCGAAGCTATCATCCCCGTCGACATCGGCGTTCCGAGTGCTCGAGTACTAACCTTCGACCCCAGCAAGAATGATGGACTGCTCCGAGAAAACCTCGATCTAATCCCAGAAGTTCGAGACAGCGCTGCTCACCGTGCTGCACTCTACCAAATGCGTGTCGCCCGGACCTACGACAAGAGGGTGAAGCCCAGACCAATCAACGTAGGAGATCTCGTCTTACGCAGCATCGAGGCCGCCGGTAAAGGCCCCCAAGGAGATAAGCTCTCACCGGCCTGGGAGGGCCCGTACGTAGTCACCACAGTCGTGAAACCCGGAACATACAGGCTCAGGACGGCGGAAGGGAATACTTTGCCATGCACCTGGAACGCTCAAAACCTGCGCCGCTTTTACCAGTGATCCAGGGACCTCTACCATGTACTAAGCCACGAGCTCAAGCTCGTGCAAACTTATCTTCAATTTCTGTACCAAGCCGCGAGCTCCGACTCGTGTGAATTTATCTTATAATTTATGTACAAGCCGCGAGCTCAGACTCGCGCACCTATCTTATATTACATGTTATGTAAAAGCCGCGAGCCCAGACTCGTGCACCTATCTTATCTTACATAAAACTATGCACCAAATGATTTCATACTGTAAAACCATATTTTGACACTTACACTCACTTAAGAAAAAACTTTATAAAGAGGCCCTGCCTCGGGGGCTTTGCACCGCCGTCGATTGAAGGTTCGCCCTTCTCCTCCGCCGTCGAGTCCCAGCGTCGTAGGGGCCTGCCCCCCTTACGTTCGCCCCCGGTTTGAATACACCAGCTATTCACCGGTCACTTCGAGGCCCTGCCTCGGGGGCTTTGCACCGCCGTCGATTGAAGGTTCGCCCTTCTCCTCCGCCGTCGAGTCCCAGCGTCGTAGGGGCCTGCCCCCCTTACGTTCGCCCCCGGTTTGAATACACCAGCTATTCACCGGCCACTTCGGGGCCCTGCCCCGGGGACTTTGCACCGCCGTCGATTGAAGGTTCGCCCTTCTCCTCCGCCGTCGAGTCCCGGTGACGTAGGGGCCTGCCCCCCTTACGTTCACCCACGGTTTGAATACACCCGCTATTCACCGGCCAAGCCGCGAGCACAGACTCGTGCAAAAAAGCCGCGAGCACAGACTCGTGCAAAAAAGCCGCAAGCACAGACTTGCGCAAACTAATTTTCTATTGTGTAAAAGCCGCGGGCTCAGAACCGCGCAAGCTAATCTGTCATTTTGCAGAAACGCCTCAGCCCATACGGATATCAGAGCCGGGCAGCAAGCCCACAACGACCTCGGAAAACCAACACCCTCCGACATCAGCTCCTACCAGAAAAGCGTCGCACAGAGGACAATGGGTAAAGCCGCCGCAGAAAAAATCAAAACCTTCGAACTCCTCGCTCCGGAACTCGGACTCCGAAGGTTTGGGGGGCTTATGTTGTACACCCGTAAAGGCCTTAGGACGCACCTGAAGAAAGCCCCGGAAAAGAGAGGAGGGGTCGACGGTCAAAGAGCGCGGTAGCACGCAGGCTGCACCCCCCCTGACCGCACCGCCCTTGGGGGTGCGGCCGGCCAAGTCGCACCCCCCAGGGGGGTGCGGCTCAGCCGCACCCCCCCCCCCCCCCCCCCCCCCTCAAGGGGGTGCGGCCCGGCCGCACCCCCCAAGGGGGTGCGGCCAAGCCGCACCCATTGGGGGGTGCGGCCAAGCCGCATCCCCCTTGGGGGGTGCGGCCAATCCGCACCCCCCCTTGGGGGTGCGGCCAATATGCACCCCCCCTTTTTCTTTGGGGTGCGCGGCCGCGCCCACCCCTCCTCGGGGTGCGGTCTGGCGCCCTCTCCTCGCCAAAGGATCCCGGTCCCCCCTTTGGGGGGCAACTCCCCGTCCGCCGTCCGCCCGAGGCATCTCCGTGATTCTTTACGCACTTGGAGCACTTCAGCGCTAGCGCGCGCTCAGAACGTTTCTGAGCGCGATCAGGAAGCTTTCTCACTTTTTGTCTTTCCGGCTTCTCACTTTTTGGGTTTCCGGCTTCTCACTTTTTGGGTTTCCGGCTTCTCACTTTTTGTCTTTCAGGATTCTCACTTTTCAGGAACAGTCAGTCGCCTTTTTCGCCTCCAACGGAACTGCCCGAACTGCCCGAGCTGCCCAAGCTGCCCAAGGGGCAAGGTGGTCATTTACGAAAAATGACGATCCGAGGGCCCCAAACCGGAGAATATGATTCGTCCACCGAGCATTTATGGAAACTACCAACGACAAAATTACCGGGTCGCCCCCGTCCAAAGCTATAAAAGGAGCCCCAAGGCTTCATTTGAAAGGACCTTGACTTCTGGACCCGGGAGAGCTCCTTGCAGATTTTTGCGGAATTCTCCTTCGGCGCTTGAAGATCTCCTTCGTGGACTTGAAGATCTTCATCATCCCGAAAGGCGACTAGCCTTCTCACTTCCGAAAGGCGACTAGCATTCTCAGAAGAAAAATGCGACTAGCCTTCTCACTTCCGAAAGGCGACTAACATTCTCAGAAGGAAAAGGCGACTAGCCGCCTCACTTCCGAAAGACAACTAGCATTCTCAGAAGGGAAAAAGACTTAGTTTTTCCGAGAGGTGGCCTGTCACCCTCGGAGCTCGTTCTCTCTCTCTCTCCAAATATTGTAACAAGCAGCGGACTGTCGCGCTCAAGTTTTAGTTTCCAAGTTGTAACCCCCAGAAGATAGTGAAGTTTGGTCGGCACAGCTCCGGCCGCGTGATTTTTTACCCTTTCCGGGTTTTCCACGTTAAAAAGTCCCTGTGCACTCAGCAAATCTCTAATTGACTGTTTGCGCGCTTAGTTCGCTCACGAGCTAAGGTGGTTCAAGTGAACCGGTCTACCACGAGTCCTAAGCGTTCCGCAACAATAATTATGTTTAAAGTATGTGATATTGGCGGACGCATGATATATTTTCTGTGTGGGCGGAGTGTTAATTCATTTGAAAATTTTAATAATATAAAACAAATATTGTCAATTTTTTTATATTATTTTCATAATTTAAAATTTTTATACAATGTGTGTAAATTTATAGAATGTATATTTATATTATTCAAAAAAATAATAGAATGTCTAAATATAAAAAAAATCTACAAATTTAATTAATTTTTTTTACGATATATTTCTTTAATTATATAAAATATATCTACATTTTTAATGATTTTTGTTGTCTAAATATTGCATTTTGACAAAAATATCAAAATTTTGGTATTATGAGAATTTGAACTCAAGATCTCTCACAAAATTCTAATAATCTTAACATAAAGTCAAAAACCACTATGGCAAGACTAACTTAAGTTTTTTTTTAAATTGTGTGTGGGCGGTGGCCGCCCATGCTCGGCCCCATGTGGGTCCGCCCCTGAGTGATATATATAATAATGATTACACTGTTTGTCTTAAAGTATGTGGTATAAGATAATGATAGTAGATGAAATATCTTATCACATAAGATAAAGATATGAAGTGTGTGGTGTGTCGTTATAAGTCTAGGGCTACAAATACATGTATAAGTCTAGCTGGCTTTAGAATTACGGTTGGATCGAAATTAGAACGAGGAGCGGCCAACGTATCCATCAAGATCTATATTAAGCGCACGACTGTTATCAATCCGACTTCGAGCCAATTCAAGCTCGGTTCATAGTCGGCATGAAGAATTTGAACTGACTCAAGATCTGCCCAAGCTCAAATGACTGCAAACTGATTTCGATTCGGCTTGAATTTATTTGATTTCGAGCTGATTTGAAATTGCTATAAGATGCGAGGTTGAGAGCGAAAATAAAATGGTGACGAGGAAGGAGTATTATGTGACAATCAAGTGCCAATAACATTGTAGCATAACGCTAAATCGAGAAACACACAAATAATTAGAGTTGCTAGACCGCTTAGTTAATGTAGACAAATATTATACATTAATTCTCGGGCCCGCTCGATCTGATTCGAGGCCGATTTGAAATCGGCTTGAAATTACGGTCGAGCCGACGACTCGGCTCATCGATCAAATTGTTTTAAGTTCAATCTGAGCTAAAATTCGAGCCATCATAACAGCCCTAATTAAGGGCACATTTTAGAACATACGCATCCAACCCAAAACTAACCGATTATAGTTAAGTGAACAAGGCTATAGTTAGTTATAGACGGACGAACCCATGATCATATTATTAAGTGCGAAGAGCTATGGCAGTTTTCCGATGTGGGACTGAGGGCCCCTTTGGCACGACGATGGCGGTCGGTGATTACAAACCTTCATTCGCGAACATCGGACCTCTCATAAGAAACTTCATCTATTTTTATGTTCAAAAGTAGTTTTTTTTTTCTCGGTGACGATCATAACCGTTGTCATGTCAAACATACATTCTACGACGGTGGCGTTTTTGTTCAAACTCACCGGAGCAAAAACGCCGAGCCAAACTGACCCTAAAACCCTAAACAGTATGATTCAGACCTAATTTCAGCAAAATAACTGAATAAATTTACTCAATATATTTCATATTCACAGCAGCAAAGAATCTGGAAGTACACAAGAATCAGTTCAGAAAGGTAAGCTAACCTTCGTCTTATTCCTATCCTTACTCTTTCTCTGCATCTACCAATAAAAAACACGTGAGAAAGGCGAGAGTGAACTCGGCGTTTTCATTGGAGAAACGGCAAGGATGTGCTACGATTGCTCGAAACCTTCTGCTTATGGCGACTCGGAAATCTCTCCCTGTCGGGCTGGCGGCTTCCATCCATAGAACCTGAGATTAAGGACATAAGAGGAGCTTATGAAAAGAAAGGATCGGATCTTTGTTACGAACCTCGTTGAGATTCGCGACCGTGGCAGCGCGAATGGAGGAACTGGGGGATTTCATCCCGTTTGCAATAAAGATTTAGATCGCACTACTTCAACACCTGGGTGGATGGCGGCATTTCTTATTACGCGCAATATTTTAAATGTCCTTCGACATAGGTTTTGAGGGTAAAACGGTTTTTTCCCTTAAAAAAATAAGTTATGTTGTTTAGTAAAAATAAGTCGACACATCGGAATTTTTCCGCTATAATGTCAGACACGACTTTTAGAAATATCACCCGCTATTTTATTTTAGGTTACTTAACAATATAGATGCTTAAATCACCTCTAGATATTGCAGTATACATGCTTAAATTGATTAGACTTTTGTTTCGTTCTCTTTCATATGTGCTATTCTTACGGTAGAGTTTGTATAATCATTTCACATTATACATTTATTAGTTTATAGCAAAATATTAAAACATTCTACACATTATTAATTAATGATTTTTATGCTTTTAACGTACTTTTATTAAACACACGAAACTTATTATCAATTAAAGACATTAAACCTTTTTATCTACTTTACTTGCTACAAAACATAGTGTTATCTAACTAAATTATTGTAAAATGTTAAATATATTTCATAATTTATCTACTTATTGTTGTTAATGTTTATTTACTTATTATGCTAGTTTTTTACTTTTAGAACATATATAAATATATCTATACTATGTATTATAGTTTTAAGAGGAGGTTTACCACCAAACTCATCAAAACTGTTAAATTTAATTTCAAATAAAATATTTTTTTATAAATAACTTATTTATTTAAATGATATTTTAATAAAAATATGAAATTGATATTTTAACAAATGCGGAACTTGAACTTTAGACCAAAGAGTATTTCACCAACATACTTTACCAACTGCACTAAATAAATTTTATGAGAAAATAGCTAATAAATTTATATATGTATGTACCAGTGATGGTGCACGTGCCACTGTGCGGCAGTGACAGTACGATCGTCTTCCCTATAGAAAGCATGAGCGATAGTACTTCTACTGCCAAATAGTATATAGTGAGGATATCAAGTAAAGTAGTAGCATTGTCTTCGACTTACACTACCTACAAGTAACATGAGCAATCAAGGATACTGTCACAACCTCAGAGGGGAATCTCCCGTGCACCGTGACTCGATTATGGTTCAGGGATCTCAACATGTCTCTAACATCCGATATTTTTATACTTATTAGATATAAAAATCTGATATTTTAAAATATCTCCAACATATCTCTAACATCGAACATCCAACGTTTTAGAACTTAATTTGGCGTGTCACCAACATCTAATATGTATAATCTTGGTTATGGACTAGGGTTCGGAAGTTGTTGGAGGATTCTTCGGAGGGGTTCAGGGATCTAAACCCTAGAGGGGAGCATCCTTTCTCTTTACCGGAGGGAGTTCGGATTCTGAGGAGAAGGTGGCTGGGATACCACAAAGACTTTATCGAGCCTGCCTATGCTGGAGATCTATGGGAGTATTAAAGTCTAATTAAAGAACTAAGCAAAATTTATTGCTTAACATTTTCTAGCCCCAAAGTTCAGATAGAGTTACAAAGACGACATTTTGCGCGTAATCAATTGGACTAATTACAAAAACACCAAAACATAATAAAAATGCAATAAAACTATAATTAAGGCGCTATTTAATAAGCTTTCGCGAGTTGGTCGTCTCAACCGAGGCCAAAAACATCTCTTCAGGCGTTTGATAGGTCTCTTCTCCTCGATCCCTTGCTTGATTTTTCATCACCTCCAATGCATATATTCATTCTCTTTTGACTTTCAAATGATTGAGTTCTTTATTTATGCTTCTCTACTCTTAGTGGAATCAATTTTGCGCCGTTTTCCTCGTTATCCGTTTTAGGGTTTGACTTAAAATGCCATGAATGATTTCTTAATATTGATTTGTATGAATGTTATGGACTAGTATATCGTTATTTAAATTTTTATGTTACATTTAAATCATAAATTCTTAGCGACCCCACTATAGTCGGATAAAGGCTTGAGTGTTGTATTTAAATCATAAATTCTAAATCATAAACCCTACTCTTTCCCCCAAAGGAGTTCAATTTTATTTGTGAAAAACTCGAATTTGAGTTAATTCCGTCTAGAATGGCTCGCTCAAAATAGGATTAAGATCTGCTTTTTTTGCCGGATTAAGATCTGCTTGATGAGTAAGTTAGCCTATTGATTAAGTAGTGTTCTCGATTACACACACGGTCTCAAGTCAATGTCTTCGTGTTACGTGCGTTTTTTGGTTTTAATTTTAAACCAAATACGAATTGAAATCGAGCTTAATCATACAGATACCCGAGTCATGCCTGACTTGCCGAGAGTTGAGTTAGTAAATTAAGTAAACTAAAGCCCACTGTAAAGGCCCACTATAAAGGCTCATACTCCTATTCATTGTTTTAGTCCCACACCTCCAATCTTGGTTTAGGTTCTCCGCGTTTGTGTACACAAAGGTGTCATGTAATAGTTAAGTATCAGTTTTTGGGGAAATAATAGGGCAATGTTATAAGCAGTCCTATAACTGCTAAACACGGTCCATTGATATTCGCAATCCAATGAATTTAAGTATTTTTAGGACTGCGAATAACCGTTTTAAGTGTTTTTAGGACTGCTAATAACATCGCCCAAATAATATTCTATCTATTTTTCTCAACTCTGGGTTGGGTTTTTGGTTTGACTATATTCATTATAAACCCTAATATTAGAAATGTGTTGAACTAGAAATTATTTGTGTAAAGCAATTCCAGTGAGTTGGTTTCCTAACCATAGTCTACTAAACTGGCAAAAGATACAGGGCCAGTATTAACATATAGAGCGCAGGTAATATTTTAATATTCATTAAAAAAAAGAGCTGAGGAATACCAGGAGCTGGGATTTGTTGTGTCTCTGGTTTGCTGATTCGTTTCAGTTTGACTGCAATATGAAAAACTACGCCGTTAGTAACTCAGACTTGGTGAATTATGAATGAACACAAATAAAGAATAAAAGGGCAGCCCGGTGCACGAAGCATCCCCGCGCAGCGAGGGTCCGGGGAAGGGTCCCACCACAAGGGCGATGTAGGCAAACCTTACCCCGCATTTTTGCGAGAGGTTGCTTCCAGGACTCGAACCTGTGACCTCAAGGTCACACGACAACACCTCAACCGGTGCGCCAAGGCTCCCATTCTAACACAAATAAAGAATAATGAACCAAAAAAAATTCCATGGATTGAGCCTACACATACCTAAATCGAATAGAGGATTTGTATGGGATTGAATCGTCGGGTGCCTTTTTTCTTCTTCTTTTAATTGTAGATAAGGATATGAATTTAGCTTGTAGATCCAAGATAGCTCGAAAATCAAAGCAGTTTTGCGGCCAATCAACCGACTAATGAGACAAGCCCGCCCCGAATCCAACTTGAATTGAATCGAGCTTCGGGGGGGGGGGGGGGGGGGGGGGGGGGGGAGGGAGGGGGGCGCATTTGTATGTAGGAATAATTACTAAAACATCCCGTGGAAGTTAGCATAAGTCCCTTGTAACTTTATATTTCATAACAGAGACACAACAAATCTTCGGGGGCGCTTGTTGTGCAAGAAGGTTTGAAACGTAACGTAAACTTATAAGGGAGTTTTTTGTAATTTCAAAAGTAAGAGGGGTGTAACTTGTAATTTAGCAAAACTTAGGGGGAGGTCCCTATAAATGGCTCTTTATATGTATGTATATACCTAAAAAAATGATTTATGTTTGAACTAAGAATTTTAACTGGGAGATTGGATGTCGGCGATCTATTTTAGCTTGCCTCAAGGACAAGTAAAAGAAAAGAAACTGTGTGTGGCTTGAATCTAGATCAAACTAGGTATCGGATTGGCCCGGATTGCATTGAATGGCTTTGAGCAAACCTTGGGCCAGGGTCAGATTGGATAGAGATGAGTATGTTAATACCTTGAGTCACTGATCCTACAGGACCTACATCGTTGTCACCTTTAACGAAACATACCTCCTCTTCCATTTATCCTCCTTTGTTAAGCCATTAACCGTCCCCTTTTCCTATCAAAGCACTTCCTTGAGTCTTCCCTTAATTGCTTGATCCCGGGAGGAGGAAGCGGAAGTCGCACTCTTTGCAGTGCCCTAGCTAGACGATTAAAGGAGTAACTCTTTGATGCTGAGAGATGAGTAGAACACGCGAGGGAAGACAGATGAAGAGAAGCAAAGAAGAATTCCGTCGCGCAGGGAGATCGGTAGCACACAGCTCCTATTTGCGGTAAAGAAGCCGTCTGGAGTGATTTCGCCGAAAATCGCGGGGCAGAGATTTTTAGGTTTAGGGGTAAGAATTTGGAGGAGGAATTTTTAGGTTTAGGGGAATTCCGTCGGTTTTAGTGTGAAAGCCAATTCCGTGCCACTAACCACGGGCCAAACGCCACAATTGCTTTATTAATCCCCAATGCCAATAACTGCGCGCCTAACAGACCCTTATAGTTATCATACTACTCTTATTGACACATCTCTTAATGAATCTTCCTCGACGAAACATCCATCTAGTCCTTTAGATCTCCATTATCCTATTGCACACAAAAAGGTAAATGAATATTCATATTTGTTTTAACCACTCTTTTGACCAGTTATCCTGCAAGTTTCAGGGTGTTGGCTTGTCTATATTTTTTCTCATTTTCCCATGACGCATCAAGAT
This sequence comes from Dactylorhiza incarnata, assembly GCA_033032865.1. Taxonomy (NCBI): domain Eukaryota; kingdom Viridiplantae; phylum Streptophyta; class Magnoliopsida; order Asparagales; family Orchidaceae; genus Dactylorhiza; species Dactylorhiza incarnata. The sequence continues at coordinate 334,565 of JAWHQI010000219.1, forward strand.
GCCTTACAAGATCCGCTCTTGGGATCTAGTTTCAGATGAACAATCAAATACAATTCAGATGAATTGATCGATCATTATAACGTAAGTCTGGTGGCTAAAAGTTTCACTCAAATATATGGAGTTAGTCTTTGATACAAATGAATGTTTGAATTTCGTTTCTCTACGGTGATCTCCAAGAGTTTTTCAACACAGAGCAACCACCTGGATATGTTGCTCGGAGGGAGAATAATAAATTCCTACTCAGAAAGGTTATTTATGGTATAAAGCAAAGTTCTTAAGGACAGGTTAACCTCTTCATTGTCCTTACTAAGATGGTGCTGAGAATATTGAGGAGGGATTTATAAAACCAGTGTAAAGAATGCGGTGGTGCTGAGATCTTAGGCCTACATTAGGAAATTTATATAGCCTTATTCACTGTATCTTGGGACCCTACACGAGCGTTGAGAATTTAGTACCACATCAGGAAAATTATGTAGCCTTGCACAATTGGTTTTAAGTCGGATGCTTAAGTTCTAATTGTAAGTGCTAATAATTTTGATATACCATTAGCCATGCTTCAATTCAACACATATCTAAAACATATGCATGCGAATTATAAATTGAAACACTACCCATGTAAGTGAAAATTTTCGCATTAATAATTAGGTAAGACATACTCGTCTCTGGTAGCTTATCATCATGAAAGATTTCAAACTTCCTGAATGTGTATCCAACAAAATATAAATCGGCTGTTAAAATCATCTGCAAAAGGAGAGAAAATTATAATTCCATGATATAAATCAAAACGTGCTATTAATACAGAAAACAACATGATGATGGCACTGCAGCACCGCACTGATTTTCATTAGTTAATAAGAAAATAGAAGATATAATATACTTTTTCCTGCATCAAAAAAGGTTAGATTCTAAATTTAGATTTTTCTTTATAATTTAACAGTTTAACAACATAATTCAAACGAGCACAACTTAAAGATTCTAATTATTGCTCATATTCTTCTTAAGCTGATGTAGATACCAAATAAATAAGGAAATATGCCAAAAAAAATTATGCTCAAAATTTATACTACATTTTAAAACTATATATTGACCTGGACACAAACACCTACACTCCCTTCCAGAAATGGATATACCAACCGGTTTAGGATCCGGGGGTTACGATTCATTCTAGGAGGAAAATGACGGCAAGTTGACATGTTGTGAGACTAATTTTGAAATTATTCGCTCAACAAAACCATGCATGAGCACAACACTGGATATAATATAGTATTAGAGCACACAAAATCAAACAACCTACTCCAACATTACCCAATTAAAAAAAGTTCAAGCGCAAGAGGTTAAATACTCTACACCTGAGAGGGCGTGTTACAAATATATTCCCCAATAGCCTTATGTACTTAACATAGATTCTGGCTATAACACCTACAATCAATTGATCTTGCATTAGAAGCTTAGGTTCTAATAATATGTTTGATGATTTACTACACCTACACTTGCAACCAATTGGTTTTGGCACTCATCGATCCCCTTCCCATGGATCATCATCTCAGCCATCAAATCATATGCACATGGACTTGTATTTATCATGTTTAATATTCCTTCATTATATTATTATAGCAAATATATGTAATTGAGTATATAGAAGCTACTACAATGGCTCATTATGAGTTTTTTCTCTTGTATATGTACATTAGTCTCACATTGGTTAAGGAGATTTTGCGCCTCTCCTCCAAGGTAAAAATGAGACTTTTTTCTCTTGCATTGTGCCACGAACCATGCCTTCATGCATGTGTGTCCCACGTGAGGGGGAGTGCAGGAGACGAATGAATAAAGAAACACACAAAACAAACATTAGGTTGACATAGACAATGACAATACAACGGACTGTGGAAGGCAATATAAAGACAAATAACAATCAAGAAGATCCATTATAAACGAGTGGACAACACCCGTCTAGAAGCAGCGGCGACGGATCTAGGGTTGGACGGTCGTCGAAGAAAGCACCGACGTTCTGCAGGAAGTCGACGGAATCCACGCCGTCTGCAGCAAGTTGATGAGGCCAACATAGATTTGAAGAATCCCAACAATTGACTGCAACAAGCTAGAGTAGCAGAGGTCGCTGGAGAGGAGGCGGCAACAGAGAATGAAGTGCATGGAGATCGACGTCCAACACACACACACCTACTGGAAGATCGGCGTTTAGCACATGCATGAAGATCGGGATGGAGATCGACGTCGAGGAGGTGCAGGGGAAGATACACGCAGGAATCAACACAGATATGGAGCCGGGAGATTGTCGCTGGGCTCTGAAGCAACGAAGGATTCGTCGTCGGGATCAACAGATAGGATCTGCGACGGGAGATCGTTGAGGCTAGTGATCGAAGAGATCATCACATACAAGGAGAGGTGCGGAAGTTGAAGTTCAGCGAGCGACGAGATGAGCTCATGTGGGGAGAGGTGCGAAAGCTCAAGCTCAGCGAGCGACGAGATCTGGAGCAGCGATGGGTTCATCGTCGATCGTTTAGAGCTGGATCGACTTTGACGAAGAAACGTGTATCTGCGACAAAAAAGGTGACAGGAGTGGTCGTTGGCGGGTTGTGGATGCGCGGAAATGAAAAAACGAGAGAGCGAACGAGCTCGACGGGATCTATGATGGGAAGATATGCCGTCAAGACGTTGATGTCGTGGATGCTGCGGGAGATCGAGGATCAACGACAGAAGTAACAGCCTCAACAGCTGCATCTGCAGCAGCAAGTCAGCGACATCGATCAGTGTGCAAGGTCAAACTTGGAAGAAGAGCGGAAGACGCAAGCGAGAAATTTCAGGGCGCCAGTGTAAAAAATTTTAGGGCGAGAAATTTCAAGAAGGAATCAATTCTTGCTCTGATACCATGTTGAAGAAAGCGTGAATATATTCTTTCCTTTAAGGGGTATTTAAAGCATTGCAAAGACACAAGAAACATGAATAGCCTATGTGGGATTAAACACAGATCCAAATACTCATAAACCTAGAGATTGTAATACATAGACAGAACAACAGTATTAACTCATAAATGTGATACTCTAACACTGGCGACCTAGAGATATCAGAAAGAGATTGTTGGTATAACAATAATGATAACACTAATCCCACCACACCTCTAAAGTGTCTGAGCAAATGTTTTATCTTCTCCAATTGTTCCCTCCTTGTAGATGTCTGCTAGATAACTCTAAAGGTCACTCATCCCACATCTCCCGTTCTTCTCCAACATTTACTAGAGCTCTCCCCCAAATAACGGGGGTGGGCAAGGTCGTGGGCTCTCAAGGAGGTAAGGGGAAAAATGGTTGTAGCTATCCTAAGGGACAGAACACCCGATGTGTACCTACTGTGGTCGGGCAAATCACATCGAGGCAACATGCTATCAGAAACATGGGTTCCCCCGACATTCTCGTCATCAAGCTTCTCCTGCAGTGGAGATTCTCAGTACGCCATAATATGAAATTGATATATTGAGAGAGGAACTCTAGAGACTCTAAGGAAGGTATATCATATCTCGCTTATAGCTTATTTTGGATAATGGACTATAGTGCCACAAACCATATTACTCCGCAAAGATCCTCAATATGCATGGACACTGCTTGTCCCAATTCATTATTGTTGCTAACAGAGAAACCACCCCGGATAACAGATCTTGAGACGTGCCCCTTACCTCAACCATCTCTCTGTGATCTGTACTTCATGTTCCTGATTCACATTTTAATCTTCTCTTTGTTAGTCATCTTACTCATGATCATGAATGCTCCATAATTTCTTCTTCCTCCTTTGTGATACAAGATCTTCAGACATGAAGTATCATTCGCAGGGGATGACTGTCAAATGAGCTTTACATTTTGGATATCCATCTCGCGGCACTATCTTTCATCACTTTTGTTGACTAAAGATGACACCTTGGCCATGCTCCTCTCCCGATCTTACGGAAGACTCTTCTTGAATATTGATTTTTTATGTGAATCGTGTATCTATGGAAAGCCACGTTCTGCTATTTAGTCAATTCGAACATTTTGGGTCCTTATAAAACTGCTACTTTTATTTATATATCGTTATTTTGCTATTTTTATTTATGATCATTCTCGCATGACTTCAGTATATTTACAGTCGAGCGGAGCAGAATGAAATGAAAAATCTTATTCGGTTAAAAACTTTACCATACGAGTGACCTAAGGCTATATATCAGCTAACAAACAACCCAAACAAGACACATGACATATCACGTGTGACACGACACTACTAGGACGAAATATGAAAATATTACATATATTCAACCCTCCTCAAGTTGGGAGTATATGTCAATCATTCCCAACTTGAACGTATTGCCAGTAAAGTTGTCATAGCTTAACTCTTTGGTGAAGATGTCGGTAAGTTGATTTTGAGAGTTCACAAAGGGTGTTCAGATATTTCCCTTGGCGAGGTGATCTTTAATGAAATGTCTATCCACTTCAACATGTTTGAACTGATCATGTTGAACTGGATTGTGAGCAATATTAATGGTCGTTTTGTTGTCGCAATAGAGAGTAATAGGGTTGTCCTCGAAGAGACTCAAATACTGAAGAATGATTTCAACCACAATCATTTGCATATATCTTTTGTCATAGCCATATATTCTATCTCAGCACTAGATCGTGCTACAACATTTTGTTTCTTGCTCCTCCAAGATACAAAATTTTCACTCACAAAGGAGCAATATCTGATTTTCGGTCATCTTGGCTACCTGCCCAATCAGCATCAGAAAAATTTCAATTTTCAATGGTTGGTTTGCAGAAAACAAAATCTCATGTCCTGGAGACTTCCTAAGGTACCTCAAGACCCGATAAGCTGCCTTCTGATGGCGGATCCTGGGAGCATGCATGAATCTACTCAGAATGCCAACAACATACGTAATATCAGAACGAGTAAGAGATAAGTATATGATTCTACCAACCAATCTCTGGTAGCTCGATGAGTCAACTATATCTCCTTTTGTGTCTTCATCAATTTTGTGATTGACTTTAATGGGGGTATCCACGGGAGCACATCAATGCATACTAATTTCCTCCAAAAGGTCAAGGACATACTTTCTCTGGGATATGAAGATCCCCCAACTATACCTTGCCCTTCAATCTCTAGGAAATATTGAAGCTTTCTCAGATCTTTAACTTCACATTCTCTACATAATTGCCCTTTCAGGTGCGTGATTTCCTACAAATCATTTCCTGTAACGATGATGTCATCCACATATACAATGAGCACCGACACTTTAGTTCCTTTCCTCTTAACAAAGAGGGTGCGATCATCATGTATTTGAATATAACCTATCTATAACATGGTTTTATGAAACCGTCCAAACTAAGCTCTGGAGGATTGCTTCAACCAATATAAAGATTTCTTTAGATGACAAACCTTTCCATTAGACCCTTCTTTGGAAAAACCAGGAGAAAGTGACATGTACACTTCTTCCAACTCACCATGCAGGAAGCATTTTTAACATCAAGTTGTTGTAGGTCTCACCCAAGACATAAAACACATGAATGGAGCACCCGAATAGAGTCTATCTTTGTAACAAGAGTAAACGTTTCTTGATAGTCAATTCCTTAAGCTTGGGTGGACCCTTGAGCCACTAATCGAGCTTTATATTGCTCCACAATCCCCTCTTAATTTTGCTTAACCAAAAAAATCTAACGTGACTCAACTGCTCTTTTTCCAGGAGGAAAATGTGCAAGTTAACATGTTAAATTTTTGTCTAAGGCATGCATTTCTTTCTTCATAGCCTATTTCCATTCAGGTATCCTGATAGCCTCCTGCTAGGTCTTGGGAATTACAATAGATGAAAGAGATGAGATAAAAGCTTTGTGAGCGGGACAGAGGAGATGATATGAAATGTAATTGACTATAAGATGTCATGTGTTATCAGTGTTGCCTTTGAGATGAGCAATGTGAATATGGAGGTCATCATTAGAATCTGGAACAGAAGCAGACACTTGCAGAGGTTGAACATCCAGGGACTGTACGTGCTCAGCTTTATGGGACTTGCTGGAGTATGTATGCAACAAAGGAAGCAATGGTCGCGAAGAAGGAACATGAGTAGGAGGAGCGGGAGTAGAAAGGATAGATGGAGGGATGTGTGAAGAAGCAATAATCAGAAGCGAAACGATCAGAAGAGGAATGTCAGAGGTCCCGTCATCAACACTACTCGTCTTCCCCTGAAGAGGACCAAAATAAGACTCCCACTCACGAAAGGTAACATCAACGATACATAAGAAGTGACGAGTAGGAGGGTAATAACATCAATAAAATTTGGTGGTGGGAGAGTACCCAACAAACACATATTTAAGAGAACGAGCATCCAGTTTGTCACGATGAGGAATATGTACATAAACAAAATAGACGGACCCAAATATATGAGGAGAGATGTGAGAAGTATGAACACTGTGTTTAGAGGAAAGACAAGAAAGAGGAGTAGTATAGGGTAGAGACCGGGAGGGAAGACGATTTTAATGAGATGGGTTGCAGTCAAAACATCACCCCAGTAGGACTTGGGAAGGTGCATGATAGCTAGCAGGCAGCAAGTAACCTCCAACAACTATTTATTTATTGGTTCTGTAACTCCATTTTGGGTGGAGGTGTGGACACAAGTGATTTGGTAAAGAATGTCGTGATCGACAAGATATGCACCAAACAATCCCCGATCATTGTACTCGCCACCATTATCACTATGCAAAATACGAATAACTCCACCAAGTTGCGTAATGATCAATTTATGAAAGGTACGAAAGAAGCTAAACACTGCACTCTTCCTTTTTAACAAGTGAACCTACGCAGTACGGGAAAAACAATAAATAAAGATCACAAACCATTTATAGCCAGATAAGGATGACACAGGGGAAGGACCACAAACATAGGAATGAATCACATCGAAGGGATAAGAACTAGGAAGAGATACATGACTTGTACTTAGATGAACATGTTTCGATAGTTCACAAGCATCATAAGAAAAAGACAGTAAATGACTGAAAGCAAGAAAAGTTTGGAAAGATATAAAGAGGGGTGCCTAGGGCGTTGATGCCATCGTCAGATGTCATGGAGAGTAGGAGCACGGGTGGTGGAGAGCGCATTAAGGGACAACTGCTGGTCCAACAAGTACCATCCGCCAACATTTCTACCACTGTCAATGTTCTGCTTGTAGTCAGATCTTGAAAAACATAAACATCAGGAAAGACTGTTACCGAGCAATTTAACGAATTGTGAAACCTGAAGTGGCAAAGACAGCGACAGAATCAGTGGTCGGAGAATGCAACATGCGACGAAATGCCTCCAGCTCCTCAGCAGAAAAATCCCTGAGGGAAGACCATCCTCATAAACTTCACTAGTAACTTCACTAGTATGAGAAGAGTATTGCGAGCGTGCATCAGACTGTCGGCCACCACCACGGTTAATGTTCCGACCACAACTACTAGTCCCCTGACCAAGGGGTCAAGACGAGGATGCAAGCGGTAACAGGTTTCCTTAGTATGTTCTTTCCTCCCGCAATGGCCACACATAGGAGGAGTGTGAGCGGGAGGGCCAATCCCCGCAAGAGCGGAGTGATCGCTTTAAGCGGTAGGAGCAAGAGAGCGGCGATGATTCTCATCACTGAGGATCATGCTGAATGCTTCCCTAAAAGAGGGAAGAAGCTCACGATGAAGAATATGTAAGTGAACAGTATCAAATTCCATGTTGAGACCCATAAGGAAGACATGCACCCCAAACCGATCTTTGTCCTTCTGAAGGTTGACAACGTCCGCAGTGCATGCTGGAATGAAGGTATTGAAGTAATACAGTTCCTGATAGAGGCGTTCAAATTCTGAGTAGTAGGCAGATATAGACAAAGATCCTTGTTTCAACTTCAAAGCACGTCATGCGAGCTTATAGATTTACGTCGAGCTACCAACATGCAAGTAGGTCACACGGGATCGAGTTTAAATTTCATGGGCAGAATCCATGAGCATATAACTAAGGTACACCATAGGGGACATGAAGAGGAATAACGATGAAACAACCAAAAAAATATTCGCATCCCATTTCCTCCACGAGGGTTTGGATCGTGGTGGTTCAACAACGGTTCTATCAATATTCACATACAACTAGTGACTACGGATAGCATGTTGTGTGGCCATGGACCATTCAAGGTAATTCGTGACCAAACCACTGTAGGGATCTTCAAAGATCGAGATTGCTCGTGGCTCCAAGGGGGTCACTTGTAGGAAGTTAGAACAGTCCAAGGAGTGGACGAGATATCAGAAGAATTACCCATGGGAAACGAAAGGGCGCCCACTAGAAAGAATCAATCAAAAAGGGATAGTATGAAGAAGCATCACATCTTACAAGCCTCCCTTAGATCGATCCATCAAAGAGGACACCATGATGTCTCTGACAGCTGTCATGGAGGACAAAACGGCCAGAGACCAACAATAGCCCGCCGAACGGGCGGAGAAAAGTCGGCCGTGGCCCTGGACCAAAGGAACAACGCTAGGTAGCGAGAAAGGAGAGACCAAAACTTGAAGAGAAGTTGATGTTGTGTTGGAGAGAGGATATTGTAGCCCCGTACCGAAGGAGTGGTGCTAGGTAGCGGGAAAGAAGGAGGAACTCACGGCTCGCTGGAAGCGATGAGCGGAGGAAAAGGACGACGTTAGAACTGGCTGGAGTCAACGAGGAGCGAGCAAAATTAGTTGATTCGAGCGGTGAGAGGCACCAGAGCAAGCATCAAGCGGCGCTGGATCGGGAGCGGCGGGATCGGGAGCGGCGGGATCGGGAGCGGCGGGATCGGGGTTCTCATCGCTTTGATACCAAGTCGAGTGGAGCAGAATGAAATGAAAAATAAATCTTATTCGGTTAAAAACTCCACCATACAAGTGACCTAAGACTATATATAAGTGAACAAACAACCCACACAAGACACGTGACATATCACGTGTGACACGACACTACTAAAACGAAATATGAAAATATTACATATATTCAACTTTTACTCTATCATTGTTCTGAGGTAGTGCGCACCTTTCGCTCATTTATCGCAGAAACTCGCAACCATTTTTCAAATAATGTCAAAATTATTAATAGCGATAATGCACGCAAATACATAAGTCAAAAATTTCATAAGACTTACATTCATCAAATGTCTTGCTCCTACACACCACAAGAAAATGGTATGACGGAGCAGAAGATCCGTCACTTGAAGTAGCTTGATCTCACATGTTTCAAATGAAGGTTCCAAAATTTTATTGAAATTTTGCGATAACTATTGCTTGGCATTTAATTAATCGGGTTGTTGATTGTCCTTGACTTTGTGTCCCCTTTCCCCATCCTCTTTTTTCCCACCCGCCTCTTCTCTCTAACTCCTAAATTTTTTGGGTGTGTGTTTTGTCCACCATCTTGGTGCTTCTCTGGATAAGCTGGCACATCAGACTACCAAGTATCTCTTTGTTGGGTAGTTTTGAACTCAGTACGAATATGTGTTACTCTCCAACTTATCACAAAACTGTGATATATGCGGATGTTATATTCTTTGATGATCAACCCTTCTATTCTTCTCCTATTCCACTAGAAACTCCACCTAGTTTGCCTCGTCCCAATGCTCTTATTGATTGTACACCTATTCATGTTATGTCGACACTATCTCCGTCTCTCCTACTGCAGGTTTACACTCGTCATCATACTCGCCAGTATGCCCCAAGCCAACCACCCACTACTGAAGCTGCTCCCAGTCCAAATGATCTGCCCATAACTCTTCTTGAGGATACACGCTCATGTACCGCTCACCCGCTTTCTCATTATATTCTTTTCACCGTTTATCTCCCTTACTACACGGGTCTTGCATGTTCTTTGTCGTCTATCTCAACCCCTTCTTTTGCAAAGAAGGCTCTTCAACATCCAGTGTGGAGAGCAATTATGGATGAAGAGAAGCAAACCTTATGGGCAAATGGGATATGGTAGTTAGTGTCACTCCCTCCAGGACAATCTCGTATTCGCTTTAAATAAGGGTTCACAGTCAAGCACCATCATAATGGTTCTATTGAGCACGCCTTATGTGTGGATCCACTCAGTAATATGGAATTGATTATGAGGAAACATTTTCTCATGTGGCCAAGCTCAATACTATTAGGGTATTGATCTCTTTAGCTGTCTATCATCATTGACAATTGCATTAACTTGATATTAGAAAAACATTTCTTAATGGAGATTTGACTGAGAGTATATATGCAGCAACCTCTTGGACATGAGACAGCGAGGGAGTCTATTGTATGTTGCCTACACAAATCTATTTATGGTCTGAAGCAATATTAACATGCGTGGTTCGACAAATTCAGTAAGTTAGTTCAGGTTTTCGGTTTAACAAGCAACTATGTGGATTTCTCTCTTTTCATACATCATCCCCAAAAAAGTATCATGATTTTCAGGTTTATGTTGATGATATCATAATCACAAACGATGACCTCACTAACATATTTCTAGTCAGAAAGCACTTGGAAACTCACTTCCATAACAAGGACTCGACCGTTTTTAATATTTTCTTGGCATTGAAGTAGCTCGTCGTTATGATGGGCTCATATTATTCCAATGAAAGTATTCCACAGATCTACTACATGATACAGGGTACTTAGGGTGCAAGCCAGATGATGCACCCATGGATGCAATCTCAAACTCTTTGCTTAAGGGTCTATATCTGATCCTCCTCTACCTAATCAACTGGTTGAACAACTAATCTATTTGACGATAACTCAATCAAATATCGCTTGGTGTGGTTAGTCAGTACGTGCATGATCCCGAAAGTCCCACAATCAAGTGGTTGAACAAATCCTTCGGTACCTGAAGAATGCTCTTGATTAAGGGCTTGTGCACAAGCCTTCATCTCTTTCGCTAGTTTCCTACTTTGATGTTGTTTATGCGGGTTCCATCGATGATCAAAGGTCGACAAGCGGGTTCTGCGCCTATTTTGGGCATAATCTGGACACCTGAAGGAGCAAAATCAATTAGTTATGGCCCAATAATTCGCCAAAGTTGAGTATCACTCAGTGGTTATGCGGTGTCTGAGCATACGCAACTGGAAAGTCTACTTATTGAACTTGGTGTGCCTCTCTCTACTCGGGCGGTTTTCCACTGCAATAGTAAAGTTGTTATTCATATACCCGAGAATCCAATCTTCCATAAGCACACCAAACATATTGAAGTGGATTGCCACTTCATTAGGGAAAAAGTCAAGTTTCAGAAAATTGATCTTCAGCAAGTTCCTGCTGCCTCTCAAATCATTGATATTTTCACTAAGCTCTTACCCCAATTACTCAATCTTCAATTTATTTCTAAGCTTGGAGCCTACAATATGTATGCTCCAACTTGCGGGGGGGGGGGGAGGGGGGGGGGGGGGGGGGGTATAGCATATAAATATATGTAATTGAATATATAGAAGATCGCATGTGAAGGCCCGCTATAATTGCACATTACGAATCTGTCTCTTGTATAGACATTAGTCCCACATTGACTAAGGAGATTTTGTGTCTCTCCTTCAAGCTATGAATAACTATACATACTCGTATTTTTTACAATGAAGAAATAAGATTCTTATTTTCTTCTCATAAGTACTAACAATGCTTCCTTTAAAGTACTCCCTTTTCGCCTTTATTCTTTGATATGAGCCTAGCTGCCCAGGAAAGAAATAAGCAAGAAATTATATTCTTCATTAATTTATTTATTCTTTTGTATAATAAACATAAGTATACTTTCTTCAAAAAAAAGGGGGGCAGCCCGGTGCACAAAGCATCCCCGCGCAGCGAGGGTGCAGGGAAGGGTCCCACCACAAGGGTGAAATGTAGGCAAACCTTACCCTGCATTTTTGCAAGAGGCTGATTCCAGGACTCGAACCCGTGACCTCAAGGTCACATGGCAACACCTTAACTGGTGCGCCAAGGCTCCCCTTCTTCCTTCAAAAAAAAAATGATTACAAATAATTATTATCATGCAAGTATCAAAGAAGAAATATGATTGCGCATATTTTCAAAATTTTATTTTTCTTTATATAGATGGTGTACAACCCTCATATTTTCCGAGTCGGTGCGACCCGGCGCGGGTGAGGTCGAGACAGCAAGATTAGCCGAGGCGAGTAGAGTAACCGCTCAGAGGTGACCGGAGCCGGTCGAGGCAGGAGAGCGGAATAAGGAATCAGCGGGGTCAGAGGGAGGGCGGAGTCCCCCCTACTGACCCGCCTCCTGGGCGAGTGGGGGACACTCGCCCGCCTCCTGGGCGAGTGGGGGATCTCCCCACTCGCCCGCCTCCTGGGCGAGTGGGGGATCTCCCCACTCGCCCGCCTCCTGGGCGAGTGGGGGGTTCCCCACTCGCCCGCCTCCTGGGCGAGTGGGGTTCCCCCCACTCGCCCGCCTCCTGGGCGAGTGGGGTTCCCCCCACTCGCCCGCCTCCTGGGCGAGTGGGGGATTCCCCCCACTCGCCCTCGTCCTGGGCGAGTGGGGATCCCCCACTCACCCGCCTCTTGGGCATCTGCTCAACCGATCAGGTCAGCAAGTGGACGATGTCCATTCGCCCAGGCATGGTGGACTCGGTTCATTTGGCTATCCGCAGTCCAATTTTGGCTATTCGCAGTCCATTTTTGGGAAAGTCTATAAATAGACCCCCATGGGCACCTTGGGAAGGGTTGGTCACTACCCCCCCCCCCCCCCCCTTGCGTGTGTCTTGTGAGCAAGCACCCCCCTCCCTTGTCATCCTTCAGCTGACAGTGAGGTGGTTCTTAGTGCCCTCCAAGGTGCCCAGGCTCAGCATTGGCTTGGGAGGGGAAGCGCTCTAAGATCTTCCGGGTATGTGGTGGGACCTCCGCGCTGCAGCTTAAGGGGTCCATTTGTGGATTCAAGTGTTCATCAAGTCCAAGTCTTTCGGTTCCTAGTGACCGGTCAAGGGTCTAGGCTTAGGTCAAGTAAGGGTTAGTCGCAACCCCCTTTCGAACGCTGAGGCCGGGAAACTGGTTTCAACAGATGGCACATTCAACACTTCAAGTGCTCAATGATTCATAAATGCTCAATCCTACAAAAAATTTACTCTATTCACTCGATTACCACTCCTTATATAAGGCTCGTTCAATTCAAAAACAGCATATGTAAAGATATGGGAAACACGTCTACCTTTCTCAAGGCGTCTGGTTTGAGTGGCCTTCGTACTTGGTTTTCAGCCTGAAAGACCACAATGTTGTGAAAAAAATATAGATACTATTTTTTCCATATGTTAACATAAAAGATTTCAACATTTTTACCACTTCTAACTTTTCAAAATTTTGAGTATCCAATTCATTTTTCATTGAAGGGATACACACAGCCTCCATTTCATACAGTTTGTCCCAACAGATGTCTTTAAACCATGGGTGAGCCTGGAAGGACATTGCATTTATTAAAAGGTGCTGTGGAAATCACAATTTTTTTAGACCAGGTTCTACTAATTTATAAAAAATAACCCACCTTTATTTCACGAGAACCTTTTGTTCCAAGCCTTTGTGTTGCATTACACAGGAATCTGCAAATGAGATTCGTTGCCTCTACAGAGAGTGTTGTTCCTTCAGGGAATTTCAAGTGTTGTTTCCAGTTTATTATCTGCCAGAGATGCTTAGAAATCAAGTAAATATGTCGTGCACTTATATATCTATATATCTATATATCTATCTATACACATACGTCTAGTGGAATATGCTAATGGTTCCCTGTGAACAATTTTCGGCTACACCGATAGTTCTTTCGGTTGTCACAGTTGTTCTCAATGTGCATTGTCCATCACAAATGATACCTTTAATTAATGCAAAGTTTTCTCATGTGAAATTATTTTTACTTTATTCTTCTTTTCCATTTATACTTATTTAATTTACCTTTACTTTAATTTTAATTATTTGAACAATTCAGATCATTTTGATCGTGTAATGATAAATCCATCGACCTTCGCATGATTACAGTGACCTCCCCTCTATGTTTTAAATTACCAAGACCTCCCCTCTAGCTCTATGTATACATTATTAACATACATGCTCAAAAAAATCCTGGAGTGGTCTTCAAGGTTTGTTTTTGGGCACGCATGGTAACAATGTATGGTTAGAGAGAAGGTTTTAAATAAATTATATATATATAGGGCCATTTACCGGGACCTCCCCTCTATGTTTCGAAAATTACAGATTGCACCCCTCTTATTATTGAAATTACAAAAAACTCCCCTCAATGTTACAAAACATAACATTTACCTCCACTGAGGTTCACATTTCATAACATCCATGCACAAAAATACCCCCCTCGGAATACATTTTCAGGGGGGGGGGGGGGTATTTTGTGCATGGATGTTATGAAATGTGAACTTCTGGGAAGGTAAATGTTATGTTTTGTAACATTGAGGGGAGGTTTTTGAAATTTCAACAATAAGAGGGGTGCAATCTGTAATTATGCTATCTTCCAGGGGAGGCTTTGGTAATTATTCGTGTGTGTGTGTATATATATATACACATTCGAATATTGCCTACAGAGCATTTACAAGAATGTCATGGCTCTCAATATCTCATCTAAAACATGAGCTAAATAAGGAAGCTAAACTAGTATGAATGGGGCTTCATTTGGTAGGTGTATGTAAGTACATAATCAAGAACAAACTAAAATATTCAAAAAAGCTCATATAAATTCCAAAATATCCAATTAACTAACTCAAATTAAGCACTCCCAAATGTAAATAATTTCTCAGGTGAAGGTGGTAGAATGAAAATTAATCTTCTAAGAAAAAAGAAGAAGGCTGGAATGGGAAGAATTTATCTGCCTATTTTGAGACAACAGAAGCTCTATGTAGGACATCTGACACCTATATTATATCAATCTCAGGTTCCCTTTGCTAACAATTTTTTTCTTTGATCGTCCTGGATGTTGTTTGAGCAGAGTTTTATTATTTACTATTACAAAGGAAGGCTCCTACTACAACAAAAAATTAGGATCCTCCAATAAAACAACAATAGTAAAATAAACAGAACAAAATAAATGAAAAAATAGAATAATATAACATAAATTAGAATATAAAAATATAAGCCGACGAGAAAATATTTCAAAATATAAAATATTTACCCAAAAGAAAACCGTGTAATTAATATATAGTTCTAGGTACTCTCTCCGCCGAACTCTGGGCATATGTCGAATGACTACTGTAACTGAAGTACTGCCATCATTAAGGTATTGTGCAGGTGGACCCTGTTCCGTTACTCTACTGTTCCCAAAAAAAATTTCTGCACCATGAATTGTTTCAATTACCTTCCTGCAGGTGGTCAGAATTTCATCAGAACAGAAAGGAGGATAACCAAAAAGCATCTCATACATGATAATTCCAACTGACCACCTGTATTAAAAAAAGAAAAATCATAATCCAAACATTTTCCTCCTTACACAGAATGCTATCTCTTGTGATCATGAATGCTTAAAGGAATATTTACCAATCACATTCCTTCCCATAGCCAGTTTTCATAAGAACCTCAGGAGCTATGTAGTCAGGTGTTCCTACGGTTGAAAACGCCTGCAGTTCATGTTATAATTCCTTCAAAAGGTCTTCAAGCGCAAATCTAAAGGAATTTTTTTTCCAGTCATTGTATGGAACGTGAGGAGTTAAACATTCATAGCATTTCGTATTTTATTTTTTGATTCTATTAGAACATGTGTATCTAACCTAAAATCAATTGGTTATATACGAAAGGGGTTGGGAAATATATTAAGTGCACAAGACTATATGGATTTCCCAATGTGAGATTATATTCTCTTCTCGCGTGTCTAACATGCGGACTTCTCTCTAAATTGGGAGGGGCCATAGAATCTAGATTAAGTGCAGAAAACTATGAGTTTCCTGATGTAGGATTATAATATCCATACTTTTACAAGAATTAAGCTACTAGTACCGTCTCACAGTTCCCTTAGATGATTATAAAATTACCAGTCTTCTCCTATTCCTTTCCCAATGCTGCATTTGTTCCTGCTGCGTTCTTTTAAATTCAACCGCTTGACCATTATTTCGAGAAGAACCGCTGTGAATTTTTGCACTGTTAAAAGCACCGAATTCGAGACAGTTGCGGCAATCCAACGGCTTGCACAGTCCAAAATCCGACAGCTTCATGTGACCACTTCCATCGAGTAACATGTTATCAGGCTTGATATCTCTGTGAGTTTCCATAATATAGTGAAATTTTCAATGTCCAAACAGGCACTGTTAAAGTTTTCATTTTGTATAAATTCAACAAACCTATGAATGTAGTTGTGCTTGTGAATGCACTCAATAGCAAGAACAACTTCGGCTATGACGAGTCGAGCCTCATCCTCTGATAAAGTTTTCTTTTGAGAAAGTAGTGTCATCAGATCACCACCAGGTAAGTACTCCATAATAAGGTATAAGAATTCATTATCCTGAAACGAATAATACAGTTGGACGATGTAGTCACTACTGACTTCGGCAAGAAAATTTCTTTCTTCCTTAGCATGCTCAACCTACAAATGAAATTAGAGGCGAAGATGAAGATGAGAATTGAAGAAACAAAATAAAATAATGAGATGATAATTTAAACAAAACAGGCTGATCATACCTGATCACGAAGCAACATTTCTGACTTTTTTATCTTCTTCATTGCATATATCTGACCAGTTTCCTTCTCACGACAAATCTGAACCTGTCCAGCTAAGAAATGTCATAAATAGAAGAAATCAAGAATGCATTGATGAGTTGTGGGATCATACTAATGCAACATTGACAGAACAAAACAATAATTATCAAGCTTAAATGAGAACAATTAGAACCTACTTATGATATATATTATAGACTTTTAGATAAGTTAATCACACAGACACATTCCAGAAGTAAAAATAATAAAATGTGGTGCACAATTTTGCTGACGTGGTGTAGTATCCTGTTATGGACCTGGATGACGGGGAGACAGATACGTGAATATGACGAGTTTACACACGTCGCACAAACATGACCAGGATTGCATAGGAAGGACTAACGGCATTAGTGCCCATGGAATTTCAATTAATGTCTTTTGTTCTTGTTTGCTTTATTATTTTGGCTATAATTACGGTTTCACACACTTGCATTAGGACAATTTATGTTGGAACATGTAAGAATTAACTATCTTTGGAGCTATTGAAGTAAAGCCCAGGGCTATAACATAAGCACAGTAAATTTTGACATTCCTTACGAAACTCCAAGTACGTGCAAGACATCTCCGTGTTTGAGACTTTTGTTTTACAATACTGAAAGTGTTTTACAATTTCTCCTACATAAGGAACTAACATCATTGTTAGTAACCTTATCCAAGAATCTACCAAGAAGATAGGAATCTAGATGTGACCCCCACAAGTTCAAAAGGTGGATGGGCACTATGTCCCAGATGGGTTCGAGTGATTGCTCTCATGGCATATCACTTTGTCCTCCATAACACTTAGTTCCCATCTCCTGATGCATTCTTCGATACCATTGAACAGCCTGCGCCCCTAAGCATCACCATATTACTTTACAACTACACAAACCAGGGAGTATCCGAACAGTCATATGCATAATTATTAGCAATTATCAATTAGATATCATGACATAAGTCTTCGAGATGGTAAAAATTTCATGTCATGTCTATAATCTCCATAAGTACCCAATGGGACAAGAGAAAAATATTTTTTTGTTACAAAAATGCTGGTTGAAAAAAAAACTACCTGGCCAAATGCACCCTTTCCTATTATTTTTAGTATCTCAAAATCATCCGCTGACATTTTGCGCCTCTTAAGGCGTATGTAATCTGTCTCCTTCTGCTCCAAGTGCTTGAGTAGGTTGCCATGTTCTTCTTCAGAAATTCTTGCATCAGCTAATTTCTCTTTTAGAATATATCGCCTGCTTGGAAAAAGATAAGCTTTGTTTAGAATCATGTCATTTAAATAATTCTTTAATGATGATACATTCACAATGGGTCTTCCTTAACAAGCGCCTTGACTTTTCTTTCAGCTGTATAAATACACCATATTTCAAAAAAGTTACCCAATACAATATAAAGGTTGTCAAAAATTTCAAACAAAGAACCTCCATACTTCAATAACATCTCTTGTTAGATTATTAATGTTTATGGATTTCTTAATATTGTGAAATGAGTATCAAAGGGAGATGTAAATGCCTCGATGGAAACATTTAACAAGTTATGGATCCATGATTGAGTGCGCATCCAAATATACTCAAATGGGTAAATAGTCTACACTTAGAAATACTGGCTATATGGTTTGGATTGAAAAAATGCATGGACTTAAAGCTGATGAACATTCGTATCCTCACTGATTAAAAACTAACATATAACTCCATTCAGGAAAACTGTTTTAGCTGGGAGAATGAGGAAATTGGGAAGGACATAGTAGCAATGATAACTGAAGCTAAACATTGCATACAACACATGTACAGGGAAGGAAATATGTTCATGGATACTCTGGTTAAATGGGCCGCAAATGGTATGAGAGACTGTTTTCAAGTAACCAGATGAATTACCCCAGCACTAAATGCAGTTTATTACCAAGATTTAAGTGAGACTTTTTGATGCGGAGCAGAGACGAGGACGAGTTTTGGGCCCATCCGGGGCTGATTTGACGACTTACCATATATGGCGTGCCCGGATCGACGATCGGACTCCGCAGATGTGTTCGGATTGGCGTTGCGAATCAATTTGATATATTGGTTTATGTATTTGGACTTATTATTGTTTTATTTTAGGGGTTTTCCATCCGGCCAATCATAGCCGTTGATTGGGATGCCCTAGTTTTAGTTTTAATTATAAATAGGCTCTTAGGGGGCTGATTTGAGACATGGTAGATTTTGGAGAAAAGCATTTCCGGAATCCTGCGATCAGCCCACGGTGCCGACTCCGTGGAGCCCTAGGTGATGACTCCTAGGTGTGTATCTTCTTCCCCAAGGTAAACCCTAACCCCTCCCCTCTTTCTCCACTGTTTTCCCTTGCTGTCGCCCCTCCCTAGCCCTGTTTTCCTGCTGCCGCCAGCCACCACAAGCCCACTCCTACCTGCATACAGCCCGCCCTCTTCCCTTCCCTGTTTTCCCCTGCTGCCGCCACTCCTCCTCCTCCCAGCAGCCCTTCCGCCGCCTCTCATCCCTGCTGCCAGCCAAGCCGTCGCCAGCCCAGCACCTCCCCTGCCCTGATTTCCGTCCAGATCTGTCCAGATCTGTCTAGATCTGGCCGCCGCCCCTCTCCCAGCGCCTCCCCTAAACCGCCGGCTTTCCCCCCTTCTCCCAAGCCCGCCCTTACGTGGATCCACCTTCCCCTCACCCTAAGCCCTTAGATCAGTCCGGATCTAGAGTTTTCTTGGCCCGATCCGCTGTTTTACCACCAAACATCGTCACGTCATCCGGATCCGCCTCCTAGTGGTCGGATCTATCCACCTACAACCCGATCTACCTAAGCTCCACCAAAAACAGCCATCCCCAACCCGTCACACCTCCGGTTCCACCACCGATCGCCGATCTACACATCCGGAAACCCAAATCTTCAGTGCCTCGGATCAGCCCTCTACTTTGTGAGTCTTGTTTGTATTGGAATATTTTATTTAGCATTTTATATTGGATTGGATCTTGTACCTGTTTTGAATATCTTGCATAGTAGTTGTTTGCTAGATTATTATTGTGATTTGCAGGGTTTATTCGCCGCGCGCTCTTGCTTTGGCCCTCCACGCGGAGGAAAGCCTAAGCTTGTTTGCCCTAATAAAATTATTTGTGTTTTGCCATGAATTAATTGCGCGTGGGATGTTTAAATTTATTATCTAATTTGGATTCACGCCGTCGGATTTGCATAGCATGTAGGGTTATATCGCGGATTTTCCGCCGCCTATAGATTCGTCCTGCGTCAATTGGTATCAAAGCGAGGTTGCGCGCACTTTTCGATACGCAGTCGTAGAGTCTATAGGTTTTTCGTTATGTTTAGGTGTCACGATTATCACGATTATTCCTCCCCTCACTTTGGAGGTCTCGAGTCCACTAGCACCCGCTCTCACAGAGCCCCGTCAGGGAGATCTTCACGTTACTATGACGATTATTCTCGATCGCAGCACACCACTTTTAGAGATCGTGTTGACCCACCGACACGAGACCACTACACCAGAGATGATCAGTATGATGGTTGTCGTCGTTCTTATCCGTACACGCGAGCGGATCGTGTCGATCCTTCGACACGACTCGGTTACCTTAGGAATGATTATTATGAGGATCGTCGTTCCGAGAGAGATCTTGAGAGTCAGTTTCGTATTGCTGCCCCTTCCTTTGACGGCTCATCGAATCCCGAGTTTTTCAGTTATTGGCTCGTGGATATGGAGTATTATCTTGACCATTTTGAGGTATTCGGTGAGCGTCGCGTCAAGTTTGCGAAACTTAGACTTTTAGATCAGGCGAGGGCATATTGGGCTAGCGTTGAGAGGACACGCGAGCGAGACCGTCTACATCGTGTCAATAGTTGGGTGGACATGAAGCGTACATTGTGTCAGAGGTATCTGCCTTCATCGTATCGGAGTCGCTTGCTCGACCAATTATTTTCCCTTCAGCAAGGATCCATGTTCGTCGCTGAGTACAGGGATCGCTTTGATGAGTTAGTTGTGAGGAGCGATATCCGAGAGGACCCAACCATGACCTCTTGCAGATTTCGGTCTGGCCTTCGATCAGACATTCGTACTGAGGTGGCTTATCATAGCTCGAAGTCCCTCGAGCAGACATATCAGCTTGCCCTTCGTTACGAACAGTCTTTGAGATCCGCAAGAGCTGGTCGGTTGGATAATCGCTCTGACCTCCGCAGTACGAGCTCCTCCCACACCGAGGACACCACTCTGCCTACCATTGTTCTGTCAGACATGACGGAAGTGATACCTGATACGGATTGCTCTCACCCCAGTGAGGTGCTTAGCCCAGTGAGTGACCTATCCCTTGTTTTTGACCCGTCTCTCGTGACCTCGACTGAGAGTGAGCCTGAGCGACCTCTTGAGCCTATGGTGTCGTGCCCCTCACCCACACCACCACCTCTGGCATGTCATGGGTTGATTAGCACCCCTACCCTGGACTCACATCTTGACACCGCACATACGGATCCATTCTTGCGTGTAGGTCTATGTCACTCTCCCCTTGTCATTACCCCGAGTCACATCACGACCGAGAGACCAGAGCCTGATGTTGATCTCATAGTGGCTATGTCATCCATTCACGGGGACACTACCCCTCACGATGGTACTCATCTGGAGGACCATGACCCTAGTGACGAGTTCCATGACGAGCCCCCAGTTGAGCCTCCTGATGATCCACCACATCCTGGTGAACATGAGATTCAGGTGAGGCGCTTGTTTACGAGTTTCGAGTTGTTAACGTCTCCTCCCCTATCATCTCTGGCCTTGTCCCAGAGGATGGGTCGTGAGTGGAGTAAGACGTATGTAGGGACTACCTTGAGCACACTAGAGCCTACTTATATTTTGAGGACCTACGTTATGACACATCTCACTCGTGATGACTTTTGGGACACACCACCCGCTGACCCACACGATGAGTTCTTTCTTTTCGGGGACACTCATCGCACTATAGAGCCACATTTTCTAGACGGTGCACATGATTTTCACTTAGGCGGTCGTCGCATTCGCGATGACTTTTCTTACACACCTCCTGGTGAGCCCCCTGATGTGTCACGTTCCCTGAGAGACACTTGGATCTTTATGAGCTCGTATTTGAGTATAGTTGTCTCTCACGATCATCTGAGCACTCGTCACACACGAGATGAGTTTTTCTACACTCCTCCGAGAGAGCCTCCTGATAGGCCACCTCCTTTGGTAAATGTTCAAGTGGATCTTATCCTTTCCCGTAGCGAGTATTTTGTGTCTGTCGTGTCTCATTTACATCATTTGCATGAGTCTGTTGAGTCATTTCGTCATCGTTTGCATGAGTCTGTTGTGTTGTTTGTTCATCGTTTGCATGTGTGTCATGAGTCGGTCCGACGAATAATCCATATTGATAATAAATATTGTAAATCACATGCGGATGTTCATTGGCAAGTGCAGGTATTTCATGAAGGCGAGCAGGTGATAGTGAGAATCTGCGTTGTGAGGCTCCGTGCGAGGCTTGCTAAAAGCTCGAGCGTTAGGCGAATGGATCTCTATATAATCATGAGACGGATCGAAGCAAGCATCTACGATCTTGATATCCCTGCAAGTATGGGTATCCACCTGATATTTAGTGTTGAAGATATGATGCCGTACTACGAGCCTCGCGAGTATGTGGACCCAAGCAGTGGGGACTTCCAGCCGCCCACACCTCCACTCCCGTTGCCTTACCACCCTCATAGCCCACCCACGTCTGATGGCCACCACTACTCACCCACTTCTGACACCCACCCACCTGGGGACTCGTCTTCTTTGGTTCTACCTACGGCGCCACTGATCGCACCGGGATCCACCACTCGTGAGTTGAGCATTGAGAGCTTCATGGAGACCAGATTCCACCAGTGCATTCCTACTACATACGTTGGTGACACCTGGGTACTTGCAGCAGAGCGTGATCGATTCACCCCTGGACTTCGACTTCAGTACGGTTATCTCCATTTACCGGAGATGACAGCTTTTCAGTCGGGGAGAGTCGATCGACGAGGCCACTTTTCAGCGACGACACTTGGACGACCTCTGGCGGACCTCTTCGAGTTGTACCTGGCATTCATCGAGAGAATTCTGATCCCAATTCATCGGGAGATGAATTCTTTCAAGCCGGGGAGATTGATGCGGAGCAGAGACGAGGACGAGTTTTGGGCCCATTCGGGGCTGATTTGGCGACTTACCATATATGGCGTGCCCGGATCGACGATCGGACTCCGCAGATGTGTTCGGATTGGCGTTGCGAATCAATTTGATATATTGGTTTATGTATTTGGACTTATTATTGTTTTATTTTAGGGGTTTTCCATCCGGCCAATCATAGTCGTTGATTGGGATGCCCTAGTTTTGGTTTTAATTATAAATAGGCTCTTAGGGGGCTGATTTGAGACATGGTAGATTTTGGAGAAAAGCATTTCCGGAATCCTGCGATCAGCCCACGGTGCCGACTCCGTGGAGCCCTAGGTGATGACTCCTAGGTGTGTATCTTCTTCCCCAAGGTAAACCCTAACACCTCCCCTCTTTCTCCACTGTTTCCCTTGCTGTCGCCCCTCCCTAGCCCTGTTTTCCTGCTGCCGCCAGCCACCACAAGCCCACTCCTACCTGCATACAGCCCGCCCTCTTCCCTTCCCTGTTTTCCCCTGCTGCCGCCACTCCTCCTCCTCCCAGCAGCCCTTCCGCCGCCTCTCATCCCTGCTGCCAGCCAAGCCGCCCCCAGCCCAGCACCTCCCCAGCCCTGATTTCCGTCCAGATCTGTCCAGATCTGTCTAGATCTGGCCGCCGCCCCTCTCCCAGCGCCTCCCCTAAACCGCCGGCCTTCCCCCCTTCTCCCAAGCCCGCCCTTACGTGGATCCACCTTCCCCTCACCCTAAGCCCTTAGATCAGTCCGGATCTAGAGTTTTCTTGGCCCGATCCGCTGTTTTACCACCAAACATCGTCACGTCATCCGGATCCGCCTCCTAGTGGTCGGATCTATCCACCTACAACCCGATCTACCTAAGCTCCACCAAAAACAGCCATCCCCAACCCGTCACACCTCCGGTTCCACCACCGATCGCCGATCTACACATCCGGAAACCCAAATCTTCAGTGCCTCGGATCAGCCCTCTACTTTGTGAGTCTTGTTTGTATTGGAATATTTTATTTAGCATTTTATATTGAATTGGATCTTGTACCTGTTTTGAATATCTTGCATAGTAGTTGTTTGCTAGATTATTATTGTGATTTGCAGGGTTTATTCGCCGCGCGCTCTTGCTTTGGCCCTCCACGCGGAGGAAAGCCTAAGCTTGTTTGCCCTAATAAAATTATTTGTGTTTTGCCATGAATTAATTGCGCGTGGGATGTTTAAATTTATTATCTAATTTGGATTCACGCCGTCGGATTTGCATAGCATGTAGGGTTATATCGCGGATTTTCCGCCGCCTATAGATTCGTCCTGCGTCAATTGGTATCAAAGCGAGGTTGCGCGCACTTTTCGATACGCAGTCGTAGAGTCTATAGGTTTTTCGTTATGTTTAGGTGTCACGATTATCACGATTATTCCTCCCCTCACTTTGGAGGTCTCGAGTCCACTAGCACCCGCTCTCACAGAGCCCCGTCAGGGAGATCTTCACGTTACTATGACGATTATTCTCGATCGCAGCACACCACTTTTAGAGATCGTGTTGACCCACCGACACGAGACCACTACACCAGAGATGATCAGTATGATGGTTGTCGTCGTTCTTATCCGTACACGCGAGCGGATCGTGTCGATCCTTCGACACGACTCGGTTACCTTAGGAATGATTATTATGAGGATCGTCGTTCCGAGAGAGATCTTGAGAGTCAGTTTCGTATTGCTGCCCCTTCCTTTGACGGCTCATCGAATCCCGAGTTTTTCAGTTATTGGCTCGTGGATATGGAGTATTATCTTGACCATTTTGAGGTATTCGGTGAGCGTCGCGTCAAGTTTGCGAAACTTAGACTTTTAGATCAGGCGAGGGCATATTGGGCTAGCGTTGAGAGGACACGCGAGCGAGACCGTCTACATCGTGTCAATAGTTGGGTGGACATGAAGCGTACATTGTGTCAGAGGTATCTGCCTTCATCGTATCGGAGTCGCTTGCTCGACCAATTATTTTCCCTTCAGCAAGGATCCATGTCCGTCGCTGAGTACAGGGATCGCTTTGATGAGTTAGATGTGAGGAGCGATATCCGAGAGGACCCAACCATGACCTCTTGCAGATTTCGGTCTGGCCTTCGATCAGACATTCGTACTGAGGTGGCTTATCATAGCTCGAAGTCCCTCGAGCAGACATATCAGCTTGCCCTTCGTTACGAACAGTCTTTGAGATCCGCAAGAGCTGGTCGGTTGGATAATCGCTCTGACCTCCGCAGTACGAGCTCCTCCCACACCGAGGACACCACTCTGCCTACCATTGTTCTGTCAGACATGACGGAAGTGATACCTGATACGGATTGCTCTCACCCCAGTGAGGTGCTTAGCCCAGTGAGTGACCTATCCCTTGTTTTTGACCCGTCTCTCGTGACCTCGACTGAGAGTGAGCCTGAGCGACCTCTTGAGCCTATGGTGTCGTGCCCCTCACCCACACCACCACCTCTGGCATGTCATGGGTTGATTAGCACCCCTACCCTGGACTCACATCTTGACACCGCACATACGGATCCATTCTTGCGTGTAGGTCTATGTCACTCTCCCCTTGTCATTACCCCGAGTCACATCACGACCGAGAGACCAGAGCCTGATGTTGATCTCATAGTGGCTATGTCATCCATTCACGGGGACACTACCCCTCACGATGGTACTCATCTGGAGGACCATGACCCTAGTGACGAGTTCCATGACGAGCCCCCAGTTGAGCCTCCTGATGATCCACCACATCCTGGTGAACATGAGATTCAGGTGAGGCGCTTGTTTACGAGTTTCGAGTTGTTAACGTCTCCTCCCCTATCATCTCTGGCCTTGTCCCAGAGGATGGGTCGTGAGTGGAGTAAGACGTATGTAGGGACTACCTTGAGCACACTAGAGCCTACTTATATTTTGAGGACCTACGTTATGACACATCTCACTCGTGATGACTTTTGGGACACACCACCCGCTGACCCACACGATGAGTTCTTTCTTTTCGGGGACACTCATCGCACTATAGAGCCACGTTTTCTAGACGGTGCACATGATTTTCACTTAGGCGGTCGTCGCATTCGCGATGACTTTTCTTACACACCTCCTGGTGAGCCCCCTGATGTGTCACGTTCCCTGAGAGACACTTGGATCTTTATGAGCTCGTATTTGAGTATAGTTGTCTCTCACGATCATCTGAGCACTCGTCACACACGAGATGAGTTTTTCTACACTCCTCCGAGAGAGCCTCCTGATAGGCCACCTCCTTTGGTAGATGTTCAAGTGGATCTTATCCTTTCCTGTAGCGAGTATTTTGTGTCTGTCGTGTCTCATTTACATCATTTGCATGAGTCTGTTGAGTCATTTCGTCATCATTTGCATGAGTCTGTTGTGTTGTTTGTTCATCGTTTGCATGTGTGTCATGAGTCGGTCCGACGAATAATCCATATTGATAATAAATATTGTAAATCACATGCGGATGTTCATTGACAAGTGCAGGTATTTCATGAAGGCGAGCAGGTGATAGTGAGAATCTGCGTTGTGAGGCTCCGTGCGAGGCTTGCTAAAAGCTCGAGCGTTAGGCGAATGGATCTCTATATAATCATGAGACGGATCGAAGCAAGCATCTACGATCTTGATATCCCTGCAAGTATGGGTATCCACCTGATATTTAGTGTTAAAGATATGATGCCGTACTACGAGCCTCGCGAGTATGTGGACCCAAGCAGTGGGGACTTCCAGCCGCCCACACCTCCACTCCCGTTGCCTTACCACCCTCATAGCCCACCCACGTCTGATGGCCACCACTACTCACCCACTTCTGACACCCACCCACCTGGGGACTCGTCTTCTTTGGTTCTACCTACGGCGCCACTGATCGCACCGGGATCCACCACTCGTGAGTTGAGCGTTGAGAGCTTCATGGAGACCAGATTCCACCAGTGCATTCCTACTACATACGTTGGTGACACCTGGGTACTTGCAGCAGAGCGTGATCGATTCACCCCTGGACTTCGACTTCAGTACGGTTGTCTCCATTTACCGGAGATGACAGCTTTTCAGTCGGGGAGAGTCGATCGACGAGGCCACTTGATACGTTTTTTAATTTGTTTGTTTCTCTCTTTTCTTTGTTAGAAAGAGAGAAAGAAAAGGAAAAGCTCTTTCTTCCTTTTCGATTCAACCTTGGGCGGACGTTTTCGAAGAGCCCCGCGAGTAATCCTACTTCGAGGAATTATCCGTTATCCTATCGAAGGATAGAAGTAACGAACTCTTTCTCTTTCGAAATATCGAGGATTCCTCCTCGGCCGCGTCCTTTGAAGGCTGAATGAAAAGAATGAAAGGGGGCTTCTTTTTATGTAAAATTAAGATTGAAAGCTTTTGAAAATATTGTTGCAACAATTTTTTAAGTAGTTGCAACAATTCTTTAAGAGCGTTTTAAAACTTCTTTTACCTTGAGCTAGTTGCAACAACCAAAGAGGTGTTGCAACAAATTTTTTAGTGTTTTAAAAGAGAGTTTTAAAAAATTGCTTTGGAGAGAAAGCTTTTGGGTTTATATAATTATCCGGACTAAAATCGATAAAGGCAAGTGGACCTTATCGATAGTAGTATAGGATATTTCTTTTTGAAATATCAAGGTCGTATTTTTCCAAGGTCGTATCGATTATTTCTACTTCTACGGAACGCGCTATTATTTTATCGAAAAGAGTTTTGAATTGATTTTTATAATTTTGTAGAAAAACTAATGACGAAAATTAAGGTTGGCGTGCGTTTAACGATAATTGCGATAAAAAGCGAAAAAGCACGGAAACGTTAATTTAGAAAGTAGTTTTGCTTAGAATTTTTAGAGTTTAATAAAGCGATAATGATAACTACGGCGATTTTAAACGATTGAGCGGTTAGCGGAATTAGCAAAAAGCAATTATATTAAAAACAAAAGACGCACTAATTGAAAACTCACGCACTCTACGGAATTAAAATGAAAGCGGTAAATTGCAGAAATTAAAGTAGTGCGATCCCTACCCAAATAGGTAGAGGGGAAATAAATGCGTGAGCGAGTCCTATCCAAATGGATAGGCGGGAAATAAATGCGTGACAAGTCCTATCCAAGCGGATAGGCGGGAAATAAATGCGTGAGCGAGTCCTATCCAAACGGATAGGCGGGAAATAAATGCGTGACGGAAATGGAAGCTATTGAATTACAAAAAAGGCGCAAAATTTATACTCATACACTCACACACCCTTACTTGAAATGAAATCTAAGTTAAAAGAAAATAAAATCTATACTAACACACACACACACATACTTAAATAAATACAACAAAAACACTAAGAAACTAAAAAGAAAAATTAAAATACAAAAAAAAAAGAGAAAAATTAACCTAAACTCATACACTCACACACACAAATTATGAAACCATCTAAAAATTACAAAAAGCTAAAAACATGAAAATTAGCCTCATACACACACACACCCAAATTAAAATGGACAACTTAATTAACAAATCAAAATCTAAATAAAAAGAAAAAAACAAAAAGAGAACACACACACACTTTCACCAAAAACAAAAAGAAAACAAAGAGAAAACAAAAACTAATTTACCACACCCACACACACAACAAAAAAAAGAAGAAGAAGAAGAACAAGAACAAGAACAAGAACAAGAACAAGAACAAGAACAAGAACAAGAACACTTATGTTGATTGAAATGAATTTTTACAAACACTTGGAGGAGAGAGAGCCCAAACTAGGGCTTACAAACACTCATAAAAACAAGAAAAAGAGACTTACAATAACCTCCAAGAACCACTCAAAAACAAACTCACAAGCACTAATTATGGTTCTAAAATGATGAACCTTTTAAAATGAGGAAGAGACCTCTAATTTATAGGCAAAAGAGAGAGAGAGAGGGGGGGGGGGCAGCTGGCTGGAAGAATGTGGGGTGCGGTTAGAGGGATGGAAGGGGCTAGCTGGCGGGCTGAGCTGGCAGCGGGCAGCAGGGCACGGGCGGGCAGCACGGGCGGGGCGGCAGCAGGGGCGCGGGCAGCGGCAGGGGCGCGGGCAGCGGCAGGGGCGCGGGCACGCGGCAGCAGCTGGCACGGGCAGGCGGGCAGCGGGCTGGCGGGGGGGGGGGGGGCACGCGGCAGCAGCTGGCACCTTTAATACAGCAAAATGGAGTGCTGGGTTTCGAACCCACAACCTCAAGGGAGGCTAGCCTACACCAAATCCACATAGGCAAGTGGACTTTGATGTAAACACAAGAACATATATATACATATTATATATATTTACAGATTTTATTTTCTTTTATAAATAAACTTTAATATTCTTAACTTTAATAATATATATAACATTATTTTTACATACATAATACATTAAAATACATAATTTTTATTAACTTAATACATATAATTTTTTTATAGTTTTATACAACATTATTATACACTAACTAAAATATACGTTAAATAAAATATACTAAATAAGATACACAATATATATATACTTATTATTATTACATATTATTATATATATATACTTATTATCATTACATATATATATATTTATACATATACATATATTATACATATATGTATTTTATTATATTTATAATGTATTTATTATTCATTATTATTATTATGTTATTAATATCTTATACTACTATATTATTATATATATTTCTATATATTTATATTATATACATAATACTATCTTATTCTCAAATTTATTCTTATATAAGTATAAATACTTATTTTTACAAAATTTATATGAATATTTATATACATATAAAAAGAAGTGATTATTTCAATAATTTGCATATTGTATGTACAAAAATACCCAAAATTAGGCTAGAAATTATACTAAAAATATGCAATATTTTCTATTTATCACCACTTTTCAGCGACGACACTTGGACGACCTCTGGCGGACCTCTTCGAGTTGTACCTGGCATTCATCGAGAGAATTCTGATCCCAATTCATCGGGAGATGAATTCTTTCAAGCCGGGGAGATTGATGCGGAGCAGAGACGAGGACGAGTTTTGGGCCCATTCGGGGCTGATTTGGCGACTTACCATATATGGCGTGCCCGGATCGACGATCGGACTCCGCAGATGTGTTCGGATTGGCGTTGCGAATCAATTTGATATATTGGTTTATGTATTTGGACTTATTATTGTTTTATTTTAGGGGTTTTCCATCCGGCCAATCATAGCCGTTGATTGGGATGCCCTAGTTTTGGTTTTAATTATAAATAGGCTCTTAGGGGGCTGATTTGAGACATGGTAGATTTTGGAGAAAAGCATTTCCGGAATCCTGCGATCAGCCCACGGTGCCGACTCCGTGGAGCCCTAGGTGATGACTCCTAGGTGTGTATCTTCTTCCCCAAGGTAAACCCTAACCCCTCCCCTCTTTCTCCACTGTTTTCCCTTGCTGCCGCCCCTCCCTAGCCCTGTTTTCCTGCTGCCGCCAGCCACCACAAGCCCACTCCTACCTGCATACAGCCCGCCCTCTTCCCTTCCCTGTTTTCCCCTGCTGCCGCCACTCCTCCTCCTCCCAGCAGCCCTTCCGCCGCCTCTCATCCCTGCTGCCAGCCAAGCCGCCGCCAGCCCAGCACCTCCCCTGCCCTGATTTCCGTCCAGATCTGTCCAGATCTGTCTAGATCTGGCCGCCGCCCCTCTCCCAGCGCCTCCCCTAAACCGCCGGCCTTCCCCCCTTCTCCCAAGCCCGCCCTTACGTGGATCCACCTTCCCCTCACCCTAAGCCCTTAGATCAGTCCGGATCTAGAGTTTTCTTGGCCCGATCCGTTGTTTTACCACCAAACATCGTCACGTCATCCGGATCCGCCTCCTAGTGGTCGGATCTATCCACCTACAACCCGATCTACCTAAGCTCCACCAAAAACAGCCATCCCCAACCCGTCACACCTCCGGTTCCACCACCGATCGCCGATCTACACATCCGGAAACCCAAATCTTCAGTGCCTCGGATCAGCCCTCTACTTTGTGAGTCTTGTTTGTATTGGAATATTTTATTTAGCATTTTATATTGGATTGGATCTTGTACCTGTTTTGAATATCTTGCATAGTAGTTGTTTGCTAGATTATTATTGTGATTTGCAGGGTTTATTCGCCGCGCACTCTTGCTTTGGCCCTCCACGCGGAGGAAAGCCTAAGCTTGTTTGCCCTAATAAAATTATTTGTGCTTTGCCATGAATTAATTGCGCGTGGGATGTTTAAATTTATTATCTAATTTGGATTCACGCCGTCGGATTTGAATAGCATGTAGGGTTATATCGCAGATTTTCCGCCGCCTATAGATTCGTCCTGCGTCAATTTGTATCAAAGCGAGGTTGCGCGCACTTTTCGATACGCAGTCGTAGAGTCTATAGGTTTTTCGTTATGTTTAGGTGTCACGATTATCACGATTATTCCTCCCCTCACTTTGGAGGTCTCGAGTCCACTAGCACCCGCTCTCACAGAGCCCCGTCAGGGAGATCTTCACGTTACTATGACGATTATTCTCGATCGCAGCACACCACTTTTAGAGATCGTGTTGACCCACCGACACGAGACCACTACACCAGAGATGATCAGTATGATGGTTGTCGTCGTTCTTATACGTACACGCGAGCGGATCGTGTCGATCCTTCGACACGACTCGGTTACCTTAGGAATGATTATTATGAGGATCGTCGTTCCGAGAGAGATCTTGAGAGTCAGTTTCGTATTGCTGCCCCTTCCTTTGACGGCTCATCGAATCCCGAGTTTTTCAGTTATTGGCTCGTGGATATGGAGTATTATCTTGACCATTTTGAGGTATTCGGTGAGCGTCGCGTCAAGTTTGCGAAACTTAGACTTTTAGATCAGGCGAGGGCATATTGGGCTAGCGTTGAGAGGACACGCGAGCGAGACCGTCTACATCGTGTCAATAGTTGGGTGGACATGAAGCGTACATTGTGTCAGAGGTATCTGCCTTCATCGTATCGGAGTCGCTTGCTCGACCAATTATTTTCCCTTCAGCAAGGATCCATGTCCGTCGCTGAGTACAGGGATCGCTTTGATGAGTTAGTTGTGAGGAGCGATATCCGAGAGGACCCAACCATGACCTCTTGCAGATTTCGGTCTGGCCTTCGATCAGACATTCGTACTGAGGTGGCTTATCATAGCTCGAAGTCCCTCGAGCAGACATATCAGCTTGCCCTTCGTTACGAACAGTCTTTGAGATCCGCAAGAGCTGGTCGGTTGGATAATCGCTCTGACCTCCGCAGTACGAGCTCCTCCCACACCGAGGACACCACTCTGCCTACCATTGTTCTGTCAGACATGACGGAAGTGATACCTGATACGGATTGCTCTCACCCCAGTGAGGTGCTTAGCCCAGTGAGTGACCTATCCCCTGTTTTTGACCCGTCTCTCGTGACCTCGACTGAGAGTGAGCCTGAGCGACCTCTTGAGCCT
Source organism: Dactylorhiza incarnata (assembly GCA_033032865.1). Classification (NCBI taxonomy): domain Eukaryota; kingdom Viridiplantae; phylum Streptophyta; class Magnoliopsida; order Asparagales; family Orchidaceae; genus Dactylorhiza; species Dactylorhiza incarnata. Next base: position 366,827 of record JAWHQI010000219.1, read on the forward strand.
ATGGTGTCGCGCCCCTCACCCACACCACCACCTCTGGCATGTCATGGGTTGATTAGCACCCCTACCCTGGACTCACATCTTGACACCGCACATACGGATCCATTCTTGCGTGTAGGTCTATGTCACTCTCCCCTTGTCATTACCCCGAGTCACATCACGACCGAGAGACCAGAGCCTGATGTTGATCTCATAGTGGCTATGTCATCCATTCACGGGGACACTACCCCTCACGATGGTACTCATCTGGAGGACCATGACCCTAGTGACGAGTTCCATGACGAGCCCCCAGTTGAGCCTCCTGATGATCCACCACATCCTGGTGAACATGAGATTCAGGTGAGGCGCTTGTTTACGAGTTTCGAGTTGTTAACGTCTCCTCCCCTATCATCTCTGGCCTTGTCCCAGAGGATGGGTCGTGAGTGGAGTAAGACGTATGTAGGGACTACCTTGAGCACACTAGAGCCTACTTATATTTTGAGGACCTACGTTATGACACATCTCACTCGTGATGACTTTTGGGACACACCACCCGCTGACCCACACGATGAGTTCTTTCTTTTCGGGGACACTCATCGCACTATAGAGCCACGTTTTCTAGACGGTGCACATGATTTTCACTTAGGCGGTCGTCGCATTCGCGATGACTTTTCTTACACACCTCCTGGTGAGCCCCCTGATGTGTCACGTTCCCTGAGAGACACTTGGATCTTTATGAGCTCGTATTTGAGTATAGTTGTCTCTCACGATCATCTGAGCACTCGTCACACACGAGATGAGTTTTTCTACACTCCTCCGAGAGAGCCTCCTGATAGGCCACCTCCTTTGGTAAATGTTCAAGTGGATCTTATCCTTTCCCGTAGCGAGTATTTTGTGTCTGTCGTGTCTCATTTACATCATTTACATCATTTGCATGAGTCTGTTGAGTCATTTCGTCATCGTTTGCATGAGTCTGTTGTGTTGTTTGTTCATCGTTTGCATGTGTGTCATGAGTCGGTCCGACGAATAATCCATATTGATAATAAATATTGTAAATCACATGCGGATGTTCATTGGCAAGTGCAGGTATTTCATGAAGGCGAGCAGGTGATAGTGAGAATCTGCGTTGTGAGGCTCCGTGCGAGGCTTGCTAAAAGCTCGAGCGTTAGGCGAATGGATCTCTATATAATCATGAGACGGATCGAAGCAAGCATCTACGATCTTGATATCCCTGCAAGTATGGGTATCCACCTGATATTTAGTGTTGAAGATATGATGCCGTACTACGAGCCTCGCGAGTATGTGGACCCAAGCAGTGGGGACTTCCAGCCGCCCACACCTCCACTCCCGTTGCCTTACCACCCTCATAGCCCACCCACGTCTGATGGCCACCACTACTCACCCACTTCTGACACCCACCCACCTGGGGACTCGTCTTCTTTGGTTCTACCTACGGCGCCACTGATCGCACCGGGATCCACCACTCGTGAGTTGAGCATTGAGAGCTTCATGGAGACCAGATTCCACCAGTGCATTCCTACTACATACGTTGGTGACACCTGGGTACTTGCAGCAGAGCGTGATCGATTCACCCCTGGACTTCGACTTCAGTACGGTTATCTCCATTTACCGGAGATGACAGCTTTTCAGTCGGGGAGAGTCGATCGACGAGGCCACTTTTCAGCGACGACACTTGGACGACCTCTGGCGGACCTCTTCGAGTTGTACCTGGCATTCATCGAGAGAATTCTGATCCCAATTCATCGGGAGATGAATTCTTTCAAGCCGGGGAGATTGATGCGGAGCAGAGACGAGGACGAGTTTTGGGCCCATTCGGGGCTGATTTGGCGACTTACCATATATGGCGTGCCCGGATCGACGATCGGACTCCGCAGATGTGTTCGGATTGGCGTTGCGAATCAATTTGATATATTGGTTTATGTATTTGGACTTATTATTGTTTTATTTTAGGGGTTTTCCATCCGGCCAATCATAGTCGTTGATTGGGATGCCCTAGTTTTGGTTTTAATTATAAATAGGCTCTTAGGGGGCTGATTTGAGACATGGTAGATTTTGGAGAAAAGCATTTCCGGAATCCTGCGATCAGCCCACGGTGCCGACTCCGTGGAGCCCTAGGTGATGACTCCTAGGTGTGTATCTTCTTCCCCAAGGTAAACCCTAACCCCTCCCCTCTTTCTCCACTGTTTTCCCTTGCTGCCGCCCCTCCCTAGCCCTGTTTTCCTGCTGCCGCCAGCCACCACAAGCCCACTCCTACCTGCATACAGCCCGCCCTCTTCCCTTCCCTGTTTTCCCCTGCTGCCGCCACTCCTCCTCCTCCCAGCAGCCCTTCCGCCGCCTCTCATCCCTGCTGCCAGCCAAGCCGCCGCCAGCCCAGCACCTCCCCTGCCCTGATTTCCGTCCAGATCTGTCCAGATCTGTCTAGATCTGGCCGCCGCCCCTCTCCCAGCGCCTCCCCTAAACCGCCGGCCTTCCCCCTTCTCCCAAGCCCGCCCTTACGTGGATCCACCTTCCCCTCACCCTAAGCCCTTAGATCAGTCCGGATCTAGAGTTTTCTTGGCCCGATCCGCTGTTTTACCACCAAACATCGTCACGTCATCCGGATCCGCCTCCTAGTGGTCGGATCTATCCACCTACAACCCGATCTACCTAAGCTCCACCAAAAACAGCCATCCCCAACCCGTCACACCTCCGGTTCCACCACCGATCGCCGATCTACACATCCGGAAACCCAAATCTTCAGTGCCTCGGATCAGCCCTCTACTTTGTGAGTCTTGTTTGTATTGGAATATTTTATTTAGCATTTTATATTGGATTGGATCTTGTACCTGTTTTGAATATCTTGCATAGTAGTTGTTTGCTAGATTATTATTGTGATTTGCAGGGTTTATTCGCCGCGCGCTCTTGCTTTGGCCCTCTACGCGGAGGAAAGCCTAAGCTTGTTTGCCCTAATAAAATTATTTGTGCTTTGCCATGAATTAATTGCGCGTGGGATGTTTAAATTTATTATCTAATTTGGATTCACGCCGTCGGATTTGCATAGCATGTAGGGTTATATCGCGGATTTTCCGCCGCCTATAGATTCGTCCTCCGTCACTTTTTATGTCAGAAACCTTTGGAATCCAAATAGCATATAATACATATAAAATGAGGTTGACAAACTTAGGCTCCGTTTAGCACAGTGCTGGAGGTCATGAACGCGGTGGTTATGACCTGTCGTTCGTGAACGTCCGACCTTACCTAAGGAACTTAATCCACTTTTACGTTCAAAACTACTTTACTTTTCTTGGTGGTGGTCGTAACCGTTGTCATGCCAAACATACATTCTATGATGGTGGCGGAGCAAAAATGTCACGCCAAACGGAGCCTTAGGCATGGGTTATTTTGAATGCTTTTTAAAATGCTTCTACTGTCTTTTACATACACTATGTTTTGTTATGGTAGATGGTTTAAACCACCCATCAAAATGTACTCGACCTCTTCATTTCATATAATATAAATATCCGGGGGCACAATAGTCCGCTGTCGCTCAATTTTCTAATGCGCTCCAGAGTCTGCGAGCCGGGGGGGGGGGGGGGGGGGGGGGGGGCACTATCTCTCGTTTCTCTATAAAATCAAAGAATAAGTTAATCGAGGTAAACATTCAACTATTCAAGTAAGGAAACATAGTAGAACTCTTGCAATCTTAAATTTACTTCGAACTAGTTTCTTCATGATCTATTATATACAGGGGATTCATGTGAACCCGCAATATGCTTATTTTATTCATAGAAAGTTTGGATAAATAAAATTCAAACTCGAACAAAATCATTTTCCTGGCCAAATGATATGACAATTGTGTAATGAAAAATTACACATTTTGAGTAACTGGGAATAATCTTTTCTATGATCGTACTTGAATCACGTGGTGTATGAAACAACAACAACAACAACACTCAATCCTTAACCCACCATAGTGGGGTCGGCTATATGGATCCTTTGTCGCCATTGCGCCCTACTATCTTTAATCATAGTCTCACTAATGCCTAAGTACATCATGTATTTCCTTATAGTTTCATTCCAAGTCTTATTTGGTCTACCCCTACCCCGTTTAACATGTCTAGGGACTAAACTTGGTGTATGAAAAACACTGCATAAATTTGATTTCACCAGCAGAATATACAGGCATAAGTTTCACAGTTTTTAAGTAACATCAATCCGAAGTTCTGGATGACTACATAATTATTGGATAAGATAAGATAATGGGGCGTTCATGGATCATAAATTGGTGGATTATGAGAATCAAAGGCCATACCGCATGCTGCGCTCTTGCAGGAACCTCATTTTATCCCTGTAATGGCTCTCGATGAACTGCTTGGCTGCAGCAACCCTTTGTTTTGTAGCATCTGAAGGAATCTCATCCGACCCTGAAGAAGAAGAAAACTTAATTTCCTTCATATAATCCGGCACATCTTTCCTCCGGACAGGTTTCCTTACAAGACCCTTTGGGTTAAATATATTCACCCAGCCCTTGCCAGAATCCATACACACTGATGATCAAGAAATTGGGGGGAAAAAACGAAATAACCTACTCCCAATTCTTAGAAATTATCCAACACGCAAACCCTAGTAACAGATGAATGTATCACAGATTCGATGGGAATTCTTGTGCGATATGAAATCGTCGAAAGGGGGCTTCCGATCGATGAAAAGCGGCGGCGACGAACGGAGAAAACCCTCGTAAACGAGGCCGGCGGTTTGGATTGAGGCAGTGCCCGTCGATTAGACCGAAGAAATGAAGAAACCCTACACAGCCAACAAAAATCCAACTGATAGAGAGTAGAAGCAACCGATTTCGAACTCGCTCAACAGCCATGGATGGGAGGGAGAAACAAGAACTTGCTAAATTTCGCGTCTTCACCGTACTGTGTCGCCTGAAATACAATTGGGGTTTTCCCGCGCACTACACGTAGGCAGAATAACGGAACCCTTAAAATCCACACTAAATATCTACCTTATCACCTGCTCCCCGACGGCGGCCTGCGGCCGCCTCCGCACAGGCTACGCTAAGCAGTAGCTGCGACCCGCAGAGTCTGCCCGGAGTCCGACCGGCCCAGCCGTCTTTCCGATTGCATAAGGGTAAAACACCCTTTGAGGCAAGGGTATTTTGGGAACACTCAATGTTGCACCAAGGGGTGTTTTTCCCTTATATAATAGTATAAGATATATATATATATATATATATCTTTAACTACTATATGCAAGAAGTTGTCTTTGGTGCAACATTCAAAATTGTCAAATATAATCTTATTCTTTTACTCCAATGACTTAAATATATATTATGAAAAATGGAAATTCATAAAATATAATGGCTATTTGTGTAATTACACTATATCCTATAATAAAAATAATCATGAAAATCCATAAAATTCAAAAGTTTTTAGTAGACATCCTACACCTACTATGGTAGGTTATCATTAGACCTCCTAGACTACTTTAAAATGATTTTTTGTTAAAATATAAATATTTTTGAAAGAAAAAATTATAAAATATTAATTAAAATTTTTGTACGATAAAAATTATAAAATCATGTTCCGCCCGCGCGAAGCCCGTCGTCGTCGGCCAGGTACTGTCGCGCTTGGCAATAGGGGCGGATCTCCATGCCTGTCACTCGTGTGTGTATATATATATAAGGGTGTTGTTATGTGCAACCCTTATTTGACTGTGTAAATCGTCAAAAAAACAATCAAAACTATTTTAGGTATTATTTAAAGAATATTTATATTTTCTCTACAATAGATAAATCCTAAACCCACTCCAAAAATACCTCCAGTGTGCGTGTGTTAGTTGTGCTAGACTCGTGGTTTCCTCCCAGTGCAACCGACACACGATCTCCTCTATTCCCGTCGGCATGCGCTCAAGCGAGATTCCAGAGGATGTCTTCTCGTCTTCCATCAGAGATTTCAGAGGTTGGTATCTTCTCATCTTCCACCGGCATGCGTCCCCCCGCTGGTTTCCTCCCTTTACCGAATATTTTAGAGGTTTCCTCCCATGGCCAGTTTTTGTATTTCATTGATATCTTCATTCCACCTCGAAAAGCAAATCTTAAGTTCACTGATTTCATAAGTTTTATAGGTTTCCTCCCAAGCCCTAGACTCGTCGATTTCAGAGGTATATATATCTCTCCATTCATGAAAAGTCTCATTGTTTAAGAGCTCTACAAATTGTGGATTTTGTAACGATTAATGAAATTACATTTTCGCTAGGTACAAGCCAAAGGTTGCAAGATCATGGAATCACAGAATAAGCAAAAAGATGATGGTAAATTAATGGAATGTGGATTTTCGTTCGATGAAGCTTCACCCTCACAACCTACTGATGATGGTATTGTCCCCTTAAACTGATTATGATTTGAAATAGTGTACTTAATCGTATATAATTTAGTTTATAGTTGGATTTATATATCTGTTAGCGTATTGAATAGTGGATGAATTTTCCCTGCGTTGAGCGCAGGAAGCAAGCCTGCGGGACAATATTTCTAGTTTTATATACAGTTGTAACGTCATATACCAACTGTATATAGACTGTATTTTTAATTGTAAATACAGTTGTACAATAGTTCAAGAAATATATTTTTTTACAAGTGTATTTTCACTTCAAAATATATTCATATGAGTACTTAAAATGATCATAAAAATACAAAGATTAATATTCAGTTAATTATTTTGTGAAAAAATAAAAAATGTAATAGATAAATGCATTTCCCCAACCATCCTTTGTACAACTGTATTTACAACTAAAAATACAGTCTATATACAGTTGGTATATGACGTTACAACTGTATATAAAACTAGAAATATTGTCCCGCAGGCTTGCTTCCTGCGCTCAACGCAGGGAAAAAGCCCCGATATAGAATTCATGTAGCTATCAAACTATTGTCTTATGATGAGTCAAATTCCTATACACAAATTGATCTTGACACCAACTTTATCACGTCTAGTATATTTTCAAGTAAAGAAGAATTGGTGGTTTGGGCTCGAAATATTACAAAACGTTTGAGATTTATTATTATTGTTTAGAGTGCAGACAGATTTAAAAGTAGGCACAAATCTAGAGTTATGCTTGGATGTGATAGAGCAGAGTATTATCGTGACAATCAACGTAACAAAGGATGAGTTAGACAAAATATGAGGAAATCGACCTCAAAAAGGTGTGGTTGCAAATTCTCTCTTAAAGGGCAAAAAGTGCACATTTAAATGAATGGAGTTTAAAAGTCATATGTGAGGTTCAGAATCATGAGATGATTCATTTAGAAGCTCATTCGTATGCCTGGAGATTGGATCCAAACAAGCAAATTGTTGTCCATGAGATGTATCTAGCTGGAGTTAAACCCAGAACATTACTAATAGCGTTGAAACAAAGAGATTCGTCTAAATGCATAGTCTTGAGAACAATATATAATGAAAGAGTTGGAATGCAAAAAAAAAGAACTACATGGAAGAACACGTATTCAATTCTTATATAAGTGCATTATTGAAAACGAATATATTAGCTATAACAGAATATCAAAAGAAAGTGAAAATTTAAAGAGTTTGTTTTTTGCTCATCCAATATATATACAACTCAGTAAAATATTTCTAACTGTGTTTATCATGGAATGCACGTACAAGACAAATATGTATCAATTGTCGTTGTTATGCATTGTTGGAGTTACTTTAATCAATCAAATATTTTACGCTGCATTCACATTCATTTTCAATGAAACACAAGATAGTTATGCTTGGACACTTGGTTGTTTTAAATCTATTTTAGACCTACATTTTATGCTACAAGTTCTAGTGACGGATAAAGAAATAACATTGATGAATGCTATTGAAGTCATGTTTCCTCAGTAAAAAAAAATTGTGCAAAATGAGTAGGAATATATTGGCAAAATGCAAAAAAAGGCAAGGAATGAGAGAATTTTTTGATTGAATGACATCATATTGTGAATGCCCACATAAAAACTGAATTTAAACACTGGTCGATTCTATGCTACATGAGTATATTGGTAATTATCTTGACGTATGTTCATATGTGCTTTCTACCTGAATTGAACCATATAAAAAATATTTTGTTTCCTCATGAGTAGAAAAATTCTTACACTTGGATAATTCTACTACAAATCAGGTCGAAAGTGGACACAGTCATCTAAAAAATTTTCTTGAACTGTCCATTAGAAATCTTACAACTATATGGAAAACATTTAATCAAATGATTACTTTACAACACACGGAGATAATGAGAGCATTTGTATAAAACATAATTTAGTTGAATGAAGATTTTGGTGGTCCCTTGTACTTTGAGCTTGTTGGACGCATCTCTTCCGTAGCTTTATAGTTGATTAAAATGGAAGAAATTTCAGCAAAAGTGGATTTATAGATGTGTGCAATTGCACTATGGATGATCCACAACCATTGGAAGCAATTGCTATTACAAGACAACAATACGAATGAAAGTGTAAAGGTTGAAGATGAGATGGGCAATGAAATTGACATATAAGTGAAAGGAATTTTAAAGAGGTACAAGAGTACTTCTACTTTACAAAAGAAGAAATAAAGAAAAATTTACAAGAGAACAATGAGAATTAGAGTGTATTTACAAGACAACAATGCGAATGAGAGTGTATTTACAAGAGCACATCTAGGGGTTCATCTAGTTATCTACGGGTTCATCTAGGGGTTCACATGGAGGTTTATCTAGGGGTTTATCTAAAGAATCTTCTAGGGGTTCCTCGAAGGATTTATCTAGTTGTTTATCTGGAGGTTCATCTAGGGGTTGTGAAATTTTTCGAATCTTTATGAAGCGAGCAGGAGTTAGTCAACTTAGAGCTCACAAGCCAAACAACCAGAAGCAAATGGAGGCAAACAAGTGATCTTTATTGATAGCAACTTCAAATTACAAGGCAAGGCATGCTTGGCGAGACATGATTTCGCCAGCACAAACACCAAAGAGAAAAACATAAATTGAAGATAACTTGAGACCGCGCGGTCTCCCTTGCGACCTCAGCAACTCGCCAACCCGCAACCCGCTGCCGATCTCAGAACAACACCAGACCACTGATCAGACCGCACCCTTCCTTCCGAACTCCTGATTCTCCCGAACTCCAGCACCACAACTCCAAGCCGCAGACCGCCCGAACACTTTCAGAGGAAGAGGTGATCGCTGCTGCCCGCACTATCCGCAGAAGCTGCACAATAAGAGTTCAATCAGCAGACCGCCCGGTCACACAAATAGAGACCGCAGAAAAGAAGAGAGCTCAACTTACACTTGGTGTGTCGCTTTATTATTGCTGCCGATGGGTCCTATTTATAGGCGTGAGACCTGATCCAGTCACCACCCTATGAGATAGGATCACCACCCTCCAGACCGCGCGACCTTACCGGTCACACCGCGCGATCAGCAATAGTACTCCTGCTTCATTTTGGTGAACTCGCCAGCTTCAATATCAACTATGAGAGACCGCCACTCTCACAGCAGATCGCGACTCCAAGGGAGATCACCAGACCGCCACGAAGCTGCTCACCACCTGTGTTCGCCAGAGACAGCGAACAGCGTCCAGGTCGCATACCAGTCTCCTCCTGAGAGCGCGACCTGAGACCGCGCGACTAAGACCCTTAGTCCGCGAATACCACCAGAAAGCCCGGTCAGCCACCAGACCGCATTCTAGAAAACCTGGATCAACCTGTGCGGTCACACCAGACCGCCACAGCCTTGAAGAAGACAGCACGCCACGCGATCACGCACAGATCGCACACACCTGAAGACGATCAACCCACCACGCGGTCACATACAGACCGCGCGGCCTTCACCTTCAACCGCCTTGGACCCATACCAGCGATCAAGCCAGGAGACCGCAGCTAGGCTTAGACAAGCCAGACCGCAGAGGCAGACCGCCAGGCCGTGCGGTCACGCCAGACCGCCCGACCTCCTCCCAGACCGCCCAGGTCCAAAAGGCCTCTAACTTTCACTTCAACAATTTCAACAGGGGTTTATCTAGCGATTCTTTTAGGTGTTTATCTAGGGGTTCATCAATGAGTTTATCTAGGCCTTCGTATAGGAGTTCAACTAGGGGTTTATCTAGGAGTTCATCTAGGGGGTCATCTATGATTTCATCTAGGGGTTCATCTACAATTTTATCTAGGACTCCTAGATGAACCCCCTAGATGAACCTCATAAATGAACCCCCTAGATAAACCCCTAAATAAACCCTTAAATGAACCCATAGATTATTTGGGGGTCAATCTAAGGGTTCATCTAGGGGTTTATTTAATGGTTCATCTAGGGGTTAACCCTTAGAGTAACCCCTATAAGACTCCTAGATAAACCTCAATGATCTCCAAGATAAACCTCAATAATCTCCTAGATAAACCTCTAAATAAACTCCTAGATGAACCTAGATAAACCCTATAGGAACTCCTAGATACATCCTTAGATGAACCCGTAGATGAATCCCTAGATGAACCTCTAGATGAATCCCTAGATGAACCCCTAAATGAACCCCTAGATAAACCCCTAGATGAATCCTTAGATAAACCCCTAGATAAACTGTCTAGATAAAATCCTAGATGAACCATGCCAGAACTTGCCCAAATAAGGGGGCATGCTGAGCCCTCTTAGGCCTGGCCTGGGCCTGGCCCGGGCCTAATCGGACTCAGACCCGGGCAAAACAGGTCCCGGGCCAAATTTGCACGCCTAGGTGAAACTCACTTATCACATGTGGATCTATTTTTTTAAAATATTATTATATTAGTTATATTTATATAAATATTATATTTATATCGATATATAAAGCGGTTTTCATCCACTGCATATATATAACATCAATAGGATGTTCATCGTCTCTTTGCCCGATCACTTCAACAATTTCCTATGAGCGGCAAGCACGAGTTTCATGCAATATGAAAAATTGTGTCTATGCGGGCGAAACAAGAGTTTAGTTGCGAATATACTGGCGCAACCCGCCTAGATGCGGGCGAAGCCCGTGCGGAGATGCTAGTATATATATAATTAATTTTAACGCATGGCAAGATTATGTCAAATGTAATTATATAATTTAATACACCCTTATTAATTGATATGCTAACAGCATCAACTGATCAATGTGAGGACTCTTCACTTTATTATGGGATGAGCTGGTCTTCCATCATACCTACACCTGCTGTTGAACCATAAATAGAAATAATTAGATTCTTGGTGTTTTATTTAAATAAATAAAAATATCATATACATGTTCATGTATTCTCATAAATAATTAACTGAAACCCCAACGAGGCTCGGCACAGTTGGCTAAGCTGAGACCCCGTGACAGAAATATGTCACTATGAAAGAAATAAGTCACCGTGACAGAAATATTATTAAATAGTATTCGATGAGGCGACTTTTGCAGGCGGCCTCCCCTCGAAGTTTGCGTAATTACACCTTGTACCCCTCTAACTTTCAAAATTACACCCCCCCCCCCCCCCCTGAATATTTTATCCAATGGGGGTATTGTTGTGCATGGATGTAAAGAAATGTAAACTTACAGGGGATGTTTTTGTAATTTCAAGTGAGGGGTGCAACATGTAATTATGCTAACTTTCAGGGAGAAATTTTGATAATTACATATATACATACATACAATCAAACATGCACTTGGTTCACCAGTGCGGTGACGCGACAGTACATCCTCCGGTTGTCGTTATCATAATTTTTTTGTCACACTAAATATCAAACCCAACAAAAATTGAGAATATGGGGGCAAATTTTTTAAGATTAAATTTAAAATATACAAATTAAATTCACTTCATATTAAAATAAAATTGTAATAATGAAGCATAAAATTATAAAGATAAATGTTTCACCAAAGTGTGTGTGTGTGTCTGTGTGTGTCTATGTGTATGTGTCTGTGTGTGTCTATGTGTATGTGTGTCTGTGTGTGTCTATGTGTATGTGTGTCTGTACTAATATATAAAGATATCACATTATGGCGTAACATGATCGACAAATGAACACGAGCCGTCGGATTCGTACAAATAATAACCAACGTTCGATAAAGAGAGAGAAAGAGAGAGGGGGTGGGGTCCACAATTAAGAGAGAGAGAGAGCGGCAACAATGTCTTGGAATTGGAGAGAGAAAGCGAGAGAAAGAGAAAGGAGAGAGGTGGAGGTGGCTCTCATCAACAATTTGGTTAATATTTAGATATATATAACTAAAACTTTATTAAATTTTACGTAAAACTTTGATATGTAGTATACAAATGTTTATTAAAATTTATATAAAGCGTCGATATATCAAAATATTTATTAAATTAATGTTATGCACATGATGATTGTTGTGTGATGCTCGCGCGTAGGAGCAGATGAACATAGACGGGAGTACCTCGGCTCGACGACACTCACGCTGCTCGCATTTCCTCGAGCGCACGCAATGAGGCAACGGGCATAGTTCCGTGCGCTCGAGGGATTGCAATCGGCGTGAGCGCCGTCAAGTTGAGGTACCGTCATGACCGGGTACTGTCGCGCAGGGCACGGGGGGCTCCCCGTGCACTGTCACTCGTATGTATATATGTATGTATATATGTATGTATATATGTATGTATATATGTATGTATATATATGTATGTATATATATGTATATATATATAATCATGATTTTGTCCAAAAGGCAAACAAAAAAAAGTGTAAAAGTATCTACCTGCTAGCAGATAGCCGTTGAAGTTCAACGGTAATATGCCATATGGCGCGAAGATCTGAAGGGAGAAGCATCAAGGGGAGAAGACCTGCTGGTTTGTGCTGGGGCAAGAACAGGCTCCCTCTTCACCAGTCTGACCTCCGACCGAAGCCAGGATTCGACGACAGAGAGCAAGTTGTTGGCATTTTCTAGCTCCCTGATGTCGGCTAATTTCGCTGACTTCCTCAGCTCGCCTTCTTGAATGTAGGCCAAGTCCGTCGCCCACGTCTCCAAGCCGTCGAATATGTGGGTGGCGTAGACGATCGTGGCTCCCCTCTGAAGAACATATTCATCAGTTTATGGAAGGGATGAACAAAATTGTTTTGATTGGGGGAGCGATGGATCCTACTTGTTCGCATTCTTCCTTGAAGAAATCGAGCAAATCCATTCTCGTGACTACATCGAGGTCGACTGTCACCTCATCAAGCAGCAACACCTGCACATAAAACCATTTAGAATCAGCTTTATGAATTCTCATTTTCCAGTGGTGTGAGGTTACGTCAGGCGGGCGCGAATGGAGGGTGATGCAGAAATGAGATTTGCTGCCAGAGGTTCCGCTTTGGTCCCGTGCGGGGTCAAATCGGCGGAAATTTGCCTAGCACGTTACTTCTGGCGCGCCTTTGGTGGGCACTGGAACTGCATGCCACCGCCTACCCAAACAGAACCTAAGTTTTCAACTCTTTGCAAAACCTTTGTGTGTTATCTATATTCAATCACTCTTCCTTATGGTTCGACGATAGCATTTTTTCTGGCCGAGCTTTTCGATCTGTCCTATTACTTCGAGAAGTAGAAAGAATTACAATCCCCATTCCGCCTAAAATCTTAGGAATTCGTTGATAGTTGGAATAGATTCGTAGATTGGGTTGGCTTATACGTTTTAATTTTTTTTTCTTTTTACAGCCTTTCTATATAGTAAGGTTGAAACCAAGAATTTTTTTTACTTTCTTTATGTTTGCTAACGTTTTCAATAAAACCTTCTTGTAAAAGTATTTTCACAATGCTCTTCCTTCCTTATGGTTCGACGATAGCTTCTTATGCGTTTTCTTCACATCCCCAAAACATTTGAGTCTATTTTCCGTGAATCTAGTTAGTCGACAATATTCTCGTGATTTCTCCGCTGTAATCATTCATCAATCTATCCAGCTAAATTTAGGGAATTGTTAAGTGCACCGCTATTTTGGCTAGGTGCATGTTAGGTTTGTGAAGTGAGTATATGCTGTGAAAGTGGCGACTATCCAGGTGGCGACTATCCAGGTGGCGACTATCCAGGTAGCGACTATCCAGGTGGCGACTATCCAGGTGGCGACTATCCAGTGGCGAGTATCTCCTACTTACCCCCCCCTTGAGTTTGCCTATAAATAGAGGGGTACCCCCCCCCCCCCCTAAACACACCCCTTCTGACAGCGACGAGTATATACTCTGAGAGTGACGAGTATAGCCATCAGAAGTGGCGAGTATCATCAACTCTGAGCGAGTTAGAGATACTAGAGTGCTACCTGGCGAGTATCGGTGACGAGTATCGGTGGCGAGTATCGGTGACGAGTATCGGTGACGAGTATCGGTGACGAGTATCGGTGACGAGTATCGGTGACGAGTATCGGTGGCGAGTATCGGTGGCGAGTATCGGTGGCGAGTATCCGTGACGAGTATCCGTGACGAGTATCCGTGACGAGTATCCGCGACGAGTATCACCAGCGCGGTGTGCTCGGGAGGAGAAGCGGACCTTGTCCGTGACTAAGTTCTTTACTACTATTGGCTGTTGTGATTCAAGTTGGATGCAACTTGTATTCAGCCGTGTTCTGTTGTAATCTTGTTGCCAAGTATATATTACAGCTGTGTTTGTTCTGTTTTGGTATCCTTGATTGGTAGCACACAAAAATTTTAACATGGTATCAGAGGTAGGTTGCTGAAGCAGCGCGTGCTATCAAGGTTCAAGGTTGAGAATCCAAAATGGACGGCGGAGGAGGGTATGCTAGGGGACTTGGTATTGAGCTGCTTACTCAAACCAACTACAAGAAGTGGATGTCTTGTATGGAGAGCTACCTTCTTGGAGAGGATCTCTGGGAGGTTGTTGGTGGTGGGGAGCAAGAGGAAGTTGTAGCTGCCGGCGATAATGGTCCAGCTGTGAGAGCTTGGAGGAAGACCAACGCTAAGGCGGAGTTCACCTTGAAGAGAGTCATATCACCTGACTTGTTCGACCACATCATTGGTTGCAAGTCAGCGTCTGCGATCTGGATAGCCCTCGATGGGTTATTCAACAAGAAGAATGTGGCGCGGCTACAATTCCTGGAGAATGAGTTGGCGAAGTCGACTCAAGGCGAGATGACGATATCCACCTTCTTCCTGAAGGTGAAGAACCTATGTGGGGAGATCTCGGCCTTGGATCCTGAAGAGCCAATCTCAGAGGCGAAGTTGAAGCGGCACATACTCCGAGGCTTGAGGAGGGAGTATATCCCCTTCGTTACTTCCGTGCAAGGATGGGCTATTCAGCCCTCCCTTCTGGAGCTAGAGAACCTGCTATCGTCACAGGAGAGCTTGGCGAAGCAGATGGCGGGAGTATCCATCTCAGGAGGAGATGGCGAGGCCTTGTTCTCAGGAAAGAGGAGATCCTGGGACAAGAGGAAGAAGAACCCCCGAGAGGGACCTTCAACGTCATCTCAGGGAGATGGGAGGAAGTTCCTTCCTGCCCGTGACGAGAAGGGGAGATACCTTTGCTTTGCCTGTAAGAAGTACGGGCATATGACAAAGGATTGTCGGTCTAATCTCCAGGCCGGTCATGTTGCTGAGAAAGGTGAAGACCATCAGAGAGGTGGAGACCATCGAAGAGGTGGAGGTCACCAGGGCGGTGAGAGGGGGGACAATTGTTTCCTGGCAGAGATGACGGCAACGTCAGTCGATGTCTTAGCCTCCATCAACCTCGAGGACGACTGGATAGTGGATTCCGGTTGCGGGCATCATCTCACTGGAGATATGTCGAAGTTTGCCTCCTCAGCAGCATATGAAGGATCGGATGCTATCATCACTGCGGATGATACGGTGCATCCAGTGGAGCGAGAAGGGAAGGTGTCCCTTGGGAGTAGAGAGAAGCCAGTGACACTGAAGAGTGTCTATCACGTGCCTGGCATGAAGAAGAACCTCTTCTCAGTGGCGAACGCCGTGGATGCTGGATACCACGTGCTGTTTGGACCAAAGGAGGTGAAGTTCTTGAAGAACCTATCGTCTGTCGATGCTGACGTCACGCTCACCGGGAGAAGGGTGAAGGACTTGTATGTTCTGTCTGCAAGTGCCTACGTGGACAAGCTGAAGACAAACGACAGCGCTGTGATCTGGCATGAGAGGCTAGGTCATGTGGGGATGGACAAGTTGAAGATGATGGCGGCAAAGGGCCTAGTGAGTGGTCTGCCTCATCTCTCTTCCTACGACGACGACCATGTGTGCGACGGATGCCAATATGGAAAGTCACATCGACTTCCATTTGACAAATCGGAGACCAGATGTAGGGCACCTCTTGAGTGCATACATGCTGATGTTATGGGGCCGTGCGCCACCCTTACTTATGGAGGCAATAAGTATGCGCTGGTTCTGGTGGATGACTACACCCGCTATACGTGGGTATACTTTCTGAAAGAGAAATCAGAAGTCTTCAACAAGTTCCTCGAGTGGAAGGAACTTGTGGAGGGGAGGCTGAACCGCAGAGTCAAGAAGCTGAGGAGCGACAATGGAGGGGAGTTTACCTCCAATGAGTTTGCTTCTTTCTGCAGGAGGTTCGGCATTCGGCGGGAGCTCTCCTGCGCTCACACCCCGCAGCAGAATGGGGTGGCAGAGAGGAAGATCCGCCATCTGGTGGAGACTACCAGGAGTTGGCTACATGCCAAGAGCATTCCCAAGGCCTTATGGGCGGAGGGAATGACATGTGCTACTCATGTGATCAACAGGCTGCCTCTGAGTCCTAACAGGATGGTGTCTCCACACCAGCTCATGTTCGGGGAGAAGCCTAATGTGGGTCACATGAAGGTGTTCGGTTCTACCTGCTTCGTGCACGTCCCGGACGCTCAGAGAACAAAGTTGGAGCCGAAGGCGAGGAAGTGTATCTTCATCGGCTACGATGAGCGGAAGAAGGGGTGGAAGTGCATGGATCCGCAGACTCACAGGTTCGTCGTCTCGCGCGACGTTGTGTTTGACGAACTGGTCTCATACCAGGGAGTCTCTTCTGTGGAGCTGCCGGAGAGTGGAGAAGCTAGCAGGGAAGAGGAGTGGGTCGCTGAGGACCCTACTGTGGAGTTGGAGTTATCTCCAATTGCTCCCTCGCCATCTGGCTCAGGAGGAGCTTCTGGCTCAGGGGGAGCTGCGAACTCAAGAAGCAGGGAGAGCACCGCTTCAGGAGGAGTTCAGAGAGGAGCTCAGAGAGGAGCTCAAGCAGAGGAGTCTACCGGAGTGGTAGATAGTGGCCAAGCCTTGAGGAGGTCGAAGAGGACGATCGCCCCGCCTGCTCGTTATAAGGAGGGGAACTTCGTGAGTCTGGTTTCCTGCTTCTTCGCAGGACCACTCGATGAGAGGGAACCTGCCTGCTTTGAGGATGCAGCTGACATCAAGGAGTGGGACGAGGCCATGGAGGAAGAGATGGAGGCCCTGAAGAAGAACGAGACATGGGACCTGGTTCCCATGGTGGAGGGCATCAAACCTGTCACCTGCAAGTGGGTGTACAAGGTGAAGAAGAGGGCTGATGGAGAAGTGGAGCGGTACAAGGCGAGGCTTGTCGCTCGAGGCTTCTCACAGACCTACGGAGAGGACTACAAGGAGACCTTCAGTCCTGTAGCGAAGATGACGTCGGTGAGGACGATCATCGCTTTGGCAGCGTGCCGAGGTTGGAAGCTATGGCAGCTGGACGTGAAGAACGCTTTCCTATACGGAGAGATCGACAAAGACATATTCATGGTGCAACCACCTGGATACGTGTCCAAGTCCCAGCCGTGTCACGTCTGAAAGCTGAAGAAGGCCCTCTATGGTCTGAAACAGGCGCCGAGAGCCTGGTATGGAAAGATTGCGGAGTACCTGCAGTTCTGCGGCTACGATGCCTCAGATTCAGACTCCAGCATGTTCGTGAAGAAAGATGGAGGTCTTCACGTGCTAGTGCTGCTATACGTCGACGACATGATCGTGACAGGGAACAACCCTGAGGAGGTCGCGGCGCTGAGAGAGCAGCTTTCCATACGCTTTGAGATGAAGGATCTTGGTGAACTGCACCATTTCCTTGGCCTCCAAGTAGAGAAGAGAAGAGGCGGACTGGATGTTTCCCAGAGGGCGTATGCCGAGAGGATCGTCGAAAGATTCGGCATGAAAGAAGGGAAGAGCAGTTCCGTTCCTCTGGAGGCGGGGTTGAAGCTTCGGAAGGAAGAAGGGAGGATTCTTCCTGATCCGAAGATCTTTCGGGCTCTGGTAGGGAGTCTTATATACTTGACTATCACAAGGCCGGACATCGCCTTTGCTGTCGGCCGAGTTAGTCGGTATATGCAGGAGCCGCGGAAGCCTCATCTGGAGGCAGCCAAGGGGATTCTGAAGTACGTGAAGGGCACCCTTGAGATGGGGTTGTCCTATGAAGAGAAGTCTGACTTCAAGCTGCATGGGTACACAGATGCAGACTATGGAGGTGACGCTGATGATCGCAAGTCGACATCAGGGTATGTGTTCTTGTGTGGAGCAGCTGCTATCTCGTGGTGTAGCAAGAAGCAGGACTCCATTTCCCTTTCTACCACGGAGGCCGAGTACAAGGCATCGTCCTTAGCAGCTCAGGAGTGTGTCTGGCTAAGGAGACTAGTGGAGGATGTGGATGAGGAGGTCAGCGGACCTACTGTGCTTCGCGGGGACAATGAGAGTGCATTGAAACTGGTAACCAATCCAGTATGCCATGCAAGAACCAAGCACATGGAGATCGAGCATCACTTCATCAGAGAGAAAGTGCTGGGTGGCTTGATCACTGTGGAGCATGTGCGGAGCGAAGATAACCTTGCGGACATATTCACAAAGCCCCTATCAGCGGGGCCGTTCCGGAGGCTTCGCTCGTTGCTTGGAGTTGTTCCCGGAGCTCACTTCAAGGGGGAGTGTTAGGTTTGTGAAGTGAGTATATGCTGTGAAGGTGGCGACTATCCAGGTGGCGACTATCCAGTGGCGAGTATCTCCTACTTACCCCCCCTTGAGTTTGCCTATAAATAGAGGGGTACCCCCCCCCCCCCCCCCTAAACACACCCCTTCTGACAGTGACGAGTATATACTCTGAGAGTGACGAGTATAGCCATCAGAAGTGGCGAGTATCATCAACTCTGAGCGAGTTAGAGATACTAGAGTGCTACCTGGCGAGTATCGGGGATGAGTATCGGTGACGAGTATCGGTGGCGAGTATCGGTGACGAGTATCGGTGACGAGTATCGGTGACGAGTATCGGTGGCGAGTATCCGTGACGAGTATCCGTGACGAGTATCCGCGACGAGTATCACCAGCGCGGTGTGCTCGGGAGGAGAAGCGGACCTTGTCCGTGACCAAGTTCTTTACTACTATTGGCTGTTGTGATTCAAGTTGGATGCAACTTGTATTCAGCCGTGTTCTGTTGTAATCTTGTTGCCAAGTATATATTACAGCTGTGTTTGTTCTGTTTTGGTATCCTTGATTGGTAGCACACAAAAATTTTAACAGTGCACTTCAATTTTAAGTAAATCTAGATCTTATTTTCTTCCCAAAAAACAGCTAGGTGCACACATTTGAGTGCACTACAACCGTTCCGCCTCCCCCCCCCAGTCCGCGACTTCGTTTCCTAGGGTTCCCTCATCTGCGATCGATCACCCCCTCTCTTGTCCGGCGATGATCCTCACTTCGTGGACATTCGACCCTTCGTCGCTTCTCCCGGACGACATTCGAACCCTTCGTCGCTTCTCCCATCTCCGCTTCCGCCGCCTCTCCCAGACGCCTTCTCCTGTCTTTTTCATCGGCGCCAGCGCTTTCCCCTTCGCAGAACTTGGTAAGCCTCATTCCCTCTGGTATTTGGTCTTCCTTATTATTTCTTGTTGATCCGAATGTTTGTGTCGATCCATTGCTTGTTTTTTTTAATCTGTAGATCTTGAGATCCGGTAGAACTTGGAGCTGTAGATCATCAAACTATGCAGAATTCTGAAGTTGTGCATTCTGCTTGTGGTTTTAAACATTCTGTTCATATAGTTAATATTATTTGCAAGGGCCATTTCTTAGAATTTGTTAGTTTTGCCTACTTGATAATTTATGTTCATTATTTGTCAAAAATAGAAGGCAGTGCTGTGATTTATGCTTTATATTATAGACTTCTGCTTGATACTGTTTACTCGGACACTATGTTTATAGCTTTAACCCGGCTTTATGGACTACAAACTCTGTGGATTTGCAAATGGAATAATGTAGATGCCTGCTCCTATATGATTAATTATGGCTGCACATTCGGTTTTTGTAATCGTGTTTTATTTGCTCTGATTTCCATAACTACATCATTCACTGTAATCCAAGCCAGATTGCATGAGTTAAATGTTATAATATTGTTGCTGTAATTTATGTTGTCTCTTCTATTAACCCTCTAATTGGCAATATTATGATGTGATTCAATGGAATTTAAAGTTATCCTAGTTGGTTTGTGGTTAACAAAAATGCGGTGCCCCTAACAATTATGTGTGCCCTTATCATAGTGCGGTGCTTTTAACAAAAAAGTGCACCTAGCCAAAATAGTAGTGCACTTAACAATTCCCTAAATTTAATGCCTCCGTCAGCGTTCTTGTTTATGTCATTCCGATGATCATTGACATTTTTATTACTCAAGACTCGGATCCATAAGATAAATCTTACGCTTTCACAACCCGAAAATTTTAAGAATACGTAAATGTATTATGTTTGCATTTGCGAATTTTAAGAAACTACTAAACTACATAAAAAAACTCTTACAAAAGAAATTTAGATTTCACGATGTTACGGACGATCAAGGAAAGAAAGATAAAAACTTAGAATCACGCAAAACAAAAGAAGATCACGCGACTCTCCCAAAAGTCAGGTTACATCCATGAACAACGACAAATCGTCCGTACGAAGAATAAGGGTATCGATAGAAGCAACAATAAAGAACTATATGCTTAGCTAATCGAGTTTATGCATCATTTTGTAGTACATGTGAATTTCCCAAAACACACAACAAAAAATTCCAAAACAAACTCAAAAATAATGCACCGCGATGACCAAGCAGATCACGATCCAAAATATCTCGCGCATGATTTGAAAAAAAAACATGAAACTTCTAAAAATATCTTATAAAAATGAAGCAATATTACCTAAACAGCACTATTTATAGCACAAAAAATTACTTAATGGTTCAAAACCCTAAAATCATGATCCAAAATATCTCGCACCTGATTTGAAAAAAAAAACTACGAAACTTCTAAAGATATCTTATAAAAATGAAACAATATTACCTAAACAACAACACTAATCATAGCACAAAATTATTTAATAGTTCAAAACCCTAAACCCTAAAACCCTAAAATCACGATCGAAAATATCCGCACATCAACAACAACAACAACAACAACATCATAACCCATATAGTCCCCAATCATTGGGGGTATGGGCGGGGGAAGATTGGAAACAGACCTAACCTTTGGCACTATGCACAAAGTGGCTTCTCTCAGAGGAGAAAGACCTAACCTTTGACAATAAATGCACAAAGTGGCTGCTCACAGAGTACCACTGAAATAGTGGCCCCCTATACCGTCGCGTTTGCTGCGGAATCATGCCCTCAAATCAAAGCCAAAGACATCAGAGAGGGCAGACCCAAGAATCCATTTTGATTTATGTGCACATAACCATGCTTCCTTCATTCAGCATCCAGAGCATTGGTGAAGCACAATAAAAATATCCGCACATGATTTGAAAAAAAAAAATAGATGAAACTTCTAAAGATATCTTATAAAAGTGAAACAATATTACATAAACAATACTATTTATAGCACACAAATTACTTAATGGTGTTTATGGGAGAAATGCATCAAATGAAGATTACCTTGTATGGGTGCAGAAGGCCCATGCAAATCTGAACACGGCGTCGTTGTCCATCCGAAACTTTATGCATCCTCCACCGTAGATCAATATCAAGCAGGTCGATCAATTTCTCTCTCCTAAGAGGATCAGCCCCTTCAACTGTGAAAAATCACACAAAAAAGGGAGTTGTTATAGGCAAACCAAGATCGGCTATTAGCAGGTGAAAAAAACCCTGTTTTTTTTAAAATAAGGTCTATTTGAAGCGCTGGTTTTCGTTTTAAGCAAACCAATCTACCCGACAGAACGACGCTTGCGCTGGTTCATTTTCGCGATTCTAGGGTTCGCTCCCCTTCGGAAGAGGCGATTCGCCGGACTGTGTCCTCTACAGTCTTCACCAACTGCCACGTCGACGCTCTTGCTTCTTCCTGCCCTAATTCATGTGCTCTCCACCAACTGCCCTCGATTGCAGGTTTGAGGTTGTCGGGCGCCGTTTCCTTGCATTGCCGCTTGAGGTCTGCATTCGCCATTACCTGGAGGTAAGAATGTGGTGTTCACTGTGGTGTTCTGTTACGGATGGCGACGAGGGCAGCGAAGGGGAAGGGCGCCCACCGGTGTGGCACGTCTATCGAAGGAGGGAACGCGACACGCGCGCCGAAGCATGAGAGCGGCGTCGCATTTATCTTTGTATTTTGCATCGCATTATGTCTTTTCTTATTTTGGCACCAGGTAGTATTTAAAGTTAAACCCGGGGGAACCCTTGTATTGGTTTATGCTAAGTATTATTCTGATTTGGAGTTTCTTCTATTGCCTCTCTCTCCCCTTCCTCTCTCCCTCCTTCCCCTCCCCCCTCTTCTGGAACCTTAGTCTAACAAGTGGTCCGACCTACCCTCTTCCGGCCGCGGTTTCCGCCGCCCGAAGTCGATGCAGCCCCGCTGCCGAGTTTCCGCTCAGCCGCCCTCGTCCTTCCGCCCGATCGTGGCGTTCCTGCGCTCCCAGCGACGCCCGCCCCGCCCACCGCCATTCGCGAAATCGGTTCCCAGCGCCGATCGCTCGCCCTGTCCCAGCGACGATCGCTCGCCGGTTCTCCAGCCCCGCTCCCAGCGACGCCCGCCCGCCCGATCGCTCGCCCTGTCCGCTTCCCCAGCGCCGATCGCCCCGCCCGGCCGTCTTCCTCGCCCCTTTCGGTCTCGGGTGTGCATGTCCCGCCGTTCCCTCCGTCTAATGGGCAACCCGGACTCCACGCCTTCTCTTCCGGCCTCCGACCCGGCAATCCTTCGCCGGCTGGCCGATCATGATGCCTCCATCGCCTCCCTCCAAGCCCTCGTCCTCCGCATGGACTCCAAACTCGACACCATTCTTGCCGAACAGCCCTCTCCTTCCGCCACCTCCAACGCCGAGGCCCCCTCCATCTTGGGCACCCCCCCGGACCTCGCTACGGCCACCCTTAGTCCGGTCCCCACCATTCCTGGCAGCCCCCGAGCCCTTGAGGTGCCCCCTTTCAATGGCACCGACCCGTTGGGGTGGATTGCCCGTGCGGAGCAATTCTTCGAACTCCAACAAACGCCCGACCACCTCAAAGTTAGCACCGTCATGATTGGCATGGAAGGTTCCGCCCTCCATTGGGTCCGATGGCTCCGCCAAACCACGCCGACCTTGCAATGGTCTACCCTCCAACAAAATCTCATCAGTCGGTACGACCCTCGCTACTCCGGCTCCGCCGTGGAGCGGCTTTGCGGCATCCATCAGACGGGCTCCCTCGACGACTACTCCGATGAGTTCATCGCCCTCGCCACCCACGTTCCCGGCCTCCCGCCGGATCACTACCTCAGTTTCTTTCTGCATGAGTTGCGGCCGCACATCCGGGCACGGGTCCGCACACACAATCCTCCCTCCTTGACGGAGGCCATGGACCTTGCCCGCTTGGTTGAAGCGGAATTCCATACTTGGCCACCTGAGCCGGGCCGGCCTCCTCCCGCCGCCGCGCTGCGGCCGGCACCTCGCCCTCCACCTTTCCCTCGCCCTCCACCGTTGGAGCCTCCACCCGGACAGGGCCGGGCAGCACCGCCGCCATGTCCTAATCGTCCCCAAACTCATCCATGGCTCTCCAACCAGGAGTACCATGACCTGCGCAATAAGGGTCTCTGCTTCCGGTGCAAGCAGCCCTACACTCCCACACATGACTGCTCGCTCAAGACCCTTCAGCTCCACATCGGCGAGGAGGAACCGGAGGTTACATTGGCTGATTTCGAGGCTCTGGAGGTCGACAACACCACCGAGGATCCGCCGGCGGCCACCTTTCACCGTCTGGACCTTCCCTTCTTTGCAGTCGGCGGGATTTCCGGCCCTCAGACGATGAAACTGCGGGGCACTCTTCTTGGGACCTCCGTGGTCGTGATGATCGACAGTTGTGCCAACCACAACTTCATTTCTCAGCTTCTCGTGGATCGTTTGGCCCTTCCAGTTCACGCCGCCGACCGCTTCTCAGTCTGCCTGGGGGATGGCCACCGCTGGGCTACGGGGGGCCTTTGTGCAGGTCTGACGCTCACGCTGGGTCAGAGCCCTTTCCAGGCCGATTTTTACGCCTTCCCACTTGGCGGGGTGGATATCATCCTGGGCGTGGCGTGGCTCCGGACGCTCGGAGACGTCAACGTCAACTGGAACCGCATGACGATGCGCTTCCTCTGCGGGGGCACACCATGTATCCTTCAAGGCGAGGCTTCCCTTCTCCGTCGTGCCGTCTCTCTCCAGTCATTGCAGAAATCCTCCGAGGTGGAGTGGGCGGCCGCCTTGTGGCACATAGCGGACACGGCCGACCTACCACCTCCTCCGGCCCCGGCCGTGCGGGCGATCCTGGACAGCTTCTCCGATGTTTTCGCCGATGGGACCCGTCTGCCCCCGCCGCGGCCTACTGATCATCACATTCCGTTACGGGCGGGAGTGACCGCCATTTCCGTCCGCCCGTATCGCTACGGCCACGACCAAAATGGCGAGATCGAGGCGCTTGTCCGCGACATGCTCTCCGCAGGCATCATCCGTCCCAGCGCCGGCCCGTTCTCGAGCCCCGTTCTACTGGTCCGCAAAAAAGACGGGAGTTGGCGTTTCTGTGTGGATTACCGTGAGCTCAACAAGGCCACGGTTCCCGACAAGTACCCGATTCCCGTTATTCAGGAGCTTTTGGATGAGCTGCGGGGAGCGGTCTTCTTCTCCAAGCTGGACCTGAGGTCCGGCTACCACCAGATACTGGTCCGCGAGGAGGATGTGCCGAAGACGGCGTTCCGCACCCACGACGGCCATTATGAGTTCCTCGTTATGCCGTTTGGCCTAACGAACGCCCCTGCCACCTTCCAGGCCACCATGAACGATCTGTTCCGACCGTTTCTGCGCAGGTACATCTTGGTTTTCTTCGATGATATTCTTGTATACAGCTCATCCTGGCAGGCTCATCTGGACCACCTCTGCTCCACCCTCACCACCCTCCGGGAGAACGCCTTCCGCGTGAATCCCAAGAAGTGCGTGTTTGGCCAGACGGAGATCAGTTATCTGGGACATACTATCTCGGCCAACGGAGTGGCCATGGATCAGGAGAAGGTACAGGCCGTACTTCAGTGGCCCACTCCTCGCTCCATCCGCGACGTCCGCGGATTCTTGGGCCTCACCGACTATTATCGCCGGTTCATCCGGGACTACGACAAGATGGCAAAGCCGCTCTCTGAGCTGTTGAAGAAGGAGGAGGTTGGGAGATTCCAGTGGACCCTCCGAGCCGACAGCGCTTTTCGGGCCCTTCAGCGGGCTTTGAGTACCGCCCCCGTCCTCGCCATGCCAGATTTTTCGCAGCCATTTGTGGTGGACTGCGACGCATCCGGCTCCGGAGTCGGTGCGGTTTTGATGCAGACCGGGTAGCTGGTAGCCTATTTCAGCCGGACATTTGCCCCCACCATTCGCCCCCGCTCCGCCTACGAGTCAGAGTTAATGGCCCTGGTCCTCGCTGTCCAGCATTGGCGACCATACCTGCTGGGCCGCCGCTTCACCGTCCGGATGGACCACCATAGTCTTCTCTACTTGCTCCACCAGAAGATCGCTACTCCAGCACAGCAGGTCTGGGTGGCCAAGCTCCCGGGATACGACTTCGACATTGAGTTTCGGGCCGGTGCGGCCAACCGTGCAGCCGACGCTCTGTCTCGTCACCCGCAGACGGCCCTCTTGGCGTCCATTTCACGTCCGTATTGGGAGGAGGCCGATACAGTGCAGCGGGAGGTGGCCGCTGACCCCACCCTCCAGACGATCGTGCAAACCCTCCGGGCCAACCCGACGTCCCGCCCACCATACCACCTCGTGGGGGACCGTCTCTACTACCGACAGCGCCTCGTGATTTCCGCATCGTCCCAGCTGATTCCACGCCTACTCGTTGAGTATCATGCCACTCCGGAAGGGGGCACGCAGGCGCTTTTCGGACGTACCGCCGCATCGCGGCCTCACTATACTGGCCCGGCATGTTTCAGCAGGTCAAGGCCTTCGTCGCAGCCTGTCTCTCGTGCCAACGGGCCAAGTACGAGGCCACTTTTCCTGGGGGTCTCCTCCAGCCACTCCCCACCCCCTCTCTGATATGGGAGGACATCTCCATGGACTTCATCTCCCGCCTGCCCCGCTCCAAGACTTGGGACTGCATTTTGGTGGTAGTGGACCGTTTATCCAAGTACGCGCACTTCATTCCGCTTCGCCATCCGTTCACAGCTCCCCTCGTCGCCGCAGCTTTTGTCGATGGCGTCGTCCGCCTGCATGGGATTCCGCGTTCGATCGTCAGCGACCGCGATCCGCTATTCCTTAGTGCCTTCTGGCAGGCCCTCTTCAGGATGCAGGGGACTCAGTTACGCATGAGCACAACGTACCATCCGCAGACAGATGGCCAATCGGAGGTCATGAATCGGTGCCTCGAAACCTACCTGCGGTGCTTCGTGTGCGACCACCCGCGAGCATGGGCGGAGTGGCTATCCTGGGCGGAGTACTCTTTCAACACCTCTTTCCACTCCGACACCGGCACTACCACTTTCGAGGCCGTTTACGGGCGGCCCCTCCGGTCTTGAGCCGCACCCTTCCGGGGGAGTGCGTGGTGGCCGCGGTCGACATTCTGCTCCGAGACTGAGATTCCATACTCCAGCAGCTACGCCAGCACCTTCAGCGCGCCCAGGACCGGATGACAGCCGCGGCCAACCGCCGACGACGGGATGTTCAGTTCAGCGAGGGGGACTCCGTCTTCCTCAAGTTACGACCTCACCGCCAGGTCTCGGCTTCTTCGCGGTCCCACTCCAAGTTGGCGGCCAAATTCTATGGCCCCTTCGAGATCCTCGCCCGAGTTGGCACTCAGGCCTACCGCCTCCGCCTATCTCCTGAGAGCCGGATCCACCCGGTATTCCACGTATTGCAGCTAAAGCGGGTGATTGGCGATCATCCTGTTGAGGGGGCACTTCCACCACCGGACCCAGGCACTATTCCGCCAGCAGCCCACCCCCAGCGCGTCATCGATACTCGCACGTTACAGCGAGGAGACCAAGCAGTGGAGCAGGTTTTGGTTCTGTGGCGCGATCTCCCGGACTCAGAGGCCACGTGGGTCGACCAGACCGAGCAGCAGCAGCAGTTTCCGGACCTTTGCCTTGGGGACAAGGCAAATTTCCCAGCGGGCGGCATTGTTACGGATGGCGACGAGGGCAGCGAAGGGGAAGGGCGCCCACCGGTGTGGCGCGTCTATCGAAGGAGGGAACGCGACACGCGCGCCGAAGCATGAGAGCGGCGTCGCATTTATCTTTGTATTTTGCATCGCATTATGTCTTTTCTTATTTTGGCACCGGGTAGTATTTAAACCCGGGGGAACCCTTGTATTGGTTTATGCTAAGTATTATTCTGATTTGGAGTTTCTTCTCTTGCCTCTCTCTCCCCTTCCTCTCTCCCTCCTTCCCCTCCCCCCTCTTCTGGAACCCTAGTCTAACATGTTCCTTAACAAATTTTTTTCTTCCTTTGGTGTTCCTATGGTGTTCTTGTGGTGTTCCTGTGGTGTTCACTGTGGTGTTCCTGTGGTGTTCACTGTGGTGTTTCTAACCTAAACAGGGATTAAACTATCGTTGCACATTATTTAGCTTGATATCACCCTCTTGCATAATGGTTGTTGAGGAGGAGTGCAAAAATTCTCTTGGGTTAAGATAATATGCATTTTTTTTGTACGATTTTGCAAGTGTGTTTGAGCTTTTCTCTTAAAAGTTCATTGCATTTTTTCAGCTTACAAGTCAATGTTGGGTCTCACTTTCAAACTGATATCATATTTCTTTCACGTGAACAACTAGTTGATTGGGTGCGTAATGTTGCTAAATCTCTTAGTTTTGCCATTACTATTCAAGGTTCTGAAAAATTAAGTGGTGGTAAAAGTAGACCACGTGTATTACTGGGTTGCGATAGAGGTGGATTTTATCGTACTAACCAATGAGATTTGGTGGGTCAAAAAAAATGTAAGGAAAACAACATCTAAGCGATATGGTTGCCTTTTTTTGTTGAATGTTGATAGGGCAAAAAGAAGCATTATGTGAAGAGTGGAAACTTGAAGTTAAGTGTGGAACACATAATCACGAGGTGGTACATATAGAAGCTCATGCTAGTGCCGGAAGATTAAATATGGAGGAACAAAAAATAGTGCAAGACATGTACGCATCTAATGTGAAACCCAGACAAATTCTTTCCACTCTTAAAAAGAGAGATCCAAGTAATAGTTCAGTCATGAGAGCTATATACAATGAGAGATTAAGATTGCATAACAAAGAATTAAAAGGTGGTACACCAATACAGTTTCTATACAAATGTATATGTGAAACAGGTTATATCAGTTTTAGCAAGGTGAATGAGGCGACACACAATTTAGAGAGCTTGTTCTTTGCCCATCCAACTGCAATTTGTCTTAGCAAAATATTTTCAAATATGTTTTTGCTCGATTGCACCTACAAGACGAATAGGTTTCAGCTCCCTTTATTGTCAATTGTTGGAATGACAGCAACTCAACAAACATTTTTCTCCGCATTTGTATTTCTATCAGATGAAACCGAGAGCAGTTATAGGTGGGCACTTGATCATTTCAAAAGACGGTGATTATCTATACTAATATATAAAGATATCCTCATATGGTGTAATGGTGTGGACCATCAAAGCAATCATAGCCCTCCATTCAATCATCTATTCTCTTTATTTTTATTGCCCAAAAGAAATAAAAATTCCT
Source organism: Dactylorhiza incarnata (assembly GCA_033032865.1). Classification (NCBI taxonomy): domain Eukaryota; kingdom Viridiplantae; phylum Streptophyta; class Magnoliopsida; order Asparagales; family Orchidaceae; genus Dactylorhiza; species Dactylorhiza incarnata. The sequence continues at coordinate 395,842 of JAWHQI010000219.1, forward strand.
CCCTCCTCACGACGCTCCTCAACCCCGTATTCTCACACGAAACCTGCTGCTCAATCCGACTTATTTCTCATCCAATATACTTATTTAGAGCTTCCTCCTTCCCCGATCTATATATATATGAATGAGTCGGGGGCTCCCGCGCGGCCAATGACAGTACCCCGGCCGTGATAATGACGACACTCCCGCCAGTCGCTTCCCCCGAGGGCAGTCGTGTCGGGGGACTGCGAATGGCGGGAGTGTCGTTGCACCCGTTCACTTTTACTCGTGTGTGCAGAGGGACCTTGGACAAAATTAATAAGATAAGCATACCCTTGGGCAAAATTAATAAGATAAGCATACCTCCAAATATCATGTGCTCTGCTGAGAAATCACCTTGGAGTGGAACATCACCCTGAAAGTTGGAAAAAGAAGAAGAGGAAGTTACGTTTACGAATACAAATACAAAGACTTTTTAACACATTCTTAAATCGGTTGATTGAGTGTATATGATTGAGTTTTTGTTAATGGATAATCGAGGGAGAATGGCCGGGAAAAAGAATAGAATATATTCATTAATATACACATCTCGAACGAGAGAATGGCCAGGAAAAAGAAGTCACTTTTTTGCTTAGGTATCGTTTGGCGCAGCGTGTTTACTCTGGTGAGTTCGGACAAAATGCCACCGTCTGACAACGGTTATGACCGCCGCCAAGAAAAGAAAATTAGTTTTGAACATAAAAGTGGATGAAATTCCTTAGATGAGTCCGGGCGTTCACGAAAAGACGGTTCATAACCGCCGCGTTCACGACCGCCACCGCCGTGCCAAACAGAGTCTTAGTCTAATAAGGTAATCATTCCCAATCTTCTTGATGAGGAGGAAAATAAGAGCAAAAAAATTCAATTTCAATTCTTCTCAAATACTGGTAATAGAGAATAGAGAATAGTATTCCAAATTCAATACTTACTGGACTTGTTTATATATTTTATCTTTTTTATTGGTACTTAAAAATATGTGCTTGCAAGTTATCAAAAACCAGATCACTTAGCAAATTATAATGCAACGAGTTTAGTTCATGAGATCCATCTACCTAGAACTAGGGCTATTCACAATACAAACAGTTCGTGAGTAGTGCGAGAATCGGATCGAAAAGATTTGACTCAAGCTCGATTTTTTCGAATCCCAATCTGAGTTTGGATCGGTTAGTGGTCTTCCGACTCCGAACATTAAGGTCTCAATTCGTCAGATTCACGAATAGTTCACGAATCATTATTATATATTTAAATATATTTTTTTATCATCTAGTATTTTAGTAATTATTTTTTGATAAAACTGAATCGCGCATAATCTGACTCCGAATCCGAATTCAAATACAACATTTTAACACGAATCCGATTTAGAATATCAATACAAATAATCGAACGAATCTGAAGACCTACAATATATTACATATTCGAATTTGATTGAAATAATATCTAAAATGATTTGATTTGTGAACACACATACTTAGAATATAGCCCCTTGAATTTAAGGAACACACACATTCCTTCTTAGCGCCCCCAAATCCTTCAGGTATAGCCCCTTGAATTTAAGGAATTTTGGCCTCATCTGGACCGAAAATACCCCTTAAATTTAAGTCTGGGGTGCAAAGTGCAAAATAAATGCAAATTGGGGGTGCAAAATGTCATATTTAAAATTTCAGAGTGCAAAATGCTAAATAGAAGCAAATGAGGGATGCAATGTGCCAAAAAGCCTGCTACATAAGATAGGAACTTATGAGAACTCACAGCGGAACCGACAGTTTTGCTCCAAGATTCTCCCAAGTAAGCAAGGTCTCCACTGCAGACAAGGCGTGTATCATGGAAAGCAGAAGAATTAAGGACTCGGACTACATCCTTTCCTCCTACCATATGTTTTCCTGCCAATATCTTCAGCAAAGTAGTCTTGCCTGTACTATGCATAAAAATAATGGATTAATAAGATACAAATTAGGAGTAGAAAACACATTTGTTTTCTCAATAAAATGATCTCCAACAGGAAATATATGCATCAAGTGAGTAATATGAAAAAATTGTCCACATAATAGACAAATGTGAATAATGAGATTTTCTGGATATTTGGTAGCTCAATCACTGCATATAACCAAATTACCTGGAGAGAGTCTAGAACTGATTGTGTGGTCGATCTTCCTTTTGTTTCTACCCTTAGGCTCCGTTTGGCACGACGGTGGCGGTCGTGAATGCGGTGGTAAAACCGTCATTCGTGAACGGGCACCTAAGGAACTTCATCCACTTTTATGTTCAAGTGAATGAAGTTCCTTAGGTGGGTGTTCATGAATGACGGTTTTACTACCGTGTTCAGGACCACCACCACTGTACCAAACAGAGTCTTAAGCCTTATTTGGAAGAGTGATGGGAGAGTAGTGGCGGTTGTGAACGTAGTTGTGAAAAATATAAATGGCATTTGGATGTATGTGAACGTAGTTATGAAAAATATAAGTGACATTTGAATATAGGTGATCACGAACAGTATTTTCTCAAAATGATTTTAGGCCAAAAAGCTGTCACAGTCATGTAAGTGTGGTCAAATTTTGGCGGCCGTGAAAGCCCAAGGCCCAGAAAGTAAAATTTAGGCCAAAAAAGAAGTTACAAAAATTCAAAATGCAAAAACTGCCACCAGACCCACCGCTGTGTTTACTACCATAATTTCACACCTCAAACGTAGCGGCTATCCCAAACAAAGCCTATTTTTCATTTTTATCATTTGTATTTTATGTTGTTTTCTGTAATTGGTTCTGGATTTTGCATTTCTCAATCTCCGCCTCGTGTTGACCGCCGGTGACGAGCCAATAGCAGTAAAATATCTCCATCAGTTGTTTGAGCCCTTCTATGTAAATTACTCATTAGGATAACCTGAAATTTTGATTCACTGGTACATCTACAAATGAGCCAGAAAGTAATGTAAAATTGAGCATGCATGATATTTATTGATGAAAGAGAAAGCTCATATTGTTACTTTGAGTTCTCTTCAATAGGGAACATCAAACCCTAACAAGAGAATTTAGAATAATTTCTTACTCTTTTTTTATTACATGGTCCTAAGGCTCCTCAGACGTCATTTTACAAACAAGCCCCGACAAGTAGGCTAATCCAAAATTACCCAACCACAGTAAGATGTAGCGAAATATAAATTATAATAAAAACACTAGTTAGATAATTGTGATTTGGTCATTCCGACTGCAACCATAATACCTTCTCTACTTCAATGTCCTGCCCTCCCGACCGATCACTACTCTTTCTCCATCATCGAAAATGTTGGGCTACATTGACTTCCCCTCCAAAATTGCTAGGCAAGTTTATTACAAGTACACTTGCCCAATACTTAGGCTAGGCTCATGATTTTGTGCCATCGTTTTGGTATTCAAGTGGGTATTTGCACACCTAGTAAATCATGGGGAAAGGAGGAGCATCCAATGGAAGCATATCTGCTATATTGTTTATTCTCCCACATTTAAGAAGTAAAAACCTCCTCAAGAACATCAAATTGTATTATTCTTACCATTAATTCTTCTAATAGATAATGCCTCACCATAATCCTCCTTCAACTCTCACATCATTTGCCACAGTTTTCAGTTTCTAGCTGCAAGCGACTTCCAGTACCATTGGTTCCACCACCACCACCTCAAGTCATCTTTCACCACCTCCCAGGGGTGGATCCAGGAATTTCAACAAGGGGAGGCCCAACATCGTCTGTCTCTGAGCAAAAGGAAATTTGAACGTCTTCATCTTACCGGAGCCGTTTCTCCCTCATCCGACCACCATTTTTGAGATGTAAGTAGTCGAAATCCAAATCCACCATCTATTTTGTAAAAACTTTGGGGGCGCACGGGCCCCAGACCGCCCCTAGATCCACCCCCTTTAGATCCGCCCTGCCACCTCGAGTCATCCTTTTCAATATATTAACTCTTAAGAACAATAAAACAAAGAGAACCAAACTAGGCATATCCCATTTATTGGGGGTCAGATTTAAAAAAATACCTCCAATTTGTATGTTAAACCTATTTTTCGCAAATCTCTTTGCAGAACTTCGATACATCTTGTTGGAACACGGTTCTTCCGCATCCCTTTGATTTGAGAATAACAAATCCTACTTGTATTTGATCTTATTTGTCATTGTGTTTTTAGTATGCAGGCTTGCACAGTGATGACACTAGTAGGCGGAATTATTGGTCTGGAACAACTCAAAGCTAAGTATGGAAATTGGTCTAACGCCAGGCGTTAGAACCTAACGCTAGGCGTTAACGCGCAGCTCACCGGGATGATTATGGCAAGGAGGAAGCATTCGTGATTGCAGGGGGAAGTTTAGGAATGATCTGACCTAACGCCAGCGTTAGCCTTAACGCCAACGTTAGAGTTGCCTAAAATAAACAATTCCTAAAGTGCAGAATCTCCTTCCTGTTTTAAAGATCCGAGCCATCAAAACATTACTATACTGGGTCAACGCCCAGCGTTAGCCTTAACGCCGGCGTTAGCTCAAGTTCTATAAATTGGATGATTTCGTCTTCTCCAACTACTGATTGATTAGAGCCATATTCCAGCACTTCAGAAACTCTGAGAGGGCCGTATTTCCAGATCAACACATCTCCCACTCAATTTCAAAAGGAGGAATCGAAGGAGGCTTGGATCCACACGCTAACTCAACGCGAAGAACGCACGCTTGGACTTCAACGATCTTCAGCGATTCTTCGGCGTCTCCTTCAGATTACCTCATAGGGAGTTTTTATATTTGTCTTTTGTATTTGTCCTTTTATTTTATCATTGTAATCGGTTTGTGAATTCGCCTCGTGTTGGCGACTAGGTCTGGGTAGGACTTAGGGAAGAATTCGCTTCGTGTTGGCGACTAGGTCTAGGGAGTAGATCTAGGGGGTGTTCGAGGCCTTTCTGGGGATAGGAAGGCTAGAGCGGCTTGAGGCCGTATCTGGGGAGAGATCGGCTAAAGCCAATCGGTTCGTGGGGATACAAGTCGGTATAGAAAATAAAAAGAGATTTTACTTTATCGCCTATGATTTCTAGCGTCGTAAGAAATCAAGTTTTGTAATCTTATATCTCAAGTTAATAAAATCATGTCACTCATTTATATTACTTGATTTCTTCTTTAAGTTAATCTCGTATCTTTTCTAATATTTTAAAATATAACATAAGTTTTTAAAACTCTTATTCACCCCCCCCCCCCCCTCTAAGGGCGCCTCACGATCCAACACAACTCACCTAGGGTTTACCGCTTGTCCTTCATAATCTCTCATCACTATTTGATCCATCAGTCTAATCAACAGATTCTATACTCTTCATTGTATGTTAAAACACCTCAATCTTTTTTCAGTTATCTCCACTCGGTGCTACTCCAACTAAGATCACCGTTCATTCACAAATTTCTTGCTTTTGTCACGCATCTATTTTAGCATTCTCATTTCCTTTATGCACGACTTAGCTGCAGGCTCCGTTTGGTGGGGCATTTTTGCTCCAGTGAGTTTAGACAAAAACACCACCATCATAGAAATTATGTTTGGCATGACGGCGGTTATGAACGCTACGAAGAAAAGAAAACTAGTTTTGAACATAAAAGTGAATGAAGTTCTTTAGGCGAGGTCGGGCGTTCACGAACGACGGTACCACCGTGCCAAACGGAGCCGCAGCCTCGTCTGGGAGAGCGGTGCCAGTGATTTTGATGAACAATAGATCTCTGGGGAGAATTGAGCTCCCGCTGAGACTTCAAAATGGAGATTTTGGTTATTTTCAACCGCATCGAAGCTCAAAAATACGTTATCCAAACACATCCATTTCTCCGGTGAGGTGAATCAAAAACGTTACCGGAGCAAAAATGGAACACCAAATAGAGCCTATGCGCGATTTCTTCCATACAACATAGTAATTGTAATCTTAATTTATCTTTAAGTCTTCATGATGCCCTCTTATTGAACCCCCCTTGAGACATTTCTTCACTTTAACAACCTAAACATCAAACTATAGGAAATCATGAGACTATTTTCACTTAATGCAAGCTGAAAGCTGATTCCATCTCAAATTAACAAACAATTACTTATTTCGCATGATCTATCGAGCATTTCCAATCCCTCAAGTCAGAGCACAAATCGATCGCTTGAGTCAGTAGTAGTCACAGAAATACCAATGCATCTCTAACCCCTCAAGTCTAGAAAATTGTATAGTTTAGGGTTTAGTTATCTCATCAAATAAACATGAACTTCTCGGTGTAGGGTGAAAATCCGTTTGCAATGGGGATTAGGTTAGAAATGTTTTTCCACGGCAAAAATAATATAAAATATATTTAATCAAGCATAGATTAAGATATTTTATTGTAAGAAGGAGATGTACAAACCAGATCCGTTAGCGCCGATGAGCAGGCAACGAGAACCGGGAGAGATCTGGAGGGTAAAGCTAGCGAAAAGCGGCGGCCGGCCGTCGTACGAGAACTGCATACCCGACACCTGGATCCCGGCGTGCGATTCCGTCATCTCGGCTGATCGCTCCCTCGCCGGAAAGATCGCCGGCCAACCTTTCGTCCGCCGCCAGCAGGTTTCGAAGCGTGCTGTAAATTTAACTGATTCTTCGTCGGTTGGATGCGCGGGCTACAGCGAGCCATGTCATCCAATTTATCTTAGGTGAGTATTTAAAGTGAACTCTGAATTATAAAAACATCGTGGCTCTGTTTGGCGCGGCGGTGGCTGGCGGTGGCGGTGGTGACCGTTGTATTATAACTGATTCTTCGTCGCTTAAGTATTTTAATTTATTTTTATGTTCAAAACTAATAATTTTTTATTGGTAGCGGTGGTGACCGTTGTCATGTCAAACATAGGTTCCGTTTGTGAGGACTTATTTTAACCAACAAATGGTTACAACCGCATGAACCGGATCTTAATTAAGATCCGGTTCATGCGGTCATAACCGCTTGACCGATTAAAATAAGTCCCACCAAACGGAGCCATAAATTCTACGACAGTGGTGTTTTTTTCACTCACCGCACCTAACGAAACCTATATTTGCTAATTTTAAATCAAAATAGAGTGATAATTAAAATTGAGCTCCGGTGGGTAAATTGAGCTCCAGTGAAAAAATTGAGTCTATCTAAGAGTGTAAATTTTTTGTATATATAAAAAATATAAAAAGACGGGATGAGATAACACGGTGGATCCCCTGAGAAATAATCTTTATCACAAAATGGATATTATCCATTTGATCTCAAATGGAGAGGTTCCTGGTAAATGCACAGGAATCCGTCAGAACGGGCGGGCAGGCATGCAACATGTTCTTTCTCTTGCAGCTTAATTGGTGATGAGGACCAGTTTAGAGCTCCCTTATCTATGAGGTCTTGGGTTCAAACCTCAACAAACAGTCATTGGAATTAGCGGATGCGGTCAATCAGATCTGTGGATAGGGGTTGGGGTCACTGGCCTGCAGACTTGTATCGCACCCATAGTAGACCGGGGCGTTACACCTGCTGGACCTCCTCGCCATCGGAGGAGCTCTCTTCCCTCGCGCTCGAGGCGATGGCTAAGCGAGGCGTTCGCCTCGGGACCATAGGAAGTGTGACCGTCTTCTCCGCGCTTACCAAGTGGCGCGATGTGCTTGTACAACCCCGTATTCACCGAGTGGGCCCCCGGACCTGAAAGGAGGGACCAAGGGACAAGAGACGAGCCCCGCGGACCATTCGCCCAAGTCGAGGGAAGCAGCGGACCACAGGGCGAATGTGGTCCCTCCCTCAGAGCACCCGCGCGGCGGTAAGGGATGTTGGCGAATGAAGAGTAGCAATAGGCGAGAAGACTTGCGAGTGGCACCTTCGCGGACCACCCGCCCAGAGCTCAGGAGCGTCCGACGTATGCGGGGGAGCGCCCGACGAGCGTGAGCAGGTTGAGCATCTCGCGTGCGGGCACTCGCCCGGTCAAACGAGGCGAGAGAGGAGTCTGGCGAGTGGTGCTCTCACAGACCACTCGCCCCCAAAGGCTTTTAGGTGGAAACGACCTAAATACCCCTGGTGGGCTGCCAATAACCCTTCAGAACAGCGGAGTTAGGCTGTTAGCAGACCAATCTGGGGTGCGATTAATAAAACCAAAAGGCGGGTTCATGCTATTTGCAGACCAGTCTAGAGAATCTATAAATAGACCCTTAAGGGCACCTTGGAGGAGACAGATCCAGAGAGAGAATCCTCTCCTCCAGGCAGGTTTTGATTGGCTGCTAGTGCCCTCCTAGGTGCCCGGCTGAGCTTTGGTTTGGGAGGGGAAGCTCTCTAAGAACTTCCGGGTGTGTGGCGGGACCTCCTCGCTGCGGCTTTGGGTCTGTTCTAGTTTTCTCATCCACCGTCAGGAGAGTTTGGTGAGAGAGAAGTAAGCGTCGGCTACACCCCCCAGTGGGTCCGAACTCAAGGAGACCAGTTGCCGGTTTCAACATTTTTGGTGCGGTGAGCGTGGACCGTAGCCGGTGAAGGAAAATCTCAAACTGGACTTGATGACAGGAGATGGGGGAAATGGTTCTGACTCAGGCCACTCGCAGCCACCAGCGACAACGGAGTGGCTGGAGATGTTCGAGAGATTCAAACGAGAAGTCCTGCAGACGGTTCTCGCCGGGAGGAGCGAGTGTGAGACCCCAGTAGTTCCCGTGGTCCCGCCCCTGCAGATTGGCGAGAACGCCCCGGGGCAGCGACACGGGAAGGAGGTGCCAGCGGAGGCGAGTGCGCGAGATCTCCCCGGGCGGCAGCTGTTCAACTGCCCGGCGAGTGCGGAGGTGTGCGAGTTGGCCCCGCACGAGGGGACCACTTGCCGAGCAAGAGAAGGGAGCCCCTTCTGCGAGTTGATTCTATCGGCCCCAGTTCCAGAGGGGTTCCGAGGGCCGGAGATGTCCTATTATACCGGCAAGGATGACCCAGTCGTGCATCTGCAATGGTTTGAGGACATGGTCTCAATTCTTCCCATGTCGGACGCCTTTCAATGCTGACTCTTTGCAACCACTCTAAAGGAGAAAGCTAGGGACTGGTTCCACCAGCTCCCCGTGGGTTCCATCTATGCCTTCGACGATCTGCGTCGGAGCTTCCGACTGCGCTTCTCGACGTCAAAGAAGAGAAAGAAAGACGCGGAGGCCCTCTTCAAGAACAAGCAAGGGCAAGGAGAATCACTGGCCCATTACATGGACAAGTTCCAGGAGGAGGTCCACCTCGTGCAGGAAGTGTCGGGGTTCACCCTCCAAATGGCATTCATCGTAGGGTTGCGAGATGGGTTCTTCAAAATGGACCTGAAGAGAAGGCCTCCTCTCTCCTTTGAGGAGTTGATGGAGCGTGCGGCAGAGGAGATAGAAGGGGAGGCAGCCAATCCGGAGTTTTACAGGAGGTTGGCGAAGATAAGCGAGCCCGAGATGAGGCAGCATGAAGGAAGAAGAAGGGAGGAACCCAGGGGCCAGGGGTTCGAAAGGCAGCAGCGGGATTGGAAACGTCAGGGACCCAATAACCGGCTGACCTGGAGGCGTCAGGAGGGACCGGCGAGAGGTCAAGAAGGGGGATACCGAGGAAGGGAGCAGGAGGGGGTCAACCAAGAGTGGAGGCAAGGCCTCAGGCCCCCTCACCCTCCCCGGGAGCAAGCTATGGCGGTAGGCCGAGGAAGAGGAGGAAGAAGGGGAAGAGGTGGAAGAGGGGGCAGGGTGGCATTGCCTTACTGTGACTTCCATCAGGAGGAAGGTCATGCAACGACCACCTGCCCAGAATTCTTGGAGATGAGAGGGAGAGGTCAGCCACGGCGGCAGCAGGCCAGGATCGAGGAAGTGCTCCCAGAGGCGGAGGAGGACAGGTGCGAAGACAGGGCAGACGTAGGAGCCAGGGGAGGGATCAGAGTGATCCACGGAGGGGTCGGAATCGAGGCAACTCACAAGAGGAGATTCCAGGCGATGTACAGGAGAGGCATCGCATCGGCTTCCCAGACCCCACCCCCCTCGGATAAGCTCACCTTCTCGTCAGAAGACATGCCCGACTACGAGGACCCGTTCTGTGACGCCTTGGTGATCCAGACGGCAATAGAAAACTTCACGGTCTCCCGGATCTTGGTGGACAACGGGAGCTCCGTGAATGTCATCTTCAAGAAAGCTTTCGACGCATTGGAGGTGGAAAAGAAAAGGGTGCAGGCCTCTGATGGGCCGTTGTTCGGCTTTTCTGGGGAGAGGAAAGAGGTTGAGGGAGGAGTTGGCCTCCAGGTGTCATTGGGAGGGGTCCCGAGGAATTGTCGATTCGTCATTGTGGACGCCCCGAGCAGCTACAATGCAATATTCGGACGTCCACTCATTAGCACCTTCCGGTGCGTGCCCTCATCTTATCACCAGTGCTTGAAATTCCACGACGGAGGGGTCCAGGTCCGGATCCGGGGGGATGCGAAGGTGGCAAGGCAGTGTTATGTTACTGCCGTCAACACCATCTTCTGGATGGAGGAAGCTGAGAATATGAATGAGGAGATGAAGGGGCTGGAGGGGCCGAAAGAAGAGAGGACGGAGGGGAGAGTTGAGGAAGAAAGCAGGATCCGAGGAGAAGGGATGGAGATGTCTCAGGAGGAGCGAGTCGAGCCCATGGAGGAGGAAGCTAGAGCGGGAGAGGAGATCCCGATTGAAGGGAGAAGTGCCGGGGGCAAGTGGGAAGAGCCGGCCCGGCTTGAGGCGGCGGAAGAAGTGGCCGAGATGGAGGTCACCACCCAAGGAGGAAGAGTGGAGAAGGTGCGGATCAGCGGGGGCCTCGGCCCAGAAGACCAAAGAAGGATGCTGGAGTGCATCCAAGGATGCGTGGACATCTTCGCATGGAGCGCAGTGGACATGCCAGGCATCGATGCAGACGTGGCTTGCCACCGGCTCAACCTCGAGCCGGGAACCCGTCCCATCCGACAGAAGAGAAGGACCATAGCCGACAAGCTCGAAGGACCAATCCACAAGGAGGTGGAAAAACTCCTCGAAGCAGGTTTTGTAACGGAGATCCAGTACCCAGGCTGGGTCTCCAATGTCGTCATGGTAAAGAAGGGCGATGGACGCTGGCGTAGGTGTTATTGACTTTTCTTTGTTAAACAAAGCCTGCCCTAAGGATTGTTATCCCCTGCCTCAGATCGACGCGCTGGTTGACTCAGCCGTCGGTTTTTCTGTGATGAGTTTTTTGGATGCTTTTTCAGGTTATCACCAAATCAAAATGCACCCCCCCAGACGTTAAAGATGTCTCGTTCATCACCCGGGAGGGGTGCTACTGTTACAAAATGATGCCCTTCAGGTTGAAGAATGTCGGAGCAACCTACCAGAGGATGATGGACCAGGTCTTTCGGGAGCAAAGAGGAAGAAACTTGGAAGTTTACGTAGATGACCTCATGGTAAAAAACAAAAGCGTAAGTTCCCACCTCCAGGACCTGGAGGAGACGTTCGCTACTTTGCGCAAGTACAAGATGCGGATAAACCCCCTGAAGTGCGTATTCGGGGACAGCAAGGGAAAGTTCCTGGGTCACCTTCTCACCCCCTCGGGGGTAGAACATAACCCGGACAAGGTAAAGGCCATAATGGAGCTAGGATCGCAGCGAAACGCCAAGGAGGTCCAACGGCTGACCCGGAAGCTTGCAGGGCTGAGTAGGTTTCTTTCTCGGGCGGGGGAGAAATGCTCCTCATTCTTCAAAGTGTTGCGAGGCAATCAGAAGTTCGAATGGACGGAGGAATGCGAGGGGGCCTTCCAGGACTTGAAAAGCCAGCTTACCAAGGCTCCGCTGCTCCAAGGCCCTAAGGAGGGGGAGGACCTGGCCTTATACCTCGGAGTTGGGGCTGAAGCCGTAAGCTCCGTCCTGGTCAGGGAAGAGAGTAAGAAGCAGTTGCCAATCTACTACGTAAGCAGGGTTCTGAAGAAGGCAGAGCTCTGATACCCGATCCTGGAAAAACTAGCCTTCGCCTTGGTCATCTCGGCAAGAAAGCTCAGGCCCTACTTCCAGGCTCACTCGGTTCAAGTAATAACCGATCACCCCCTACGAAAAATCTTCGAGGGGGTAGAGCATTCGGGGAGGCTCGCAAAGTGATCGATAGAGTTGAGCGAATTCAACATCACCTTCCTCCCACGATTGTCAATAAAGGCCCAAGCAGTAGCGGATTTCATGGCGGACTTCGTGGTCGAGACGGAAGAGGAGCAAGTCCTGCACCATGCCCCCTGGAAGCTGCTGGTCGACGGAGCCTCAGGCAAGAACTCCCTAGGAGGAGGGGTAGTGTTGGAAAGCCCTCATGGGGTGAAAATCGAGCAAGCGCTGGTGATACATTTTCCCGTGACCAACAACCAGGCGGAGTACGAAGCGGTGATCGCCGGCCTGCGTCTGGCCCAGGAGCTAGGAGTTCATGATGTGGAAGTTCTCACAGATTCGATGGTGATAGCTTTGCAGGTCAAGGGTGAATTTGAGGCAAGAGAGCCCACGCTTGTCCGGTATCTCGCCAAAGTAAGGGGTCTCATCGGAGCGTTCACAACTTTCTCCATCCGGCACGTCCCAAGGGAGGAGAGTGCCTCGGCCGATCGACTGGCCAAGTCTGGTCCTCGGGTTGGGGGAACTTTGACAGATTTGTTCCGCCCTTCGATAGAGGAGGGGGAGCTCATGGATATCGAGCAGCGACCCTCATGGAAAGACCCTTTCGTGACCTTCCTGTCGACAAGAAAATTTCCAGAAGAGATTCCGGATCAAAGGCGCTTTCGATACAAGTCCGCCTACTACGCACTCCATGAAGGGGACTTGTATCGGAAGACCCTCTCGGGATTCCTGGCACGATGCGTCTCAGAAGAAGAAGTCTCGAGGATCCTGGAGGAGATCCACTCTGGCGAATGCAACAGCCATTCGGGGAGCAGGACGTTGGAAGTGAGAATAATGAGGCAAGGATATTTCTGGCCGACCCTGAGCAAGGATGCGGCAGAGTTCGCCAGGAAATGCCGGAAGTGCCAACTGTTCGCCCCACTTCAACTCTTGCCCGCTCAGAGGCTAAGGAGCATCACGACACCCTGGCCCTTCGCCATATGGGGGATGGACCTGGTAGGACCCTTCCCTCAGGCCAGCGGACAGAGAAGGTTTCTCCTGGTTATGATCGACTATTTCACGAAATGGTTGGAGGTCAAGGCGCTTGCCAAGGTCACCTCCCAGGTAATCCTCAACTTCGTATGGGGGGAGATCATCTGCCGACATGGACTCCCGCAAGCCATAGTGACCGATAATGGACCACAATTCGTCAGCGAGGAGTTCATCCGCTTCTGCAGCCAGTTGGGGATAGACCTCAGGTTCGCATCCGTCCATCACCCTAGGAGCAACGGGTAGGTGGAGGCTGCTAACAAAATTATAGTAAACCTACTAAAAAAGAAGGTAGAAAATTTGAAGGGGAATTGGGTGGAGCAACTCCCCTCGGCTCTCTGGGCGCTAAGGACTACCCCCAACACCGCCACAGGGGAGACCCCATTCAAACTCTCTCACGGTTCTGAGGTCGTCATCCCAGTAGAGCTTGAAGTCGAGACGCCAAGGGTAAAGGCCGCCTCAAACAGTGGTGAAGGGTGGAGAGCTGGGAACGAGGAGGAGCTAAGGCTCTCCTTGGACCTGGTCGAAGAGGTCCGAGACCTCGCCACCATTCGACAAGAAGAAATTAAGCGGCGGATGGCCAAATACTTCGACAAGCACGTCCGGATCAAGCAGTTCGAAAAGGGTGACCTCGTGTTAAAAAAGGTCGACGCGGCCGGGAGGTCAGCCGCGGTAGGAAAACTTAATCCCAACTGGGAAGGTCCTTATATTGTAGAAGAAGCTTTAAAATCAGGAGGGTATCGCCTCCGGAATGTGGAGGGCGAGCCCATTGGTCATACGTGGAGCGGCGATGATTTAAAACGTTTCTATTCCTAAGTTCATGTAATAGTAATGATGTCTTGCTTTAAGCTGGATTCTTCTTATACATGTGCATGGTGTAATGGTTTGCGTGATGGTTCCAAAAGCAGTTGGCCCCGAGCAGACCCGCTGACCAGGCTCTCATTTAGCTGGCAGGGCTGAAGGCTCACTCGGTGGCAGGTTCCAAAAGCAGTTGGCCCCGAGCAGACCCGCTGACCAGGCTCTCATCTAGCTGGCAGGGCCGAAGGCTCACTCGGTGGCAGGTTCCAAAAGCAGATGGCCCCGAGCAGACCCGCTGAACAGGCTCTCATCAAGCTGGCAGGGCCGAAGGCTCACTCGGTGGCAGGTTCCAAAAGCAGTTGGCCCCGAGCAGACCCGCTGACCAGGCTCTCATCTAGCTGGCAGGGCCGAAGGCTCACTCGGTGGCAGGTTCCAAAAGCAGTTGGCCCCGAGCAGACCCGCTGACCAGGCTCTCGTCTAGCTGGCAGGGCCGAAAGCTCACTCGGTGGCAGGCTCCAAAAGCAGTTGGCCCCGAGCAGACCCGCTGACCAGGCTCTCGTCTAGCTGGCAGGGCCGAAGGCTCACTCGGTGGCAGGTTCCAAAAGTAGTTGGCCCCGAGCAGACCCGCTGACCAGGCTCTCGTCTAGCTGGCAGGGCCGAAGGCTCACTCGGTGGCAGGTTCCAAAAGCAGTTGGCCCCGAGCAGACCCGCTGACCAGGCTCTCGTCTAGCTAGCAGGGCCGAAGGCTCACTCGGTGGCAGGTTCCAAAAGCAGATGGCCCTGAGCAGACCCACTGACCAGGCTCTCGTCTAGCTGGCAGGGCCGAAGGCTCACTCGGTGGCAGGTTCCAAAAGCAGTTGGCCCCGAGCAGACCCGCTGACCAGGCTCTCATCTAGCTGGCAGGGCCGAAGGCTCACTCGGTGGTAGGTTCCAAAAGCAGTTGGCTCCGAGCAGACCCGCTGACCAGGCTCTCGTCTAGCTGGCAGGGCCGAAGGCTCACTCGGTGGCAGGTTCCAAAAGCAGTTGGCCCCGAGGAGACCCGCTGACCAGGCTCTCGTCTAGCTGGCAGGGCCGAAGGCTCACTCGGTGGCAGGTTCCAAAAGCAGTTGGCCCCGAGCAGACCCGCTGACCAGGCTCTCGTCTAGCTGGCAGGGCCGAAGGCTCACTCGGTGGCAGGTTCCAAAAGCAGTTGGCCCCGAGCAGACCCGCTGACCAGGCTCTCGTCTAGCTGGCAGGGCCAAAGGCTCACTCGGTGGCAGGTTCCAAAAGCAGTTGGCCCCGAGGAGACCCGCTGACCAGGCTCTCGTCTAGCTGGCAGGGCCGAAGGCTCACTCGGTGGCAGGTTCCAAAAGCAGTTGGCCCCGAGCAGACCCGCTGACCAGGCTCTCATCTAGCTGGCAGGGCCGAAGGCTCACTCGGTGGCAGATTCCAAAAGCAGTTGGCCCCGACCAGACCCGCTAACCAGGCTCTCACCTAGCTGGTGAAGTAGGGAGGGAAGGGCTTAAAAACGAGGAATTGAAATAAGGCAAAGACAAACCCCGGGAGGGCGAATGATTCAAAGCAAGGATAGCATTCGACCGGCGGTTGCGCTGCGAGCACGTTGTCGTTCGAAGGGTCATGAGAGGCTATTCGAACTCGGCGAACACACGAACGCGGTATCAACTCCGACAAGAGTCGGCGAAAACACTTAAGTCTCAACATGGGAGGGGGGAGCGGGAGCTGACTGCGACCACGACGTTCCTGCGCGCGAAAAGTCTCCTAACAAGAGCGCCGAGGCCGGAGCCGCGAAACGCAAGAGAAAAAAATAACGCACAAAGCGAGAAGTCCGGTCTCTTCACCTAGTACCGTTTCACACGAAAACCCCCAATCTAAGCGAATGGGCGGCAGGGGAAAGATAGCCTATACCTCCTTCGGCACTCGGCGAGTGCCCGATACGGCCACACAACGTTATGCCGTCCAAGCAAGCCTAGCGGGAAACAGAAGAAAAACGATTGCGAAATGATCAACAAAAACTATCACATAGACAAAATGGGGAAAATGACCCCGAACATATCCACTGGCTGTGCCAACAAAAGCCCTCGCAAAAAGTTATCACAAAAATAATTGTTGCCATCAAACGGTTAACAAGCTCCCGCCCTCATTTACGAGAAGGGCTGCCGCTCTCATCTGAGCCCAGGGAGATGACCTCGTCATTCGGAGGAAAGTCCTCGCCTTCCGGGAAAGGTACTGAGAGGAAAATGCCCGGCACGAGCTGGTGCGCCAACAACGTCTCGGCCCCCTCCTTCAGGTACCCGCCGTCGAGGAGGGCCCGCAGCGTATGCTCCGCAGCAGCCTGGGCGCTCTCCTGCATCAGCTCCTTGAACTCGAAGTTCGAATAGGAGTGCCTTTTGCATCCTTCGCCAAGGGCCTGAGCGGAATCCGCCTGCAGGCGCCGGACGTCCCCCTTCAGCCCCCGATTCTCCTCTTCCAGGCCAGCCACTCGAACCCGCAGCATCTTGGCACTGGTGGTGTCCTGCGGGGAAGAGAGTAGTCAGAAAGGTGGGAGAGTGCAGTGGTTAGCAAGTCCAAAGAAGAGATCATACCTCGCGGATGTGGCGACTAGCGAGTAGGGCCTCGGCGACATCCAGCTTCTCCCTCAACACTCGGGCCTCCGCTGAGGCACTCGCCCGGTTCGCGTCCACCTCGCTGAGGCTTCGCGCGAGGTTGATGCTCCGGCGAGAGGACATGTGCGCGAGTTCAAGCGCTCAAAGGAGGGCCCGCGCTGTCTCGTGGGCTAACACCTGGGTATTCTCGACATCGAACACCTCAGCGTCGTCACGACCGTATAGGGCGTAGGCGAAAGCGAAGGCCTCGCCGCTGGCGACATCGGTCTCGATCCACGATGGATGAAGGGTCGAGACTCGAGAGGGATACTCAGTTGTTGTTCCGGTCCCACTTAACAAGGGGAGCTCCCGCCTGGTCCACGAGTTTTTCGCCGTTGGCAAAATTGCGGTGATCTCTCGGCAGGGGCCCCGAAGAGGTTCCCGCGGGCGGAACAGAGGTCCTCGTCGGAACGTTCTCCCCCGGAATCTCGCCCGGGGCTTCCTTCCCTTTTGAGGCCGGGGTGGCCTTGTCCTTCGACGATGGGGGGACCTTCCCCTTCTTCGAGGAGGAGGGGAGCGCGGTCGAGTCCGGCTTTCGCTTGTGGCCACTAGTCTTGGAGGAAGCCAAGTCCTCCCGACAGGCATCGGCGGCAGCACACGCGGCGGACAGCGAATGCCCCAGAGCCGCTCCGGCAGGGCGCGGAGGGTTCAGCGGGAAGTCACGGGCACCTGTAATCAGAGAAGAACGCTCGGTAAGTAAAGCGAGAAGGAGGGAGAGGAAAGTTGCGTGAAGACTGCTCAAGCTTACCTTCGCCCGACGGAATGGGCGGGAGCGAATCCACATTCCTCCGGAGGTGGATGACGTCCATGCCCTGCTCTAGGATGAACTGGTGAAGCTTAGACTCATGACCGCCCAGCGACGGGGGCCGAAAGGTTGACTCCTCCTCCTGCACCGGCGCGAAGAGGACATTCCCGAAGTTCCCGCTAACGAACACGAACCGGCGGAGCCAGTCATGGTTCTTGTTGGCGAGACCGGCCACCTTCAGAGGATTTTGGCCCGAGAAGAAGGAGGTTTCGTGCTTCGCGCGAAAGGTGAAGAGTTTACGGAAGACGGGAGGCTGAACTCGATCCCCTCTTCCCGGAGATAGCAGGCGAACCCCACCAGCATGGCGATGGAGTTCGGGTTGAGCTGGGCGGGGACAACTCCAAAGTACCGGAGCGTCTGGCAGACTTCCGGCCAAATAGGGAAGCGGAACCCCACCTCGAAGTGCTCTAGCGGGATGGCGAGGGTCCCGGGAGAGAAGGAATTGATGCGATCACCGGGTTCCGGGCGGGTCGCAGTGAACTCCCCCGGGATGTAGTTCGCGATAATGGTCAAGAGTGCCTCCTCGGTGAGGTCGCAGGGGTCGAAAAGCTCTCGATGGCAGGTTCCAAAAGCAGTTGGCCCCGACCAGACCCGCTGACCAGGCTCTCACCTAGCTGGTGAAGTAGGGAGGGAAGGGCTTAAAAACGAGGAATTGAAATAAGGCAAAGACAAACCCCGGGAGGGCGAATGATTCAAAGCAAGGATAGCATTCGACTGGCGGTTGCGCTGCGAGCACGTTGTCGTTCGAAGGGTCATGAGAGGCTATTCGAACTCGGCGAACACACGAACGCGGTATCAACTCTGACAAGAGTCGGCGAAAACACTTAAGTCTCAACATGGGAGGGGGGAGCGGGAGCTGACTGCGACCACGACGTTCCTGCGCGCGAAAAGTCTCCTAACAAGAGCGCCGAGGCCAGAGCCGCGAAACGCAAGAGCAAAAAATAACGCACAAAGCGAGAAGTCCCGTCTCTTCACCTAGTACCGTTTCACACGAAAACCCCCAATCTAAGCGAATGGGCGGCAGGGGAAAGATAGCCTATACCTCCTTCGGCACTCGGCGAGTGCCCGATGCGGCCACACAACGTTATGCCGTCCTAGCAAGCCTAGCGGGAAACAGAAGAAAACCGATTGCGAAATGATCAAAAAAAACTATCACATGGACAAAATGGGGAAAATGGCCCCGAACATATCCACTGGCTGTGCCAACAAAAGCCCTCGCAAAAAGTTATCACAAGAATAATTGTTGCCATCAAAACGGTTAACAAGCTCTCGCCCTCATTTACGAGAAGGGCTGCCGCTCTCATCTGAGCCCAGGGAGATGACCTCGTCATTCGGAGGAAAGTCCTCGCCTTCCGGGAAAGGTACTGAGAGGAAAATGCCCGGCACGAGATGGTGCGCCAACAACGTCTCGGCCCCCTCCTTCAGGTACCCGCCGTCGAGGAGGGCCCGCAGCGTATGCTCCGCAGCAGCCTGGGCGCTCTCCTGCATCAGCTCCTCGAACCCGAAGTTCGAATAGGAGTGCCTTTTGCATCCTTCGCCAAGGGCCTGAGCGGAATCCGCCTGCAGGCGCCGGACGTCCCCCTTCAGCCCCCGATTCTCCTCTTCCAGGCCAGCCACTCGAACCCGCAGCATCTTGGCACTGGTGGTGTCCTGCGGGGAAGAGAGTAGTCAGAAAGGTGGGAGAGTGCAGTGGTTAGCAAGTCCAAAGAAGAGATCATACCTCGCGGATGGGGCGACTAGCGAGTAGGGCCTCGGCGGCATCCAGCTTCTCCCTCAACACTCGGGCCTCCGCTGAGGCACTCGCCCGGTTCGCGTCCACCTCGCTGAGGCTTCGCGCGAGGTTGATGCTCCGGCGAGAGGACATGTGCGCGAGTTCAAGCGCTCAAAGGAGGGCCCGCGCTGTCTCGTGGGCTAACACCTGGGTATTCTCGACGTCGAACACCTCAGCGTCGTCACGGCCGTATAGGGCGTAGGCGAAAGCGAAGGCCTCGCCGCTGGCGACATCGGTCTCGATCCACGATGGATGAAGGGTCGAGAGGGATACTCGGTTGTTGTTCTGGTCCCACTTAACAAGGGGAGCTCCCGCCGGGTCCACGAGTTTTTCGCCGTTGGCAAAATTGCGGTGATCTCTCGGCAGGGGCCCCGAAGAGGTTCCCGCGGGCGGAACAGAGGTCCTCGTCGGAACGTTCGCCCCCGGAATCTCGCCCGGGGCTTCCTTCCCTTTTGAGGCCGGGGTGGCCTTGTCCTTCGACGATGGGGGGACCTTCCCCTTCTTCGAGGAGGAGGGGAGCGCGGTCGAGTTCGGCTTTTGCTTGTGGCCAGCACGCGCGGCAGGGCGCGGAGGGTTCGGCGGGAAGTCACGGGCACCTGTAATCAGAGAAGAACGCTCGGTAAGTAAAGCGAGAAGGAGGGAGAGGAAAGTTGCGTGAAGACTGCTCAAGCTTACCTTCGCCCGACGGAATGGGCGGTAGCGAATCCACATTCCTCCGGAGGTGGATGACGTCCATGCCCTGCTCTAGGATGAACTGGTGAAGCTTAGACTCATGACCGCCCAGCGATGGGGGCCGAAAGGTTGACTCCTCCTCCTGCACCGGCGCGAAGAGGACATTCCCGAAGTTCCCGCTAACGAACACGAACCGGCGGAGCCAGTCATGGTTCTTGTTGGCGAGACCGGCCACCTTCAGAGGATTTTGGCCCTAGAAGGAGGTTTCGTGCTTCGCGCGAAAGGTGAAGAGTTTACGAAAGACGGGAGGCTGAACTCGATCCCCTCTTCCCGGAGATAGCAGGCGAACCCCACCAGCATAGCGATGGAGTTCGGGTTGAGCTGGGCGGGGACAACTCCAAAGTACCGGAGCGTTTGGCGAACTTCCGGCCAAATAGGGAAGCGGAACCCCACCTCGAAGTGCTCTAGCGGGATGGCGAGGGTCCCGGGAGAGAAGGAATTGATGCGATCACCGGGTTCCGGGCGGGTCGCAGTGAACTCCCCCGGGATGTAGTTCGCGATAGTGGTCAAGAGTGCCTCCTCGGTGAGGTCGCAGTGGTCGAAATCGTGGTCCGCTAAAGCGCTAGCGCACTTGCCCCTTCCATCCGGTTCACCGCCCATCTCACAAAGGCTGAGTAGAGGAGCTCGCGCGAGGGTGAGAGGTGCGAAAGCAGTCGGCGGATGAGGAAAATGGAGGCGGGTTAAGGCGTAATAAATATAGTTGGTGAGAGCCTATTTATAGAAAAACACAAAAAAGTAATCATTTCCTCGGGCGGCGGGTGAGCCGATGGTGACGGCACTATCTCGACGCCTCAGAATTCGAGCCGGCCTGTTTTCGCCCAAGCATTTTTGAGGGCTCGGCGAATGATCTTTCCTCAGAATACCTCATGGCTGGAAGTTAACTTAGTAAGGCGGAAAGCAAGGCAAGGAAATAATCCACAACGGAAACGAAAGAAACATAGGAAAGTAAAAGGAGAAATCAAGAGTAACGCTATCATCCGCAGAACATAGAAAATTATTACAGAACCAAAGTCTTGCAAAGTTTTCCGAAAACGTCAAGAGGAAAAGCAAGAAGGGGAGGGGGTCGATAGACTAATGCTCTAGCCAATGTCATCGACCTCGAGTATGAACGACCGGGGGCGCCCTCGGACGGTAGTACGCAGCCATCGCGGTAATCTCCTGGTTGGCTAGGTGCAGCTGGTCCCTCGCTCGCGCAGCATGCCTCCCGGGAGAAAGCTCCCTGCCCTCAGCGCCCAAGCGTTCCACCTCAGCGAGAAGGCGAGCGTAATCCGGTCGGAGGACTTTGAGCTCGCGAGCGGTCTCCATCCACTGACCGTCCAGCTGACCAGCGAATTCCCGCTGCATGAAGATGAGCTTCCCCAGCACTTCCTTCATTCGCTCCTTCATGGTATAAACATCGGTGGGGTCGCCCAGAAAATCCTCAAGCTCTCCGGGTGAAGGGGGTGTCGAGACCATTCCTTCTCCACCGTCGTAGAACCCCATGGGGGAGGCCTTCCGGTGATCTGCGAGAACGAAGATATTTCCCTTCAAAAATGAGGATAAAAACGGGGCAAGGCCAAGAAGGCTACCTACCTGGCACGGGCTCGTGCTGCCTAGGGGGCGAGAAGTCGAGGGATTCACCTCGAAGATGCTGGCCGTGGGATGAAGAGACTTACCTTTCCCTGGTCGCAAGGGTTCCGGATTGATGGCGGGAATGGCAGCCTGATCCGAGGCAGGCGGAGCGCGACCGTGGTCCATCGCCGGTGAACCCCCGCGCCCGTTCGCATAAGTAGGGGTTCCCGGGCGAAAGGGAGAGCGGAGAGGAGTAAGGGTCAATCCCGTGGTGCCCGGGATGAGGGCTGCGAAAAGCGGCGATTAGAACCAAGGAATGGTAAGAACACTCACAGTTCGCGAGACGCTACCTGTTTGAGGTCGGGTCCCGCCAGGAGGGATTGAAGGAGAGAGATTGAGGGCCGACAAGGTTCTCGTATCGGCGGGCGGAGGTGGCACAGTTTTCAGCGTGGCGGCACCACGACTCTCCTCGGTATCCAGCGCCTCCTGCGAGTGTTCTCAAGCCATCGGGAAATGTCATCTCGGGGAATAGCGAAGAGGCAACGTGAAATGAAAGTACCTGCATTCAGAGGTCGGGGGAAGAGAGGACGGACGGATGGGGAGACTTCGAAGCGGAATCTCCCTCCTCCCGACCCCGGCGAACGGCCAGGGCCCTCCTGGAGCGAAAGGGAGCGTTGGGGTCCCTTCTCGAGGAAAGCCAGGGGGCGAACCGGGCAGCCTTGGGGGGATCCTTTCCCGGGGCCTTCGCGAGTGAATCTACCTTTGACGACGAGACCGGTTTAAACGAGGGTTCCATGGGAACCCTTCGAAATAGCAAAAAGTTGGGGCTCGGGAGGAAACACCGCAGCAGGAAAGATGGCTTTTGGAGAAATGGCTCGGTCCCGAGATATATATAGGGTAGAGGTGGGACCCACATGAAGATTCTGTCCAGGTCAGCAGACACTCATCAAATACTGGGTTGGACTGTTCTTTCCGAGCGGATGACCCGCTCGCAAAGAGCGGGGATTGTGTACAACCCCGTATTCACCGAGTGGGCCCCCGGACCTGAAAGGAGGGACCAAGGGACAAGAGACGAGCCCCGCGGACCATTCGCCCAAGTCGAGGGAAGGGGCGGATCACAGGGCGAATGTGGTCCCTCCCTCAGAGCACCCGCGCGGCGATAAGGGATGTTGGCGAATGAAGAGTAGCAATAGGCGAGAAGACTTGCGAGTGGCACCTTCGCGGACCACCCGCCCAGAGCTCAGGAGCGTCCGACATATGCGGGGGAGCGCCCGACGAGCGTTAGCAAGTTGAGCATCTCGCGTGCGGGCACTCGCCCGGCCAAACGGGGCGAGAGAGGAGTCTGGCGAGTGGTGCTCTCACAGACCACTCGCCCCCAAAGGCTTTTAGGTGGAAACGACCTAAATACCCCTGGCGGGCTGCCAATAGCCCTTCAGAATAGTGGAGTTAGGCTGTTAGCAGACCAATCTGGGGTGCGATTAATAAAACCAAAAGGCGGGTTCATGCTATTTACAGACCAGTCTAGAGAATCTATAAATAGACCCTTAAGGGCACCTTGGAGGAGACAGATCCAGAGAGAGAATCCTCTCCTCCAGGCAGGTTTTGGTTGGTTGCTAGTGCCCTCCAAGGTGCCCGGCTGAGCTTTGGTTTGGGAGGGGAAGCTCTCTAAGAACTTCCGGGTGTTTGGCGGGACCTCCTCGCTGCGGCTTTGGGTCTGTTCTAGTTTTCTCATCCACCGTCAGGAGAGTTTGGTGAGAGAGAAGTAAGTGTCGGCTACACCCCCCAGTGGGTCCGAACTTAAGGAGACCGGTTGCCGGTTTCAACGGTGCCGACCGACAAGAACTGGGAGATTAGGGCGAATTGCACATCGAGTAATGGAGGGAGGATGCCAATGTGGCTGGTGATGGAGGATGCCGATGTGGTCGGTGGTGGAGGACGGAAAAGAAACCGCTACTTTTTAGTGATTTGGTGTAACTGTACAACCCCGTATTTGTCGAGTGGGTCCCCAGGTCCCAAAGGGTCAAAAGGCGTGCAAGGTAGGTCAAGAAGAGCACTCGCCCAGGTTAGGAGAGGCAGGGAAGCCTCAGGGCAAGTGTGAGCCTCATCCGCAAAGCACTCGCTCGCTTAGGAGTGCGAGTGTGCGGGAGGCCAAGGCGAGCGTGGGCGGAACCCCACTCGCCAAGCGAGCCAACTATCGGGTGAATGGTGACCATACGGACTACCCGCCCATTGGAACCTAGTGCACGAGAAGTCAGGCGATTGGTGCCTTCACGGACCACTCGCGCGCCCGGAAGGCTTTAGTGAGGAAATTACATAGATACCCTTTGTTGGCAGCCAATATACCTTCAGAACTGTGGAGTTAGGTTGTTAGCAAACCAATTTGGGGTGCGATTAGTAAAACTAAAAGGCGGATTTACACTATTTGCAGACCAGACTAGAAAAACTATAAATAGATCCTTAAGGGCACCTTGGAGGAGATCCGATCTTTTGGGCTCTCTCCTCTTGATTATTTTTGGTTGACTCGTATTGCCCTCCAAGGTGCCCAGTTGAGCATTGGTTTGGGAAGGGAAGCTCTCAAAGATCTTCCGGATGTGTGGCGGGACCTCCTCGCTACAGCTTTGGTCTATTCGTTCTTCTTCATCCACAATCAAGAGTATCAGTGAGGGAGAAGTAGGTGTAGGCTACACCTTTGTGGGTCCGAACTCGAGAGATCGGTTGACGGTTTCGACAGTAACGACTCAGGGCAGCCCTACCCTGGCCTCAACCAGTGGACTCCGACTGGCATCGTCCGGGCTGCAGCCCAAGCACCCCAACCATGTTCTTCGCGTCTGTTTCTCAGCAGCAGCAGCAGGTTGTTGAGGTGGGGTGTTGAACCCGCATCCTCCATGATAAGGAGCCTTCAAATCACTCATCATCACCAATTGAGTTGCACCTCAACAATCTGTCGCTGCTGAGAAACAGACGCATAGATATATGATTGGGGTGCTTGGGCTACATACGGGACGATGCCAGTCGGAGTCCTCTGGTTGAGGCCAGGGTAGGGCGACCCAGGTCGTTACATTTGGAGCTCCGGCGAGTCCACTTTAATCTTCGGCCGCACAATCACAAGGAAATATCAAAACATACACGAATATACTCACAAAATGCCAAAAACCTACAGCAATAAGCTCTCTGTAAACATGAGTTGCTTCAATTCCGTTAAATGCAATCAAAACAAGATTCTAATGCGTAGTAGTCCATCAAACACAGGAACAGATAGAGTGACTTTAACGCTCAATATTTTACCAAATTTCGCTGAGGAAATTTCACGGGAAAGGCGTGTAATGAGACTAAGGCTCCGTTAGACGCGGTTTTTTTTTTTGCTCCGATGAGTTTGGACAAAATCGCCACCGCCATAGATTGTATGTTTGGTATGACAAAGGTTATGATCGCCATAAAAAAAGAGAACTACTTTTGAACATAAAATGGACGAATTTTCTTAGGTGAGGTCGAGCTAAGCGGAGCCCAAAATGACGTATGTTTTCAACCTTCGGTAGCTCTGTTTTCTCCTTAAATTGTGACTGTCAATTTTCTGCGGGTTAGCTATCATGTAAGTGTTGACGCCAGGAAATTCCTGACCTCAAAATTCGGACCTTTGCAACCGGAGGCTACTTGCCCAGCTGTCCGACGAGATGATCAAGCTGGCGACTATGAGGAAGCTAGAAGAGCAACAATAAGACCCCAAGTGCTGCGGCAGGGAGGTCCCACCACGTACCCGAAAGCTCAAAGGAGTCTTTCCCTCCACAACCAAGAATGACCGAGCAGGGTACGAAGAAGGCACCGACTTGGCTAGCAAGCAGGGGTGACGGGCTCGAGAATTCGGAAATCGGGATCCAGAAGCTCAAGCACAGATGCCAATCCAAGTACCCCTGGGGTCCTATTTATAGGCAACCAATGGGTAGGGGGTTTTATAGCCCGGCCCTAACCTGGCGACATGCGGGATACTCGGCATGTATCTCCGACTATAGTCGCCCATCTGGCGAGTATTAGTTGTTGCTCGCACAAGCCGGGCCAATACTCGCGCAGGTCTTTTGTGGCTTGCCGGACGCCTGGGGCGACATATGGGATACTCGGCACGTATCTTCGACCATAGTCGCCCCTATGGCGAGTATTAGCCAATACTCGCCAAGCCTTCTTTGGCTCCTGCTGGCTGATTTGTCTTGTATCTTGGACTGCTGGTCTCTGCGCTGACCCTTTGACCTTTGACTTCTGCCTACGTGGCCTTGAGTGGGTCCTATCCTCGGAGAATAAGGGTTGTACACAATCCCCGCTCTTTGCGAGTAACATAGTTGCTCGGAAAGAAACATCCAACTTTTATTCGACGAGCTTCTGTCTGGGCGAATATTGAGAAATACTCGAAATCTTGCCGGCCGACGTCTGGGTTCTGTATATAGGGGGGGGGTCTCCGACGAATCCGTCCTTCTACACTCGCACATAATGTCGCTAGCTTTTGCCGAGGCTGCCAAAAAGGCCAAGGCTGATCTCGCGAATCTGATCGGCATTCCAGCTCTCCCTTCCCGTGATGCCGAACTCGATGCCTTCCTCGCCACTAAGAAGAGGAAAAGGATTGCTAAGAAGAAGAAGAAAGGGAAGAAACAGGAGGCGACTACAGAGAACGTCGCCGACCCCTTGGGTGAGCGACGCCAGCAGCTGCTGGACGACTTGGGTCTCTCCCACGAGGGGCTCTCGCCTGCTCCTGCTCTTCATTCTCCTTCGGCAGAGGACGCCTTGGAGGCGAGTAGGGCTGTGGCCCAAACTCAAACTCAACCGGACCTCCCTCCTGCGCGAGGTGAGCTCTTTAGTCGCTATTCTGAGGACTATGTTGCTTCAAGAACCACTCATGTCGGGATTTCTGACGTTTTTTGCTTCTGTTTTCAGATCTGCCGAATAACGAGATTCGGGAGGAACCTTCGGCTGCTCTGCCGCTGCGATCATCCTCGCTGATCTCGCCTGAGGGTGAATCTCGAGGTGGTCGCGCGGTAAGGATCCTCCACAGTTCATCCGTGGAGAAGAGGCCGATGAGCGAGCATGGGGCTCCTCTGTCGAGCATCAATCCTCCTCCGCCACCACCTGACTCGCGACCAGAGCTGGCGAGCAGCTCGCATCTGCCTGGGGTTGTGCTGCCGCCGCCTCCTCCTGGACTTCCGTCCTCAGTGGCTCCTCCGGGCGATCAGCGCCCTTCTATTTCAACTGGTCCCTCTATTCACCAAGGGGAGTCCTCGCGCAGAGGCGGGACTGGAGGGTCTTCGGCCTTCTTTGCTCCAAGGGGTGGAGGGCGCACAGGAGATGGTCGTGGTCGGGGGAGCACGCCCCATAACCGGGATCATCCTGGCGGCCACTCTACTCGCCGAGATGGCGTCCATCGCAGCCTCTCCCCGCATCGAGGAAGGGTCTCTCCTCGTCGGCGATCTCGCAGCCCTGGTCGCCGACGTTCCCGCAGTCCTCGACCAGGTACTTTGGTCGCTGTCTTTGGATAGTTGTCATCGCTCTTTTGACTTCTGCGGGAGTTCTGACTCTTCATACGCTCTTCTGCAGGTCGCGCTCATACTCCTGTGGGAGCATTGATCGACGCCGTCGGGCTTCCCCCTCGTGAGTACCAGGAGAAGGCTACTCACGCTATCTTGGATTTGGAGTCCAGGATAGAGCGGCTATCGATCTGCGAGCCTCATCGTCGCTTGACTGAGGTGGAGTCGCGGGTTGAGCGCCTAGCGGCCAGTGACCCTCATCGTCGCCTGACTGATTTGGAGGTGCGAGTATCCCGGCTGGAGGAGTTTGATACTCGCCTGTCGGGTACTGAAGCTCGCCTCCAGTCTATCAGCGACTTGGAGCGCAGGGTGGCGCGGATCGAGCACCGGCAGCAGCTGCATCATGACGAGCTGGTCGGGATGCGCGCGAGCATGGGCTCGGTGGGGAGGCTGGCGAGGATCGAGGACCAGCTGCGGCAATGTGAGGACGCTATGTCCGTGGCCTTCGAGCATTTCAAGCATGCTCGCAGCATGGGCTGGGTCGGGCGACATCCCCAGCCCTAGGATACCCAGGCGAACGTCCAAGCACAACATTAGCTGTTGCCCCTTCTTCATTTTTCTTCTTCTTTGTAGCTTGTAGCTCCTGACGAGCATCTTGTATCTTTTAAACACTTTATTATTTGAAGTAATATTGATTTGCCGAGTAATTGGATACTCGCCGTTCATTCTTGTTTTGCTTTACTTTATATGTTGTTGTTTGGATTTTTTCTCTATCTTCTTTTTGCTGTTTGCCGAGCATATGTTGAATGTCGCCTGCATCCTGGCGAGTTTCTTTGTGTTTCTGTGATGTAGGTACTCCCTAGCTGAAGGTCAGAATTTTGACGTGCTCCGAGCCTTTGGCGATTTGCTTCGATACTCGTCACCCCTAGTCGTGCTCGCGGAGTCATGTTCGACAAGCCAGGTTACCCGACTACTATAAATAGGGGGGGGGGGTGAGTCTTAAATACGCTTTCGGTGATCTCTAGCTCCTTGAGCGACTACCTTCCAGATCTCTTCTCTTCGCTCCTCTTCCATACTCGCTCCCTTTCCTTCCTTCCCAAAATGTCTGACGAGGCGACCATCAGGCGGGCTAATCATGCTAAGAACTTCGAGGAGAACTCTTTCAAGAAGCCGATTACACAGCAGAAGGACTTGGATGATTTCAACGCCAAGTTCGCGACTCCGGGGTATGTCGCCAGGCTTCCTCGCCAGTCTGAGCGACTAAACACTTCCTCGCCCTTGGCGATGATCTTCCCCATCCGTCACTTCGAGGTCGGTCTTCGACTTCCCTTGTGGCCGGAGTTCCGTCAGATACTCAGCTTCTTCGGGATAGTCCCCGCCCAGATTAATCCCAATGGAGTGGCGATTATCGTGGGATTCTTGTGCTTCCTGCGAGAACAGAATATCATCTTCGACCTTGCGGTTTTTAGGCGAGTATTCTCGATCATGGCGACCGGCGAGGGCGTCATCTTCCTGTGCAGCCATGTCTGCACTCTGGCGGGTACTTCAAACAAGAATCACCGCTGGGTGGAGCGACTAGTCGCCATCGAGGGCGACTTCGCGGGCATCTCCAGCTCGCCCATCCAGCCGTCAGAGAATGTCTTCACGGTCCCCTTCCTGAGGGAGAGTCAGGAGAAGTTGCTCGACTCCTTCAGGAATCGTCGCTTTGACGTGGTGTTCTGGAGGAGGCGAGTAGACGAGCTCACGGAAGTTCGCCTAGGGGAAGGTACTTTTGCGCGAGCATCATCCATACTCGCCCTTGAGCCTTGATCAGGCGACTAATCTTTGGTCTTCCTGTTTGCAGGTGTGTCAGCTCTTCCGCGCGACGCTCTTCCTCCTGCGTTGAAGGTGACGGCTGCCACCCAAGGGAGTGTGGGAACCTCGACGCGCGAGGTTGGGGGCTCCTCCCCAATCACCTTGTCGCCAGGAGGCGATGATCTAAACGTCGTCGGTGGTGGGGCCGGGACCTCGAAGAAGCGAACGGGCAAGGCTAAGGCCTCTGAGCCCAAGAGACAGAAGAAGGAGGTCGCCCACAGGGATCTGGGCAAGAAGGCGGATCCCTTGGAGGCTGGCGAGCCGAGCGACCATCTGCTCTTCAACGAGGGCACCCGTAGCGAGGATGCCTATGGTCGCCCATTGGTGACCTGGGCTGAGCGCGCCCACGAGGTGACCCTTAGTTCCAACCTCCCCACCTGGTCGGAAGACTGGGAGGACAAGGGGGAGGCCTTCGACGTGACCTACGTCCTCTATGGTCGCGCGGACACCGAAGTCCTGCAGGATACAGCTACCGAGGAGCTGACTCACCAGACCTCGCGCTCCCTCTTGCGGTCAGCCGAGCTGGCTCATGCCACAGCAAGGCGACTGCTCGAGTATGAGCAGGCGATCAAGGTGCAGGGCCCGAAGATGATCGCCATGGCGAACAGGATTAAGGAGTTCGAGGTACTCACCCTTGCGACTTTACTCGCTTTTTGGGATACTCGCTACCTTGCACCCTTGTTAAAACTAACCTTCTTCTTTTCGCTCGCTGCAGGCTGCCGAGCTAGAGTCAGCAAAGAGGTTGTCTCAGGCCGAGAAGGAGCTGGAGGATACTCGCTCGGCCCTAGAGATCGCCCAGATCCGTATCGCCGAGTTGGAAACTCGGCCTGCCTAGCAACAAACGGCAGAGGCGGCCATTCCCAGGGGCAAGCGCATAAGGATGCACGGCGATGACATGCCGTATATTCGCCGGGAGATCGCGCGAGCAACGGGGGAGGTCATCCTGAACCAGCTGAAGGCAGACGATCTTCTGAAGCCGGAAGCTATGGGATTGACAGTGGGGGACATCATTCTGGCGCTGCTCGCCGAAGAGTCCACCTCCCCCTTGCGAGTATCCTCGCCGCAGCCTAGCGAGGCCAAGGATGAAGATGATGAGGACGACGATGATGATGACGACGATGATGATGATGATGATGACGTGGATATAGAAGGCGAGGATGTCGCCTAGTCGCCTGGGCTCCCTTTTTGCTCGCCCGGCGACCTTTTTGTGCAGTTCATTTAATATACCTGCAACTTGATGTACACAAGATTTTTTGTATAAAATGAAAGGAACTGGATTATATTGCTTGCCTGTTCTTTGCCTTTGTTTTTACTTCCTCGCTTGTATGTCGCTTAGGCTCCTAGGCTCGAGGCGAGGTTGAGTGCTCGCTAGGCTCTTAGGATCTCGGCAAGGTTGAGTGCTCGCTACTGCATACTCGCACCAACATACTCGCACCTGCATTCTTGCTCCCAGGACCTCGACTTGTACCCAGTGGAGAGTTTGTCAGGGTTTATGCAATAATCAAAAGGAGCTCTTCAAGGGAAGGAGGAAGTAGAGTTCAGTAGTCGGGGAGGCCTGGGGGGCCTTATCATCCCGAGGCCGCCCTTCTGCTTGAAAAACGGATGTCGACGGAGAATGACGTCAAGTAAGGAATGGCAGACGGGCAGGTCCCTCAGGGACACACCGTCCCGTGGTTTCCTCTTACTTTGATGTTTTGATGCCTTGGAAGGACGACGTTAAGTATGGGATGGCAGCCGGGCAGGTCCCCCAGGGACACACATTCTCGGGGCCTCCGTTGACTTGGATGCTTGTTGTCTTCGAAGGGTGACGTCAAGTATGGGATGGCAGTCGGGCAGGTCCAAGGGGACACACCGTCCCTAGGCCACCATCCTACTTGGATGCTTGAAGTCTTCGAAGGATGACGTCAAGTATGGGATGGCAGCCGGGCAGGTCCAAGGGGACACACCGTCCCTAGGCCACCATCCTACTTGGATGCTTGAAGTCTTCGAAGGATGACGTCAAGTATGGGATGGCAGCCGGGCAGGTCCCCCAGGGACACACATTCTCGGGGACTCCGTTGACTTGGATGTTTGCTGTCTTCGTCTTTTGGTTGGTCAAATCGGTCACCTTCTTTTCCAAGTCGGGACATCGGCGTCCGGACTTCTTCCTGGTAATTCCTCCAGTCGAATGAGAAGCGCGTCGATACGAACCGTGGCCAACATGCAAGGGGGGAGCTGATCTCGACCGTCAGTGCAGAGGCTTGGTCTTAGAGGGTTGCTGAACCGAGGCACTGTCCCATCATCCGTTCCGGGGTTTTTACGAGGGTAAAGTCGGAGGCTGATTTCCCAACTGGTGGTGATGGATATTTGACGAGCAGATCGTCCGGTAGTGAATGACAGTCGGGGAGTTCCGTGGGAACACACCTTCCCGAGGTCTCCTCCTACTTGGATGATGAATGCCAACCAAACTTGTTTCCTGCTGCTCAACAATTTTAAGGGGAGTTTAAGCACATTTAAGCATATTAACTCACTTAATCAGAAGAATGCTAGAAATAAGACGCTTTGAAGCGAGCTGGTTTAAATTGATCACTTCTTTGCCCGATCGGAAGGTCAGCGTCCAGACTTCTTCCCTGTAATCTCTCCAGTCGAATGAGAAGTGCAATCGATATGAACCATGGCCAACATGCAAGGGGGGAGCTGATCTCGACCGTCAATGCAGAGGCTTGGGCTTAGAGGGTTGCTGAATCGAGGCACCGTCCCATCATCCGTTCCGGGGTTTTACGAGGATTAAGTCGGAGGCTCGTTTTCCAAACTTGCCTGTGGACCAATTCTACCTGTTTTTCTTTTTTATTTTAGGAGCTTACAGCTCTCAAGGGTATGCGACGCCTTTATTCAAGGGTCCCCTAAGCTAGTTAAATTGATCGCCTCCTTGCCAGATCGGAAGGTTGGCGTCCAGACTTCTTCCCTGTAACCCCTCCAGTCGAATGAGAAGTGTAGTCGATACGAACCGTGGCCAACATGCAAGGGGGAAGCTGATCTCGCCCGTCAATGCAGAGGCTTGGGCTTAGAGGGTTGCTGAATCGAGGCACCGTCCCATCATCCGTTCTGGGGTTTTACGAGGTTTCAGTCGGAGGCTCATTTTCCAACCTAGCATGTGGACCAATGTCACCGGCTTTTTCTTTTTTTTTTCTTCTCTGAAGATTCTTGCTGTGATAGAAAAAAAGCTTCCCAGTCCCGTGTTTCAGGGAGAGGAAGGATTTTATTTATAAATCAATAGGGATTACAAGGGTGGGACATACACATGCCCCCTTAGGGGTAGAACCTTTTCATGTCATCACCGCTCCAAGTATTCCCAAGCAGCTCTCCTTCCTGGTTCTGCAGACGGTATCCTCCGGTTAGGAGTGACTCGTGGATGATGAAGGGCCCTTCCCAGTTTGGATGAAGCTTTCCGATGGCCGCTGATCGTCCCGCCGCGTCTACCTTCTTCAGGACCAGGTCAACTTCTTGGAAGTGCTTGAGGCGAACATTTTTATCGAAATGCCTCACCATTCATCGCTTGATCTCCTCTTGTCTGGCGGAAGCTAAATCTCTAAGTTCTTCGATGTAGTCGAGAGATAGCTTCTGAGCCTCCTCATTCTCTAATCGTCATCCCTCACTTCCGCCCTCGGCGGCGATCACCCTTGGACTTCTGACTTCAAACTCTACTGGGATGAGAGCTTCCGATCCGTGAGAGAGCTTGAACGGTGTCTCCCCGGTAGCTGAGCTAGGAGTGGTCCTCAAATCCCACAGAACCGAGGAGAGCTGATCCGCCCAGTTACCTCGCAGGTTCTCCACCTTTTTCTTTAGTAGGTTGATAATTAACTTGTTGGCGGCCTCCACTTGGCCATTGCTCCTCGGGTGATGTACAGAGGCGAATCGAAGATCAGTTCCCAACTGTCTGCAGAAGTCTTCCAGCTCCAAGCTGGCAAACTGAGGACCGTTGTCAGTGACGATGGCGAGAGGAATCCCAAACCTACAGACGATCTCCCCCCAGATGAAGTTCTTCACGACTTGAGAGGTGGTCTTGGCCAAAGCTTTGGCCTCGATCCACTTGGAGAAGTAGTCGATCATGACGAGAATGAACTTCCTCTGACCACTCGCTAGGGGGAAAGGGCTAATCAAATCCATCCCCCAAATGGCGAACGGCCATGGGGCGGTGATTGAACGGAGCTGCTGGGCTGGCTGCAACTGGAGGGGGGCGAAGAGCTGGCACTTCTGGCACTTTTTCGAGAAGAGCTCAGCATCCTTTCGGATAGTAGGCCAGAAGTATCCATGCCTTAAGACCCTCTGCTCTAAAGTGCGAGTCCCAGAATGACTTCCACACTCTCCCGAGTGGATCTCTTCCAATACCCGGGGTACTTCGTCTTCAGAGATACACCTGGCTAGGGGGCCCGAGATGGTTTTACGGTACAGCTCCCCATCCTGCAAAAGATAGTACGCCGCTTTGTACCGAAACCTTCTCTGATCCCCTTCAGTTGCTGGAGGCTGGCCGATGGCAAGGAATGTCACAAAAGGATCCGTCCATGAGGGGCGTTGCTCGATCTCCATCATCTCCCCTTCTTCGATGGACGGCCGGAACAGCTCGGTGATGGTTCCCCCAGCTCTTGGCCCATACTTGGCCAAACGGTCTGCCGCCGAGTTTTCCTCTCTCAGGACGTGCTCGACGAAGAACGACTGGAAGCCTCCAATCAATCCCTTGACCTTCACCAAGTACTTCTGTAGGATGGTGTCGCGCACTTCGAACTCTCCTCTGATTTGCGATGCGACCACCATTGAATCTGTAAAGGCCCGAACATCACGGATCCCTAGCGAGGCGCAGGCCTGCCACTATGGTCTCATACTCTGCCTGATTGTTTGTGACGGGAAAGAGGATCTCGACGGCTTGCTCGATCCTCATTCCCTGTGGGCTGACAAGAACGATGCCCACTCCCACAAAGCTTCTTCCCGAATCTCCGTCAACAAACATCATCCAAGGGATTGGGTCGAACACCTCTTCCCCTGGCTCTGCTTCTGCCGAGAAGTCTGCCAAGAAGTCTGCTACTGCTTGGGCCTTGATCGCCACCCGGGGTGAGAAGGAAATGTCGAACTCGCTGAGTTCTACCGACCATTTCGCTAATCTCCCTGAATGCTCCACTCCTTCCAAGATGTTTCGGAGAGGATGATCAGTCACTACTTGGATGGAGTGAGCCTGAAAATAAGGTCGGAGCTTCCGTGCTGATACTACCAAGGCGAAGGCAAGCTTCTCCAGGATTGGATACTTCAGCTCCGCCTTCTTTAGTACCCGACTGACGTAGTAAATGGGTAATTGCTTTTTTCTCTCTTCTCGGACTAGCACAGAGCTCACAGCCTCTGCCCCTACTCCCAGGTAAATGAGCAGGTCTTCGCCTTCTTTTGGGCTCTGAAGGAGAGGTGTCTGAGTCAACTGCTCCTTCAGTTTTACGAATGCCTTCTCGCATACTTCGGACCACTCAAAATTCTCCGTTTTGCGGAGTGTTCTGAAGAATGGAGAGCACTTCTCCCCGGCTTTCGACAGGAAGCGGCTAAGACCCGCCAACCTTCCAGTCAACCTCTGCACCTCCGTCATTGTATTCGGGGAAGGCATCTCCAGGATCGCCTTAACCTTGTCGGGGTTAGGCTCTACTCCCTCCGGGGTAAGGAGATGCCCCAGGAACTTGCCTCTTCCTGCTCCAAAGACGCACTTCGCAGGATTCAACCTCATTTTGAACCTTCTTAGCGTCGCAAAGGTCTCCACCAGATCCAAAATATGTTCCTGGACGCTCTTGCTTTTAATCAAGAGGTCGTCCACATACACCTCCAGGTTCCTCCCCTTTTGCTCCTTGAAAATGTGATCCATCATCCGCTGATAGGTGGCTCCGGCATTCTTCAGCCCAAAGGGCATCATTTTGTAGCTGTAGCAGCCATCATCAGTGATGAATGACACATCGCGGCAGTCAGGGGGATGCATCCGGATCTGATGGTATCCTGAAAACGCATCAAGAAAGCTCATTACAGAAAAACCGACGGCTGAATCAACCAGCGCGTCGATTCGAGGCAAGGGATAACAATCCTTCGGACAGCTTTTATTCATCAAAGAAAAGTCTACACACATTCGCCAGCTGCCCCCTACTTTCTTAACCATTACAACATTTGAGACCCAGCCTGGATACTGGATCTCTGACACAAAGCCTGCGTCTAGCAGCTTCTTCACCTCCTGCCGGATTGGCTCGGCCAGGATAGTGGCATTGTTCCTCTTTTTCTAGCGGACGGGCTGGGCCGCGGGATCCAAATTGAGGTGATGACAAGCGACCTAAGAATCGATCCCCGACATCTCTGCTGCGCTCCAAGCAAAGATGTCGACGTTCTCTTGAAGACATGCCGCCATCCTTATCTTTTCCTCGATCTTCAGGGACCCGCCGATCTTCACCAGCCCGGATGCTCCTGTTGTGGAGAGCACCTCGATCTCCTCGACTTCCTCGGCTACCTCCAGCCTAGCTGGGCTCTCCAGCACCCTTCCAAATTCTTCCGCGTCAACCATCCAGCTGATGGTACTGACGGCGCTGAGGTAGCACTCTCTGGCGGCTCTTGGATCGCTCCTGATCCTCACCTGAACATCCCCCTGGCAGTACTTCAAGCACTGATGGTAGGAGGACGGGACGGCCTTGAAGGCGTTGAGAAGTGGCCTCCCGAAGATGGCCTTGTAACAGCTCGGGGCGTCGACGATTACGCATCGACAGTTGATGGAGGTGCCACCGAGGGTTACAAGCCCCTCCTTCCACCTCCTTCTTCTCTCCGGAGAAGCCAAAGAGGGGACCATCTGCTGCTCGAACTCTGTCGGGCATGACTCCCAGTCCCTCAAACGTCTCTTTGAAGATGACGTTCACGGAGCTACCGTTGTCGACCAGAATTCGATCAACGGTGAAGTCTTCCACTGCGGCCTGGATGACGAGGGCATCATGGAAGGGGTTCTCATTCCCTAGCATGTCTTCCTCTGAGAAGGTGATCTCCTCCAATGGGGGCGGGGCTTGCGAGGTCGAAGCGACGCTCCGACGGTAGATCTGATGGAGGCTCCCCTTTCGGGACGCTCCCAGCCCAGCGCCCCCATGGATCACTCCAACTCTTCCTCCCCCTCGACCCCTTGGGCCAAGCTCTCCACGGCCTCCGTGGTCGACGCGATCCTCGTTCCTCCTTCGAACGACGGCAGCCTGCCCTGCCTACGGCTCGGTAGGAGCCTCGATCCTCCGCTGCTCCCCTCCGGCTTCCCCTGCGGCTAGTTTCCTTCTGGCTTCCCAAAAAGCTGGGCAGGCCATCATGGCATGCCCCTCCGCCTGGTGGAAGTCGCAGTAGAGCGGAACCTCTTCCATCTGCTCCTTCCTTGGCTGCTTCTTCTTCTTCTTCTTCTTCTTGCCCTGAGGGTGCCCAGGCCTGGCAACCATCATGGCTTCATCTCTCCTTCCCTCTCGCCTTCCCTGCTGGTGATAAGGCCTCCTCTCGGGGGATCTACCCCTCTGATCCTGACGCTGGTGCCGTCCAGCCGGCCTCCAGGGCGGCCGGTTGTCCGGAACCTGATAGCGCCTCTCCTCTTCTCGATGCTCCGGAACCACGACGGGTCGCCTCTCGTCGTTCCTACTTGGTTCCTCCCTCCTCCTCTCTTCTCGCCGCTCTGGCTTCTTCCTCTCTGGCCTCGGGGGCTCTTCCCTCTTCCTCTTCTCTGGGACCTTCTCCCTCTCTTCCTCTCCTGCCTTGGTCATCTCTGCTAACTTGGCCAAGAAGTCCCGGTTGGAAGCCTCCCCCTGAATGAACTTGTTGGCCCTCACGATGAGGTTGTCGTAGGAGTAGGGAGGGTTCCTGCCGAGCTCCAGCTTGAAGAGGCCTTGCCCTATCCCGAACGTCAAGGCCAGCTGCAGGATGGTGCGATCCACCTCCTCGATATGCAGCACCTCCTCCTGGAAACGCTCGATATAGGCCCCAACGGCTCATCCGGCCTCTGGGTTACAAGGAACAGAGCTGTCGCCTCCTTCTTCAGCTTCTGGGCCGTGGCGAACCGGGTCGTTACTCCACGGCACAGGTCTTCGAAACAGTAGATCGAGCCCAGAGGCAACTGGTGGAACCAGTCCCTGGCTTTCCCTGTAAAAGTGATGGCGAATAGCCGGCACTTGAACGCATCCGACATGGTTCGGATAGAGATAATATCCTCAAACCACTGGATGTGACGCACAGGGTCGTCCCTCCCGGTGTAGTATTTCAACACCGGATCCCTGAATCCTTCCAGCACGGGCGCGGCAAGGATGTCTTCACAGAATGGGCTCCTCCCACTCGCTGGACGTCGGTCTTCAAGCTGGCGAGTATCATGGCCATACTCGCCATAAGGCCGAGTATCCTGATATCTCGCCTGCTCTTCCACCTCGCGGAAGCGAATTCCTTGCGAGGATTGCGGGAAGGGCTGCGACCTCCTTGGTCGCTCGATCTCCGGATCGACGTGCTCCTTGCCAGCGCGCCGGGTGCGCTCCTCGCCCTCGGTCAGCACCGGGTGATTAGGCGAGGTCGCCGTGCCCTCCGCACCCTGCTGGAACACTGCTCGCATAGCCCCTTCCATGCGCTGGGCGAATGCTTCAAGCACTTCCATCGTCACGAACCTACCAGTTCCTGACGGATTGCCGACCACTTCCTCGTGGTCGCCTTCTACAACCATCTTGTCTTCCGATTAGGTTTTCTCCATCTGGCTGCGATCCACGCTCACCGCACCAAAGTGTTGACGCCAGGAAATTCCTGACCTCAAAATTCGGACCTTTGCAACCGGAGGCTACTTGCCCAGCTGTCCGACGAGATGATCAAGCTGGCGACTATGAGGAAGCTAGAATAGCAACAACAAGACCCCAGGTGCTGCGGCAGGGAGGTCCCACCACGTACCCGAAAGCTCAAAGGAGTCTTTCCCTCCACAACCAAGAATGGCCGAGCAGGGTACGAAGAAGGCACCGACTTGGCTAGCAAGCAGGGGTGACGGGCTCGAGAATTCGGAAATCGGGATCCAGAAGCTCAAGCACAGATGCCAATCCAAGTACCCCTGGGGTCCTATTTATAGGCAACCAAGGGGTAGGGGGTTTTTATAGCCCAGCCCTAACCTGGCGACATGCGGGATACTCGGCATGTATCTCCGACTATAGTCGCCCATCTGGCGAGTATTAGTTGCTGCTCGCACAAGCCGGGCCAATACACACGCAGGTCTTCTGTGGCTTGCCGGACGCCTGGGGCGACATATGGGATACTCGGCACGTATCTTCGACCATAGTCGCCCCTATGGCGAGTATTAACCAATACTCGCCAAGCCTTCTTTGGCTCCTGATGGCTGATTTGTCTTGTATCTTGGACTGCTGGTTTTTGCGCTGACCCTTTGACCTTTGACTTCTGCCTACGTGGCCTTGAGTGGGTCCTACCCTCGGAGAATAAGGGTTGTACAGTAAGTGCCGATAAAAATAGGGAAATTATATTGGCAGGCCCTATTTGGCTATTGGCACACCAATTTCTATGAGTTATTACGCGTCTTCTGAAAATACGTCTTGTACATGCATTTTTAGGAAAAGTGTTCAACACGAAAATCGTAGATCTCGTCGAGATCTACAACTTTCGTGTTGAACATTTTTCCTAAAAATGCACGCACAAGACGTATTGCCGCCCTGATCGTAATTATAACAAAATTTTGACGAATTTTTGAAAATATGCTTTGTACATGCATTTTTTGGGCCTGCAGATATCAATAGGCTGCGAATAACACAATTCAGACTGCTTATAACGTTGCTAAAAAAAATATTTTCTGAATTTCCCATCCAATGAGTTATTTTTGTTTATGCATATTTTAAATATAAACTTATAGAGATTTTTTTTTAATAATTTTAATAGATATAACGACCAACATGTGTTCCTGACCCCCACCGCCGTGCAAAACGGAGCCCTAATGTTAGGGGCAAAAGAATACAACGACCAACATTTCATAAATAGAAGTTGACGTGCATGACAGTATACTTGTCGTTCAATTATTTGTCTCGTCAAATATAAAACTTTGATAAAAATTTAAAGAATAATAATATACTTTTAAAAATAAAATAAAAATTACATAAATTAGATTCAGTTATAAAAATTTGTAAAGTTATAATAATAAAATTATAAAATTGAAAGGATGAATATTTCACTAAAACTTATTTTTCACTTATATATAGTATAAATGTAGATAAATATAATTACCTTTACTTTTCTATCTAAAAAACATATAAACTACTTACAAAGTTTAGTACAGAGGAATATATATATACACACACACGGGTGTCTGATACGGGGCTCCGCCCCTACGGTCAAGCGCGAGAGTACCCGGCCGGCGACGGCGGGCTTCGCTCACACCGGCGCGATGCTGTCGGGCGACAACATATACATATGAGTATGCGGGTGGCCCGCAACATATACATATGAGTACTCGAAATTACCGTAAAAAATTATACATCAATATTACAATATTTATTTTGTGAAAAAAATATGTATATAATTAAAAAAATTATTTTTTTCCCTCTCTCCTCCTCTCTCTCTCTCTCTCTCTCTCTCTCTCTCTCTCTCTCTCTCTCTCCGGGGAAGTTGAAGGCAGGTAAAAGCTTGGAGAATGTTATATTCACTTATATAATAAAGATATATATATTCGCTTATGCCCTAAATATTTTAGGTCATGTCATGCATTTTTGAGCGTGAGACTATAAGCCAAAAACAAGCCTGAAATATCAAAAAATAAGTGTCTGGGGCAGGCGTCTGATCTTGAAAAAGTGAGCATCGGTCGGTCACCAACTCCCTCATGCTCCAATCCCCTCCAACTAGGCCCCAGCACGTGCGGTAATAGAAAAGAAAAAAAGAGGAAAGAAAATTAAATTTCTGAGTAATAACCATTTTAATTACATGCCCATGATATTATGTGGATATTTACTCGTATCTACCAAAATCTGTCCCGGTTGACACTCAAATATCCGGCCATGACCTTCCCGCCGGTGTTTCTCATGGCGTCGATGAGGTAGCACCACGTGGACCCCAGGGCTCCGACGAAGAAATCGGCGTCGGCGGCCATGATGAAGTTCACTAGGGGATAGTTTGTGCTGGTTTCCCGGCCGAGGCTGGCCTCATATCTTCCCATCGTCGTGTTCCCGACCTGCCGCATTACGCGGCTATAGTAGAATTTCCACTTGGGGTGTAACCTTGATTTATCAACTACTTCCTGCATTAAAATATATTATTATTAGAATTAGTTACAAGATATGCATTAAGTGCACGAGTCTACATGAGTTTTTCGATACCATGAACACATGCTCGATGCGGGCCCTCATATGTAGGGTAGTCTTTGGGGCAATTGGACCCACTTTTTAATTGGGTGATATGGGCGAGTCCTTTTGGAGCATATATATGTTTCTAACGTGAAATCAATTCGTCCCGAGTTGTATATTAAGTGCACAAGGCTATATGAGTTTTCATATACAAGACTATGGGTGCGTTTGGCACGGTGGTGGCGGTCGTGAACACAGTGGTTACAAACCGTAGTTCGTGAACGCCTGACCTCCCCTAAGGAACTTCATCCATTTTTATGTTCAAAATTAGTTTTTTTTTCCCTGGTGGCAGTCATGTCACACACATATTTCATTATGGTGGCGTTTTTGGCTAAACTGATCCGAGAAAAAACACGCAAAGGGATGAAGGTTTGTGACCAACGCGTTCAAGACCACCACCGACGTGCCAAACAGACCCTATATATTTCTGACACGAGGACTTATACTGTAATTGAGTGACAAGGGGGTGCGGTATTGGGCGAAACCCGCTCTGATACCATTTTAGAACATATACACCAAACATATAACCAATTGATTGTGGTTGGTGGGGTCATGATCTATATTAAGTTCATAAGGCCACGCGAGTTTCCCGATACGAGTAGCATATTCTCAACATGTCCCTTGAAGTTTAGGGACTTAGGGGTCTTGCCCGCGCGCAACTATAAAACATTGGACCATATGCATCCAGCCCTAAACCAATTGGTTTTAGGCCCAAGAACCTAAACCTCATGTGTAGGGTAGTCTTTGGTCTCCAACATGTGGACGCGCCCTTAGGCGTAAGGCCTCTCGATACTGATTTGTGATGTGTGAACATGTCTTGGGCATTTAATATGCATCCAACCATAAACCAATTGCGTATTTCAGAAGGGCACGGGGATTATATTTTCAATAAAATAAACGAATTGCGGCGAAAATGATAAAAGCGAAAAATCATCATGGAGAGGACTTGCCTGCATCTCTGTGGAAAGCCATATGCTGTTAAGATTGGGGAACTTCCTGCGAATTCGCTCCGCGAGACGCATGTAGCTCTCGAATTCGACCACCTTCATTTCGCAAGCTTTGTCCCCCATCCTAACGTGCATGCTCAGAATTGGCCTCGGAATCCACGGCTCGTGGCTGGACCACACGAAATTTTCGATGTCGGAAATCGGGATGTCTGCATGTTCCTGAGGGAGGAAAAACTTGTTACAGGGTACAGTGTTTTATGTAAAGAAAAGAATTTGGAGGTGAAAAAGAAAACCTAATATATGGATTGTGAGTCAAGATTGATGAAACTTGTATAAATTGGCAAGGAAGCATTGTTTATAAGATATACTATAAATATTTTTATAAGATTAATTATTATCTAAATATAATTGATTTTTATGATGTCATGTGTGTAATTGTGGCTCCGCTCAAGATAGTCTACTAAGGTTCATCAGTATGGAATGACCTTATATAGTATCTCCAGCGTAGAGCCTAACTCTAGTGACACGTAACTCGTCGGGTCGTTCCGAGTCGGTCCTGACACGCGCGGACATATATATTAATAAACCTAACAATGTGTAAGTGTTTAACACCCCAATCTCATTTAGAATTGAAAATTAAATTCCCATGTGATGATAAAAAGAAAAGCAATGTTGTGGAGAATTATTTTGAACATTTTCATCGTATATTTGTTTTTGTGACGATTATTTATCGAAGGATATTTTATTTTTCGATTATTATTTTATTTTTTTGATTATGTAAATCTGCATTTAATGAAATGAAAGTTTTTATTTTGTGCATTTGTGTTTTTGTATACTCATACATATTGTTCTTCACTCGAAAGAAAAAAAGAGAATCCAGCTGGTTAATGTTTTGTTGTGGCGGTCTGCGGGTCGTCACATCATGCACCTAATTTCTCTAGAAAGTTAGCCCCGTAATCAGAATCCTTACAAAATGTATCTACATCACCGGCGGGTTCGGGGGGGGGGGGGGGGGGGGGGGGGGGGGGGGGGGGGGGGGAACACTCAGCAGGCTCGTGTGCGGCGACTACGAATTTTGTGTGCTCTTTCTCTTATAGCTACAATAGTCTTATAGCTATTATACAACTTTTCTTTGGCTTTGACTTTTTGTTTTTCAATTTTGTTAAATCATTCATTTAAACTAATTTAAAGTAATTAATTTAATTTGACCCAACATATATATGTTGTGTGAATAATAAGAACATTTCAAAATCATTCGTTCGGTTAGACGGAATTGAAGACTTGGAATTGGAATTCGACGACGAAATTCAATTACGACGTTCGGTTCTTAGGTAGTTTAATAATTGGAATTTAAGTTGAATAACATGGAATTGATTTTAGCCTAGACACAAAATCTAGCTGGACATATTGAAATTTGGCGAGTCTGGCTCGCTCAACTTACTCCTGATAAAAAAGAGGAGCAACAACTCCTTAACTGCGCTTCCCGTTCCTCCTCGACATTCTGACTCGCTAGGGCTCCTCCACTTTCAAGCAGCGACTCGCAATCTTCCGATAATCTAGAAGTGGCGCACATATTTTCGCCATGACGCACATTTTTTCGCCCGACACACGCTTTTCGCCCGGGCGCGCGTTTATTCGCCCGGGCGCGTGTTTTTCGTCCGGGAGCGCGTTTGTCGCCCAGGCGCGCGTTTTTTCGACCGGGCTCTCATTTTCCCCCCGGGCACACGTATTTCGCCCGAGCGAGCATTTTTCGCCCGGGCGCCCGTTTATCGCCCGGGAGCGCGTTTTTTCGCCCGGGCGCGCGTTTTACGCTCGGGCGCGCGTTTTCGCTTGGTGCGCATATTCTCGCCCGGGCGCGCGTTATTTCACCCGGGCGCGCATTTTTTCGCCCGGGCGCGGGTTTTTTCGCATGGGCGCACGTTTTGTGGCCCGGAGGTATATTTCGCCCGTGGGTGCGTTTTTCGCCCGAGCGTGCATATTGTCGCCCGGGCGCGCGTATTTCGCCCTGGTGCACGTTTTTCGCCCTGACACGCGTTTTTCTCCCTGACTCGCATTTTTTGCCCGGACGCGCGTATTGTCGCCGGGGTGTGCCTTTTGTGCCCGGGCGCGAGTTTTTTGCCAACGCGCTTTTTGCGCCCGAGCGCGTGTTTTTTGTGCGCGCGCACATTTTGTGCCCGGGCGCACATTTTTTTTTCCAGTAGACACATTTTTTTATTACATATGTAAAAAAAAAATAGTTTTTTCATAATATTTTTCAATTCTTATATTGAATTTTATTGAATAAACGAACAAAAGAATTGATTAATTCCACAATATTCACCAATATTGTGTATTAGGTGAACGCTGGAATTGGAAGTAGACCAATTCCAATTCTGAATATTGAATCACAATATCGAATTCTAATATCAAATTCCAATTATGCCCAAACGAACGAACCCTAATAGTATAGTGAACTTTTAAGTCAGTAAAAGATAGTAAAAGATTGCAAGAGTAGTAAAGCACAGGCATCATGAATACCTTTGGCCAACCAGAAGGAATAGACTTGAGAACCATTTCTGCAGCTTGCAATCCAAAAGCTGAATGCCGGGCGGTGTTTAGTAGTTCACATGTGTACTCGCTCCGAAATCGCATTAGATAGCGCAGCGCCTGAAAAAAAAAGAGAAAATATTTCTTAGTGAGGGTATATGTTACATGATTATAGATTGAATTCTAGAAAAAACATTAAATATCTTTATTTAATGCTAAATATGTGCTCATGAGTTTCAAAAAATGGGAAAAAAATTGATGCCTGAGGATCCAAAGTCGCTGAACTTTCCGAAATCATTGAAATAGAATCGAACGAAAATCCGGCCCCTTGGAGAAAATCGGTGAGTTAGGGTCCGTTTGGCATGGTGTTTTTGCACTAGTCATAAAATATGTGTTTGGCATGACAACGGTTCTCACGAACGACGGTTTATAACCACCATGTTCACGCTGCTTTTCGCGGATCCAACTCCGTGGTGAGTTTGGCGGGAGGGTTCGGGGCCTGCGGTGTTTAAATCCATTTTAATGGAATTTAAAGACATCATTTTTTAGGGTTTAGGGTTGAAAGCTATAGCCCCCATCAGCTTCTTCCCCACAGATCTCTTGGTGGTAAGATTTTATGCTAGATTTTCTTAACATTCATGATGATCATTTGACTCCTATAAACTTTTATAACATGATATTCAAATATTCTACTAGTTAAATCCATGTATAACAGCTCTCATAAAATCAAAAAAGTTCCAAATTTGATAAATACCTGCGCCCGCCACCACCGCCTATCCATTTTACGATGACGCCGAAGCAATTCTCCATCTATATCTGTTGTCGGTTGTAAATAACTCCATGGATCGCCCCACGCTCTAAATGTAAACATTCATATGAGAAATTTTAACCTAAAAGCAACTTTAATCTCACAATTCCGATCAAAGTGGTCGAAAAATTATACCGGGGAATCCGCCCGGCCCATATCTCCTTTGATGTGTAATTATCCTTCATAGTAATGATACTATTGTCCCAAGCTTCCTTACTCTTCATGAGGTCATAGGCACGGTCCCGACATTCTTGCGAGGTCTCGGAGAAAAAATAGCAAGACCAATGACCATGAGATGAACCTAAAACATGCAAAATCAAATTTACTATTTAGTGATATATTATATCTACATTACCATCAAATAAATCCGAGCCCTTCAATTTCAATCCCCGTGATGGAGCTAGCATAAAAAAAGGGCAGCCCGGTGCACAAAGCATCCCTGCGCAGTGAGGGGTCCGGGGAAGGGTCCCACCACAATGGTGAAATGTAGG
Source organism: Dactylorhiza incarnata (assembly GCA_033032865.1). Taxonomy (NCBI): domain Eukaryota; kingdom Viridiplantae; phylum Streptophyta; class Magnoliopsida; order Asparagales; family Orchidaceae; genus Dactylorhiza; species Dactylorhiza incarnata. Next base: position 440,713 of record JAWHQI010000219.1, read on the forward strand.
CAAACCTTACCTTGCATTTTTGCAAAAGGCTGCTTCAGGTCACACGGCAACACCTTATTTTATTATGGAGCTAGCATAAAAAAAAGAATGATGTTTACAGATGCTAGAGGTTACAGGGTCACTCCTGTGTGCAGTGTGCGGCGGTCATAGTACTCAGTCATCACTCGAGTGACCGTCAGGTACTGTCAACATCGCACACTGAGCACGGGGGACCCAGTTCGCAACCACTAGTGCTAATAGGTGGACGAAATGTACCACCTTGACAGCCGCGGTGGTCCGCTCGATTATAATAGCCCGTAACGAGAATCCTATTATCATTGATGGCAATTGCAAGAAGTCCTGCCATTCCTGCAAGCTGAGCTCCTATGCCAAATCCCTGAATTCTCTCCCAGTCGGCGACTAGAAACCGCAGGCTAGGATCACTGCAGTTCACAGGGTGCTGATGAATCCACAAGTCCCGTTGGACTCGTCTCGTGAGCGGAAAATTGTCGCCGTCCGATCCTAAAACCTACATTAAATCAACGAAATATCGAATTAATTTGGAAGAAATTTTGTTTGGGCAGCAATAAATTCAATGCAATCAAAGTCTAGTAAAGCAAAATGCTCTATTTCCCAATAAATCTACACATAAATTGGGCAGCTGATGTGACCAAATTCAAATTAGTAGTTAATGCTATAAGCAGATCACATAAAAAACTATCCCAAAATCTTATAAAAATATATTACATATGAATAAAACATCTCACATCCTTAAAGCTGAGCAATAAACATTATAGTTGAGCAATAAATACCATATCTAATAAAATCCAAATTCGGGTGGCATTTTTGCTCCGATCCGTTCGAACAAAAACGTCGCCGTCATAGAACCTTCGTCTTGAATCTAAACACATGTGACAGTTCATGACCACTATGTTCACACCGCCACCACCGTGCCAAACAGACCCTTATATTTGGTTGAAAGCTCTTATTTTTCAGTAAAAAAACTTATATTTGAATAACACACCTATATCTTACCAAAACTTTCATTCTGTTTATAGCACTTAAAAAATACTTTAATTCCACAAGTCTGGTATTATACTATGGACTATGGATCAGTGTATATCAGACGACAAATCCGGAGTATTGAAAGAGAAGAAGCTGCATAATTTCTTTCAAATGTTAAGACAAATTCAAACAAAGACGTACCCATGGAGGATTGTCGTTCTCGAGTACTGCCCGGGGACCAAACCGTGTCCGCTGCGCCTCCGATGGTAAGGCGAGTTTGAACAGCTCGAGGCCTAATTTCCCCTTCCACAATGACCATCGAGGAAGGCTTCCATTTTCGCCGCGTTTATCGAAATATTCGTTGATTTCTACATTCATCTTGCAGTTTTCCAGGTGAGGAGGTTTAGGCACACTGTTTCCTTTTAGTCTTCTGTTGAAAAACTCTCCACTGGATTCATTTGAACCATCAAGCATAGAACTCCAGGCAGAGAAAAGCAAGGCTGCTCTCTCCACATCATTTGGCTGCTCATTGCCCTCAGAATTCACTGAACTTTTCAAATCTTTTCTCGAAAATTCGCATCCCGGATTTTTATCAATTCCTGCAGCAATCACATGGTGATCGATTAGTTACATAAATTACATAATTAGATATTCATACAGACTATTATCGAGTAAAAGATGACATTTCGGTGTTATTTCGGGCAAATTCGAATTTGAATTCTCGTGGCGGAGGAAGAAAATCGGATGCGAGCATTGAAACAAGGCGCGGATCTAAGTGGGGGCGTTTGGTAAAGCAACCAAAAAAAGGGGGAAAAGTTAAATTAATTCAATTTTTTTAATAAATTTATAAATATAATCCTAAAATATTTAATATTACCACCCATGATTATGGCTCCATTTGGTGTGGAGTTTTTGCTCCGGTGAGTTTAGACAAAAAATGTCACCGTCATAGAATGCATATTTGATTAGACAATGGTTATGACCGCCAGGTCCGCCACCAAGAAAGAAAACTAGTTTTGAACATATAGGTGATTGAAGTTCTTTAGGAGAGGTTGAGCGTTCTGAACGACAGTTCATAACCACCGAGTTCACGACCACCACCACCGTGTAGGGATGCAAATTTGGCTCGGGCCCGGTTGCCTAGGTCTGAGCCCGGTTGCCCAGGTCTGAGCCCGGTTAAGCCCAGATCTGGTTAGGCCCAGGCCAGGCCTAAGGAGGCTCACCAGGCCCCCTTATTTGGCCAGGGGCCGGCCTGGTGCCTGGCCTGGGCCAGGTCCAGGACTTCTTGGGCCTAAAAGCCCGTTTGATGGGCATCACACAACATTAAATTGCTGGGCGGCCCAGCATTAAATGTTGGGCAGAGCCCAACAATTTAATGTTGGGCGTGGCCACCCAGCATTAAATTGTTAGGCGCTGCCCAACAATTTAATGTTGGGTGGCCACGCCCGCCTCTTTTTGGGTTTGCCTGGGCCTGATTTGGTAGACCCAGGCAGGCCCCTTTATATTGGTGAGACCTGGTCCCGACAGCAAAAAAGCCTGGTCCCGTGGGGCCCGAGCCCGGTCTCAGGGGGCCCGAGCTCGGCCTGAGTCCGCATGGCTTTTTTTGCACACCTACCGCAGTGCCAAACGAAGCCTATGTCACTAGAGTTGTGCAATAATTTAAAACTCAGACCTCTCGAGCCTTGTGTAATAAACCAAACCCTAAAATCTAGAAACAACGAAATTACAAAAATGCCACTTAATAAAATAGGAGAGCAAAAATCTTCTATCCACACACCAAATATCTGACCATTTATTTGAATTAAAGATTCTTCGTCCGCAAACCAAATATCTAACAAATAATTCATGAATAAAAATCACGCGAGTTTTCAATTTCTTTTTTTGTTGCAATTTATCATTACTGCGGTTTATCACGAACATACAAAATGTTCTTGTTGAAATCGCTCTATTTATTTTAAGATTTTAGGTGTGTGTGTGTGTAATAGTTAGTCTTTTGTGACGAAGACTTTTAAGTAAATATATACACTCAATAATTGAATTAAGAAAATACAATATTATTTTTGATAAGATAGAGTACTGTGTAATTGCATGAATGAACATCTTCGTTTTTTTTATTTTTTGCATTGATTTGCGGATAACAAAAATATTTGCAGATAACAATTCTGGTTCCCTTTAGAGCTCTAGATAGTAAAAATATGAGGATATGCGATTTCACTCTACGTATAACAATTCCCTAAAAATAACTACAATTATAGGCTACAAAATATGTTAATGAACTAGAGAAATTTTAGTAATTTTGACCAGAACAAAACTAGTGTGGCATTTCAATGATTTGAAGCATGGCTGACTTGATTGCATGCTCTTCTGGAATCAAATTGTTTGTATTTGAAATGATTCAGACTAGAAGATTTGCAGACTCGAGTCAATCGATCTAAATTCGAAAAATTCTAGCTCGATCGGAGCGCAATGCTCGAACTCAACTCGGTTGCACCCTCAGAGCCTGATTCGAATAATGTTTTAAATCAGCTCAATTAAAACGCGCTACTGAGAAAGATAGAGAATCATCGGAAACAAGAAGAGTGGAGTATCAGAAACGGCAAGGATTTTACCTGAATTGAACCGGCTGGAATTGGGAGAAGCTGCAGCAGGAGAATTCGAAAATGCGAATCTGAACTCTGGAATCGATTGGGAAGTGAAGGCGAGAAGAAAGAGATAGGTGATGCAAACGCCGGAGAAGAATCCGAGAACCCAGATTTTGCAATGGATCGACGAGCTCATCTTCATCGCCCTCTGCGAGATGATCCTCTCCATGCTCTTCTCCGGGGCAGAATCCATTGAAGGTTAAATCAATTCCTTTCTTCTTCTTCGCTATTTTTTCCTCAAATCCTTCGGTGAAGTAATGGAGAAACAATCGGGGAGATGATCAAAACGAGTCCGATTCACTCATCTTCAGGAGATGATCCTCTCCAAGCTCTTCTGCGGAGCAGAAGCCGTTGAAGGTTTAATCAATCCCCTTCTTCTTCTTCGCTAATTTTTCTTCAAATCCTTCAGTAAAGTAATGGAGAAACAATCGGGGAGATGATCAAAACGAGTCCGATTCACTCATCTTCGGGAGATGATCCTCTCCAAGCTCTTCTCCGGAGCAGAAGCCGTTGAAGGTTTAATCAATCCCCTTCTTCTTCTTCTTCGTTATTATCTAATTTCCCCAAATCCTTCAGTGAAGTAATGGAGAAACAATCGGGGAGATGATCAAAACGAGTCCGATTCACTCATCTTCAGGAGATGATCCTCTCCAAGTTCTTCTGCGGAGCAGAAGCCGTTGAAGGTTGAATCAATCCTCTTCTTCTTCACTAATTTTTCCCCAAATCCTTCAGTGAAGTAATGGAGAAACAATCGGGGAGATGATCAAAACGAGTCCGATTCACTCATTTTCGGGAGATGATCTTCTCCAAGCTCTTCTCGGGAGCAGAATACATTGAATGTTGAATCAATCCCCTTCTTCTTCGTTATTATCTAATTTCCCCAAATCCTTCAGTGAAGTAATGGAGAAACAATCGGGGAGATGATCAGAAAGAGTCCGATTCACTCGGAGTCACGGAATTTGTTCCCGCTCTTAAATGAACCCAACGCCCCTGCATCCACCTGCAAATCACATGACCGATTCGCTTTTTCTCAGAAACATGGCGTAAACGATGAATTCTTAGCAAAACTGTAGAGAAATCCGAGATCCTCGGAATTCGTTACTGTAATTGGAATTGATGGATTGCATATAAACCGGAAGATGAAAGCACAGCATGCAAGAAAATTACAGCGAAGATGTAATGCTTGAACTAGGAATTTGAGATAATCTTGTGGTTTATAAGCAGGGGAAGACGTCCACGCCGCCGGTGGAGCAGGATATCCTCGGCCATGTGTATACCTTTCTTCCTCTCTTTCTTGCCGTGTCAATGGAGGATAATTCTCTGAAACTTCACCATGCCGCCAGAATGGGTGGAAGAGAGAGAGAGAGAGAGGAGAGAGGGAGAGAGAGATGATTGAAGGAGGTGGGGGAGGGGGGACTGGGGAAGGTGGGGGAGACGACAAAGAGAGCGAAAGTGAGTGAGTGAGTGAGAGAGAGAGAGGGGGAGGTGGGATATATACTGGAAAATTTGGGTATAAATAGCGACTGTCTACATTCTTGGTTAGTTGGTTACAGTTAAATTAGTAGTGAATTGTAATAAAGCAAAATTTTATACACGTATATTTTGATTACTCGCAGTTTTAAAGAACAAATTATTATTCGTAAATTTTTTTTGTTATTTGCAGATAATGCAGAAAATAAAAAAATAATAAAACTAGAAGACATTTAACACATGCAAATACAAGCATGGGTGGATCCACGGATTACAATATGGGATGCAGTGATCGTCTTTCTCCAGGCAAAATTTTCTATACGTAGATTTTAATTACTCGCCGTAATTTTATCGGAGTCATTTCTTTTTCTTCCAATTATCGTTTTTGACGTGTAAGTAGTCGAAATTCATTGTCTCGACGAGAAAAATCAAAACTCATCATTCATTCTTTGCAAAATTCTTGTGTGTGTGGGGGGGGGGGGGGGGGGGGGGGGGGGGGGAGGGGGGGATTTTTGGTGCGCATGACACACCTTCCTCTATGTGCGCATGAGTCCACGGGCGGCACTTCAAATCGACGAGCGGTATTGAACTGAGCGACACTTCAAATCGACGAGCGGTACTGAACTTCTTCTTCTTCTTCTTTTCTGATTTCTGGAATTTGATTTCAGGAATCAGAAATCTGATTTCTGAAATCTGATTTCACCATTTCTGAAATCTGATTTCACCATTTCTGAAATCTGATTTCACCTGATTTAATTTCTGCTTCTGATTTCAATTTAAGACTGATTAATTTCTGATTTTTTCTTCTTCAGATTTCAACACTAACTGGAGTGTTCTCAAGAAAGTGGAGTGTTCTCAACACTAACTGGAGTGATAATCGGCAAGGACACAAGGTCCATTCTTCTTCCTCACTTAGATCTAGGTAGGATATAAATTATATAGAGATAGATATTGATAGGGGCTCATATCCAGGAATCGAATTTATAGGGAGCCCCGGCGAAAATTATCTACAGAAGGCAACAAATATTTCCAAAGATAACGAATGTTTCCAAATGCAGAGTTTATTTCCAAAAAACACTCCCCCACCGATTCGGCGGGAAAGTTTGGCGCACGAAGCCGCGACGAGCGCAAAGGCGACGCCACCTCCCCTCGCGGGAGCAATCCTCGCAACCGCGCCCCGCAAGGGGCGCACCCACGCCGCTCCCCAAGCGGGGTGCGCCCGGGCCGCACCCCCTTGGGGTGCGGTCAAGCCGCACCGCGCAAGGGGGTGCGGCCGGGACGCACCCCCTCGGGGTACGCCCGCACCACACCCCACACAGGGTCCGGCCGCGCCGCGCCCCTTCGGGCTGCAGTCGCGTCGCCCTTCTCACCCCGTGCGGGGAGTGGCCGCCCCCCCCCCCCCCCCTCTTTCTCTCTCAACCGGAGGGCTTGCGAGGAGCCCTTTTAGGCGTACTCTTCGACTGGAGTGTTGGGTCCTGTTTTCTCCTTAGGGCGCAAGCTCCCGTTCCGCTATTCACCCAGAGCGCTTCGCAACACGACCGGGACGTCTTCGCGATTCGTTGCACGCTCAGGACCCTTTAGCGCTCGCATGTGCTCAGAGCGCTTCTGAGCGCGCTCGGAAGCCTTCTCACTCTTTGTCTTTCTGGTCGTCTCACTTTTTGTCTTTCCGACCTTCTCACTTTTTGTCTTTCCGACTGTCTCACTTTTTGTCTTTCCAGCTTCTCACTTCTCAGATTTCAGGAACAACCTATCGCCTTTTTCGCCTCCAACAGAACTGCCCGACTGCCCGAACTGCCCGAACTGTAGGATGGTCATTTATGAAAAATGGCGATCAGTGTGCCCCGAACCGGAAAATATGATTCGTCCACTGAGCATTTATGGAAACTGCAAACGGCGAAATTACCGGACTGCCCTCGGCCAAAGCTATAAAAGGAGCCTCAGGGCTTCATTTGAGAGGACCTTGACTTCTGGACCTGGGAGAGCTCCTTGCAGACTTTTGCGGAATTCTCCTTCGGCGCTTGAAGATCTCCTTCGTGGACTTGAAGATTTTCTTCGTCACGAAAGGCGACTCGGCTTCTCGCTTTCGTTCCAGAAAGGCGACTCAGCTTCTCGCTTTCGTTCCAGAAAGGCGACTCAGCTTCTCGTTTTCGTTCCAGAAAGGCGACTCAGCTTCTTGCTTTCGTTCCAGAAAGGCGACTCAGCTTCTCGCTTTCGTTCCCGAAAGGCGACTCAGCTTCTCGCTTTCGTTCCAGAAAGGCGACTCAGCTTCTCGCTTTCGTTCCCGAAAGGCGACTCAGCTTCTCGCTTTCGTTCCAGAAAGGCGACTCAGCTTCTCGCTTTCGTTCCCGAAAGGCGACTCAGCTTCTCGCTTTCGTTCCAGAAAGGCGACTCAGCTTCTCACTTTCGTGCCCGAAAGGCGACTCAGCTTCTCACTTTGGTCCTCCAGAGTTCTCAAAAGGGAAAAGTACTTAGTTTTTCCGAGAGGTGGCCTGTCACCCTCGGAGCTCTCTCTCTCTCTTGTTGTAACGAGTAGCGGCCTGTCGCGCTCGAGTTCTACCTACTAAGTTGTAACCCCCAGAAGATAGTGAAGTTTGGTCGGCACAGCTCCGACCGCGTGATTTTTTACCCTTTCCGGGTTTTCCACGTTAAAAAGTCCCAGTGTACTCAGCAAATCTCGAATTGACTGTTTGCGCGCTTAGACCGCTCAAGAGCTAAGGTGGTTCAATTAGACCGGTCTACCAAGAGCCCTAAGCGTTCCACAACAGTTTGGCGCCGTCTGTGGGAATGGATTCCCAATTATCAAACAAAAAATCCCCGAACGCAGTGCCTGCTTCACCTGAGTTCGCGGAACCAGCAAGGGTGGACACCTCTCCCGAACTGTCCGACACATGCAGTTCCTCGATTCCTGAAGGCCCGACGAGAAGAGCGCCTATCGCCGCACCAGTCCAGCCCCGGTGGGATGAACCGACTAGCAAGACGGCCCCTCTCACGGCGGGACAGGATCCGGGCGATAACGCGCACCAGCAAGGGCGATCCCCCCTGTCAGAGTCAATTCTGGCACACCCAGTCCCATCATGGCTAAAGCTCCCGCATATCAAGGAGTTCCACGAAACAGAAGACCCGTACGTGCACGTTAATCACTTCTTGGTGACGGCGCGGACGTTCGGGCTTCCCGACCAAATCAGCTGCAAAATCTTCACCAAGACACTGTGTGGGGGCGCCCTCCGCTGGTATCAATCCCTGCTAAACGGAGCGATCCACAACTTCACCGAGTTTTCTAAGCTGTTCGTTGAATGGCACGAGGCGCGCACACCAAGGGTCCAAGAACAAGAGCGGGAAAAGCCCGGCGCGGACGAACCACCCCGCCTATGGGAGGCGGAGCGGAGCACGCAGCAACACAAGATCCACGCAAATTTCCACCAGGAACGTCCCTACGCACGGATGGACTTCGCCCTGGACGCATGCATATGCAGTCCACCCTGTGAGCTAAGGAGGGAGTTGGTGACTCATCGCATCTCTTTCAACATCTTATTCCTGACTGTCGTAGTACGGCTCAAACTCCTAAGCGGGAATCTCAAGCTCAGGGCCAGCGACGCAGAGTTCCCAGACGGAACTATGGTGCCCACCGTATGAACCGTCACCCTCCCCGTCCAAGTGGGGGCGCACGCAGAACCAGTTGAATACGACGTTCAGTTCGTCGTCGCTGAGGCAGACTCCCCCTACGATGCAATATTTGGGAGCCTCTTACTAGACGCCCTGGACCACGACGTCTCCATGTCCGGGCGCATGGCCAATAAAGGGAGTATCCTCAGGAATGCGATTCACGGTTTTGACGCGCCCGTCTCCAAGCTCCCTTGGATCAACAACGACCCATAGCCAAAACCAAAGTCTGAGAAGCAAGGCGCACGGAAGGACCGCGCAACCCCCATGTTGGCTGAAAAAGCCAAATTTCAGGCGTCAGCAAGTCCGCTGCAGTTCGATACGTGCCGCAAGAGAAAAGGACAACAGCAGCAGTTCGAGAAGGCTGAACTGCTCACTCAGAACCGAGCAGGCCATTCCCAAGGGCTAGCAAGTCAAGGCTCCCGGAGCTTCACCCCGTTGAATACCCCCCGCGAGCATATACTGTCTACAATCTACAACAACAAAATCATTAACTGGCCCAGGGCACTCTCCCAGCATAGCGGAGATCAATCTCAGTTCTGCAATTTCCACAAAGGCCGAGGGCACCGCACGGAACACTGTTCCAGGCTGAAAGATGAAATTGAACGTCTTGTCCAATTGTGGCACCTGGAGGCCTTCCGCGAAGAGGTACGGGAGAAGGCTGACGCAGGACAGTCACTGGGCCACTGCCGCCCACCAAGCTGAACGACCGAAGAGGCTCGAGCAAGCCCAGCGCAAAGGGATCTCAAAGATTACCTTCTCTATAAAACTTGTATCAGAAACTCACCAACTCAGAGATCGCAAGACTGCACTTGCGCATGTATCAGTGTTCATTTTCTAATTGAATGTTACCAGTTCTAAACTAATCTACTGCAGGAACCGCTTTGGGGCCTTGCCCCAGGGACTTTGCACCGCCGTCGATTGAAGGTTCGCCCTTCTCCTCCGTCGTCGAGTCCCGGTGTCGTGGGGGCCCGCCCCCCATGCGATCACCCCCGGTTTGAATACACCCGCTATTCACCGGCCAAGCCGCGAGCACAAACTCGTGCACCAAAGCCGCGAGCACAGACTCGTGCACCAAAGCCGCGAGCACAGACTCGTGCACCAAAGTCGCGAGCACAGACTCGTGCACCAAAGCCGCGAGCGCAGACTCGTGCAAAAAGCCGCAAGCACAGACTTGCGCAAGCTAACTTTTTATATATAATTTGAAAGCCGCGGGCTCAGTCCCACGCAAAACTCATCTTGAAAACAATCAAACCATGCAGGTACCAACAATTAAATTAACAGGATCGCGCAAAGAAGTAAACACGATAAACTCAATAAGGGAATACAACCACTTCGGCTAAACGCTGCACGTGAGTCAAACGATAATGCCAAAAAGCTGAAAGACAGAATACAATCGAACCAGCCCAGTACGACGCTCAAGCAAACGATAGTGCGGAAAGTGGGAAAATGAAAGATAGTTAACATCAGTCTTCAGCCACGTCCGAGCATTCATCCTCTGAAAGATCCCCGGCTCCGAGACCAGCGGTGTCACATCCAAACTTCTTCCCCATCATGCGAAGAGTCTTCTGAATACCGCGCTGGAAGGCGACTTCGCGCTCATCCTCTATCAGAGGTTCAACCTCCTTCGTCATGATCTCGGCACGAATCTCCTCCGCCATCTAAAACCGCTCCTCAACGAAGGCAAGGGAGTCTTTATACTCGGTCACTCCAGCCGCCTTGGCCTCCTCAAGGCTGCGCTCTATCGATGACAACCGGTCCGCCTCGCTCCTCAGGAAGCCCAGCTCCCCCTCCATGCGGAACATCTCCCCCTGAGCCTCCGACAGCTGACGAAGCTCGTCCTGGGCAAGCGCCTTGTCCCCTCCATACTCCTCCCGCAACTTCTCGACCTCAGATCGGGAAGAAGAAATATCGGCCTCCAGCTGCTTGATACGGGATAAATCGCGATCCCTCTTCCTCTACAGAACAGACATATCGCACCTCGCCACGCGCAGCTCCTCCTGAAGAGAGATATAGCTATCTTTGAGGCTCACGTAGTAACTGTTCCACGTAAGAGCGACATTAGTCAGAACATTCGCCTGCAAACGCAAATGAAGCAGACAAGAAGCATAAGCGATGATAGCAAAGACGAGCCAACACCCGGTAGGAAAAACCCCACTTACCGCAGAAGTCATCGCCTGAAGAGAAGAAGAAACTCGCCTCGGTGGTGGGAATGGGGGAGGCGGCGGCAAATCTCCCTGTGTAACCCGATCGACAGTAGGAGATGTCAGAATCTCGACCTCCGGATCGGGCGAAACCGGCTACCCCCGGCGGCGGCTCGGGCCAGCCTCATGATCGTGGCTCCTGGACCTTGGCGGAGCGGGGCCCGAGCCAGAATCTCCGTTCTTAAAAGCAACCTTCCTCTTTTTTCCGCCCTTTATGGGAACGACGGCCTCTCGCTCGGCATCCCAGGAAAGCCCCACCGAGAGCAGACGGCTCTCCTCCACGCAGTTGAAAACGCTGAACAAAGCCTTCGACAACCCTTCCCGGCCAGGAAACCGGGAATAGGAAGGAACTCATCTTCCCGTCTGGTCAGCCGGCGGCAACGACCAGGGAGCGCTCTCCAAAGCTCCGGAAGCTCCCAGCGATTCCGGACATATCCGTAGAGGGTGTTCCCATGGCGATAGTCTGTTTTCTCGCCAAAGCGAAACCAGCTCTTGTTGCTCCGAACCTCAATCCGACCACCCGAGTCGGTGGAGACCTCACACCAGTCCTTGAAAAGCTCGAGAGAAAAGCGCGCGCTATGCTCCCGAAAGAACACCACCAGACCCATAATGTTTGACATCCCGGCAGGAGTAAACTGAGTAATCGGGACGCCACAGAACCGGAAAATCTCAATAGCCTCCTTAGATGGAGGAATGCGAAACCCAGACTTCAGGCAGCTCTCAGAAAGCGTCACAAAGCCCGTGGGAGGATTCTGAACGCGCTCTTCCACCCCGGGATTTTCACCTCGACATTCGAGGGCAACCCGAATCTTTTGCGCCATATCTCAATTCGTGAACCATCAAGTGAAGAACGTAGGCGCATCGGCCTCGACTGGCCGCTTTTCCTCGGAGCCTGAAAGGGAAATAGGCACACGTGTGCACAGGCGTTAAAAATAATATTAAAAGACCAAAGTGGCGTAAATCAAAATACAAGCCACACTTCCAACCGAAAATGCGCGAGGACACGCGCCATTTTCCGCAAGCAACGGCGCACGAGCGACGGACGCGCGCGGGCGCGAGATGCCCCGCGTTCACCACCGCCCTCGCCCAAAGCGCGTGCGGGCACCGGATGCCCGCACCACCGGACCCGCCCGCACACAAGCGCGCAAGGGCGCCGGGTGCCCGGCCGTGCGCGGATGGCACCCGCGCGCAGGACGCGCGGGCACGAGCCCGCGCGCGAGCACGCGGGCGCCGGCCGCGCACGGGGGCACGCGGGCATCGGCCGCCCGCGCCCTCACCCGTTCCTGGCCGCGCGCTAGGCCCCGCGCGCGGGGCGCGCGGACGCAGCCCCGCACGCGCCGGCCGTGCGCAGGGCGCGCGGTCGCCGGACCGCGCACGACCGTCGGACCGCGCACGGGGGCGCGTGGGCGGCCGCCGCGCGCAGCGGCGCGCGGGCATCGGCCGCCCTCGCCCTCCGCCGCCCTTAGCCGCGCATGGCGACCCGCGCGCGCCGGCCACCCGCTCCTCCATCGGTTCCGGCCGCCCAAGCCCGGCCGCCTGCTCTCCCGTCCGCCTCCACCCATCTTCCCTCCACTTTGTTTTTTCAAAAATTAAAAACAACTTACCCCAGTCATCGTTCGGCGCGCCGTGCAGAGATGGCGGCCCGATCCCCTGCCAACTGTTCAAAACCTTCACACTCCTTCACGAGGTTCAGACTCCGAAGGTTTGGGGGGCTTATGATAGAGGCTCATATCCAGGAATTGAATTTATAGGGAGCCCCGGCGAAAATTATCTACAGAAGGCAACAAATATTTCCAAAGATAACGAATGTTTCCAAATGCGGAGTTTATTTCCAAAAAACACTCCTGTTGAAACCAACAACTGGTCTCTTGAGTTCGGACCCACTGGGGGTGTAGCCGATGCTTATTTCTCCCTCAATAGACTCTCTTGACGGTGGATGCTGGAAACGGAATAGACCCAAGGCTGAAGCGAGGAGGTCCCACCACACACCCGGAAGATCTTAGAGAGCTTCCCCTCCCAAACCAAAGCTCAACCGGGCACCTTGGAGGGCACTGGCTGCCAGCCAAAACTAGCCTGGAGGAGAGGATTCTCTAAAATCGGATCTCCTCCAAGGTGCCCTTAAAGGTCTATTTATAGTTTTTCTAGGCTGGTCTGTAAATAGCCTGAATCCGCCTTTTAGTCACCCCAAATTGGTCTGCTAATAGCCTAACTCCGCTGTTCCGAAGGGCTATTTGCAGCCCACCAGGGGTATTTATGGTCATTTTCCCCTCACACCCATTTGGGCGAATGGTCCGTGAGGGCACCATTCGCTGGGCACCCGCCTGGCTGGGCGAATGCCCACGCTTCTGGGCGAGTGATCCGTGAGGGCACCACTCGCCTAGCGCCTTCTCTCCTACGGCTTACCCCCACCAACCCGGGGCATTTTTACCTTCCTTAGCCTGGGCGAGTGACCCAGCGAATGATCCGGACGACCCAGGTCTCGCCAGCTGGCCTGAGGGGCCCACTCGGCGAATACGGGTTGTACACAATCCCCGCTCTTTACGAGCGGTTCCTACGGTCGTAAAGAACAGTCCAACCCTGTATTCGGTGAGTGCCTGCTGACTGGATCCATAAGATTCTGTGGGTCCCACCGCCACCTTATATATATACCCTCATGTCAGGTTTCTCTGGACCACTCTCTCATCTTGGCTCGGAGTTTCTCCACTTCCTAATGTCTTTCCATAAACCTTCTGCGAAACCCCTCTCGCGAGAGATGATCGACCGCCTAGCTGCGGCCCAAGCTGCGACTGCCCCCAGGGCATCCAAATTTGCTCCCTGGCTAATGTCTAAACGGGATCCGAGCGCCCCCTATGTCTCGCGTCGAGCCAAGACGATTCGGTTGAATCGTCAGAGAGGCGAGGCTGCCTCGGAGTCTCCGGCGGATACTCCATCGGCGAACACGCTGGCGGATGCCCTTCCGGACCCCGCGGTGCTGGTATGAGGATTTTTCCTGTCTCCATTTAGTTCCTGTCCCTTACCCTGCGTTTATTCCGACCATTCGCAGGGGGCTTTGGTACCTGAGGACGGCCATGGGGCCGTTTTGAGCAGTGCGGTGGTGCCACCTCCCGCGGACGAGGTACCTCCTCCCGATCTGGATCTTGCTCCTCCGCCTCCTCCTGGGGAGACTGTACCCCAATCCCGTGAGTTGTGAACCTTCTCGCTTTTTCCTTTTATGTTGTCGGCTACTAATCATTACCTTTTCGCAGCCCTCAACCCTGACGTCCCGCTGCGGGACTCCATTCCTCCCACCCCCCCTGCTCAGGTGAACCCCTCTGTCACCGCGAATGAACGGAGGGGCTCCCCTGAGCGAGAGCTGGATCAGCATCTCCGTGCTGACGACCGTGCGGATGCTCCGGCTCCTTCTTCACAGCCTTACCGTCCAGGAAAGGGAAAGGTCTTACCTCCCGCCTGGCTGTTTGGGACGCACCCTCATTCGTCTCGTCCTTCGGGTCACCCGGACCCCATCCCAGGTCAGTTCACCCACCCGCCTCTATCGTACTCGCATATTTTATCACCACTAACCTAGTTGTGATTCCGCAGGCTATCGAGAAGCCTCCCCCCTCGACTCCTACTACGAGGGGGGAGAGGGGATGCTCTCGCCTCTCCCCTCTCCGGGGGATCTCGCTGACTTCCTGGGTGATTCCTCGGATCACGCGACCCTGAAGGATCGGATCTCGGAGGTCCTGGGGAAGCTCATCCATATCCAGCGAAACGTAGCCGGCCAGGTGGACGACGTGCGGCTGAGAGTCGCGCGTGAGTTGAAGGACCTTCGACGAAGTCACTCGCATCTTCTCGCGGAGGTGGAGCGGCTAGGGGGTGAGGGAGAGGAATTGTCTCCTGAAAGGCATGCTGCGCGAGCCCGGGATCAACTCCACCTTGCTTCCCAGGAAATCACCAGTATACTCGCTTATTACCGCCCGCGAATGCCCATGGAAGCTGGGTCGCGAAAGCGAGGTCGGTGGATCTGGGAGGAGATCTGACCTACCCAACGTCCACCCCTCTTTTTCTTTTCTTACTTTATGCTGCGAATGTTGAACGTTATTTTTGTCTGTAATAATTTCTCTGTGCTTTGCGAATGCTTCTTTATTCGTTTTTCGTATCTCATAGCTTTGCTTGGGTATTGCCGAGTGATAACTTATAGCCGGATGCTATTCCAACCTCGTTGCGTAGCCGCGGAATGAATAGACATAGGGCATTTGCCATTAATGGGTGAGAGGGACCGGCTCGGGCTTCGAGGTGTCGGGAGGGCGCGATGGCTATCCGCACACCCGAGGTCTCGAAAGTCCAAACGCCGTTTAGTCCCTCTATAAATAGGTCTTTCAACCACCGTATTAAATACCTAACCATCCGCTCTCTTTCCCTGCGCTAGCACTCGCGCTTCTTCCTTATCTGTTGCTTCTCTTTCCTTCTTTACTCGCAAAAATGGGTGGCGATGCGGAAGGCAGAGCCAAGTGCGCCAGCGCATTCGCCAACCACGTCTTTGATTCCTGCGACCTCTCTGAGGAGGCCTACCTGACTGCCGTCGCCGACTACGTCCCGCCTGGTTTCGAGGCGCGAAAGCCCAGGCCGGATGAGCGCCTGAATTCCATCTCGCCTTGTGCTCTCGCGATCCCGCTAGAGCACTTCGAGGTGGGGTTTCGCCTCCCGATCTGGCCGGAACTCCGCCAGACCTTCAGGTACTACGGGGTCGTGCCTGGCCAGCTCAACCCCAACTCCATCGCTATGTTGGTTGGGTACGCTAGCTACCTGCGAGAGGAGGGAATCGAGTTCTCGCTGCCCGTCTTCCGCAAGCTCTATACCTTCCGCTGCACCCATGGTATCTCGTTCTTCTCGGGACAGAGCCCCCTAAAGCACTACGGGCTCCCGAACAAGAACCATGACTGGGTTCGCCGCTTTATTTTCGTAAGCGGGAACCTGGGGAACACTCTTCTCGTGCCGGTGCAGGAGGAGGAGTCAACCTTCCGCCCCCCGACCCTAGGGGGGCACGAGGCCAAACTTCACCAATACATCCTGGAGCACGGGATGGATCTCGTCCACCTCCGGCGAAACGTCAACTCGCTTCCACCCATTCCGCAGGGCGAGGGTAAGTGTTCGAGACTTCATTCGCTTTCGCTTCGTGATTTTTACACCATTCGCTAGAACCATCGGCTATATTATGCAGGTGTGCGCCACTTCCCCCTTCATCCGCCGCGTCCCTCCGGATCTTCCCTCTCTCTTGCACAGGCCGCCGCGGATGCCTGTCGGGAGGAACCTTCTTCCTCCAAGCCTGGCGGGAAGAAGCGCAAGCCAGCGGTGCTGACCTCTTCCTCTTCCAAGAAGCCCAAAAACCCCCCTTCCGCCAAGGGGAAGGGGGTCCTGGACGAGACCCTCGCGGAGGGTGCTCAGATCCAAGCCCTGGGGACGAGTGCGCCAGGAGAGACCACCCCTTGCGCGGGACCGTCGTTGCCGCCGCACCCACTTCCCAGGGACCATCGGAACTTTCCCAGCGGCGAGAAGTTCATGGACCCCTCGGGGGCTCCCTTGGTCAAATGGGACAGGAATGCTAACCGGGTCTCGCTCTCCACCCTCCATCCGTCGTGGATAGAGAGCGATCTTGCCAGCGGGGAGGCTTACGCCATCGCGTATGCCCTCTATGGCTGAGAAGACGCCGAAGTATATGATGCCGAGACGACCCAGATTCTCGCTCATGAGAGTGTCAGGGCCATGCTGCGGGCGCTCGAGCTCGCGCACATGTCTTCGCGCCGGAGCATCAAATTGGCGCGGGACTTGGCGGCGGTCGAGGAGTCCCGGTCCGTTGCTTCTACTGAGGCGATGGAGCTTAGGACAAAGCTGGCGGCTGCGGAGACTCTTCTCGCCAACCGCCCTGTCGCAGAGGTATGTTTTCTCCTTTCCCGCGAGTGACTTGTTGCCGATTGACAACTTTATTCTTACTACCCTTGTTATTAATTTCAGGATACCACAGTTGCCGAGATGCTCCGCGCTCGGGTGGCCGGCCTTGAGGATGAAATCCGTCTGGCCAAAGCCGAGGTCCAGCGATTGCGAGAGGCTGGTGCGTCAGCACTCGACCCGGGGAGCGGGGGCCATTTTTATCCCCATCACGAGTTGGAGCAGCTGATGCAAGAGAACGCGCAGAATGCCGTCAAGCATGCGCTGCAGGTGCTGAGGCGAGCGGGATACCTGAAGGCGGAAGCCGAACGCCTTTCCGCTCGCCAAGTCGTCCCCGAGCTTTACATTCCAATCCCCTTTCCTGAGGATGACCACGTCGAGCCGCGAGAAGACGCCCTCATCCCAGACTCTGGCGAGAGCGACGGATCTTCAAGCGAGAAATCTGTTGATCCTTGAGAAGGGCCTCCTGTATTTTCTCTTTTTGCCTTTATCATTTTGACTGTAATCTTGAACGGGCGAGTGCCTTTGAAAGATGTATATATTGACTACAATTTGTGTTATTCTAAGCTTTCCCCTCATTCGCCGCTATACCTCGTTAGGCTCATTAGGACGTTGATTCTTCTTATTCGCCGCCACACCTCGCTAGGCTCATTAGGACGTTAGGTCGTGATGCGACTGTCTTGGCCACCCCGCGAATGCTCGAAGACGACTTAGGTCGGTCGTTCCCCTTCGATCTCTCGCTACCTAGTGAGCCTTACCATTCGCGTGTCACGGGGTTTCGCTTAGGTAGTCAAGAGAGTGGGGTGTGGTAGCAACTGGTCTCTTGAGTTCGGACCCACTGGGGGTGTAGCCGATGCTTATTTCTCCCTCACTAGACTCTCTTGACGGTGGATGCTGGAAACGGAATAGACCCAAGGCTGAAGCGAGGAGGTCCCACCACACACCCGGAAGATCTTAGAGAGCTTCCCCTTCCAAACCAAAGCTCAACCGGGCACCTTGGAGGGCACTGGCTGCCAGCCAAAACTAGCCTGGAGGAGAGGATTCTCTAAAATCGGATCTCCTCCAAGGTGCCCTTAAGGGTCTATTTATAGTTTTTCTAGGCTGGTCTGTAAATAGCCTGAATCCGCCTTTTAGTTTTACTAACCGCACCCCAAATTGGTCTGCTAATAGCCTAACTCCGCTGTTCCGAAGGGCTATTTGCAGCCCACCAGGGGTATTTATGGTCATTTTCCCCTCACACCCATTTGGGCGAATGGTCCGTGAGGGCACCATTCGCTGGGCACCCGCCTGGCTGGGCGAATGCCCACGCTTCTGGGCGAGTGATCCGTGAGGGCACCACTCGCCTAGCGCCTTCTCTCCTACGGCTTACCCCCACCAACCCGGGGCATTTTTACCTTCCTTAGCCTGGGCGAGTGACCCAGCGAATGATCCGGACGACCCAGGTCTCGCCAGCTGGCCTGAGGGGCCCACTCGGCGAATACGGGTTGTACAACTCCCCCGCCGATTCGGCGGGAATGTTTGGCGCACAAAGCCGCGACGAGCGCAAAGGCGACGCCACCTCCCCTCGTGGGAGCAATCCTCGCAACCGCGCCCCGCAAGGGGCGCACCCACGCCGCTCCCCAAGCGGGGTGCGCCCGGGCCGCACCCCCAAGGGGTGCGGCCATGGCCGCACCCCCTTGGGGTGCGGCCAAGCCGCACCCCACGAGGGGTGCGGCCAAGGTGCGGCCAAGCAGCACCCCACGTGGGGTACGGCCGTGGCCGCACCCCCTTGGGGTGCGACCAAGCCGCACCCCGCAAGGGGGTGCGGCCGGGACGCACCCCCTCGGGGTACGGCCGCACCACACCCCACACAGGGTCCGGCCGCGCCGCGCCCCTTCGGGCTGCAGTCGCGTCGCCCTTCTCACCCCGTGCGGGGAGTGGCCGCCCCCCCCCCCCCCCCCTCTCTTTCTCTCTCAACCGGAGGGCTTGCGAGGAGCCCTTCTAGGCGTACTCTTCGACTGGAGTGTTGGGTCCTGTTTTCTCCTTAGGGCGCAAGCTCCCGTTCCGTCATTCACCCAGAGCGCTTCGCAACACGACCGGTACGTCTCCGCGATTCGTTGCACGCTCAGGACCCTTTAGCGCTCGCATGTGCTCAGAGCGCTTCTAAGCGCGCTCGGAAGCCTTCTCACTCTTTGTCTTTCTGGTCGTCTCACTTTTTGTCTTTCCGACCTTCTCACTTTTTGTCTTTCCGACTGTCTCACTTTTTGTCTTTCCAGCTTCTCACTTCTCAGATTTCAGGAACAACCTGTCGCCTTTTTCGCCTCCAACAGAACTGCCCGAACTGCCCGAACTGCCCGAACTGCCCGAACTGCCCAAACTGCCCGAACTGCCCGAACTGCCCGAACTGCCCGAACTGCCCGAACTGCCCGAACTGCCCGAACTGCCCGAACTGCCCGAACTGCCCGAACTGCCCGAACTTCCCGAACTGCCCGAACTGCCCGAACTGCCCGAAGGGTAGGATGGTCATTTATGAAAAATGGCGATCCGTGTGCCCCGAACCAGAATATATGATTCGTCCACTGAGCATTTATGGAAACTGCAAACGGCGAAATTACCGGACTGCCCTCGGCCAAAGCTATAAAAGGAGCCCTAGGGCTTCATTTGAGAGGACCTTGACTTCTGGACCCGGGAGAGCTTCTTGCAGACTTTTGCGGAATTCTCCTTCGGCGCTTGAAGATCTCCTTCGTGGATTTGAAGATTTTCTTCGTCACGAAAGGCGACTCGGCTTCTCGCTTTGGTTCCAGAAAGGCGACTCAGCTTCTCGCTTTCGTTCCAGAAAGGCGACTCAGCTTCTCGCTTTCGTTCCAGAAAGGCGACTCAGCTTCTCGCTTTCGTTCCAGAAAGGCGACTCAACTTCTCGCTTTCGTTCCCGAAAGGCGACTCAGCTTCTCGCTTTCGTTCCAGAAAGACGACTCAGCTTCTCACTTTCGTGCCCGAAAGGCGACTCGGCTTCTCACTTTGGTCCTCCAGAGTTCTCAAAAGGGAAAAGTACTTAGTTTTTCCGAGAGGTGGCCTGTCACCCTCGGAGCTCTCTCTCTCTTGTTGTAACGAGTAGCGGCCTGTCGCGCTCGAGTTCTACCTACTAAGTTGTAACCCCCAGAAGATAGTGAAGTTTGGTCGGCACAGCTCCGGCCGCGTTGTTTTTTACCCTTTCCGGGTTTTCCACGTTAAAAAGTCCAAGTGTACTCAGCAAATCTCGAATTGACTGTTTGCGCGCTTAGACCGCTCAAGAGCTAAGGTGGTTCAATTAGACCGGTCTACCAAGAGCCCTAAGCGTTCTACAACAGATATAGATTTAGGTTTGTGATTTAATCCAGTTTGGTATAGATTTAGGTAGGATATAGATATAGATTTAGGTTATGATGGTGCAAGCAATATGAGAGGTGAGTTCAAGGGACTTAAAACATTGATTTTACAAGAAAACAATTGTGCTTTCTACATTTATTGTTTTGCTCATCAACTCCAATTGGTACTCGTAGCTGTGGCAGAAGAGCATTGTGAAATTGCAGAGATTTTTACACTTATTATTCTTGTGTTGAATGTTGTTGGAGGCTCTTGTAAACGTCGTGATTATATTAGAGCATTAGAAATTGATCGAGTTGCTAAAGAGCTGGGTTGCGGGGAATTAGAAAGTGGCCGAGGGGCAAATCAACCCCTCGAATTAAAAAGACCAGGAGACACACGATGGAGTTCACACTTCGGAACAATTTTAAATATTATACGGATGTTCTCATCTATTATTGAAGCACTCGAGTTTATCAAAGTAGACGGATCAGATGGAAATCAAAGAGGAATGACTAACAGTCTAATTAAAAGTCTCTTGACTTTTAATTTTATATTCCTCTTGCATTTAATGAAAAATATTCTAGTCAAAACGCATGAGTTATCACATGCATTACAGAGGAAAGATCAAGACATTGTTAATGCAATGAAATTTGTAAATTTTTCAAAACAATTGCTGATTAATTTGAGAAATGATGATTGTGAATGGATCACCTTTATGAGTGAAGTATCATCTTTTTGCAAAAAACATTGCATAGAAGTACCAAATATGGATGAAAAATATATTCAAACAGGAAGATCAAGACGTAATGCAAGAGAGATTACAAATTATCATCATTTTCGGGTTGAAATCTTCAATACAGTGCTCGATTGGACATTGAACGAGTTAAATGACCGTTTTAATGAAGTGAATACTGAACTGCTACTATGTGTTGCTTGTCTTGACCCATGTGATCAATTTGCTTCATTTGATAAACAAAAGTTGATTCGTCTTGCACAATTATATCAGTCAGATTTTACACCACTTGAACTGCAAATACTGGAAGGACAACTTGATATATACATCATGGACATGCGGTCTATGTCAACCGATACATTATCTAATTGTAAAGGAATCAATGGACTTTTACAAGCATTAGTAGAGTTGAAAAAACAAGACCACTATCAATTGGTTTTCAGGCTATTGAAATTGACATGCCTTCTGCCGGTTGCGACTGTCAGTGTTGAAAGAATATTCTTTGCCATGAAAATTATAAAGAATCGTTTACGGAATAGAATGAGAGATGAATTGATGAATGACTGTATGATTGTTTATACTGAAAAAGATGTTGCTGATACTATTAGTAATGAGACTCTCATTACACAATTTCAAAATATGTGTCCACGAAAAGTGGCTTGTTGAGAGGTATGAAAATCTTACTTTAATTTAATAGTTTTATTCATTTTTTTTAATACTGTAATATTTTAATTCAACTTAATATCATTTTTCGCTAATTTTTGCAGGTCAAGCATATTTTACATATTATGATTTGGAGTCTTTTATTTTCAATGTTTACGAACAAGGTATTATAATTTTATGTTTTTTTGATAAAAGTTGCTCTTTATTTATGCTCAATATTTTGCTTACATAAGTATGTATGGGAAAAAAAAATTCGGGGCCGCTGCCCCCGAATCCCCGTTCAGGGGGCACTGCCCCCCGAACCCCCCGAATATATATTAATTAAATTGTGCCCGTGCACCTTCAAAATCCTAGTTCCACCCATGCATGAGTCTTATTGTAGTTGTAAAATTTTCTAAATTTCAGTCGGATTTTTACAACTGTAATTTCAGTCAGAAAATTTATAATTGTAATAAGACTCATGCACACATAGAGGAGGATGTGTCGTGCGCACCCAAACAATTTGATTTGAGAAAAACCGAAAGAGACCGAACCAACTTTCGAACCAAACAGATCGGTTCGATTTCAATTTAGAGGGGGCTAAAAACAGACATCATTTCGGTTCGATTTGTTAGTTGGGTAAACCGAAAAAACCAAAGCGAACTTTAACAGCTAGAGAATACAAACTATTAGCAAAGTCTAGCTCGACCATAACATTATATGAGTCATTTTAATATACAAGCTTGCGCCAATTATTTTTTTATTATTTGATATAAAAATGAACAAATTATAATCATAAGCACATGTTATATATCATATGACATGCTAAATTATTTTTAAATATATAAATACAAGAGTTCGTTCGTTTTGACGGAATTAGCTTTCTGAAATTGCCATTAACGATTAGAAATTCAATTCTAATGTTCGGCGCGACGGAATTTACGCGGATATTGGTTTTGATGTGAAAACCCGCGGCTTTAACTTTGAGCTAAAAAATCAAATCGTCAATTCTTACATACGTCAATGGATTTTCCGCATAATCAAGTGTTTTCACCCGAGTTTTTTGCCCAGTCGCGCATTTTTTCGCTCGGGCATGCATTTTCCGGCCGGGCATGTGTTTTTCTACTGGGCGTGTGTCTTCCGGCCCGGCGCGTGTTTTTCTGCCGCCGGGCGGACATCTTTTGCCCAGACGGGCAATTTTTTTGCCTCTGAGTGCGATTTTACATACTTTTCACTCGGGCCCGCGTTTTTCATCTGACCGAGCATTTTTCGGCCGGCCGGGAAATATTCATCCGGGCGCGCGTTTTTCGACTGAGCGCTTATTTTTCGACCGGGCACACATTTTTCGCCCGGGCGCGCATTTTTTTGCCTAAGTGCGCATTTTTCGCCTGAGCGCGCATTTTTCGCCTGAGTGCGTGTTTTTCGACCGGGCGAGCGTTTTTCACCCTAAAGGGCGTTTTTCGCGCGGGGACACATTTTTCGCATGCGTGCGCATTTTTTGCCCGCGCATTTTTCGCTTGCGTACGGGGTTTTCGCCTACACACGGGGGGTTTTTTCCTGAGATGCACGTTTCTCGCCCGAGGGCACAAATTTCACCATACCGCGTTTATTTTGACCCGGGCGCGTTTTTTTCGTTGGGGTGCGCGTTTTTCGCCCCACCGCGTATGTTTTGCCCAGGCCGCAAAACGCACGCCTGGGCCAAAAAATACGCGCTCAGACAAAAAACACGCGCCCGGGGAAAAAACACGTTCCCAAACAAAAAATGCGCTCACATACACAAAAATGCCCTCCCGACAGAAGAACTCGCGATCGGGCGAAAAATTCACACCCGAGCGAAAAACACGCACTCTGGAGAAAAATGCACGTCTGAGTAAAAAACGCGCACCCGGGAAAAAACGCGCTTGTGCGAAAAACACGCGTCTTAAAACATATTATGCAATCTAATGCGTTCGGCGCTGACGCCTATTTTGGATTTTATAAAATTATTGTATAATGTCAATTCCAATACCAATTCCATCATTCAGACGAACAACTTTTGTGCTTCGATTACAATTCTGTTGACTGAATTTAATCCTACAGCCGAACAATATAATTGGAATTCTATGCAAAGCTAATTCCTGCAGATATTGGTTTTCGTCAAAAAACAAATTTCAGAAAGCCAATTCCGTTCAAACGAACGAACCCTAATTAGTATTCTGTACCAAGCCAATTCCTACATATTTTGGTTTTCGTCGAAAAGCCAATTTCAGAAAGTCAATTCCGTTCAAACGAACAGACCCTAATAATAATTATTTCAAAGTTAACTATATATCTAAATCAAATCAAAAAGAAATTAACGAGGACACAACGAAAATATTTTAGGCAAATTGTATTTTGAAGTTATGTCAGAAAATCGAACCGAGGTTTAAAAGCCGAACTGAACCGAACCGTAAGGATTTGGTTCAGATTTGGTGTGTGGCATGTGAAAACCGAAGGTATTCGGTTCGGCTTCGGTTTTACCCAAAACCGTATCGCTTACAGACCTAGGGGCAGGCCCAGTCGACCCTGAAAACAAGTACTCTATATTAGCAAAAAAAAATTGAAAGTTTGTAAAATAAATAAAGTGATTTCAATAAAAACATTTTGTAAGTTTGTAAGAAACTACAGTAAAACCAAATTACAACAGAAAAAGAAATTGAAAGCTCTCATAACATTTTATTCCATAAATTATTCGTTAGAAATTTGATTTGCGGATAGAGATCTTTAATTCAAATAAATGATTAGAGAATTGTGGTCTGCGTATAATAATACCTTTAAATAAATTTATTAAATTTTAAATATACTAATATTTTAATTTTTGGTACTTAAATTATTAAATTATTTTCTGGTGTTGTGACAGAGCGAGCATAAGGTTGTCAAATTTGTTATTATCACCGGGAGACCTGTCGTTATCCACGCAACCCGTGAATCTTTGATGGTAAATTTACAATTAATCATCAAATTATATATTCTTTTTTATTCACATAGTATATTATAATAATTTAAATTATATATTAATATAATATTGAAAGGAAAAAAAGTTTTTTATTATTCAAAATTCGAAAGTCACTCGAATATTGAGTTGAATTGTAATCAGTTACAATTTATTTGATTCAATTTGACTTGATTCAATTTAACTCGATTCATATTTTGAGTCGTTTCGAGTTTTCCCTGAACCGCTCAAAATCTAATTCGAGCTTATGAACATATTATTATTTTAAAATTAAAAATACTAAAGTCTAAACCTAAACTAAAGGATTAAAGTGTAAAAGACTTTATTTACTCAATTTCGCGGCAACTCAATTTAATTTCGACCTCACTCGGAATAAAGAAAAAAAAATTACATAATTCTGAGCCAATTTGATTCCATTTTGAACCGGATCGTAATCGAGTCATTTCGTGTCGAGCCGACTTGACTCGAAATAATTTCAATTTCGAGTCGAGCCGAGCTCAATAAGGCTCAGTTTGGCACGACGGTAACGATCGTGAACGCGGTGGTTATAAACTGTCGTTCGTGAACGCTCGACCTCACCTAGGAACTTTTATAACTTCTGTCATGTCTAACATAAATTCTACGACGGTGACATTTTTGCCCAAACTCACGGGACCAAAAAAAAAAGCCGCACCAGCACCGGTTTATGCCTTTTTGTGCTGGTGGGCCGTCGGCACCGGTTTATTACTTAAATGTTAGCTTTTCTATTTCATTAATTTCCATTATTTAAATTAAAAAATATATCTAAATAAAAAAAATGACGCCATCAAATACACCTATGCTTATACTAAAGAAATTTTTTGTGTTGACGTGGCGTAACAGTGAAGGATCATAAGATTAATCTTGGCCGGTCAATTATATCAAATCAAACTTCAGTCAAATTTAACGGTGGACAGCGAGCGGTGGGATGTCGAGTGAAGAACGAGCAATGTTGGTGTGCTACATTGCGTATGGGGACGTTGAGCGACGACTCACAGTTGCACACTATCCATAGGGACAACGCGCGGTGGAGGTACTGTAGTGGGCGCACGAGGGGACCCGTGCACTGTCACTCGTGCGGTGGCATGACCCACTCTACCTGAGAGCATGGGCGACCATCTCCCGTGAAATCGTTATTTTAAACCGGATCATAGTTATTGTCGCGATTATGACCATTGTTGCGGGTCGCTCGGGTGCTTTGGTAGACCGGTCGAGTTGAACCACCTTAGGTTGGAAGCGAACCGAGCGCGCAAACAGTCAATTAGAGATTCGTTGAGTACACTGAGAATTTTTAACGTGGAAAACCCGGAAAGGGTAAAAACCCACGCGGCCGGAGCTGTGCCGACCAAACTCCACTATCTTCTGAGAGTTTACAGTTAGGTACGTACTTAGAATTCGAGCGCAACAGGCCGTCACTCGTTACAATAATAGAGAGAGAGAGAGAGAGATCCGAAGCTGACAGACCACCTCCCGAAAAACTAAGTCTTTTTCCTTCCGAGAACGGTGGTGGAACAAAAGTGAGAATGCTGAGTCGCCTTTCGGGAGAACAAAACTGAGAATGCTGAGTCGCCTTTCGGGAGAACAAAAGTGAGAGTGTGCTGAGTCGCCTTTCGGGAGAAAGGAAATCTTCAAGTCCACGAAGGAGATTTTCAAGCGCCGAAGGAGAATTCCGTGGAAATCTTCAAAGGAGCACTGTTTCGACGCGGCGAGTGCCGCGCCATTTCTGCGCGGCGAGTGCCGCGCCCTTTCGGCACGACGAATGTCGCGCCCTCTTGGCGCCGTAACGGGCGCGCCTATTGGCGCGGCGATTGATATGTGTTGCTTGCCGCGTGACACCTTTTGATTTTCACGCTACACGTGGCGCTTGCGTGCTCGGCGGTACCCATCCGGATACGTGATACAGGACCGCATGCCGTATCATTTTTACGGGTGCACATCAACCATGACAGTAGTAGGCCATAAAACACACACACACTCTACTTGGAGCCCCTCCCAAACCAACATTGTCGGCTCCTCCGTCCGCCCAAGACCGGGGAAAGCGCAAGAGCTTCTCGTCATGGCTGCTCCGAATTCACATCGGCGCTGCCCGCGACTTGCACGACCTCCACACAGGCGAGAATGGGAGGGGGCAAGCCCTCCTCTTCGGCGGACGGAGGAGCCGACAAGGATGTTGGTGTTGGGCAAATATATGCGTCCTAAAACTATGATTATTTTTTAGGCGTGTCCAACATATATGGAGAACCGTGCGCAAAATTCAAATTTTTGTTATATATTTTACTTTTTCACAAAATAAGTCACGGAATATTGATCAATGTATTTTTACGGATATTTTAAGTACTCGTATGTATATACTTTGGGATGAAAATACAATTTTTAAAAAGTCAAAATTTTGAACTATTTCTGCGACTGTAATTACAGCCGAAAATACAGTGAATTTACAACTGCAAATGTTTGCAGTTGCAATTTTGCACTAAAAAAAGGTCCCGTAGAATCTTGTATATGCGCTGGACGCACAGAAAAATCGCTGAAAAACTAGGGCATCAAATTAAGCAGGTGTACTCCAATAATTTGTAGACCCATCTAATTTGGATAACCCTAGCAATGATTGCAAGTACTAAAGCATTTCTCAAATATTATTATATTTTTTATTTTTATTTTTATTTTTTGTTTCCAGGCTGTGCATTTTATGATTCTCTTGGATGGAGTAATTATTGGGCCAATTAATTAGAATATCTTCTTGCAATTTGAGCATTTTAAATTCACTGCAAAACTAACTTAATCATATTTTATCCAATTATCATCCATTTCTATGTTAAAACTAAAGCCTTAATTTGAAGAAGGTTTATCTTTTGGATTTTACCTAGAATGCCCTAGATGATAGGGTGGGCGGAGCGCGCGCGCGTGCGAGAGAGAGAGAGTCGGAGCGACTGCACAGTCATACGTGGAAAGATCTAGAATCTAGGGGGTGTAAGCTGACGTGAGCCAGTCTAGGGAAAAAACACTCAGACTCGAGCTCAAGCTTTTTTGAGTAGATATGTCTCTGTTCATCAGCTCACAAGCCAACTCACGAGTTTTTATGTTTAAAATTCGATCAATATATAGGATACACCGCCCGAGCTCTCAAGCTAACGAGCTTGAGCTTCATCTATATGAAATAGGTACACGAGTTTGCACTGCACGTGTAAAGCCTTAGCCACTAGCACATGAATCTTTTTTAAGGGTTGTTATTGTCAGACCAACTTCAGATATGGGCATACCATTGTTAATGAATGAACCCGTAAAGGTGGTATGCCGATAGCCATTTTTTCAATACCGCGGGCTGCCAATAGTCACATGTGGCTGCCATTAAAATTTTCCTTTTTAACTATGCTTTTTCTGTTGTACAACCCTCATTCTCTGAGGGTGGGCCCGTCTAAAGGCCACGTAGACAGAAGTCAAGGTCAACACAGAAGTCCTACAGATTTCGTCGAAAGCGGGCTCTCGGAGTTCGTCGAACGCAGGTCCTACAGATTTCGTCGAACGCAGGCTCTCGGAGTTCGTCGAACGCAGGCTCTCGGATTTCGTCGAACGCAGGCTCTCGGAGTTCGTCGAACGCAGGCTCTCAGATTTCGTCGAACGCAGGCTTTCGGAGTTCGTCAAACGAAGAGAGATCAAGAGACTTGGTTGTGCGAGCAGGTACTTGCTCGCCCCGTAATGAGGAGGAAAGACCTGCCCGGCGTTCCCTACCCGGGCAGATGAGAAGGTTGTGAGTTCGGACATACTCGCCTATAGGCGACTTGGCCAACCAACTCGCCAGCTTAGGCCGAGGTCCTTACCTACTCGCCAGCCTATTGCCTTGTTTAAAATATCAACTCTAGGGGGGCAGGGATAGTCGCTTACTACCCCTCCCCCCTAGGATTTGTCTATAAATAGACTCACAGGGGTACCAGAAAGAGGATTTGTCAAAAAATCAGAGTTTCACCCCCCTTTACAGACAAGAATCTTCCCTAACAAGTGCCTTCCTAGTACCAAGCTCGGTCATTCGTGGTTTTGGAGGAGAAGACTCTTTTGAGCTTCTGGGTACGTGGTGGGACCTCCCTGCCGCAGCACCTGGGGTTGTGTCCTTTATCTCTCCGTTTCGCTCGTCGTGGCTAAACCTTCTCGTTGAACCGCTGAGCAAGTAGCATCTGGCTGCATTGATCCGAATTTTGGAGGCGGGATTTTCCAGGCTTCAACATCTGCAATCCCGTGCTAGATCCATTTCAAGGCGTGGATGCATTCTCACTTGATTTAATGGTATAATTTTTTTTATTAAAAGAAAATTATAAAATGATGGGTTTAGTGAACCCGTCGGATCAACAAGAAATAGATCCGCGAGGATCGTGATTCCAATAATTTAGGGGGGTGATAAATTAAAATTTGATTATACACTTATATATACTATTATAAAGTGTAAAGCATCATCATTTTAAAGTGACACTGCTCAAATTGATAATAATAATAATCTGTTAATTTATCATTATTATAATAATTTTAAAATAAGATAAAAAAACCATAATGATTATCGTCGCTAGATACTAACTAAAGAGTTGGTCGTGAGATGGTCGTCGAGCACGTGAAGCGACGCATTGAGCCCGCCCACTTTTTGAAAAGCATTGAACCGGAGTGCTTGGGCGGGTCTCGAACTTGCTAAGGATTTCTTGAAGGAGACTCGACGGACACGTGAGCTCTTAAGCGAAGAGGCAGTTTGGCGAGACGCGAAGATTCCCTAGCATAACAAGGAGGAGCTGACTTAATAAGGAAGGCGAAGAGGCTTTACTTGCTATACAGAGCTAGAGTGAGCTGCTACGCAGCAAACAACACAAAGGCGCGAAGCGTTGTGCGTAGCGACGAAAAGAAGAGGATGTAGCTCTTTGTTTGAGGAATAGCAAGCTCAGAGGCGTTTCCTTTCCTATATACATGATTTTCTTCTTAGTTCAACCGAGGTTTAGAAGAATCCCCACTAGAGGGAGAGGTTTTGAAGAATCACTGACATATGAGCTCTTGCGGCGCGGATCTTATATAGAAAGGAGCGAAGACTTTCTCATTCGTCGAGTTGTCTTTCTGAAAGAATCTTCGCCTGCCGGTGGAAGGCTTCAGACAACCGACCTTGGCCTTGCCGAGGCATGACCAAGGAGGGTAAAAAAGAGACTAAGCTTCTTCACTCCCCACCAGAAAGAGAATTAAGCCGCCGATTGGATCTCTAAAAATACATGTTTTGAAAAAATTTCACGAGAAAGAGGAATGCCCTAACTCAATATTTCTTGAATATCTTGTCTTCACTCTTCCCTTATGTAATCCTTCACCTATTATCTATATATTTTATAGGCCGCCAACTTCTAGAAAAGCTAACAAAAAAAAATTTCGTGTTTTTATGCTTCTTTTCTCATAGGACAACATCACTCTTCTTCTCCTATTGTTTCTCCTACCACTGCTTTTCTGACAATTCTAAAAGATAAAAACATCGTCTTTTTTGAATGGAGTTACCTCCGTACAGTTGGAATCAAGCATAAAAAGGTGTTTAGGGGGATCGATGGTTCAAAATGTAGGTCATTCAAAGGTATAAAAAACAGTGTTTGCGTTCTTTGAAATACTCAATGAAGAAAATGCTCTCGAACAAACAGAGCCCCAAAGGAGCGACTACAATACAAGTCGTGCCGGAGATAACCAAATGATTTTTGTGGACACATGAATATGGGCAGCATATGACTTGGGCCAGTAGAAGACCTCGCTGAAAGTCACGAGCCCGTTTGCCCGCACCGGAGTCCCAACAGAGCGCCAAACTGGCCCTCACGCCTCACGAAGATAACTAAGACTATTTTTTGACATATATATAAGATCATGTTATATGCAAGCCAGTTTCAATTGTATGGAAGCCAAGGATAAATGGAGGTCAAATTATGAACCTATAGAAAGTGTGAACTCATTCAAGAATCAGTCTGTATATAGTCATTTTCAAATTGCACTGTCGGCATGCATATAGTTATTGCCTATATATAAGGGAAGATCTTACAAAGAATAATAATAATAATAATAAATTGTCATATAATAAATCATGGGGAGAGCACAAGGGGGCCTACACCATCAACCAAAAAAAAAATCAAAATTTTCAACATCATACCTCAATGGGTTAAACCCTAAACAAATAAAAGAAAATCAAATGACAAAGGCTTTATTTGGTGCGGCGGTGGCGGGCGGAAGCGGGGGTGACGGGCGGAAGCGGGGGTTCCAGACGCGGCATTCCAACTGGAGGGCGGAAGCGGGGGTTCCAGACGCGGCATTTTGCCACTTTTCTCACGCGCGGCGGGTGGAGACGCGGCAAACGCCGCCGCCACGCATTTGGTTACGCGCCTTGCAGCGGCATTTGCCGCCACCGCCGCCCGCCACCGCCGCGCCAAATGAACCCTAATCTTTCTACACTGAATTATGGTACAACAAAATCACTAATAAAACAATTTGAAGTTTGAAGAAGGTAGAATGAATCTAACTTGCAAATGTGCACATAAAAGGGATTTAGGGTTTGGTTTAGTCATCTTCCTCGAACCACCATTGGGCCATCAATGACCGCTCAATCAACCCGAGTCAAATCAACGAGATCAAGGCTCTGTTTGGCACAGCGGCAACGATCGTAAACGAGGTTGTTACGAACCATCATTCGTGAACGCCCGACCTCATATACAGAACTTCATCCATTTTTATGTTCAAAAGTAGTTTTTTTTTCTTCGTGGCAGTCATAACTGCTGTCATGCCAAACACTCATTCTAAAAAAGCCGTGCCAAACAGAGCCCAATGCTCTGTTTGAGACGGTGGGAAAAAAATTTGTTCCCACCTCCACCGCTATTTTTGGAGACGAAACTCAGTGTTTGGTTTTTGGCAAATAGAGAACCCTCTCGCCGCACCGTTATCTTGAATAATGAAAACAATAGACCTAGGCCGATGCCATTTCAAATGAAAATCGCGCTCCAATCATCCACAACGAGACACGTGTCTCGCGTGAGATTGATGCCACAATCATCTCCAATAATACACCTACAATAGAGTGTCCCGCCACATATTGTGCACATAAATCCCACGAAAGACCGTCAGCGCGTGCGCCCACGCTCATGTGTGCATATGTCGCGATCATCTCCAATAAAACACGCACCACAGCGTTCATGAGACAACTAGCGCACGCGCACGTGTGTGTGTGTGTTTGTATTTATATTCCATTTGTTCATGAAAAACAATGCTCTAGAACTCATGATTCAAACATTTTAAAGCACCACAACCAAAGCTATTATAGAGTTCATGAGAAAACTTCAATTCTATCATGACAGGATGCATCAATATAACCTAATAAGCAATAATAAAAATGTTATCAATAACAATACGAGAAAAAATGCGCATTTTATTAGGCCGGTTTGGTTTGGAAGTCGGTACCCCGAAACGCGATTTAATCCAGCTTGATGTTGGAGTAGAGGAGAGTGTCCCTTGTGAGTGGCATGTTCACTATGAAGTATACCTGCATGAAATAAATTCAGTTATGAAATATACCCTAAGTAAATAATATCATCAAATAATTGCCAAAACCTCCCTTGAAAGTAAGCATATTTATAGATTGCACCTCTCTTATTTTTGAAATTACGAAAACCTATTTATAGATTGCACCTCTCTTATTTTTGAAATTACGAAAACCTCTACTGTAAGTTTACATTTCATAACATTCCTGAAGAAAAAATACCTTATTGACATTGCAGTGCAGGAGGGATCGAAGTTGTGTTGAAAAATTGAAGTGAAATCACCGCACGTCGATATCCTCCTTCGGGTTTTACAATTCGACGCACGGTATGCTTACAGTCGACTTCTCCCCTTCAATTTGACACATTAATTATATAAACCAATATGCATATTTCAAAGTCACACCAAACTTCCGATTTGGACCGTCCGATCTAAATGCCACAAAGAACTGCTGTGAAATCTTACCCGTCGGATTTACATTAGCAGGCGAAACGAACAGAAATCGCAGCCCTAACTCTTTTTCATTTCTGCGCCGTCAACCACTACCCGATACTGCCCACTCCATTCTAAAAAACACGATAGACTCCCGCACCCTCTTTCTACCCTCTCTGCCTCCGCAACTGACGCCCTATACCCTTACCCTTGCAAGGTTTTCTCGCTCATCCACCGACCGCTTCTCCGGATGGAATGAAGACAGAAAAACCACGCATTGTCTTCTTCTGTTTCGCTCTTTCGTTTTTCTACTATGTCCACTTCTAAATTTATCCTCTTTCTTACAGGCTTGCAGGTGTTATTTCTCCAGATGAGCAAGAGGATGGAGGAACCTCGCTCATCTATCTCTCTGCTTTTCCTCTTCTCTCGGGTTTTATCAATCTATCTATATATATCTCTCGGGTTTTATCTATCTATCTATCTATCTATCTATCTATCTATCTATATCTCTCGGGTTTTATCTATCTATCTATCTATCTATATATATATATCGGGTTTTATCTATCTATCTATCTATATATATCTCTCCGGTTTTATCTATCTATATATATATATATCTCCGGTTTTATCTATCTATCTATATATCTCTCTCCGATTTTATCTATCTATCTATCTATATATAAATATATATATAGGCCCATTTACCGGGACCTCCCCTCTAACTTTGCTAAATTACTGAGAGCACCCCTGAAAGTATCTAATTGCCTACCTAAATCACCTAGAGGGGGTGAATAGGTGGATTCTATGGCTTTTTGCGGAATTAAAAACTTAGAAATAAAAACACACAGAAACCCAAAGAGCACAGCACAATACAAGGAATTATAGTGGTTCCCCGATCTTGGGTAGTCCACTTTCCACCTCACCTATCTAGC
The DNA here is from genome assembly GCA_033032865.1 of Dactylorhiza incarnata. NCBI lineage: Eukaryota > Viridiplantae > Streptophyta > Magnoliopsida > Asparagales > Orchidaceae > Dactylorhiza > Dactylorhiza incarnata. The sequence goes on from JAWHQI010000219.1 coordinate 474,165, forward strand.
ACGCCCGGCTAGACTAGGCTACTTCACTATTCTCGGATAGGAATAATCCTACAACTCGGAGTCAAACTCCTACAAGCTCGGAGTACAAACTCTCCTACAACACGGAGACGAAGCTCCTACAAACTCGGAAGATAAACTTCCTACTAGCTCGGAGACAAAGCTCCTACAACTCAGAGTAAAACTCCTACAACTCGGAAGCAAGCTTCCTACAACTCGGAGACAAATCTCCTACAAAATATTGTAAAGAAATATTACAAAACTTTAGATTGAGGAACAATCTTCTTCAAATCTCCTTGAGACTTAACTTGATCAGATCTGAAAATAAAAGATCTTCTTCCTTGATTGAATCGGAAATCTGGATCTTGAAAGAAGGAAGAAGAAATCTTACCTTGAGAGAACTTGATCTGAGCACTTAGGAGACAACTGGATCTGAATGAAACTTGATGAAATCTAAGATCAGAGATCCAGTTGACTCTTTTCTTCAAGATGAATCGTGAATAACTTTCTTTGTCGGAGACGAACGATTTGTGCGAGAACAATCGGCCGACAGGCAAGGTTTTGCGAGAGATTCAGTTTCACGATTAGGGTTTTAAGTTAATAACCCTTGGCTATTTATAGATCCATATTCTAACGGCTATATGCGTGATTTCGGGACAGAGCACCACGCGTACTGTACATGGAGGAGAAGCCCTAAATGTCGAGACGGAACGAACTGAACCGGAAGTACGCGATCACCGATTCGTCTATATGGAATAGCCGAAATATCTCATTCACCGAATTCGGTTAATGTCTTTAGCCGAATTCGTCGAATAGCTTTAGCCGAATTCGAGAATACTTTATATTCGAATTCGTCTAATGTCAATAGACGAATTCGAGAGATCCTTTAGTCGAATTCGTCTAAAGTTTACTTAGGAAATTTCCCTGGCTTCCTGAAAAGCTTTAGCCGAATTCGTCTATATCCATTTAAACCATATAGCCGAATTATACTATATGTTCCAATGCATATAGCCGAATTTCTTCATAGACCATTTTTCTTTCTAAGTAAAATCAGCAACATCTTTCTCTTAGCTCTTCCTTTGTGTTTGAATAAGAAGTACATCCCAATAGAGAGATTCCACATGAGTCAACACCTTGGTCCATATAATGAGAAATTACATTGCATAGGCCTGTGTTTAATGACTCATTGAAACCTGACATTGGTTTGTACTTAGCCATTTAAAACCTGCAAACACACAACTAGACAACAACATCCAATACAATATCAATTCATCTTAGTTCAAGGGACACTTCTTCAAATCAAGGTAATTGTGGCTACAATACCTAACAGCCCCTCTTATTTTCGAAATTACAAAAAACTCCCCTATAAGTTAGCATAATTACAAAAACTTCCCTTTTAGTTTTAATTTCATTACAAAAAACTCCATCCGTGATACAATTTCATTACAAAAAAACTCAGAATTTGTGTTCATGATGTTATGAAATTAAAAGTTCAGGGGAGGTTTTTTAATTTCGAAAATAAGAGGGGTGCTCTCAGTAATTATGTTAACTTACAGGGGAGGTACGGGTAATTATTTCTTTATATATATTTGTTAAAGTTTTTAGAACTTGATGACCTAATCTCCTCCAAAAGATGTAGCCGAAAATTCCTCCAGCTGAATCACTGAAACAGCCGCAACTAAGGTTCCATTCACTCCTGGGGTTTTGGTGTGGTTTGTTCTCCATAGCACGTCAGCGCATCGGGACTGCGGCATGCGCACGCTAGATGACGATTGGGATCAACAAGTTTCACAAAGGAGTCGCTGGAAAGGAGGATTGGGGAAGACGACACTGGTCGAAGAAGACAATCATAGATGGAGACGGCCTTGGGTGGGGTTATGTCAAGCTGAGACAGACAATCGCGAGAGGTAGCCACTTGAATTTTAAGATAAAAAAGTTATGTTTCTATACTCCTCTGATTTACTTAACTGTTTCAAGTTCAGTTCATTGTCTTTTCCTTCATTGTATAATGATATATGTGGAAAAAATTATGAGGCATGGGTAGAACCGAACTGAGAATCGAACTGGAACCGAACCGAGATTTTCGGTTCGGACCCGGTTCTATACCTTAGCCACATGGATCGGTTTCGGTTCCGAAAAGTCAAAACCGAACATATATGGGTCGGTTCTTAGTTTTGGGTGGAACCGATCCGAGTTGTACCCTTAAGGTTCATAATGGTTAGAAGGAATTTCAAGCTATTTTCACAAAAAATGTTTCCTAAATCTCCAAGGTAAGCATTGTAATATATTTAGTGCCTACATGATTTCATCTTCACGTGGATTTCACGATCGTTCGTGTGAATTTCTAGTTATTTTTGAATACGAAACATGTTTTCAAAATCTTGAAGATAAGCAATAACAAGATTGAACAAAAGCCATTCATAATAAAAGGAAACAATAAAAAATGATTTTTTTAATTCCATTAAAATAGAAGTTCAGGGGAATGGCTTACTAACTCATCAAGTTTATCAAACTGGCTAAACAAGAGAAAAAAAATAGAAAGGTTTATGTAACATACCCCGATTAGAGTTGAGATGAGAAGAATAATAGCCGTTATCCAGGCCAAAGTCCTTCTCACTAACAACACCTGTCTAATCTCTGCAATTGTTTCATTATCAGAGCCTATTTCAGCCAGCCATCTTGTAGAATGAGGTAATTGTGTGACTTCTAACATATTTTCTGTATTTCGATTGGGATCCTTGCTGGAGACCAAAACAAAGACAACTTTTCCTGCCATACAAAATTCATAAACATTTAATCAACATAAGAATCAACAGCAGGTTATGCACTTCAAAGCCATAAAAACCTTAACCGTCTGCTCGCTAATAGACCTTCAACTCTAATTTTAGGGCCTCAATTCCATCCAAACGAACGGAATTGGGGCCATGGAATTAGAATTAGAGGTCCATTGTTATTGGAATTAGACCATATCTACTGGGCAGGGTAGAGGATTAGGGTTTTTATAGCCAAGGAGGAAATCAAATAAAGAATAAAATACAACATTGAAAGTTCATGCTTACATGGGACCGGTGAGTAAAAAGCTATATTAACTTACAGAAGCAGTTTTCTTACCTGGATAATTTGTTGTGGAGCAAAATAAAATAATACAATTGATCTAAAAGGCAAGGACCATTTATCCTCTGAGACATTTGGAAGAGGGATAAATCTACTAGAAAAGGGAACTCGGCCCAGATATTTTAACTTAGAAAGAAGATCGTTCTCCATCGCCAAGGAGATCGTCCTCCATTTGCCTACCACTCCGAGTTCATCCAACCATATCAAGAATATGACCACTTTGATTCCCTTGTCTTGTTTTTCCATGGTGATGAGTTTCTCGTCAGGGCTTGGGAAAATCACAACCGGTGCACGGCCTTCATCGGGACTTTGATCAGATCATTGCAAATTTTGGGTCGCATACATGTTCCTTCCTTACTGGAGGTTTATAGTCTTGTTCAGCAGGAATATGATCGTAGAAAGTCGTAGCTACCTGAACATGCACCAAAAGGTTTTCCTCTTATTACATACTCGAACTTAGGAGGACACTCGTTACGGAACTTCAAGCCAAGGATCACAAACAAAGATCATCTTGTTTGCGACCACTGTGGTAAACCTCGACATATCCGGAAGACCTGCATTAAGCTCCATGGTTTTCCCCCTTATTGAGGGGGACCTAACCCATGTGGAGTCCATGGCCGTAGGAGATTCCAGGGGAGGGGACCTTCTACACACCGTGTTGCTCATCTGACTGAGAGATTTGAAGACAATAATATGGGGAGTTCTAGTTCTGGTCCCATCTCAGTGCCCAGCTCTCTCCACCGAGGAAATACATGTCTTCCGCAAGATGATGCAATGTCTCTCTACTGAGACTTCTTCTGAATCATCCTCCTCATTTTCCCGCACAAGTATTCTGAGTTCCAACTCCGTTACTGTCCACTCACCTTCTCACTGGATTAATTGATTCTGGTGCTGCATATCACATAACTGGCTCCTCATCAGGTTTTGCTTCTTACTTCCCACTATCTGGCAGAGAGAAAGTACACATTGTGAATGGATCTTTTCCTCTGTTACATGGAAAGGATCCATTCCCTGTTCTCTTACTTTAACTTATGTCCATGTACCAAGCTTCACTCAGAATTTGTTGTTTGTCAGTCACTTTACTAACTCCATGCAATACTCAATTACATTTTCCCCCTCTTATTGTCTCTTTCAGGACCTGCAGGCGAAGAAGGGGATTGACACTTGAGTTCGGACCCACCGGGGGGTGTAACCCGCACCTACTTCTCTCTCACAAGCTCACTTGACAGTTGATGGAAAACTTAGAATAGACCCAAGGCTGCAGCGAGGAGGTCCCGCCACACACCCGGAAGATCTTAGAGAGCTTCCCCTCTCAAACCAATGCTCAGTCGGGCAACTTGGAGGGCACTAACAGCCAACCCCAAAACTAGCCTAGAGGAGAGAGCTCAAAAGATCGGATCTCCTCCAAGGTGCCCTTAAGGGTCTATTTATAGGTTTTCTAGTCTGGTCTGCAAATAGCCTAGATCTGCCTTTTAGTTTTACTAATCGCACCCCAAATTGGTCTGCCAACAGCCTAACTCTGTTGTTCTGAGGGGCTATTGGCAGCCCACCAAGGGTATCTAGGTCATTTCCCCACTAAAGCCTTATGGGTGAGTGGTCCGTGAAGGCATCACTCGCCAGGCCTCTCGCACACTAGATTCCCCCGGGCGAGTGGTCCGTGAGGGCACCGCTCGCCTGATACCTGACTTGCTAGGCGAGTGGGGTTCCGCCCTCACTTGCCTGACCTTCGGCGCATTCGCACTCATAAGTGAGCGAGTGCTTTGCGGAAGAGGCTCGCACTCGCCCCGAGGCTCCCCTGCCTCTCCTGACCTGGGCGAGTTCCCTTCTTGACCAAAGCAAGATGGTCTTTATGTGTTCAATCCTGCTAGTTCAGCCCAAGCTCTGCATGTTTCTCAGTCTCCATCCATAGATTGTTGGCATCGCCGTCTGGGTCAGCCATCATCTGCCTCTATAAGAATTTTATTTTCTACTTTTCTTTTTCATGTCTTACAGAACTTTCATTGTGATGTATGTGAATTGGATAAACATAAGTCTCTTTTATGCATTCTTCATTCCCTCCTGAAATTCCATTTGATGTCATTCACTGTGATGTGTGGGGGTCTTGCCCAATTGCTTCTATTTCTGGTTATAAATGGTTTGTTACCTTCATTGCGTCCGGGAAGTGAACCCCTCGGGATGGATGTTTAACCACCACTCAGGCACCTGATCTCCTCCATATATGAGGAGATGATTTTAATTCCTCTTTTCTATCACATATTTTGATTTCTTTTGGATCTGTTGGTTGGATCATGAGCTTTGATGGATCTAAAGTTTTCACCTTTCTATGAGCAAACCCTAGTTTCCTGTTCTTTGTCTATCTTTGGGTGATTCCTTGATTTCTATCTCGAATCATCATGTCGGTGAGTGTTGACTCTCCCATTACATCATCTGGATAAACATCTATCCCTCTCCTTTGACATCCATCATTCCATGGGATTCACATTCTTCTGACAAATGATATTCATACACACATGTATATGTTAGTATTTATTATATTCATACACACGTTATCAGAGCCCTAACCCATCCAGCCCGCGTCTTCTGCGTCCGCATGCGTTTGGTCTCATTTTCGCTCGTGTGTATCGATCAGACAGGTCGATGATTGACCCGATACATCTGTTGATACCGTTTGTGTGACGGTTCTCTCTCTTCTCCCGTGTTTCCATGAACCAAGTCGCTACCCCTTGCTGATATGTGAGCCCGAACGTCGGCTCCCTTGGAATGGGTGTTTAACCACCACTCTGACACTTGATCTCCTCCATATTTGAGGAGATGATTCTTCATCCTCTCCTCTATCACATATTTTAATTCCTTTTGGATTCGTTGGTTGGATCGCGAGCTTTGTTAGATTTAGAGTTTTCATCTTTCTATGAGCAAACCCTTGTTTCATGTTATTTGTCTATCTTTGGATGATTCCTTGATTTCTATTCTCGAATCATGTTGGGGAGTGTTGACTCTCCTGTTACCTCATCTGGAATAGGTGCCTCTCTCTCCTTTGACTTCTGTGAGATCTATCTGGGCTAGTCATGATCATAACGCCTATCATATTACTATTATATGATTGGATGGCTCCAACTATCTACCATAGGTTCACTCTATCACCCTAGCCCTGAAAAGACGACAAATATTTGAGTATGTTAGCATTGCCACCATGGAACTTACACCCACTTCACAGAATTGGATGCAATGAGAATCCGAGAACTTTCTTATTATGTCATGGCTCACGAACTCTATACAGGAATCCATTACCTGCAACTATCTGTTGTTGGATACGACTGTAAATATCTGGAAGAGAGTTGAGGTCACCTACTCTTGTCGTGGATATGTCGCTCAAACATTCCAGTTGTGACAAAAGATAGTCCTCCTTCGACAGGGTGACCGCCATCCTTCTGTTTATTACTTAAGAGTTTACTCAACTATATGAGGAATACGATCACTTTGATTCGCTCACTCTTTGGTCTCTTGAAGACGAAGTTTTGGTTAGAAGTCCTCCATGGAATGCACCTTTAGATACTCCAGCACTCTCCTACACCTCTTCCACAAGTTCATAGCCTTGTGCAAAAGGAGTCTGATCATCGACAACCTTGGCTCCTTGATTATGTTTCAGAAGGATCCACTCATGTTGCTCAGTACAGTTCGGAAGTTGTGTTGCGTGCGACTCTAGACTGAAATCTACAGGCAAGGACCATTTGGTTTGTGATTATTGCGGGAAGACTCGCCGCACCCAGGACACATGCTTCAGGCTTCATGGATTTCCGCCTCAGAGAGGAGGATCTGTTCCACGAGGTGGTCATGGCTATGGTCGCTCTCAGAGTTGGTCGCCTCCGTCTCGGTCTGCTCACCTATCTAATGCCTCAGAGGATACTCCACCCATCATTGTTTGCCCCAATCTTGTTAGTATTTTGATTGCCCTCTATGCAGAAAAGATACAAGCCTTCTGAAGCATGATGCATGTTCATCATACTGAGCCGACTGCCACATCGTCGTCGTCCTATGCCCACATGGAAATATCAGGTGCTCATTTTGCGTTCACCCGCTCTTCTACTCACTGGATCATTGACTCCGGAGGCACTAACCACACGATTGGCTCTGCCTTAAATTTTGTGTCCTACATACCTTTGTCTGGAAGAGACGAAGTGAGCATTGTTCACGGATATTTTTCCTTTATTGCAAGAAAAGGATTCAATTGTTCGTAAATCTAAGGCATACTATGGAACCTCACTTCAAGGGGAGTCCTCACCTATGCTTGAAGTGAGTTCCCTACCTATTCCTTCAAGTTTCCTCACCTATGATAGAAGTGACTTTCCTATTCCTTCTACTACTTCTAGTGAACCTAATGGTCAGGCGAAATCTACTCAACACCCTTTGCAAGATTACATTCAAAAAATAAGGTTATAAATACACAGGATCATCTCATGATACTAGAGCTGACACTGGATCCATCTTCAGAGCTTATTGCTCTCAGGAAAGATATTTGATCTTTTATTCAACATATTATTAGGAAAATCTCTTTTGATTTGAGAGTAGAAAACTATTTATAATTGATGATAATGTGGCTTATAGTAGTTAGTAGACTGTGCAAAAGAAGAAGCCAGACGAAAGCTATCAAAAAGAAGTCAGACAGAAGCTGTGAAAAATGGCCAAGTCCATAGCCAGTCGGCAATCACCGACCTGGCATTCGCCGATCGAGGACTTGATCGCCAATCGGATGACCGTTCATTGACTGAGCATTTGCAGACCGAAGATCCGAACGTTGATCGCTAACTCTCATTCTACAAGTGGTCCCAGAACCTTCCTTACAACTAACAGAATAAGGATTGGTGATTTTCGTTCGCCTACCAAGCGCACAGTGATCACTGACTGAGCCCTCCCTTTATCAACGCTCACAGAAGGAAGTTCATTCTCCTCAAGAACAAGAATCTGCGATCGTCGATCGCCGACCAATCCATCCCTCCATCAGCGCTCACCGAAGGAAGAATTCCCGGAGCCGCACGTCAATTTGTATTCGGCATTTAAAGAAGAATAAGAAGTCGAATTGAAGCCTTTTATCAAAGCATACTTATCAGAGCACGCTGAATTGTATTTGACGTATGAAGAACTTGTCGGGATTCACAAGAGCCGTCGCAGAGCAGAAAAAAGAATTCATTGAAGAGGGTGCAGGAAAAGAAAGGTGTTGATTTCTGCCGCCAATCTTTTTTGGGGACTTGAAAATTTGAAGAGGAATATAAAGCTCTCATTATCACAGAGAAAAGATGGTCTTCTTGCCTCTAACCCTAATCTCTTTTCTCTCTCGACACCTCTCGTATTTTACCCCAATCTCTCTCTGACGGTTGTAATATCTTTATAACCTGAGTCTCTCTTCTTTCTTGAGACTCAGATAGTATCAGTCTATCTATCTCTCATTGATGTTTTTATTTGCCGAACATTCACAAAGTTGTACAGAGTTACTGGATCTCCCTTCAAAAGATCTGTGTTGGCTTTTTTAGTCTCCAGTAGAAAAGACTTTGTGGGTCCTTGAGCCTACAGGAGAAAAAGCCTATGTTTGGGTTAGGTGGAAAAGAAGTTGTGGCCTTTTGAAGTCAGTGATATCCCACGGCCTGTGGAAGAGAGGAGTATCCAAATTTAATTGGGGAACCTTTATAAAATCTTTTGCATCATCTGGATTGATTTCTCTATAGCTTAGTTTTTATTCGTTGTGCTTGTTTTTTTTCTCTATGATTTTTCTTTGTTGTTTTACTTTGTGGTTTGTGAAAAAGATTTGTATCCTCTATTCACCCCCTCCCTTAAAGAAATATTCATATCTTATTCTGCACTTTCAATAGGATCTTATTCTGCACTTTCAATTGATATCAGATATTCGATCTTCTACTTAACATTCTCTCATTTTGTGTCATATGATTTGTTACCTGATTAATATAAAGTCTTTGATTCCTCCTTGGCTTCTATGTGTATCCTCTCATCATAGCAGGCTCATGATACCAATTGTTGTTTTACTTTGTGGTTTGTGAAAAAGATTTGTATTCTCTATTCACCCCCCCCCCCCTCCCTTAAAGAAATATTCATATCTTATTTCGTACTTTCAATAGGATCTAACTCTGCACTTTCAATTGGTATCAGATATTCAATCTTCTACTTAACATACTCTATCTCATTTTGTACCATATGATTTGTTACCTGATTCATATAAAGTTTTTTATTCCTCCTTGGCTCTATGTATGTCCTCTCATCATAGCAGGAAGCACTTAGTAACCGTAAGTAGCAAGAAGAAATGCTCGATGAAATGTGTGGCCTTGAAAAAATGACACATAAGTGGGATCTGGTGCATCTTCCTCAAGGGAAGACTATTGTTGAGTGTAAGTGGGTTTCCTCTATCAAGCAGAACTCCCAAAGAATTGTTGTCAAATACAAGGCAACACCGGTGGCTAAGGGATATACTCAAACTGTTGAGATTAACTATCAAGAAACCTTAGCTCTGGTGGCGAAGATGAATTCTATAAGGGTCCTACTCTTTGAGGTGCATGTAAAAGATGGAACCTCGGCCAGTTATATGTGAAAAATATGTTTATTCATGGGGACTTAAAAGATGAGGTTTATGTCTCTCCCACTTGGGCGTGCTCCTGAGGGATAAGAAGAGAGTCTGGATGTTAAATAAAGTTATATACAACCTTAAGCAGTCTCCTTGAGCTTGGTTTGGGAGATTTCACGGGGCTATGACATCCTTTGGTTACAATCAGAGTAATGTTGATCATACTTTGTTCATTAAGCGTAGGGCAGGTAAACTGACTGCTCTTATCATCTATGTGGATGGTATTTTGATAACATGGAATGACATCGATGAGATCAAAACCCAAAATGAAAGGATGTCGAGGGAGATTGAGGTGAAAGATCTGAGAAACCTCAAATACTTCTTGGGCATTGAAGTTGCCAGATAAAATCATGAGATTTCCATGTCACGGAGGAAGTACATTCTTGACTTGCTTGAGACATCAGGGATGATTGGGTGTAGATTTACTGACAGCCCGATTGAAATTGACCACATATTAGGAAGGGATGACGAAGAAGTCATTGAGGACATCACTGAATTTCAGAGATTGGTGGGGAGGCCTATCTATTTGTCTCATGCGCGCCCTGATACTTATTATGCGATGGAGTTATAAATCAATACATGCACTCACCAAAGAGTTTCCATTTGGAGGCTGCTCACTGAATCCTAAGATACCTCAAGACTTCTCCATGAAGCGACATTTTATTCTCACTCAATGATGAATTAAACACCCTGATTGAAACCAACCACAGATTAGGAAGGGATGAGGACGACGTCATTGAGGACATCACTGAATTTCAGAGATTGGTGGGGAGGCTTATCTATTTGTCTCATGCGTGCCCTAATATCTCTTATGCGGTAGGAGTTATACGTCAATATATGCACTCAACAAAGACTTGGCATTTGGAGGCAGCTCACAGAAGCCTAAGATATCTCAAGACTTCTCCATGAAGCAGCATTATATTCTCACTCAATGATGAATTAAAAATTAAGTTTATACGGATGCAGATGAGGCTGGCTTTGGATGATGACCGAAGATCCACATCAGTATATTGTTCACTGATTGGTGGGAATCTTGTCATCTGGAGAAGCACAAAACATGTAGTTTCCCGATCAAGTGCTGAAGCCGAATTCAGAGTCATGGCTTACGGAATTTGTGAAGGCTTATGGCTACACTCCATGATGAGCGATCTTGACCTTTCTTAAGAAGAGTCTATCAGACTATACTATGACATTAAGACAACCATCAACATTGCACACAATCGTGTCCAACATGACTGCACCAAACACATTGAAGTGAACAGACAATTTATCAAAGAGAATATTGAGAGAGGAATTATGTGTACGCCGTTTATTCCCTCCGACCGACAACTGGTTGATGTTCTCACCAAGGGATTGAGTGTGGGTGCCTTTGAGAAGATTATTGTCAAATTAGGTATGATAAATATTACATGCCCAACTTGAGGGGGAGTGTTAATATTTGTTGTACTATTTTTTTTGTTATTTTTCTTTACTCTTGCATTCTACCCCTCATATATATATAGAAATGGGTACTAGTGTTAATTAAGTAAAAATCATTCTAGTCAGCAGTATGTGTTACCGATCTCGGAGCGGAAGACCCACCATGGCAGGTGTACACGCGGAGGGGACGCGAGACGCGTGAGACGAATGGTCTGATGGAGAACGAAGGAACCGGACCTATGGTTTAATTTAATTGCGGTGTGCGGTTATCAAATTATGTTTATGTTTTAGGGTTTTGTTTGGGCCCTCACTATAAGAGGGGAACTCTTTGTATGTTTGTTTTCATCTTTGGATCATCTATCTTAGGAGGGGCTGCTCCCCTTGTCTTCCTTCTCCCTCTTTTCCTCTCCCTCTCTCTCTCCGTCGCCGATTCCAAACCCGCCCGCTGTCGCCGCCGCTGTCGCCCAGCGTCAGCCAGATCGTTAGCCAGCCGTTGTCGCTGCCGCTGTCGCCCAGCGTCAGTCAGATCGTTAGCCATCCGCTGTCGCCGCGCCCATCAGCCAACCGATATCTTAGGCGGTATCAATTTGGTCCCGACCTCGCCGTTCCGCCCGCCTTCGCGCCGCCGGTCGCCGTAACCTCTGCTACCATGGCCCCCAACACCCGCTCGCAGGACAACCTTGATGATAACGACGCTACCCGGAGCCGTCTCGACCGCCATGACGAGCGCCTCGACGCTTTCAAATCTGCCCTCGACTCCCAGAAGTCCTCCATCGACAACATCGCCGCCGGCCAAGCCCTCTTACTCAGCCGCCTCGACGCCCTAGCGGCGCTGCCACACTTCTCCGGCCCGTCAGGCTCGGCGTCTCCTCACGGCGCGGCCTCCATTCTGGGCATGCCGCCGCCGCTCTACCCTCCCGCACCGGCCATCGCCGATGCCCCCGCCGGCCGCTCGCCCCTCGCCCTCGATATCCCCTCCTTCTCCGGGGTGGATCCGTTAGGGTGGGTGGCTAGAGCGGAACAGTTTTTCGACCTCAACAACACCCCGCTGGGGGACAGGGTGAGCACCGCCATCGTCGGTCTGGACGGATCCGCACTGCATTGGGCGCGTTGGCTATGCCAAGTGCAGCCCCTTATTTCCTGGAACGAGTTCAAACAAGAAATGGTCAGCCGCTATGACTCCCGTTACACAGGATCCGCGGTGGAGCGCCTTTGCACAACACGCCAAACGTCCTCTGTAGACAGTTACATTGATGAATTCATCGCTCTCGCCACACAGGTTCCGGGCCTGCCGCCCGATCACTACCTGGGGTTCTTCCTTCAAGGCCTATTGCCCAACATACGCTCCCGGATCCGTACACATCACCCTCGGACAGTCTCCGACGCCCTGGAGTTAGCCCGTGCGGTTGAAGCCGATTTGGGCACCCGTCCGTGGTCGGGCGGGGGCCACCCTCCTACTCGTCCTCCTGCGCATCGGGAAGTGCAACCTCGACCACCACCAGCGGCTGGCCACCGTCCGCCGCGACCGGACAACCCCCACCGTCTCTCCAACAATGACTACAATGAACTCCGTCGAAAAGGCCTGTGTTTCCGATGTCGCCAGCCATACTCTCCTCACCACGTCTGCACCGTCAAGGAATTCCACGCAATTATTGGGGATGGCGACCTCGATAGTCCCGAACTGGGAAGCGACGAGTTCGACCCTCCGGCGGATACACCTCCGGGGGAGACGGAGGGGGCACCCCTCAATGTTCTGGACCTTCCATTTTACTCCGTGGGGGGCCTCACCGGACCGCAGACGATGAAACTCGCGGGGGAAATTCGGGGCCGTCCCGTCATCATCATGATTGATAGTGGAGCTAGTCATAATTTTCTCTCGGCCTCGGTGGCGCGTGACCTCGACCTTCTCATCACGCCCTCCCCCACATTTTCGGTGTGTTTGGGGGATGGCCGTCGCCGACCGACGCTGGGTCAGTGTTCGTACGTCTCTCTTTCCCTCGGCTCGGGCACTTTCACGGCGGACTTCTACATGTTCGACCTTGGCGGCATCGACGCAATCTTGGGCGTCGCATGGCTTCAGACGTTAGGGGATGTCCGTGTGAATTGGGCCAGCCGTACGATGGTGTTTCAACACCAGGGCCGCCCCTGTCGCTTGGTGGGCGACTCGACTCTCCTCCGTTCACCGATTTCATGCCGAGCTCTCAACCGCGTCACGGACGTGGACTTCTCCGCGTGCTTATGGGTTGTGGAGGCCACCCAGCCGGACAGCTCGCTTGTGGCACCCGCGGTTCAGCTTCTCCTGGACGAGTTCGCGGACATCTTCGCACCGCCCCGGGGCCTTCCACCGGCACGACCGACTGATCATGCCATCGTGCTCCAACCGGGAGCGGTCGCAGTCTCGGTGCGCCCCTACCGTTACGGCCACGCACAGAAAGATAAGATGGAGCGTTTGGTTCGTGAAATGCTGTTAGGCGGCCTCATCCGCCCAAGTGCCAGCCCGTTCTCTAGCCCGGTCCTCCTCGTTCGCAAGAAGGACGGGAGTTGGCGGTTCTGCGTAGATTACCGGGACCTTAACAAAGTCACCGTTCCGGATAAATATCCCATCCCCGTCATCCAAGAACTCCTCGATGAGCTCCACGGAACCGTCTACTTCACCAAGCTGGATCTCCGGGCCGGTTACCATCAAATCCGGGTCCGTCCCGAGGACGTTCCGAAGACGGCGTTTCGAACACACGACGGGCACTTCGAGTTCCTGGTCATGCCGTTCGGCCTCACCAATGCGTCGGCCACATTTCAGGCCGCCATGAATGATATTTTTCGGCCGGCCCTCCGTAAGCATATTCTCGTCTTTTTTGATGATATTTTGGTATTCAGTCGCTCTTGGCAGGATCATATACAGCACCTTCGTGAGGCGTTCGTGATCCTCCGTCAGCACAGCCTAGTGGTCAATCGCAAAAAGTGTTCTTTCGGCGCCACCAAAGTCAGCTACCTCGGCCACACCATTTCGGCCGACGGCGTCGCCATGGAGGAAGACAAAATCCAAGCGGTCGTCCATTGGCCCTCGCCCTCCTCCCTCCGCGACGTGCGGGCATTTTTGGGGCTGACCGGCTACTACCGGAGGTTCATCCAGAACTATGGGAGTTTGGCGCGCCCTCTCACTCAATTGTTGAAGCTCTCGGAGGAGGGCCCGTTTTCATGGCCGCCGGCGGCCATGGCCGCATTCGCCGCCCTCCAGGCGGCCCTCGTCCAAGGACCGGTATTGGCGATGCCGGATTTTCAGAAACCGTTCGTGGTGGAATGCGACGCCTCGGGGACGGGCGTGGGAGCGGTGCTGATGCAGATGGGACGGCCGGTGGCCTACTACAGCCGCGCGTTCTCGGCCTCGGTGCGGAGCCGCTCGGCCTACGAGAACGAACTGATGGCATTGGTCCTCGCGGTCCAACACTGGCGGCCGTATCTCTTGGGCCGGCATTTTGTGGTTCGCACGGACCATCACAGTCTTCGCTATTTGTTACAGCAAAAAATAGCGACGCCGGCGCAACAACTATGGGTGGCCAAATTACTGGGATACGATTTCACTATCGAGTTCCGTCCCGGCAAGACGAACCGCGCGGCAGACGCATTATCCCGCCACCCTCAGGCAACCGAACTCACGGCCCTGTCCCGACCCGTCTGGGAAGACGCCGCAACCCTTCAGCGGGAGGCAGAACAAGACCCGCACTTAGCAGCCATCCGGACGGCCCTTCTCGCCAACCCGACTGCCCACCCACCGTACTCCTTGGTCGGCGGTCGCCTGTTTCATCGGGGACGCTTGGTGATTTCAGCCACCTCCGCGTGCATACCGCGATTGTTGGACGAGTTCCATTCTACACCTTCCGGAGGCCATGCGGGTGCGTTCCGCACATACCGGCGCCTGGCGGCTTCTCTTTACTGGCCGCGTATGTTACAGCAGGTGAAGGCTTATGTGGCGGCCTGTTTGCCGTGCCAAAAGGCCAAATACGAAGCGATGTTCCCGAGCGGCCTGTTGCAGCCCCTACCGATTCCGGAGCGGATTTGGGAGGACATTGCCATGGACTTCGTCACGCGGCTTCCCCGTTCGAATGGGTTCGACTGTGTGTTGGTGGACGTGGACCGCCTCACGAAATACGCCCACTTCGTTCCTCTCCGCCACCCGTATACGGCGGCGACCGTCGCCGACAGCTTCATCTCCGACATCGTCCGTTTGCATGGATTTCCCCGCTCCATTGTCAGTGACCGCGACCCCATCTTCCTCAGCAGCTTCTGGACCTCCCTATTTCGGTTGCAAGGGACGCGCCTCTGTATGAGTACAGCTTACCATCCTCAGTCGGATGGCCAATCGGAAGTGCTGAACAGGTGTCTTGAGACGTACTTACGCTGTTTCATCGGCGAACGACCGGGTACTTGGGCCAAGTGGCTCTGCTGGGCAGAGTACTCTTACAACACGGCCTATCATCATGCGGCCAACACATCTCCGTTCGAAACGGTGTACGGCCGGCCTCCTCCATCCGTGCTCCGACATCTCCCCGGCGAGTGCCCTGTGGCAAGCTTGGCCGACCATCTCCACGACCGGGATATCATTCTCGACAGCCTGAAGCATCACCTTCGCCGCGCCCAAGCGAAGATGTTATCCTTTGCAAACCGGAAGCGCCGGGACTTGACATTCCAAGTGGGCGAAAAAGTGTTCCTCAAAATGCACCCCTACCGCCAACTGACCGTCGCACGCCACCCGTGTCCGAAGTTAGCGCCCCGCTTCTACGGGCCGTTCGAGATTATTAGTCGCATTGGGGCCGTGGCGTACCGCCTCCGTCTGCCTGCCAACAGCCGCATTCACTCGGTGTTTCATGTGTCACAGCTCCGGCGGGTCGTTGGCGACCACCCCGTCGTGGACCACATTCCGGCCGACCTCGACTACCCCGGGTCCGAACCACTCTATCCAGAAGCTATTCTCGGCCGTCGACACCACCGCCCGGGGGACACCACCCAAGAAGAGATCCAAGTAGCTTGGCGCAACCGACCGGCCACCGCCGCCACGTGGCTCCTTCGGGATGACTTTCACCGCCAGTTCCCCGATTATTGCCTTGAGGACAAGGCCAATTTCCCAGATGGCGGTATTGTTACCGATCTCGGAGCGGAAGACCCACCATGGCAGGTGTACACGCGGAGGGGACGCGAGACGCGTGAGACGAATGGTCCGATGGAGAACGAAGGAACCGGACCTATGGTTTAATTTAATTGCGGTGTGCGGTTATCAAATTATGTTTATGTTTTAGGGTTTTGTTTGGGCCCTCACTATAAGAGGGGAACTCTTTGTATGTTTGTTTTCATCTTTGGATCATCTATCTTAGGAGGGGCTGCTCCCCTTGTCTTCCTTCTCCCTCTTTTCCTCTCCCTCTCTCTCTCTCCGTCGCCGGTTCCAAACCCGCCCGCTGTCGCCGCCGCTGTCGCCCAGCGTCAGCCAGATCGTTAGCCAGCCGCTGTCGCTGCCGCTGTCCCCCAGCGTCAGTCAGATCGTTAGCCAGCCGCTGTCGCCGCGCCCATCAGCCAACCGATATCTTAGGCGGTATCAGTATGGCACATAGATTTTCCTATTTCTATGCTTCAATTGAGTGACATCATCCTTTTACAAGATGCATTGCAATATTTGATATATAGTCTCCAAATTTAAAATCAATTCCAATCACATTATACGAAAGTGTCAAATTCAGGCCCAGGTAAGCTATGGATACCAAGCTATAAACAGAACCATGTATCAAATCACTTGCAAGAGTTCCTTCAGTAAACTAATAGATCATTTGTACCAGATAATTTCTTAGTGTTCGGAGATTCTGACCAAGCCAAACATGGCATTTATTCCACTCGGCCTCAACAAAGTTCACATTGACAAAATTTCTACATGCAGTGGATTGTCAATTCATTCCATGGACTGAACAAGAGATGGTTATTTTTTTCAAAAAAAACATGCACCCTCGCTTTTACTAAAATGAGAAAAACAACGAAGCAAAAAGTTATTTTTTTCCCACGGCCATAAATTATTGGTAGATTGCAAGTCATTTGCAATTGTAGTTTATTAGAGTAAGCACAGAAAACAAGGCAACTAACCACTAGAGGATGTCTGTAGAGTGTTAAATAATTTGACCAGGGTGTCCTTCACAAGTTGTTCTCCATGTTTAAAAGTATCCCCTTGACCATATTCCACTTCCAGAGCCTGCCAAACATTTAAAAGATATCTGATTCAATATAATGGTTCCAACACCTAATGCTCATAAACACAAAAATAAGTTGATACAAAGCTTAAAAAAAGGCTCAATAACAGTATTGAATAGTCCAAACTGCTATAAAAATAAGTACAATATATTACCGCTAGAGAGAATCCGGACTAGGGGGAGAGCCGGCGGTGGGGAGAGAGAGAGATGGAGACAGGGTAGAGACGAAGAACAAGGGAGCAACCCTTTGATATTACTTCCAAGATGCATACAACATAAAATCAGCCCCTTTATATAGGAGGGGAAGACCACATACAAATAGGAAACAATTGAATAGGAAATACATAAAAAGGAAACGAAATAAATTAGGAAATGATAAATTAGGAAATGATAAATTAGGAAATAAATAAATTAGGAAATGATAATTAGGAAACGAAATAATATCCTTCCGCATTCGCCGGTCCGCTATGGCCCCACTACCGCCGGCCCCTCCATGGTCTCCTCTTGGTCCGGTTTAGTATTGTCGTCCCCGGGCTGCACCGCACTTGCTCGTCGCGTGTACACCCGCCATGGTTGGTCGTCTCCATGAATATCCGTAACAATACCTCCGTCTGGAAAATTTGCCTTGTCCTCAAGGCAAAAGTCGGGAAACTGCCGGCGAAAATCATCCCGTAAAAGCCACGTAGCGGTAGACGGGAGACGGTGTTGCCATGCCACGAGGAGCTCCTCCGGTTCCGCGTCGCCGGGCAAATGGTGTCGGCGGTCTAGAATGCGGTGTGGATATGTGGGAGTGGCATCAGCGTACTCCAGATCGCTTGGTATGTGGTCCAGCGTTGGGTGGTCGCCCACTACCCGGCGTAGCTGCGAGACGTGAAACACCGGGTGAATGCGGCTTCCTTCAGGAAGTTGAATTTTGTATGCGACGGCCCCAATCCGGGCCAGAACGGTGAATGGACCAAAGAATCGTGGTGCGAGCTTGGGGCATGCCCTTTTGGCTACCGAGAGTTGTCGGTATGGATGTAGCTTGATAAAGACCTTCTCCCCGAGTTGAAATGAGAGGTCGCGGCGTTTGCGGTTGGAGAAGGCTGTCATCTTGGCCTGGGCACGTCGGAGATGATGTTTGAGGCTGTCCAAAATAATGTCCCGATCTTGGAGTTGTGATGCCAAAATCTGTGGGAGGGTCTCCCCAGGAAGATGTCGTACGATATCTGGCGGCGGTCGACCGTATACGGACTGGAATGGAGTGGAGCCCGCGGCATGGTGGTAGGCGGTGTTGTAAGAATACTCGGCCCAACTTAACCACTTGGCCCAGGTGCCCGGCCTGTCGCCGATGAAGCAGCGTAAGTATGTCTCTAAGCAACGATTGAGGACCTTTGACTGGCCATCTGTTTGCGGGTGGTAGGCAGAGCTCATGCGTAGTTGCGTGCCTTGTAGGCGAAAGAGAGATGTCCAGAAACTGCTCAAAAAAAGTGGATCACGATCACTCACGATTGAGCGCGGAAATCCATGGAGGCGTACGACCCCGGAGATGAAGCTGTCGGCCACTCCTGCGGCTGTATACGGATGCCGGAGCGGAAGAAAGTACGCGTATTTGGAGAGTCGGTCCACTACTACTAAAATGCAATCGAACCCATTGGACCGAGGTAGGCGAGTGATGAAATCCATGGCAATGTCCTCCCAAATGCGCTCTGGAATCGGCAAGGGCTGAAGTAACCCGCCCGGAAACGTCGTTTCGTACTTCGCCTTTTGGCACGGGAGACAGGCGGCAACGTGGGCTTTGACCTGTTTGAACATATTTGGCCAATATAGAGAGGCCGCCAGACGGCGGTAGGTGCGGAAAGCCCCAGCGTGTCCTCCGGTTGGTGTAGCGTGGAACTCGGCGAGAAGGCGCGGGATGAGAGCGGAGGCCGCGGACAACACCAGGCGGCCCCGGTAAAAGAGCCGACCTCCCACCAGAGAGTAAGGAGGGTGGCTGGTCGGGTCAGTGATGAGGGTCGTTCGAATGGCGGCCAGGTGCGGGTCCAACTCCACGTCATGTTGGATAGAAGCTGCGTCCTCCCAGACCGGCCGGGATATGGCGCGAAGTTCCGGGGAATGAATTTGTCGGGAGAGAGCGTCCGCCGCTCGGTTGGTGCGTCCGGAGCGAAATTCGATGGAGAAATCGTACCCCAGGAGCTTCGCCACCCAAAGTTGTTGTGCGGGCGTGGCGATCTTCTGCTGGAGGAGGTATCGCAAGCTATGATGATCGGTGCGGACGATGAAGGGGCGGCCCAAGAGATACGGCCGCCAGTGTTGTACTGCCAGGACAAGAGCCATGAGCTCGTTCTCGTACGCCGAACGGCTACGGATGTTGGCGGAGAATGCCCGGCTGTAGTAGGCGATGGGTCGGCCGCCTTGCATGAGGACTGCACCCACCCCGGTGCCCGAGGCATCGCACTCGATGATGAAGGGTTGGTTGAAGTCGGGCATGGCCAGAACTGGGCCGTTCACCAGAGCCGCCTTGAGGGCGGTGAATGCGGACATAGCCGCCGGGGTCCAGGAAAAAGGTCCCTCCTCGGTAGACCTGAGCAGCTGAGTGAGTGGGCGTGCCAAGTTGCCGTACTCCTTAATGAAGCGCCGATAATACCCGGTTAGACCCAAAAAAAACCTGACGTCTCGAAGAGAGGTGGGGGTCGGCGAGTGAAGAACTGCCGTGATTTTGTCGTCGTCCATGGCCACTCCTTTGGCCGAGATCGTGTGCCCCAAGTAACTGACGGATGTTACCCCGAACGAGCATTTCTTGCGGTGGAGGACAAGATGATGGCGGCGAATCGTCTCGAGCGTGCGGCGTACATGGTATAAGTAATCCTGCCAGGATGAGTTATAGACCAAAATATCATCAAAAAAAACAAGAACGTGTTGTCGGAGTACCGCTCGAAAAATATCGTTCATGGTTGCCTGGAAGGTGGCCGGGGCGTTGGTAAGCCCAAAGGGCATAACCAGGAACTCGTAGTGTCCGTCGTGCGTCCGAAACGCCGTCTTTGGTACATCTTCCGGCCGCACCCGGATTTGGTGATATCCCGCCCTAAGATCAAGCTTTGTGAAGTAGACGGCGCCGTGGAGCTCGTCTAGAAGCTCTTGGATGACCGGAATAGGATATTTGTCCGGGATCGTAGCCTTGTTCAATTCGCGGTAATCGACACAGAAGCGCCAACTCCCGTCCTTCTTGCGCACGAGGAGGACCGGGTTGGAGAAAGGGCTCGCGCTGGGGCGGATGAGGCCACCCATGAGCATCTCCCGCACCAAGCGTTCGATCTCGTCCTTCTGCACGTGTCCATAGCGATATGGTCGGACGGAGACGGCCGAAGTGTGGGGCCGCAACGGAATGGCATGGTCTGTGGTTCTTACCGGGGGTAAGCCCGCTGGAGGTGTGAACACGTCGGAGAACTCGTCAAGGAGATGCTGGAGATCGGGTGGTGCCTCCGAGGCGACCGCCGACTCGGCCTGGATCGGCCAAAGCCATGCCGTGAAAGATACTTCGGTCGTGCGTTGGATGGCACGGAATGAAACCGGAGTGCGGAGCAAGGCGGAGTCGCCTGCGAGGTGGCAGGGAGACCCTTCCCATGAGAACTGCATTGTCATCTCCGCCCAATTGACCCGTACGTCGCCCAAGGTGGCCAGCCAAGCTACGCCGAGAATGATGTCGACGCCTCCTAACTCAAATACATAGAAATCCGCCGTGACTGAGCAAGGGCCCATGGCGATCCGCACGGCAGGGCAAGAGCCTGCTGTCGGCCTTCGGCGGCCGTTTCCTAGACAGACGGTGAAGTCCGGCGATGGCGTGCACGGGATGGCAAGGTGTCGCACCAGGCGATGGGAGATAAAGTTGTGGCTGGCACCGCTATCGATCATGATGAGAACTGGATGATCCTGGATGCTACCGGTTAACTTCATAGTACGCGGTCCGGTTAGGCCGCCCACCGAGAAGCATGAAAGGTCGAGGCGATGGAAGGTAGCGCCGTCGGTGTCCGGTGGTGGCGACTCGTCCGTGATTTCAAGTGCCTCGAAATCCGCCGCGGTTATTTCGGGGACAAAATCCCCGATGATCGCATGAAACTCCTTGACGGTGCATTCATGATTTGGCGAGTATGGCTGACGGCACCGGAAGCAGAGCCCTTTACGCCGGAGTTCGTTATAGTCCCCATTGGAGAGGCGGTGGGGATTTGGAGGACGGGCCGGGCGAGGGCCGCCCGGGAGAGGAGGTCGCGGGCCGAAGTCCCTTGGTGGCGGTGCCCGAGTAGGAGGAGGCCCGGTAGGAAGCGGCGGCCGCGCACCGAGATCGGCCTCGACGGCACGCGCGAGATCGAGCGCTTCGAAGACGGTGCGTGGCTGATGGGTGCGGAGGCGTGAGCGGATCGACGGGAGGAGACCTTGCATAAAAAATCCCAAATAGTGGTCGGGCGGAAGGCCTGGGACATGCGTGACCAAGGCGACGAATTCGTCGATGTAGGCATCGAGGCCGGCCGACTGGCGGATGCTGCAAAGTCTCTCGACGGCGGATCCAGCATAGCGGGGCTCGTAGCGGCGGACCATCTCTTGCTTCATCTCGCCCCATGAGATGAGGGGCTGAGATTGGCGAAGCCATCGCGCCCAATGGAGGGCGGAGCCATCCAGGCCGACCAAGGCTGTGCCAACCTTGTCGTGCTCTGGTGTGAGGTGGAGGTCAAAGTATTGTTCAGCTTTCGCGATCCAGCCCATGGGGTCGGCCCCGGAGAAGTTCGGAATGGCGAGAGCGAGGGGGCCGCGGCCCGTGAGTGGCATCGGAATCTCTGTTTGCGGGGGGGCGCCGAGCAGCGAGCCGCCGTCGGCAGGGGAGGTACACCCTCCGCTGGTGGTAGGTGCGGGCGAGGCGGGACGGGCCTCCAGGCGGGCGAGGATTACTTGGAGCGTGGCCTGGATAGCGGCGAATTGGGTATCGTGGCCGTCGAGGCGACGTTGGACTACCTCGTCGGAGGTATCCGCGCCAGAAGCATCCGGGTGAAGTCGCGTTGACGGGGCCATGGCGGTAGCGGCGGATCGATGGGAACGGCAGACGTCGGCGGTGATGTTGAAAGGCCGGCGGCTACGATAGCGGGCGGATGGGCAGGTCGGACCAAATATTACCGCTAGAGAGAATCCGGACTAGGGGGAGAGCCGGCGGTGGGGAGAGAGAGAGATGGAGACAGGGTAGAGACGAAGAACAAGGGAGCAACCCTTTGATATTACTTCCAAGATGCATACAACATAAAATCAGCCCCTTTATATAGGAGGGGAAGACCACATACAAATAGGAAACATTTGAATAGGAAATACATAAAAAGGAAACGAAATAAATTAGGAAATGATAAATTAGGAAATAAATAAATTAGGAAATGATAATTAGGAAACGAAATAATATCCTTCCGCATTCGCCGGTCCGCTATGGCCCCACTACCGCCGGCCCCTCCATGGTCTCCTCTTGGTCCGGTTTAGTATTGCCGTCCCCGGGCTGCACCGCACTTGCTCGTCGCGTGTACACCCGCCATGGTTGGTCGTCTCCATGAATATCCGTAACACAATACCAAACAACATCACTTCTAACATTTAAAAAAGAAATTGATACTTCCAACATTTAAGAAAAATCTAACTTTTAGCCAATGTTGTGGATATCTCCCGACATGGCCGACATGTCGTCCGACATAAAGGTTTTATGGACAAAACAACACGTTTTCGATATATTTTTACAAGATATCCTTTTGGAATATATATGTGCTTCACCAATGCTCTGGATGCTGAATGAAGGAAGCATGGTTATGTGCACATAAATCAAAATGGATTCTTGGGTCTGCCTGTGAAATTTTTCAAGATCTAGGAGTGAGCAGGAATAGTATAACTCAAAGTTCAAGCCAACAACCAGAAGCACATGAAAAACAACTTCAATCTTTATTGATGCTAACAGAAAACTTCATTACAAGGCGAGGTATACATGGCGAGACATGATTTCGCCAGTACACAAAAAACAGGAGAAAATACAATGCTGAAAGATAACCAGCGGTCTGATTTCCTGAGACCGCCTGACCGCCCGACCTGCGAGTTCGCGCGACTAGGAAACGAGACCGCACGAACTGCCTGCCTGCGACTTGAACAACACCAACTGAGAACCCCGCGATCTGCCACTGATCCTCCTGAACTCCAGCAACCCGCACTGCAAGCCGCGAGACCGCCCGAACACCTTCAGAAGAAGAGGTGGCCGCTGCTACCCGCACAATCCGCAGAAGCTGCACAAGACAAGTTCGATCAGCTAACCGGCCGGTCACAAAAGAGAGACCGCAAGAATACAACACGAGCTCAGCTTACACTTGGTGCGATTATGTTTGCTGCTACAGTGACTCCTATTTATAGGCGTGCGACCTGATCCAGTCACCACCCTATGAGATAGAGTCACCGCCTTCTGACCGCGTGACCAAGACCGGTCAACCCGCGCGGTCAGCAAGATCGCTCTGCGCCGTGAGCTCGCCGACTTCAGCAGAAGCCGCGCGATCATGACAACTCGCCATGTCATGACGCTCACCACCTGTGTTCGCCACCCGACCTCCTCCAGAGACCGCGAACACACCAGGCCGACTAGGGAAACAGCCCGCCAAGTCGACCAAACACCAGTGACCGCATATACCAGCAGATCGGCGAAGGACCAGCTATGCGAACACAAACCGGAGACCGCGCGACTAAGAATACCTTAGTCCGCGCGCACCACCAAGAGACCGGACAGCCACCAGACCGGACTGCCCGCACCACGCGGTCACGCAAACCAGACCGCGCGGTCTCACCAGCTGAAACCTGCTCCGCCACGCGATCACACGACCAGACCGCGCGGCCTCACCTCGACACCTTGAACAGAAAGAATGACGGTCACGCCGAAAAGACCTGCGGCTAGACCAGAAAGATCAGACCGCAGAGGGAGACCGCAAGACCGCGTGGTTTGCCAGACCGCGCGACCTCCCCCCCCAGACCGCCAACTTCCACAAACTTCCACTTCAACATTTTCAACACTCCCCCTTGAAGTGGGAAATTGAAAACAGCCCAAGTAAACTCCTTAGCCGAGTGAACGGCCCCTTCGCCAGCGCCTTTGTGAATATGTCAGCAATGTTGTCCTGACTCCGAACATGCTCGACCGAAAGAGACCCCTCCAGCACCTTCTCACGAATGAAATGATGCTCGATCTCGATATGATTGGTCCTCGCGTGACAAACTGGATTAGTAACCAGTTTGAGAGCACTCTCATTGTCGCCGCGGAGCAGAGTCGGACCCGGAACCTCCTTATGGACATCTCCCACCAATCTCCTAAGCCAGATGGCTTCTTGAGCTGCCAAGGCCGAAGCCTTGTATTCCGCTTCCGTGGTGGAGACAGACACGGAATCCTGCTTCTTGCTGCACCATGATATAGCCGTAGGGCCCGCCATGAAGACGTATCCAGACGTCGACTTCCGGTCATCTGAATCTCCCCCGTAATCAGCATCCATGTACCCATGCACCTCGAAGCCCGCATCCCTTCTGTATAGAAGACCCATATCCGAAGTCGCCTTAACATACTTCAATATATTCTTGGCCGCTAGTAGATGAGGCATCCGAGGTTCCGCCATATAACGACTCACCCTGCCAATTGCGTAAGCAATATCCAGTCTAGTGATTGTCAGGTAAATCAAGCTCCCAACCAGAGCCCGTAACACCAGCGGATCTTCTAGAATCCTCCCCTCATCTTTGCGAAGTTTCATGGCCTTCTCCAGAGGTGTAGAGATGCACTTCCCTTCCTTCATGACGAATCGCTCCACGATTCGCTCCGCATATCCAGCCTGGGACACCAGCACTCCACTTTCCTTCCTCTGCACCTCGAGTCCAAGGAAATGGTGAAGCTCACCCAAGTCCTTCATCTCAAACCCATGGGGTCGGCCCCAGAGAAGTTCGGAATGGCGAGAGCGAGGGGGCCGCGGCCCGTGAGTGGCATCGGAATCTCTGTTTGCGGGGGGGCGCCGAGCAGCGAGCCGCCGTCGGCAGGGGAGGTACACCCTCCGCGGGTGGTAGGTGCGGGCGAGGCGGGACGGGCCTCCAGGCGGGCGAGGATTACTTGGAGCGTGGCCTGGATAGCGGCGAATTGGGTATCGTGGCCGTCGAGGCGACGTTGGACTACCTCGTCGGAGGTATCCGCGCCAGAAGCATCCGGGTGAAGTCGCGTTGACGGGGCCATGGCGGTAGCGGCGGATCGATGGGAACGGCAGACGTCGGCGGTGATGTTGAAAGGCCGGCGGCTACGATAGCGGGCGGACGGGCAGGTCGGACCAAATATTACCGCTAGAGAGAATCCGGACTAGGGGGAGAGCCGGCGGTGGGGAGAGAGAGAGATGGAGACAGGGTAGAGACGAAGAACAAGGGAGCAACCCTTTGATATTACTTCCAAGATGCATACAACATAAAATCAGCCCCTTTATATAGGAGGGGAAGACCACATACAAATAGGAAACATTTGAATAGGAAATACATAAAAAGGAAACGAAATAAATTAGGAAATGATAAATTAGGAAATGATAAATTAGGAAATAAATAAATTAGGAAATGATAATTAGGAAATGAAATAATATCCTTCCGCATTCGCCGGTCCGCTATGGCCCCACTACCGCCGGCCCCTCCATGGTCTCCTCTTGGTCCGGTTTAGTATTGCCGTCCCCGGGCTGCACCGCACTTGCTCGTCGCGTGTACACCCGCCATGGTTGGTCGTCTCCATGAATATCCGTAACAATACCTCCGTCTGGAAAATTTGCCTTGTCCTCAAGGCAAAAGTCGGGAAACTGTCGGCGAAAATCATCCCGTAAAAGCCACGTAGCGGTAGACGGGGGACGGTGTTGCCATGCCACGAGGAGCTCCTCCGGTTCCGCGTCGCCAGGCAAATGGTGTCGGCGGTCTAGAATGCGGTGTGGATATGTGGGAGTGGCATCAGCGTACTCCAGATCGCTTGGTGTGTGGTCCAGCGTTGGGTGGTCGCCCACTACCCGACGTAGCTGCGAGACGTGAAACACCGGGTGAATGCGGCTTCCTTCAGGAAGTTGAATTTTGTATGCGACGGCCCCAATCCGGGCCAGAACGGTGAATGGACCAAATAATCGTGGTGCGAGCTTGGGGCATGCCCTTTTGGCTACCGAGAGTTGTCGGTATGGATGTAGCTTGATAAAGACCTTCTCCCCGAGTTGAAATGAGAGGTCGCGGCGTTTGCGGTTGGAGAAGGCTGTCATCTTGGCCTGGGCACGTCGGAGATGATGTTTGAGGCTGTCCAAAATAATGTCCCGATCTTGGAGTTGTGATGCCAAAATCTGTGGGAGGGTCTCCCCAGGAAGATGTCGTACGATATCTGGCGGCGGTCGACCGTATACGGACTGGAATGGAGTGGAGCCCGCGGCATGGTGGTAGGCGGTGTTGTAAGAATACTCGGCCCAACTTAACCACTTGGCCCAGGTGCCCGGCCTGTCGCCGATGAAGCAGCGTAAGTATGTCTCTAAGCAACGATTGAGGACCTCTGACTGGCCATCTGTTTGCGGGTGGTAGGCAGAGCTCATGCGTAGTTGCGTGCCTTGTAGGCGAAAGAGAGATGTCCAGAAACTGCTCAAAAAAAGTGGATCACGATCACTCACGATTGAGCGCGGAAATCCATGGAGGCGTACGACCCCGGAGATGAAGCTGTCGGCCACTCCTGCGGCTGTATACGGATGCCGGAGCGGAAGAAAGTACGCGTATTTGGAGAGTCGGTCCACTACTACTAAAATGCAATCGAACCCATTGGACCGAGGTAGGCGAGTGATGAAATCCATGGCAATGTCCTCCCAAATGCGCTCTGGAATCGGCAAGGGCTGAAGTAACCCGCCCGGAAACGTCGTTTCGTACTTCGCCTTTTGGCACGGGAGACAGGCGGCAACGTGGGCTTTGACCTGTTTGAACATATTTGGCCAATATAGAGAGGCCGCCAGACGGCGGTAGGTGCGGAAAGCCCCAGCGTGTCCTCCGGTTGGTGTAGCGTGGAACTCGGCGAGAAGGCGCGGGATGAGAGCGGAGGCCGCGGACAACACCAGGCGGCCCCGGTAAAAGAGCCGACCTCCCACCAGAGAGTAAGGAGGGTGGCTGGTCGGGTCAGTGATGAGGGCCGTTCGAATGGCGGCCAGGTGCGGGTCCAACTCCACGTCATGTTGGATAGAAGTTGCGTCCTCCCAGACCGGTCGGGATATGGCGCGAAGTTCCGGGGAATGAATTTGTCGGGAGAGAGCGTCCGCCGCTCGGTTGGTGCGTCCGGAGCGAAATTCGATGGAGAAATCATACCCCAGGAGCTTCGCCACCCAAAGTTGTTGTGCGGGCGTGGCGATCTTCTGCTGGAGGAGGTATCGCAAGCTATGATGATCGGTGCGGACGATGAAGGGGCGGCCCAAGAGATACGGCCGCCAGTGTTGTACTGCCAGGACAAGAGCCATGAGCTCGTTCTCGTACGCCGAACGGCTACGGATGTTGGCGGAGAATGCTCGGCTGTAGTAGGCGATGGGTCGGCCGCCTTGCATGAGGACTGCACCCACCCCGGTGCCCGAGGCATCGCACTCGATGATGAAGGGTTGGTTGAAGTCGGGCATGGCCAGAACTGGGCCGTTCACCAGAGCCGCCTTGAGGGCGGTGAATGCGGACATAGCCGCCGGGGTCCAGGAAAAAGGTCCCTCCTCGGTAGACCTGAGCAGCTGAGTGAGTGGGCGTGCCAAGTTGCCGTACTCCTTAATGAAGCGCCGATAATACCCGGTTAGACCCAAAAAAAACCCTGACGTCTCGAAGAGAGGTGGGGGTCGGCCAGTGAAGAACTGCCGTGATTTTGTCGTCGTCCATGGCCACTCCTTTGGCCGAGATCGTGTGCCCCAAGTAACTGACGGATGTTACCCCGAACGAGCATTTCTTGCGGTGGAGGACAAGATGATGGCGGCGAATCGTCTCGAGCGTGCGGCGTACATGGTATAAGTGCTCCTGCCAGGATGAGTTATAGACCAAAATATCATCAAAAAAAACAAGAACGTGTTGTCGGAGTACCGCTCGAAAAATATCGTTCATGGTTGCCTGGAAGGTAGCCGGGGCGTTGGTAAGCCCAAAGGGCATAACCAGGAACTCGTAGTGTCCGTCGTGCGTCCGAAACGCCGTCTTTGGTACATCTTCCGGCCGCACCCGGATTTGGTGATATCCCGCCCTAAGATCAAGCTTTGTGAAGTAGACGGCGCCGTGGAGCTCGTCTAGAAGCTCTTGGATGACCGGAATAGGATATTTGTCCGGGATCGTAGCCTTGTTCAATTCGCGGTAATCGACACAGAAGCGCCAACTCCCGTCCTTCTTGCGCACGAGGAGGACCGGGCTGGAGAAAGGGCTCGCGCTGGGGCGGATGAGGCCACCCATGAGCATCTCCCGCACCAAGCGTTCGATCTCGTCCTTCTGCACGTGTCCATATCGATATGGTCGGACGGAGACGGCCGAAGTGAGGGGCCGCAACGGAATGGCATGGTCTGTGGTTCTTACCGGGGGTAAGCCCGCTGGAGGTGTGAACACGTCGGAGAACTCGTCAAGGAGATGCTGGAGATCGGGTGGTGCCTCCGAGGCGACCGCCGACTCGGCCTGGATCGGCCAAAGCCATGCCGTGAAAGATACTTCGGTCGTGCGTTGGATGGCACGGAATGAAACCGGAGTGCGGAGCAAGGCGGAGTCGCCTGCGAGGTGGCAGGGAGACCCTTCCCATGAGAACTGCATTGTCATCTCCGCCCAATTGACCCGTACGTCGCCCAAGGTGGCCAGCCAAGCTACGCCGAGAATGATGTCGACGCCTCCTAACTCAAATACATAGAAATCCGCCGTGACTGAGCAAGGGCCCAGGGCGATCCGCACGGCAGGGCAAGAGCCTGCTGTCGGCTTTCGGCGGCCGTTTCCTAGACAGACGGTGAAGTCCGGCGATGGCGTGCACGGGATGGCAAGGTGTCGCACCAGGCGATGGGAGATAAAGTTGTGGCTGGCACCGCTATCGATCATGATGAGAACTGGATGATCCTGGATGCTACCGGTTAACTTCATAGTACGCGGTCCGGTTAGGCCGCCCACCGAGAAGCATGGAAGGTCGAGGCGATGGAAGGTAGCGCCGTCGGTGTCCGGTGGTGGCGACTCGTCCGTGATTTCAAGTGCATCGAAATCCGCCGCGGTTATTTCGGGGACAAAATCCCCGATGATCGCATGAAACTCCTTGACGGTGCATTCATGATTTGGCGAGTATGGCTGACGGCACCGGAAGCAGAGCCCTTTACGCCGGAGTTCGTTATAGTCCTTATTGGAGAGGCGGTGGGGATTTGGAGGACGGGCCGGGCGAGGGCCGCCCGGGAGAGGAGGTCGCGGGCCGAAGTCCCTTGGTGGCGGTGCCCGAGTAGGAGGAGGCCCGGTAGGAAGCGGCGGCCGCGCACCGAGATCGGCCTCGACGGCACGCGCGAGATCGAGCGCTTCGAAGACGGTGCGTGGCTGATGGGTGCGGAGGCGTGAGCGGATCGACGGGAGGAGACCTTGCATAAAAAATCCCAAATAGTGGTCGGGCGGAAGGCCTGGGACATGCGTGACCAAGGCGACGAATTCGTCGATGTAGGCATCGAGGCCGGCCGACTGGCGGATGCTGCAAAGTCTCTCGACGGCGGATCCAGCATAGCGGGGCTCGTAGCGGCGGACCATCTCTTGCTTCATCTCGCCCCATGAGATGAGGGGCTGAGATTGGCGAAGCCATCGCGCCCAATGGAGGGCGGAGCCATCCAGGCCGACCAAGGCTGTGCCAACCTTGTCGTGCTCTGGTGTGAGGGGGAGGTCAAAGTATTGTTCAGCTTTCGCGATCCAGCCCATGGGGTCGGCCCCGGAGAAGTTCGGAATGGCGAGAGCGAGGGGGCCGCGGCCCGTGAGTGGCATCGGAATCTCTGTTTGTGGGGGGGCGCCGAGCAGCGAGCCGCCGTCGGCAGGGGAGGTACACCCTCCGCTGGTGGTAGGTGCGGGCGAGGCGGGACGGGCCTCCAGGCGGGCGAGGATTACTTGGAGCATGGCCTGGATAGCGGCGAATTGGGTATCGTGGTCGTCGAGGCGACGTTGGACTACCTCGTCGGAGGTATCCGCGCCAGAAGCATCCGGGTGAAGTCGCGTTGACGGGGCCATGGCGGTAGCGGCGGATCGATGGGAACGGCAGACGTCGGCGGTGATGTTGAAAGGCCGGCGGCTACGATAGCGGGCGGACGGGCAGGTCGGACCAAATATTACCGCTAGAGAGAATCCGGACTAGGGGGAGAGCCGGCGGTGGGGAGAGAGAGAGATGGAGACAGGGTAGAGACGAAGAACAAGGGAGCAACCCTTTGATATTACTTCCAAGATGCATACAACATAAAATCAGCCCCTTTATATAGGAGGGGAAGACCACATACAAATAAGAAACATTTGAATAGGAAATACATAAAAAGGAAACGAAATAAATTAGGAAATGATAAATTAGGAAATAAATAAATTAGGAAATGATAATTAGGAAACGAAATAATATCCTTCCGCATTCGCCGGTCCGCTATGGCCCCACTACCGCCGGCCCCTCCATGGTCTCCTCTTGGTCCGGTTTAGTATTGCCGTCCCCGGGCTGCACCGCACTTGCTCGTCGCGTGTACACCCGCCATGGTTGGTCGTCTCCATGAATATCCGTAACACAATACCAAACAACATCACTTCTAACATTTAAAAATGAAATTGATACTTCCAACATTTAAGAAAAATCTAACTTTTAGCCAATGTTGTGGATATCTTCCGACATGGCCGACATGTCGTCCGACATAAAGGTTTTATGGACAAAACAACACGTTTTCGATATATTTTTACAAGATATCCTTTTGGAATATATATGTGCTTCACCAATGCTCTGGATGCTGAATGAAGGAAGCATGGTTATGTGCACATAAATCAAAATGGATTCTTGGGTCTGCCTGTGAAATTTTTCAAGATCTAGGAGTGAGCAGGAATAGTATAACTCAAAGTTCAAGCCAACAACCAGAAGCACATGAAAAACAACTTCAATCTTTATTGATGCTAACAGAAAACTTCATTACAAGGCGAGGTATACATGGCGAGACATGATTTCGCCAGTACACAAAAAACAGGAGAAAATACAATGCTGAAAGATAACCAGCGGTCTGATTTCCTGAGACCGCCTGACCGCCCGACCTGCGAGTTCGCGCGACTAGGAAACGAGACCGCACGAACTGCCTGCCTGCGACTTGAACAACACCAACTGAGAACCCCGCGATCTGCCACTGATCCTCCTGAACTCCAGCAACCCGCACTGCAAGCCGCGAGACCGCCCGAACACCTTCAGAAGAAGAGGTGGCCGCTGCTACCCGCACAATCCGCAGAAGCTGCACAAGACAAGTTCGATCAGCTAACCGGCCGGTCACAAAAGAGAGACCGCAAGAATACAACACGAGCTCAGCTTACACTTGGTGCGATTATGTTTGCTGCTACAGTGACTCCTATTTATAGGCGTGCGACCTGATCCAGTCACCACCCTATGAGATAGAGTCACCGCCTTCTGACCGCGTGACCAAGACCGGTCAACCCGCGCGGTCAGCAAGATCGCTCTGCGCCGTGAGCTCGCCGACTTCAGCAGAAGCCGCGCGATCATGACAACTCGCCCGGTCATGACGCTCACCACCTGTGTTCGCCACCCGACCTCCTCCAGAGACCGCGAACACATCAGGCCGACTAGGGAAACAACCCGCCAAGTCGACCAAACACCAGTGACCGCATATACCAGCAGATCGGCGAAGGACCAGCTATGCGAACACAAACCGGAGACCGCGCGACTAAGAATACCTTAGTCCGCGCGCACCACCAAGAGACCGGACAGCCACCAGACCGGACTGCCCGCACCACGCGGTCACGCAAACCAGACCGCGCGGTCTCACCAGCTGAAACCTGCTCCGCCACGCGGTCACACGACCAGACCGCGCGGCCTCACCTCGGCACCTTGAACAGAAAGAATGACGGTCACGCCGAAAAGACCTGCGGCTAGACCAGAAAGATCAGACCGCAGAGGGAGACCGCAAGACCGCGTGGTTTGCCAGACCGCGCGACCTCCCCCCCCAGACCGCCAACTTCCACAAAGTTCCACTTCAACATTTTCAACACTCCCCCTTGAAGTGGGAAGTTGAAAACAGCCCAAGTAAACTCCTTAGCCGAGTGAACGGCCCCTTCGCCAGCGCCTTTGTGAATATGTCAGCAATGTTGTCCTGACTCCGAACATGCTCGACCGAAAGAGACCCCTCCAGCACCTTCTCACGAATGAAATGATGCTCGATCTCGATATGATTGGTACTCGCGTGACAAACTGGATTAGTAACCAATTTGAGATCACTCTCATTGTCGCCGCGGAGCAGAGTCGGACCCGGAACCTCCTTATGGACATCTCCCACCAACCTCCTAAGCCAGATGACTTCTTGAGCTGCCAAGGCCGAAGCCTTGTATTCCGCTTCCGTGGTGGAGACAGACACGGAATCCTGCTTCTTGCTGCACCATGATATAGCCGTAGGGCCCGCCATGAAGACGTATCCAGACGTCGACTTCCGGTCATCTGAATCTCCCCCGTAATCAGCATCCATGTACCCATGCACCTCGAAGCCCGCATCCCTTCTGTATAGAAGACCCATATCCGAAGTCGCCTTAACATACTTCAATATATTCTTGGCCGCTAGTAGATGAGGCATCCGAGGTTCCGCCATATAACGACTCACCCTGCCAATTGCGTAAGCAATATCCAGTCTAGTGATTGTCAGGTAAATCAAGCTCCCAACCAGAGCCCGTAACACCAGCGGATCTTCTAGAATCCTCCCCTCATCTTTGCGAAGTTTCATGGCCTTCTCCAGAGGTGTAGAGATGCACTTCCCTTCCTTCATGCCGAATCGCTCCACGATTCGCTCCGCATATCCAGCCTGGGACACCAGCACTCCACTTTCCTTCCTCTGCACCTCGAGTCCAAGGAAATGGTGAAGCTCACCCAAGTCCTTCATCTCAAACCTGATAGATAGCTCAGCCCGAAGCTTTGATACCTCCTCCTTCGAATTCCCCGTCACGATTATATCGTCGACGTAAAGCAGCACGATGACTTGAAGCTCCCCGCTCTTCTTGACGAACAAGCTTGAATCTGAGTCTGAAGCACCAAATCCACAGAATAAGAGATATTTTGCTATCTTCCCATACCACGCCCTCGGCGCTTGCTTCAACCCATACAGGGCCTTCTTCAACTTGCAGACATAGTCAGGAAAATCTTCAGATGCGAAGCCTGGCGGCTGGACCATGAAGATGTCCTTGTCAATCTCGTCGTACAAGAACGCATTCTTTACGTCGAGCTGCCAAATCTCCCACCCCCAACATGCCGCCAAGGCAATCACAACCCGAACTGAAGTCATTTTTGCCACCGGACTGAATGTCTCTTCATAGTCTTCACTGTATTACTGCTGTCTGCCTTCTTCTTGAGCTTATAGACCCACTTGCATGTCACAGGGGTGATACCCTTAGGCCTGGGCACCAGAGACCAAGTCTCATTCTTCTCAAGAGCTGTCATCTCTTCTTCCATAGCCGAATCTCATTGCTTCATGCCTTTGGCCTTCTCAAAGCTCACTGGTTCCCGCTCATCCAAGGGACCAGCAAAGAAACATGAGACGAAGCTCACCATGTTTCCTCCTGTATAGCGATCAGGGGCAATGATCGTTCGCTTCGATCTTCTCAGCTCCTTCCCCTGACTCGCAACATCCTCAGCTGCTTCTTCCCTAGCTCCCCTTCCAGACGTACTAGGAGCATCGCTCCCCCTGCTTCCTGATCCAGAAGCCTCCGTCCCAGAACTAGAAGTAGATGGACCACCTGGTGACACAGGCAGCTCCACCTGAAGATTTTCCACAGCTCTCACTGGCTCCTCCACCCTGCTTTCTGGTAGCTCAACACCAGAACTTCCCTTGTAAGACGTCACCTCGTCGAACACGACGTCGCGAGATACAACAAATCTCCGCGTCTCCGGGTCCATGCACTTTCAGCCCTTCTTCCGATCATCATATCCCACGAAGACTAGCTTCCTTGCTTTCGCATCTAGCTTCGTCCGAAGCGCATCTGGAACGTGCACATAGCAGGTGGAACCAAACACCCGAAGGTGTGCCACACTTGGCTTTTCTTTGAACATCATCTCATGCGGGGTCAACATGTTGATGGGACTGAGAGGCATCCTGTTGATGACGTAGGCAGCACAAGACATTCTGTTACGCCCCCGGACGAGGCGAGGCTATTTGGGCAACATTACAAGAGGCGGCCAAGGCCTATTGAAGGCGACAACGGGGGTGAACCAATTGGTTCAGCCCCCTCTTCTTAAAAGATCGGCCCAAGGGGGCTGAACCACACTTGGTTCAGCCCCATAGGGGCCGGCCGACCCCCTTGGTTGGCCGGCCTTGGGTCCGGGGTTATATATAACCCGGACCCCTCTCTAATGAGGGTTATGCAAGATTATTCCAAGGTATTTTTCTCTTCCTCTTCTCTCAAACCCTAGCCGTCTTCTTCCTTCTTCTCCTAGATTTCTTCTTGCTCTTAGTTCGCTCTTAACACATTCCCTCCGCCCAGAAGGACCTTGGGATACTCTTGGCATGCAGCCAACACTTGCAGGTCTCCGTCAGATGACGGATCTTCCGCTCTGCAACTCCGTTTTGCTGTGGAGTATGCGCACAAGTAAGCTCCCTTCGGATGCCCGCCTTCCTGCAAAAACTAGAGAACTCACCAGAGATGAACTCCCCTCCGTTGTCAGTCCTCAGCTTCTTAACCCGCAGGCCTAGCCGACCCTCCACAAGCTCTTTGAACTCCACGAACTTGGCAAACGCCTCCGCCTTCTCCTTCAGGAAATAAACCCAGACATATCTGGTGTGATCATCGATCAACACCAGCATATACCTGCTGCCTCCGAGGCTTGGGGTAGCAGTCGGTCCCATCAAGTCACCGTGGATGCACTCCAACGGCACACTACTCCTTGTTTGCGACTTATCAAACGGTAGTCGATGAGACTTGCCGAACTGACATCCTGCGCAAATATGACCATCTCGGTAGGAGGATAGACTAGGCAGGCCCTTTACCAGACCTTTCACCGCCATAGCCTTCAGCTTATCCATACCTACATGCCCCAACCTCTCGTGCCATATGACGGCACTGTCATTGGTCCTCATCTTGTCAACATAAGAACTTGTCGATAAAACGAACAAGTCTTTTGCCCTTCTCCCCACATGAACGACCTCCGCCTTCACCGCTTCAACATTTCGAAGAAATGTCACTTCTGTTGAGCCGAACAGAACGTGATACCCAGCGTCTACAGCGTTGGTCACGGAGAAGAGGTTTTTCCTCATTCTGGGCACATGATAGACACTCTTCAAGGTTAGTGGCCCTCTATCACTGCCCAAGGAAACAACCCCCACCTTCTCGACACTATGCACGGTATTATCAGCAGTTATGATGGCATCGTTACCTGAGTAAGGCTGCGCTGAAGTAAGCTTCGACTCGTCCCCGGTGAGGTGATGACCACACTCCGAGTGCACGATCCAGTCCTCCTGATAGTTGATAGGAGCCGCAGCTCCGACAGAAGCCGAGAAGGATCCTCCCCATCCTCCATCGTTCTGCCTGGCCTCAGCTTCCTCCTTTCCTGCAGCAGCATGCCCCGGCAGAAGATTCACCCGGCAATCCTTCCTGATGTGACCAACCTTTCCGCACCTGAAGCATTTTGGTCCTTCTCCCTTCTTCTTTCCTTCAGCCTTGGGAGCATAGCCCCTCTCCTGCTGTCCAGAAGTTGAAGGCACATTGCCTCCAGCGGTCTTCTTCTTCTTATCCCACTTCTTCTTCCCTGTAAAGAGAACCTTGCCATCTCCCCCAGACACTAACACCCCGACATCTGCCTTGCCAAACTCTCCTGCGACGCAAGAAGATTCTCCAGCTCCAGCAGAGATGGCTGATTTGCCCAACCCTGCACCGACGTCACAAAGGCCACATATTCCTTCCGCAAGCCACGGATGATGTGTCTCTTCAGCTTCGCCTCTGAAATTGGCTCATCAAGATCCAGTGCTGAAATCTCAGCGCACAGGTTCTTCATCTTCAGGAAGAACGTAGAGATAGAAAGATCACCCTGAGCCGACCTAGCCAGCTCATTTTCCAGAAACTGTAGTCTCGCTATATTCTTCTTGTTAAACAGCCCATCCAGGGCTCTCCATATCTCCGCAGCCGATCCACACCCCAAGATGTGATCGAATAGGTCAGGTGATATTGCTCTTTTCAGAGCGAACTCTGTTTTGGCATTAATCCGCCTCCAGTTCCTCACCTCATGACCATTGTCCCCAACTGGGACAACTTCCTCCGTGCTATCTCCTCCAACAACCTCCCAGAGGTCCTCACCCAGAAGATAACTCTGCATACACGACCTCCACTTCTTAAAGTTAGTCGAGTTGAGCATCTCAATTCCAAGACCCCTTGCTTCCATGGCTCTACCATTGGTTCCTTCTTCAGAAAGGCGATGGCAACTTTGAGTTAATCACTGCTCTATCCACTCCAACCTGGCTCTGATACCATGTGAAATTTTCCAAGATCTAGGAGTGAGCAGGAATAGTATAACTCAAAGTTCAAGCCAACAACCAGAAGCACATGAAAAACAACTTCAATCTTTATTGATGCTAGCAGAAAACTTCATTACAAGGCGAGGTATACATGGCGAGACATGATTTCGCCAGTACACAAAAAACAGGAGAAAATACAATGCTGAAAGATAACCAGCGGTCTAATTTCCTGAGACCGCCTGACCGCCCGACCTGCGAGTTCGCACGACTAGGAAACGAGACCGCCCGAACTGCCTGCCTGCGACTTGAACAACACCAACTGAGAACCCCGCGATCTGCCACTGATTCTCCCGAACTCCAGCAACCCGTACTGCAAGCCGCGAGACCGCCCGAACACCTTCAGAAGAAGAGGTGGCCGCTGCTACCCGCACAATCCGCAGAAGCTGCACAAGACAAGTTCGATCAGCTAACCGGCCGGTCACAAAAGAGAGACCGCAAGAATACAACGCGAGCTCAGCTTACACTTGGTGCGATTATGTTTGCTGCTACAGTGACTCCTATTTATAGGCGTGCGACCTGATCCAGTCACCACCCTATGAGATAGAGTCACCGCCTTCTGACCGCGTGACCAAGACCGGTCAACCCGCGCGGTCAGCAAGATCGCTCTACGCCGTGAGCTCGTCGACTTCAGCAGAAGCCGCGCGATCATGACAACTCGCCCGATCATGACGCTCACCACCTGTGTTCGTCACCCGACCTCCTCCAGAGACCGCGAACACACCAGGCCGACTAGGGCAACAGCCCGCCAAGTCGACCAAGCACCAGTGACCGCATATACCAGCAGATCGCCGAAGGACCAGCTATGCGAACACAAACCGGAGACCGCGCGATTAAGAATACCTTAGTCGGCGCGCACCACCAAGAGACCGGACAGCCACCAGACCGGACTACCCGCACCACGCGGTCACGCAAACCAGACCGCGCGGTCTCACCAGCTGAAACCTGCTCCGCCACGCGGTCACACAACCAGACCGCGCGGCCTCACCTCGGCACCTTGAACAGTAAGAATGGCGGTCACGCCGAGAAGACCTGCGGCTAGACCAGAAAGATCAGACCGCAGAGGGAGACCACAAGACCGCGCGGTTTGCCAGACCGCGCAACCTCCCCCCCAGACCGCCAACTTCCACAAACTTCCACTTCAACATTTTCAACACTGCCCTCTCTGATGTCTTTGGCTTTGATTTGAGGGCATGATTCTGCAGCAAACACAACGGTATATGGGGCCACTATTTCAGTGGTACTCTGTGAGCAGCCACTTTGTGCATTTATTGTCAAAGGTTAGGTTTTTCTCCTCTGAGAGAAGCCACTTTGTGCATAGCGCCAAAGGTTAGGTCTGTTTCCAATCTTCCCCCACCCATACCCCCAATGATTGGGGACTATATGGGTTCTATTGTTGTTGTTGTATCCTTTTGGAATATATCATCTGATATATCCTCTATTGACCGATATATCCGTCGATATATCGGGGCCGATATATCCCGATGTTATATTCGCCGACTTATTTCAATTTATTTTATTTAGTGTTTATGGTCTAATAGACAATAAACCGAAATTGCTTCGTTGTTAGTTTCTTTGTGCCCATCCACTGACTTTTTTCCCTACGCCCGTATATCATTGACTTCAATTCTGCTTAGCATTTGGATTTTTGACTGAAGGTTCTTTATCTTTCATTGTTATCGATGACTTCTTGACTTCTTGCTTTATTCCATGTGTTATACTATTATTAATTGTGGAACGTAAAATATTTATACAAGTTTGGTAGATTTAGAAGTTTAATAAATATTAAAATTAATACATTAATATATAAATTAAAAAAAAATGATTACATTTATATATAATTATGTATATAAATAATTTATTATTAAAACCTGACTTATGAAATATCCCTCATATATCCCCTGACATTTTAAAACCGACATGAAAAACCTAAACCGACGTGTCTCCGCAACCGACATCTGCAACCTTGCTTTTAGCCCGAATAAAGAAAACTTTTCGACAGGGTTAGGTCCATGAGAAAAGAATATAATAATATTAATGCTACTACACAGATATAAGTACCACAATATTGATCGAGTGGGGCGGAAGAAGTGAATGGATTCCCTATCCGTGAACGAAGAAGCTAAGCCTGAAGTAGTGCTTCATGCAA
Source organism: Dactylorhiza incarnata (assembly GCA_033032865.1). Taxonomy (NCBI): domain Eukaryota; kingdom Viridiplantae; phylum Streptophyta; class Magnoliopsida; order Asparagales; family Orchidaceae; genus Dactylorhiza; species Dactylorhiza incarnata. The sequence goes on from JAWHQI010000219.1 coordinate 513,420, forward strand.
CCTAGTGTAAGATGAGGAGAAAGCGGGAGGTCAGATCAAGTTGGCACACACTGAATCGAAATGCAATAAATACGAGGGATACAATCATGAGGTTAATACTTGTGTCGCGCTCTTGAGGGTTGGTTTCCTTGAAAATCACCTCCAAAAAAAGATCCTTAATTAAGACCCCAAATATGCAAGAAAACTACTCCCCTTTATATAGTCCGGGTACAAGATATCATGTGTTGCAGACACGACTTAACTAATAGTAGAAATAAATATAGCTTTTCTTATTATTTTCTGATTATTATTCAATGTTACCTTGCCCCCCTATATATACACACAAGAGGGGAACCAAATACATGATTCGAGATGTGTGACTAAATACAAAAGGAGGAGTCAGCTATACGCACCCCAATTGGTGTTAAACGCACACCAATTACCAACACTCCCCCCTCAAGGTGGGCGAAAGATATCCACTAAGCTCATCTTGTCACACAACCTCGATAAATCCAGTGAGTTAAGTCCTTTAGTTAGACAATCGGCCACTTAGTCTTTTGTAACCACATATCCAAACTTCAGTACCCCGCTAGCCAACTTCTCCATGATAAAGAATCTGTTGATTTCTATATGCTTAGTTCTGTCATGTTGGACGGGATTATTTGCAATGCTAATAGCTGACTTGCTGTCACACCACAATGTCATTTTCCCTCCTTGATCTGTCTTGAGTTCAACCAGCGGGGCTTTCAACCATAACATTTCCCCCACACCTAAAGCCATGGCCTTGTACTCTGCCTCAGATGTAGATCTCGCAACTACAGTCTGCTTATTGCTTCACCAGGAGACTAGATTGCCCCTACAAACATGCAATATCCTGACGTGGACCTCTTGTCATCAGCACAACTAGCCCAGTCAAAATCACAATAGCCCTCAATATTTAAATGCTCATTCTTCCGGAATATCAACCCCTTTCCTGGTGCACTTTTCAAGTACCTAAGGATCTGATACATGGCATCCATGTGACCCTTCCTAGGATCATGCATATAGCGGGCCACCACACTTACAGCAAAAGCTATATCGGGACGTGTGTGGCTCAGATATATCAAGCGGCCTACCAACCTTTGGTACCTCTCTCTATCAATTGGCTCTCCTGCCTCAGCATTGAGCTTGTTCTTTTGATCAATAGGGGCAACTGCAGGCCTGCACCCCAATATCCTTACCTCAATCCCCAGGAAGTATCTTAGCTACCCCAAGTTTTGTACCTCAAATTCTTTGCCCAACTTCGTCTTCAGCTGATCAATTTCGCTCTCATCATCACTAGTAATAATCATGTCATCCACATACACAGCGAGCATTGTGGTGTGAAGTCCATGTCATCTAAAGAACACTTTATGGTCAGCATTGGTCTGCCGATATCTCAGGCTAACCATAGCTCTCCTAAACTTGTCAAACCAGGCTCAAGGAGACTGTTTTAGCTCATATAGAGACTTCTTGAGTCTGCACACCTTTCCTGTAGTTTGGTTCGTTCCAAAGTCACGTGGTACCTCCATGTACACCTCTTCCAATAAATCCTCATGAAGAAAAGCATTATTCATGTCGAGTTGATGTAATTTTCATCCCCCCATTTGCTGTCAAGGATATCAGTGTCCGCATTGTGCTCATCTTTGCGACGGGTGCAAAGGTTTCATCGTAATCAATGTCATAAGTCTGGCAGTATCCCTTTGCTACTAATCGAGTCTTGTAGCGCTCAACTAGACCCTCTGGGTTTTGTTTTACAGTGAAAGCCCACTTGCACTCAACTGCCCTTTTTCCTGATGGTAGCGGCACGAGATCCCATGTTTTATTCTTTTCCAATGCCCCAAGTTCTTCTAGCATTGCAGTTTTCTACTGTGGATCTTCCTTAGCAACCTGCCAGCACTTAGGAATAGAGACAATGTCCAAAGATGCAATGAATGCTCCATGTATAAGTGATATATGAGAGTAGAAAATAAATTGGGCAATATCACGAGGAAAGCCGTATCGATCAGGTAAGACTCCCGCATTCTTGCGGGAACTCCTTACCGGTGTGGGAGTGGGAATAGTGGGATGAGGAACTATATCACCTGTAAATTAGGAGATTGAGGTGGATGGAGTAGGTGCCTTAGGAGTCGGGGTGGGTAAAGACAAGGGACTTGGCACAAGTGGTACTGTGGGCATTGTAAGTACTATAGTCTTATTCTGCTGCCTCCTTGTATACACTCTTAGCTCCCTCTGAACTTGAGGTCTTCTATCCGCAGAGTCATGCTCTTCATGTACCGGCATCACATCTGACTTTATGCCATTTTGCATAAGAGGCTAAGGGATACTCAATATCCGTTCCTCACCACCACTGTTATCCTCCCCCTCTCGCATCATATTGTTTGTAACGAGTGGGTCCACTAGTGGCAAGTCAACTGGAGAAGAATAATATGACTCACATTCTCTAAATGTTATATCCATGCTGACGAACAATTTTCTTTCCACCGGACTCCAACACACATACCCCTTTTGGGTAGTCGAATACCCAACAAAAACATACTTTAGAGCCCTTGGATCCAGCTTTCCCACATTGGGTCTATTATCATGTACAAAGCATAGGCAACCAAAGGTCTTGAGAGGTAAAATCTCTTCATTCTTCCCTCGCAACACCTCAATCAGAGACTTCCAATCCAATACTCACGAGGGCATTCGATTGATCAAATAAATTGTTGTTAGGACAGCTTGTCCCCACAAGTACTTTAGTGTCTTCATTGATATCATCATGCTCCGGGTTACTTCTAGAAGGTGTTTGTTCTTCCGTTCGGCTACCCCATTCTGCTATGGTGTATATGGACAAGTGGTTTGATGTGGGATTCCTTGTGAGGGCAAGTACTCTCCAAACACTCTGTTAGTGTACTCTGTCACATTGTCAGACCGCAATACCTTCACCACTGCACTGCATTGAGTTTGAACCCCTTTGTGGAAATCCTTGAAGTAGGCAAGCAGATCACTTTTGTTTTTCATTAGATAAATCCAGGTGACACGAGAGAAACAATCAATGAAAGGCACAAAATACCAAAATCCATTCACAGTAGGTGTGGGGCATGGTCCCCAAACATCAGAATGCACTAGATTAAATGGATGAGAACTCCTACTGCCATAACTGGAATAAGAGTTTCTGGTATGTTTTTCTAACTCACAAGCATCACATACAAGTTTGTCGTGATTTGTTTTCTTAAACAAAAGGGGATACATTTGACTCAAAACAACAAAAGAAGGGTGACCCAGACATCGATGATGAAGTAGTAGCAAGTCTTCCACGCTACTCCTGTCTCCTACAGTACTCTCTATAATAGTTGAAAGAGCTGAGTCTATACTTTTCCTATCCGGGTACCACAAGCCACTATGTCATGTGTCAGTCTCAAGTCTCCTGTCGGTCCCCATCTTCTGGAAGATCACCTTCGGGATATTAAACAAAACAACACATTTTAGTTGAGATATAATAACACTAATAGATAAGAGATTCATAGGAAAGTAAGGAGCATGCAAAACATTGGACAAAGTCAACATGTTGGTGCATGGCACAGTACACTTACCAACCACTGGTTGGGCAGTGCCATCAGCAGTTTGAATGCGTTCTGGGACTGCTAGGGGAGTATACGAACGTAATTCCCTAGCATTCTCAGTGACATGTCGAGAAGCACCAGAATCAATTATCCAATCTGATGATTTAGTTGTGGATATGGATGCGAGGGCAAGTGTATCACCAGTACCTATGGTGGAGTGAGTAAAAGAGGCAATATTACTCATAGACGCAGTTGGAGTGGGTGTGCCATCCATCACACTCTTCTGCTTCCTTTGCATTAACTGGTGGTATGCATCCAAAATCTCCTGCTCTTTTGGGTGACCCATATCAGTAATACCTTCTTCTGTCACCTCCTCGCTTATCATGAGATTTACCCGATAGCCTCCTCGTCCACCACCTCTACGACCTCCACGACCGCACCCACGACCTCCAAACTTTCCCCGTCCACCTGCATCCCGCTCTTTTGGTGGCTTGGGGCAAGTTAGTCGGAGATGACCTATTTCACCACAATTGTAACATTGTCGTGTCTCGCTCATGTATCCCTCGTGCCCTTGATTGGTGACCGCTAGGGCCGATTTCTCTCTCGGAAGAGTCGTTCCACCAGACTGGAGCTTAATCCTGCTCTCCTCCTGCATCATGGCTGAGATTGTCTCATCCAGGGAAGGAAACTTTGGCTGAGCGAGCAACATCGCACTCCTTTGCTCAAATATAGGGTTCAACCCCCTCATAAAGTGCATAGTCCTCCGGTGAGCATCTCGCTCCCCTTTTGTGCATTCAGAGTCTTTGCACCATGCGGTTGGAGAGAAATAATCATAGTTTGCCCATAATCGCTCTAGATCTGCGGCATACTCCTGGATCGAGCGATCTCCCAGGGTTACGGTCTCTATCTCCCGCTCGATCTGGAACACACGCATGTTGTTGTCGACTCCTGTGTGGAGCATCTATAACTTCCCTCAAACATCGCTTACAGACTCTATGCCATCCACCGTGATAGCGATAGACGTGATCATCGAATTTAGGAGCCAAGTGTGTAACAAACTATGCGTAGTTTTCCACTCATTGTACCCATCTGAGTCCTTCTCTGGCTCCCCTTTCTCGCCAGTCAGATAGTCCTCCAGGTTTCTTCGGGAGAGAGTCTTCTTTACCCGACGCGACCAGCTCGAGTATGTGGCTGGTCCGTCGAGCTTCAGCTCCACAGGAGGGAGATTGAGCTTCACCGGAGGCAGTTGTGACTGAGCGGATCCTTCGCCTTTGGACATTCGTAAGAAGTCGAAGAACACCTTGAGGTCTGCCTCCTCCAGTTTGGCCACTAATTTCTCCATGAGCGCACGGTATCACATAAATCTTATCGCGTCGCCTCCTCTACTACGCGACGTGCGCACTGATGTATGCCCTACTGTCGTGATCTACTGCGCAGTTGCGCTGATGTTGTGCAAGGTGTGTTGATGTCGCGTAAGTTGCGTTGATGTCGAGCAACTGATGCGCGTTCTGTCGCACCTCCTGCGCAAGCTCCGTCTGCGATGTCGCACCTCCTGCGCTGATGTCGCGCACGTTCTGCGCTGATGTCGCGCGTTTGACGCACTCCTGAAGCGCTAGTGTCGCGCTACGTCTCGCCGTTGCACCTCCTGCGCCGATGCCGCGCACTTTCTGCGTTGATACCGCATGTCTGCCGCGCTTCTCCTGATTCCGCACCTCCTATTTTGTGCTTCTCCTGATGTCGCGCTTCTCCTGATGCCACGTTGATGCCTCACTTTCTACCACACCTCCTGCGCTAGTAGCGCCCCTGCCGCACTGCGCAACAAGCGCGCTCCTACAGCAATAAGCCGCAACAATCGCAAGTAGCGTCCCTGGCGCACTCTCATGCGCTAGTAGCGCCCCTGTCGCACTTTACATGCTCTTGCCGCACTGCTTCTGACGCGCTCCTGTCGCAAGCGCAAGTGCCGCAAGCGCAAGGCCGCACCCTCACTTGCTCGCACCAGATCGATTCCGAACCACGCTCTGATACCAAGTAGAAATAAATATAGCTTTTCTTATTATTTTTTTATTATTATTCAATGTTACATTGCTCCCCTATATATACACACAAAAGGGGAAGCAAATACATGATCTGAGATGTGGAACTAAATACAGAAGGAGGAGTCGGCTATACGCACACCAATTGGTGCTAAATGCACACCAATTAGTGCTAAACACACACCAATTACCAACACTAATAGTAGACTAGCATGTACGTATCAAGTTCCTTGGCCAGCCCTAGGCTCCAATATCTTGTTCTAAGCATGAAAATGAATTCTCCAATATCTAGTCTCGAGCACATCCTCCATGTGTCCAAGTCCGCCTCTCTCTCACAATGGTCGTTCTCCTCCATAACATACATATAGGTATCTTTCTATACAAGGAGGCATGCCTAAGAAGAGAATAAGATAGAGTATTTAATTAATATGTTAATATTAAAAGATAAACTTAAAGAGACGCCTGCAAACACTTCTCTTCATGTGGAGATACTGCAAGAGTGTATTACTAATATAGCATCAATCTATTATTATAAAGAACTCTCCTGCTTCCAAAATCTCTGCCCCCTCCCATGCATATGTAGACACCTCTGGACTGATGTTCACCATCAATCCTTCTTATGCTCGTCGGGACCTAAAAGATATAATGAGAAGCAAAGATGGTGATAGAACAATCAATTTGTTTGGTAAGACTACTGACTAATAATGAGTTGTTTGAAAATGAAGGAATTAAGATTACAGACTTCATAGAAAGATTGGGGGAAGCCCGTATAATGCCATTTACCACGAACATTTGCCAAAGAATCGCTTTCAATTCAAATGTCGCCAGGGATAAAAATTGAAGAGGTAATCTGTCTAGAAACTCATGCATTGTGGTTAGATGCTCTATAATCATACATGAAGAGAGGTCTCATGGATGAGTAAAAAGAGGATGGGCAGCAGCAGTACCTGCAACATCCTCCATACATTGCTTCTAATCGAAGCTTTCAAAGAAATAAGTCCCTAAGAGATCACCTGAAGGATTTGATGGTCATAATATTTTTTCTCAACAACTTCATATAATTACCACTCATATGCCCATTCATCCAACCTTTACGGACTAGATTAGGATATAGATACCAACATTTCTCCGTTATGTCTTTATTTACCACAATAAGGGCACTTCAACTTGTTTCTATTTTAATAGTCTTGGTTCAGAAAAACTGCTAGAATTTGATGGTTTGGGATTTTGTTTCTTCTATTTGGTTATTATGGCAAACCTCTCAGGGACTTTACTCCCACTCTGACAGAAATATGTAGCAAGCTGATTAGTTTCTCCCTCAATATAATGAGTTATTATTACCATGCCAAGAATTATATCCTTCCCTAACATTTGAACTCTGAAATTCTAGTTCAAGAGAGAGCCTAGGAGTAATTCAAAGACTCCTCTGCATCAAATCAATCTTATGATCCTAAACGGATTGTCCATTTTCTCTTATTTTTGAGTAAACTTATTTTTTATTCCTCAAAACCATACGAAATTCAGTGAAAGGGTTTGGTCAGTTCGTAGCTAATACATATGAATAAGATCCTTTTTTCAAATACTTTTTTCAACCAAGTCCCATATTACTTTGTCGTTTAGCAAAACAAAAAATGGCTTCTAGTATTCGGTTCCATCAAATGAATAGGTCGATGGTTCTTCACAGTTAGGTATTCTCCTTATCATCCATTACAACCTCTAGAACAGTTCCATGGCCCTCCACACCAACGAAGACGCCTCTGCTTCAGCCTCTACCGATTCCACTCACTAGAATCGATTCGAAGCTCGGCTAGAAGATCTCACTCTCCTCCTCTGTGAACTCTCGACCACCGTTGTCAACTGTCCTTATCATACATTACAACCTCTAGAACAGTTCCATGGCCCTCCACACCAACGAAGACGCCTCTGCTTCAGCCTCTACCGATTCCACTCGCTAGAATCGATTCGAAGCTTGGCTAGAAGATCTCACTCTCCTCCTCTGTGAACTTACGACCACCGTTGTCAACTGTCTTCCGACACCTTACCCCCCTCCCCCCACCCCACCCCCACCCCAGTCCGCCTCCGTCGGATTGAGATTACGGTGTTCGATAATACCGACCCACTATGTTGGATCACTCGCACTGAGCGATTTTTCGACCTCCAGTCTACCCCCGCCAACCAGAAGGTTCTCATGACGACGATCTATATAGAGGGTCCTGCGCTACAGTGGGAGCATTGGATGCAACAAAATGTCCATAATCACTCTTATCCCACCTTAAAGGAGGAACTCCGCTACTATGGCACGCACCAAGCGGGTAATGCCTACAAGCGCCTAAAATCCATTTACTAGCCCGACATTGTCGCCACCTATATCATTGAGTTCATCAAGGTCACCACGCACGTCGTCTTCTGGATCCTCTTGCACTAGTTGATGACCCTATGGGCCTCAACCTTGAGGACAAGGTCGATTTCCAGGAGAGGAATATTGATACGAAGACGACTTCCTAGGCAATCCACGCGTCCCCATACCTACTTATGTAGTCTTAGGACATTTCCATAATTATGGATGTCTCACTCCCAACTATAAGGGAGCGGTAGTGAGTCTTTTAGGAATCTTAAATCATTGTCTTGTTTTAGGCTCTCTTAGGTGAGAACCCTTGAAGGAATCCTGCTCTCAAGAGTGGATACCGAGGATACCTCAATATATTGATAATTGGTATCAATCCATTAGATCGATAGCGAGCATCTATCAACATCATACATAAAAAATCGAAAGATGCTTTGGGGGCATATGTTTACATGAACATATAAAGTTCATCAGAAAACATCTAAGAAAAAAATAAACAGGCATATATTGACATATGAAATGATAAAGAAAAGTAGCCAAACCAACAGATAGAAAGAGATCTAAATATTTCAATGATGAGGATGAAGCTGAAAGACAAAACTGAGTTGTGATCACCTCAAGCCCTCTAAAACGGCCTATGAATAGCTGTTTAGACTTTATACTACTTTGGGAAAATTCATTTAACAGTGAACTCCTCTTTGTATTCTCAATAAGAGATGTAACACTAGCTGCAAATGCTCGGTCAGCTTCCTGTAACAAAGGAGCAGGAATATTAGAATCAATTTGAACAAAAAATGTGTGCATTGCAGGAAACTTGAAGAGGAATGCCATCCATTGAACTTTAAAATAACAACAATTGAACTGCATGCAGATTAGGGAAGAAACCAACAAAACACTACAACAAACTACATCGCAAAACATCATCAGCTTCAATAAAGGAATGCAGCCTTAGAAGAAAACAGAACATAGATATTCAATACTAAACATGAAATATCTCAATAACCAACATGCACTGAGACAAAATTGAATATCTATGTTCATGTATTAGTAGTAGGAAAAACAGAACAAAGGAGCCTGGGAATTCTAAAACAGAACAGAGGTTCCCTGATTTACACAGGCTGCTCCAATGATAAGTAACACGCACTGAGACAAAATTGTACAGCGATGATACACTGAAACTCTTCACCATGGGTTCCAATTTATACACAAGACCTTTTTTCCTGATGAGAGCTGATGATACTAACAAGCTGCAATGTATCAAGAGCGCGAACTAGTAATATTTGCCCTAGAAAGGAATGGAAGATACAAGTTAACAAGACATGCTCGCTTCTAACTCTTGAGAGCAGGTTCCCTAAGGGTCCTTCTCTCCAAGTGAGCCTAACCAGACTAATATCCAAGATAACTCTACTCTCAAACCAGGGGATCCTTATATAAGAAGGAAACCTGCTACAAAACAAAACACACTAAAAGGCAAAACATAATTAATTATGAATACAATATTATCCCTAAAGTTTATTGTGTCCATGAGAGACTCCTGCAAGGAATTATCCCAGAGCACACGTGTCACTTGGCCGTTATGTCGTATAAGTATCAATACACTAGTCCTGAAATTGACCTTGGCCCCAAAGTCGAGCAAGGGAAACAGAGTGAAAAGCCTTTGTCGTAGTGGAAGCACGCCAATTGGACGAAGGTTTTGGCTAGAGTCATGACAAGAGGAAGAACGGGGAAACCAACTCGTCTGGGTTTTTTACGATTTGTTGCGCAAAATAATATTCGCCAAAAAAAGTGAATTGGGTCACTTAGTGGGGCCTCAACGACTGTGAAAAAGGTGCCCGCGGAGGAAACAAGTAGCTATATGAAACCAAAAAGGAAACATGGGGGGTGGTCGTCGGGTGTCACGTTGGGTGGAAAAGTACGATAGTTGTTCATGGAATTATTTATGGTGAGATGAGATTGATGGGGTCTACTAAGTTTGGGGGAGGAAGGAGGAGTGGGTGTTTGAGTGATGTGAGAAATATTTAGTAGAAGAAATTGTAAGGGAATTAGTAGAAGAAATTGTAAGACAATTATGTTTATAGATTGAACTGTAGTGGGTCCCATGGTGAAGAATAGTTGGTTTGATGTATTGACCAAGGGATGAGAAAAGTAGTGGAAGATATTGGAAAGAGGTTGGAGGCATTCAGAAGGTGGGGTCCACTTCTCAGAAAAAGTTGCAGGTTGGAATGACGTGAGGCTACTGGGACAGAAATAGGTACGGGCTTGTTGTCGGAGGGAGGCGGGGAATTGGAGCACGTGCTTTAGGCAGAAGCCTTGCATGGGAGGCGACGAGTCTATTGTGGTAGACATCTTAGGCGATAAGGGCGAAAGAAGATGAGGGGGAAGCAGTAGGGGAATGTCGAGGAGCACAACAACGTTATATGGTCAGGCCTGGAGCGAGCTTGGCAAGGGAAAAAACTAGATGCACAGAAACACTGTAGGAAAGTGAGGGCTCTGCAAGGAAGGAAGATAATCTCTTGGAAAAACAGAGGGAACTCAAGGAAGGTGACAGCAGCACTGGCTATCGTCGAGCGCCAGAGAGGGAAAATAGGTTGGGATGCGGGGCAACACAAGAAGGTTGGAGCGAGAGCCGAAAGACAAGATGATACAGGTGAGTTTGCATCTACTACTCATTGTCTGTGCTAACCGTGGAAAGCGAAGGTCGACCGGGATGTTGAGTAGAGGAGGTGAGGGTACTGGCTTTGGCTGTTATAGGAGATTGAAAAACCTAGGTAGGGTGAGATTCAGGGAGGGAGCCATCATTTTCCTAATGGGGCTAAGCGGAGTGATCTGCGTCCTAATAGGGCTAAGCGGAGCGATCTGCGTAGGAGCCGAAATCAGAGTAGGTGGATGGGCTCCCGTGGCAGGTTCAGACCCAGGCGGCTCGTTGTCGACATAGAACAGCGCAGCGAAAGAGCAACAGATATTCACGCATGCTCGACCGATTTCGGCGTGAATGGTGGTCATCTGGTGTAGAGGAGCTGCGAGGAGAGGGATCCACCATGAGGGATGGAAATAGTGCAGTGCAATGGCTGGTTTCCCACAACCACAGCGCGGTAGGTCGAACCAATTGATATGAACAAGCTATGATGTATCAAGAACACGAACTAGCAATATTTCCCAAAAAAAGAATGGAAGATACAAGATAACGAGACATGTTTGCTCCTAAATCTTAAGGGCAGATTCCCTCAAAGAATCCTTCTCTCCAAAATATCCATGATAACTCCACTCTCAAATCTGGGGATCCTTAGATAAGGTAGAGACCTACTACAAGACGAAACACACTAAAGGACAAAATATAATTAATTACAAATGTAATATTATCCCTAAAGGTAACCGCGCCCATGGGAGACTCTCGCGAGGTGAGGTCGATTGTCCGAGCGCACGTGTCACCTGTCCGTCAGGACATATACATATCAGCTAACGCGTATATAAACTTAAGCCCAATAGTATAATTTTATAATATAATGTGGGCTCAAGATTAATAACAAATGCTTTGCAAAAAATGCAACATGCAACCCTAATGAGAACTGACACAAGTCTTAATTGTTCTATGAATAAATGTTTTACATTTATTTTTTTCTTTGAACTAACATGATTTTTTTTGTGATAGAGTAACCTACCATTCATATGTCAGATTGCACAATGCACGATATCAGAGGAAAAATCATCACCTAGTTGTCAGTTAAGTGTCTGTATAGGTGCCATATGATAGTTACATACTATCAAGTACTGAAATTGTATGATTGAACACAAACGAGGGATATAAATTTCGAGACAAGCTCGACCCGAACTCTTGAGGGATGGTTTCCCCTAAGAGACTCTCTCTCTCTCCTAAGAGACCTTAACACTCACAAGATCACAAAGGATGCCACATAAAGAGACACCACCACTCTTATATATAGGGAGTGGGACATAAAAAGTACGTTAATGCCCGTGGGCTACATATGTAGAGGGAGACGTGTGTCCCGGAGGTCGTATCTGTATCAACACTCCCCTCCCAAAAAATGACCTTGTCCTCAAGGTCGAGGTCCGTATGGGTCATCAGCGAGTTTCAGAGGATCCAAGACTCCGAAGTCAAGACCTTCGTCTTCAAATCCAACCAGCACGCACAAGTCTTAGAAAGCGCAAACGTGGGTGGGCGAGTACGGTTGTTGGCAGTGAAAGTAAAAGGCCCTTGCAGTGAAGCTCGAGGTGTTGCTCATGAAATAAGCGGAGGGATTGTCGGGGCGTTGGTGGAGGCGGTGCGTTGGTGGAGGAGGGGCCGGTGGAACTAGTGGAGGCAGACCTAGCAGCGAGGGCAAGTGTGGGGGCAAGTGATCCAAGTGGGGAAGAGGCGGCGGAGATTTTGGCGGCAACGACGGTAGTGGCAGCGACAGGTGGAGTGGGCGGGACGAGGAGGGTGGCTGGACTGTGTAGAGTTCCTCGTCGAAGGAACGAGCATCCTCCACTGCGTGGGAAAGAATAGTCAGATTGTGGACCCGGAGGCGCGCCCGAAGGTGCGGTTGTAGACCCCCAAGGAAGTATCTCGGGTAATGATCGGGGGATAGCTCGGGTACGTGTGTGACGACCTCGATGAACTCGTCAATGTAGGTGTCCACAGTGTTGAACTGGCGCACGGAGTTGAGGCGCTCGTAGGCATTACCCGCCTGGCGACCGTGATAGTGGCGGAGGAGTTCCCCCTTCAGCGTGGACCAGGAGAGGTCAAGAACATGTTGGTGCGTCCAACGCACCCAATGGAGCATTGAACCCTCCATATAGATAGTGGTCAAGAGAACCTTCTGGTTGACGGAGTTGGACTGAAGGTCGGAGAACTGTTCGGCATGGGCGATCCAACCGAGGGGGCCAGTGTTGTCGAACACAGGGATCTTGATCTGATGGAAATGGGACTAGTGGATGTCTGCAACGGGGTGGAGAAACCACATGTAGTCTGGGATGGGCTGAGGGGGTTGCAGCGGTGTTGGCGGAGGGGCCGGTGGTGGTTTACCGCCGTGGCCGTGAACTCTTGAAGGAGGAGAGTGAGATCCTCAAGTCGTGCTTCGAGTTGATCCAAGTAATAGGTGACAGTGGAGGCAGAGGCATCCTCGTCGGCGTGGAGAGCCATCGAACGTGTCTGGGACATGGAAAACGGGGGGGGGGGGGGGGGGGGGGGGGGGGGGGGCGAAGGGAGACGGCGGCTGCGGGGCTGAATGGGGTGCGGCAGTGGGAGGGAGAGGCAAGAACGGGGTCGGTGGGCGACGACTAAGCGTAGGAATTAGTGTTAGGATGCTGAAACAGCCGGCATTGTGCCTTGAGCGGGGAGTCGTTGAAGGTGCACGGGAGGAGCCGTTGGAGGGGATTAAGGGACGTCGGAAGGCTGCAGAAACCGCAAGAGGGCCTCTAGAATGCGAAAGGAGATGCTAGAAGCAGAAGGAAGCGCAGGCGGGCCGACCGGAGGCGAACGAAAACGTTGGAGGTTGATGGAGTGCCGACGATGGCGCTGGAGGGTCGGCGGGGTCGAAGTGGCGCGGCGGAGGGAACCTGACTAGAAGACATTGAGACGGGATGCGCGGGAAAGGCCACGATTTGGTCGACGAAGGCGCAGAAGATACACTGGAGCGGATCGAGTCAGGCGGAAGACGCGAAATCAAGCGGAATCGGGCGGGTGTGGACTGGTATAGGGATCCAGAGCCAATTAGGGTTTCGGCAGAAACCCCAAACAAGGGGCAGGTCGGACCAATTGATAGATGCATACTATCAAGTAGTAAAATTGTATGATTGAACACAAATGTTGAGACAAGCTCAACCCGACCTCTTGAGGGTTGGTTCCCCCTAAGAGCCTCTCTCACCTAGGAGAGCCCAACACTCACAAGATCACCAATGATGCCACATAAAGAGACACTACCAATCCTATATATATGGAGTGGGACATACAAAGTACGTTAATGCCCTTGGGCTACATATGCAGAGGGAGACGCGTGTCCAAAAGATCGTATTTGTATCATCATCTCACTTCATTGTTATGGACTTCGCTCTTTCCATTAGAGCATTATATTGAAGTTGAATATTCAAATGGACATATAGTAGCCATAAAATACTGGCACCAAGACATTCTATCCTAAGCAGTTGTACTAACTTCATGTGCATTATTATCATGGACACGTTATCAGGGAGTATGGCAGGAGATCTCATAATGGGAGGGAGTAGATATGTCGCATTATTTCATTATTTTGTTCATATTTTGGCTGTCATTTTTATTATTTTATTTACTCTCAAAATCAGATTTTGGTGCTTTGTGTGCTACTCACAGCATGCAAGACTCAAGGGCGCATCCAACGCACTTGTTGGTGGATCCGACGGAGCAGTTTTTGATGCTCTGCATGTTGCCCTGCATGTTGTACTGTTGCACAGAGGTTGGCGGCCTCTATTCCTCCCACGTCTATCTCTCTTCATTCTAGTATCAACTCATCCCGCACTCCCTTGATGCCCCCGCATCGGACAAAGCAGAATATTCCCCAATAACCTGTCTCAATAAAGGTAGATCCCTAGGATTAAGAGGGAATGTGGACCGCAACAATCCCCACCTTCCTCCTTGGTCGCATCCTGTTGGTGACATTATATGTGACACTAGCATATGACAACTTGGTATCAAAGATAATCATGAGTCATGACGGAATAGACCAATCTTATGGAGGTGATGTTTGAGAGGAGCATAAGTTGATGGATCAATTCGTCGTGTCCATAAACCAGTAACAAGCCGTCCTGGCTACCCTCTCACCACATCTATATAGCCTCATTTCACCTCGGTGAGGTAGCGACGAGTTCTGCTGCAACGGGATAGGAATTAGTTTTCATGGAGGTCACTCTCCCACGCCACAAGGACAGCTTCCAAAGAGGGCGTTATGAGAATAACACCCTGCCTCATTATGAGAACAATGTCATGCCGCGATATCTCAAAATGGAGTTTTTGACGTATATAGACGACAACCTAGAGACATTCCAAACACTATTGATGCATATGGCAAACATCTGGCTTCATTATCGGGCTTCGGGAGTGCCTATGTCAGGATGTTGAGTATGAAGGCCCTCAATACCACATCACCACCATAAGCCTTGCAAGGATCCATGATCGCAGCCTTCAGCTGGACAAGGCCAATGTCATACGACGATTGCCACATCTTCCCAGGGATCAGCCCCAGACCAACGGAAACCCCGCCCTGGGGGTGGAGAAGGGGGTCAGTTGCAGCCCCACCCACCTACTTTCATCCATTGTATGTCATCACAAGGATGGTAGAACATAGTGCAAAGGGGCTTTGTTTCCATTATGATGAGAGTTACATACCTGGGCATCGGTTGTAAGAAGTTGTTTTGGTTATAAATGGAGGATGATGGGACGGCGGCCCATGGGAGAGGGGTGAGCCAGCGATCTCTCTCCATGCTCTGGCGGGAGCCGCGGGCTGAAGAAGAAGGCATACTCCGACTTCAAGCTTGATGACAAGCTCGATCTGAAGGAGGAGAGTGATATCACGAACGCGTTATCAGGGCGTATATGTCACATGATGGAAGGTGTAGATACGCCGCATTTAGTTCGTTATTTCGTTCTTATTTTAACTTTGTCGTTTTTGCTAGTTTATTTATTCTCAAGATCTCATTTTATTTCATTTATATTTTAAGCACTATAATTTTGTATTTATACATGTGGTATCATGTGAACCGGGTGTGTTGAAGTGAATCAAGTTTCTTTGGCATCACGAAAGGTTTTCTAGGACTCTGTCTCCACCCCCATCGAACTCTCCCTCCATCGCCCCTCTCCACATACAAAGGAAACTAGAGCACTCTGACAAATTCCCTACTTCCATCGCAAAGGAAAAGGAGGGAGTAGCGCACCCTAACACACCCTCTATTTCTTCCCTGAGTATCACGAACCGCAAGAATAAAGGGTGCATTCAACACCCTTGTCAGATGATCCAAGAATCCAGCAGAGCATTGTTTGCGTAGTTTTTGCTACTCTGTGTGCTGCCTACAAGATGCATTACTCAAAAGCGCATCTAGCGCTCTTGTCGTCTAATCCAACGGTCCAACAGAGCATCTTTTGCTACTATGTGTGTTGCCTACAGCCCCCGGACAGAGGCAGTCGACCTCTATTCCTTCCTCGTCCATCAGTCTCTGTTTCGGCATCAACTCATCCCTGACTCCCTCGACACCCCTGCATTGGACGCCGCGGAATATGCTCCAACTACCTATCTCAACATAGGTCTATCCCAAGGATCAAGGGGGAATCACCGACAATACCCACTTTCATCCTCGATCGCATCCTGTCCGGTGGCATAATCCGTGACACGGGTCTGTGACAATTTTGAGGTTTACTTCTTCACGTTTTCCTGTAAGCGACAAGTCTCTATTCAAGCTTTAACATGATATATGTGCACCCATCTTCAAAATCACTAATGAAACTTGTATGCAACCAGGTTCAAAGAAAAAGTTAGGGTAGTTTGTGCAACATTATCTGAAAACTATTGATGAAGGAGTGAGCTTTTGGGAACATCATCCAAAGAGGATGTTAATACAAATATCTCTTGATTCATCCACTTGACTATTTCATTTATTCCATATTCTGCATTCCTAGATAGAGCTTTTGTCCTGAAATCTGAGTAGCACGGCCACCCCACGGGCAATAAAATATGGTCAGAAATTCATAATAGAGTGAAAATATTGTTCACTTAATCAACATAGAAAAGTTTTCTAGCCATTGTTAGATCGAATGTTTTTAATCATGCTTACATGATCTTTTGTTGAGAATTTATTCCTTATTGGAAGTTTTTGAAGCTACATGGCAAGTTCCTTTGTTGTAGATGTTACTAGATTTGGTATTGCTTCTGTCTATACATCGTATCTTTACACTCGTTGCAGATAACCATCATAACTAGTTTGTCACCACTATGCCAGTTGAGTAATTTAAAATTTCAAAGATTTTTACTTTCTTTTCATCTTCAAAATATCACTGTCATTAGCCATCCGAACTATTTAGACCAGCTTTATGAATCCATCTTTCTTGTTGAGTGATATTCAAGATGTCAACTATATATTCACAAGTCTTTCATGCAATAGCTAGTCATACTACATTTGGTTTGCAACTTTCCTATCAATAATCTGCACAGTTCATTTTGGTGCGTCTACAGTTACTTTATTAACCACCATCTGAAATCCAACAGGAACTGCTCCGACCATCTCTTTACTCTACTCACTTCCCACGTTCTCCTTTCTAGTTGATTAGATTGAGACAAAAATCAAATTGTTGGGAGTAACAATCAAAGCTATCTCTTCCATTTCCTCACTATTTGAATAATCATCTTCACAAGCTATGGCACGTTTGGCTCTTTTTGAATGAATACCATCTTCCTCTATAGAAGCCTTTTTTTCTTGATCCCACTTCAATATTAAGCAACCCCGAACTAATTGAATACTTGTGTGAGAAATTCCTCGAATTGACTTGCCATTTCCATAAAGTATATAATTGACAATTCGAAGTTGCAGTGCTCTTTTTTCTTGGAGATATAACAAAAAGATGCATTTCAGGATTGTTGTGAAACATATGATTACGAGATCGCGAGGGTAATTATAGTTGGAGTGTATAGGGCTAATAAGGGTGTTATGGTAATTTATGTTGGTGTGAGTCGTATAACTACATAAGGGAGGCTTATGTGAGTGTTTCTTTTATCTTGGCTTTCAAAGTTTTAAAATTCAGGTCTACTGGGCGAGGGAACCAGGCATGGTTTCCCTTGATCTTGCATCTTTTTTAAGTTTAATGCAAAGTTGCTTGAAGGGGAGCCTTGGCGCACCAGTTGAGGTGTTGTCGTGTGACCTTGAGGTCACAGGTTCAAGTCCTGGAAGCAGCCTCTTGCAAAAATACAAGGTAAGGTTTGCCTACATTTCACCCTTGTGGGTGGGACCCTTCCCCGGACCCTCGCTCCGCGGGGATGCCTTGTGCACCGGGCTGCCCTTTTAATGCAAAGTTACTTCTCGTGGTTGCATCCCCACTAGTGGATCATAACATTTGACCTGACATGTCGTGTCACCCCCCACGCCCCCCCCCCCCCCCCCCCCCACCCCCACCCCCCACACACACAAAAAAAAGTTGTCAGATGCCTAAAGGGCAGCCGATTTGCTTGCCAATTCTATCGTCCAACCCTAGCCACCAAGTCCTGAATTTTGTTCGCGCAATTCAGCATCAAATATGTTGATCCAGCCAGACCTTTGCTGATTAATCTCAATTCTACTGTTGTGTCTTCTGCATCTCAATGCACGATTGACTCCCAAAAATGCCTTAGTGATTGACTCATTGGTGTTTCCCCATGAGCGTTTGTCTAGCAATCGATTCCAGTATTAGTATTTCCCAACAAACAATTGACTCTAGCGATCGAACATGCTAATGTTTTCCACGCATGCCTCCCAAAAATTTGTCGGCCCTAGCGGCCACCAACACCTACACACATTCTGACGTATTATTCCTCTCTGTACAGCCATAGTCCGCCTATTTAAGACGAATCCTCCCACCAACTCTTTTTGTCGTTGCACTACTTTCATCTTCTTCATCAAGCACGAACTCACTGGCCCACTCAGACCATCCCTACCCGCAGCCTTCAACCCTCACCTTCCTCGAAATATTTGTTTCATGAAGTGGTATCAACATGTGGCCAGCCAACTTCCACAACTAGCCGCAGTCATATAAAATGTGGGCTGGCCGTTAAAAAAGAAGTACAACTAATCACAGTTTTTAGTGCATGCTTGATGAGGAGGATTACTCATCGCATGTGGGCCGTCGCACAGTGGGTCCCATTAAGCCTACTTGCATAGGAGATCTTGATCGAATCGACAGTTCAAACCCATGGATGTGTCAGGAATGCTATTTACATATCTTTATGTAACTTGTTTTATTTGTATGCATTATTTAGTGAGATCGGGCATCATATGTGAGCGATCAATCATAGTCGTTCACGCATGGTCGCATTAATCAATTTTATTATAAATAAGAGGGCATGAGCAGACGTCGATGGGATTTCAAATTTTGGATGTTTTCTTCTCGGAATCTGGCGATCCCTCGTGGTGCTGACTCCATTAAACCCCAAAGTGTCAACTCCGTGGTTTTTACCCTTCGTTTCCTTTTGTTTTCATCACTTCCCCCCCCCCCCCATTCAACCATACATCCTCTAGCTGCCAGACCTAAAGCCCCCCCCCCCCCTCTATAGCATGCCACCCACAAAACCACCTCTTTCTAGCCGCCTCTCCCTCCCACGACCTGAAACCTCCATGCCGTCCCATCCCCATCCTGAATCCAACCTTAATCTCCCCTCTCCAAGCCTCCAGCTTGTTGTTGGCACCTTCCAGCACCCCAAACCCACCGTCAGCCCTACATTCCAGCCATCCAAAGTCGTCCGACCGGCGACCACCATTCTTCCTCCTACAACATTGGACGACCACTACCCCTCCATAACCACCTCTGGCAGCCGCTCTACAAGATAGCCATCACCACCTCTACGACAATCAGATCTCCACATCCTCACCATCTGCTTCCCCTTGTGAGTATTAGTTGTTTGTTGTTATTGTACTTCATTATTATACGGACTGAGACTCCTATAAGATTTTGAATGTTGGTTTGCTAGCGTATTTGTCTTAGGATTATTAGTTCTTGTAGAGCTTATTCTCTTCACTCGCATTTAAACTCAAAGTCCTCACACTGAAGAAAATCATACCGGCTTCACCTTATAAATCAATTTGTTTCTTGCATTATGATAACTGTGTGGGTTTAATCTTTTATTATTGTCTTCAATGGGATGTCGGATCATATAGGTATAACAATATCATATTCATTTCGTGTACCACACTTAGGATTGCATTATAAAGAGTCTCACCCCCACGCAGCCTACCCCGCATCACTTGATTTTCATTTCTTAAGCATTGAACAATCAATAAATGTGCATGTAAATTAAACCATCTAATTCTTCATGAATCCAACCCGATAATAGCATAGAAATGTGTATACTCACTTGCATGTTAAGGCTTTATTTGGTACAGTTGCAACATTTGAGCATGGCGGAAAGTAACTGTGGTAGTAAATATAGGAATAGCAGTCTACCTGGGTTTGGAACTTTCATTACAATGTTTCTGACCTAAATTCCACTTTATGGGATATAGGCGCTTTCAACCGCTAACACTTGATCATACATGCATGGTTCTGTTGGCGTTTTACCTTAAAACATCATTTGGGAAAATAGTGTTTGTGACCGCACCTATCCAAATGTTATCAGCGTTTTTCATGATTGTATTACAACAGCCACCACTCTCTCACCGTTCTCCCAAATAAAACCTAAAAATGTGAAGCTAGCATCTAGCTTGTACGGTGAAGTGATTGCGAGAGAGTTAGAAATTTTGCCTTAGCAACATGCAAATCTAAAGAGCTACCAGTGGGCAAAGGAATAGTCAACACTCCATCATTTGACCTCATGCTTCCTGTATAAGATCCTCCAAACCACTTTGCCTGCAAAACATCAACACATATTTCAAAAAGCAGATTCACCAAACAAACAGTAATATCAAGGGGGAAACAATAAATATAGTTTAAAACCTGATGAACCAAAATAATTGACTCACAAGTTCTACTAGATCATGTTCGAAACAAGAATCATTATCTTCACCACATGTAGTTTCATCTACGCGAACAACATAAACATGTTCCTCACCTGTGCCATATACAATCTCCATGCTTCAGCAGCTTCAATAATTTTAAAAATATTGAAATGCAAAGTAAAAGAGAAATCAGAAATAGAGATGCAAACAAGTCAAGCTTGGGCCAAGTAACATAAATACAACTTTAAAAAAACTCTCGAGTGAACTCGCGAGCTGATGAACAGGATAGATTAGCTTGAGCTCAACTTGCAAATGAGCACGGGCTCGAGTCAAGCGTTATGGGCTTCCGATTGGGAGCAGGTGCGCGGTCGTGAGAGGGAGAAGTCACGGAGAAGATCCTTGCAACTCTTCCTTGACCTAGTCTTTCCAACGATAAGGGTAGCGGCAGGAGCCGAACTTGACCGAGGGAGGGGAAGAGGAAGAGGGAAGATGGGAGTCTGCTCAACACAAACTCTAATTTAAAGAGGAGGAAAAGAAGAGAGAACTAAGAGAGTAAAGAGAGGAGTTATTCTTGTTTGCATACAATACCCTCCTTGCTCCTTCTATAGTGAGAGGGACGGTTCCAAAATATTACAGTACTCACCCGGGCTACATGATATGTGAGTAAACTAGTGCGTGAAATATAAAAAATACTATGCGAGAAATTAAGATACATGCGTCTATGTCACCCGTCAACACCCCCATCATGAACCCATAACATGGAGTTTTTTCGAGTAGGCTCAACTCAACTTGCACTCCTAATCAGATGTTTCTTATGTTCTAAAACATCAAAGAAAGAACATAAATCCAGACCTGCAACATGAATCTTAGCCTTATTGGATCCGAGAAGTGTGCTATAAAAAGAGTTGCCCGCCTTGAAATCAGAATGCTTGGTGGAAAGAAACACACCTACGAGGAAATTACAGATGTTGACATGCAATCACTCAACGGGATCAAATACTTTTTTTAAAAACTATGCAACTCCAAAAGTACTGACCATCTATTCCTCCTACTTCTAGCAATAATATTGTATCCGGCCTCTCAAACGGATTGGGAAGGAGAACATCATTCAACTACAGTAACCAAAACCAACACATTAGAGATCAGTAGATACATGGGGTTTTAACTAATCATTGCATCAATCATCATAAATATACCTTAGAAGATGATTCAGCTGGAAGTGATGAAGGTGGTGCCAGACCAAGTAAGACAGACACGGCTGCAGCGACTTCATCCAATTGCATTGAATTTGTCTGTGATTTAAAGAGTGATTAAGTTAAAAATGGTTATACCTATAAGTGAAAACCAAATAGAAAAAATTATAAAGAATGACCTAAAAATGAACGGACATTCGTAAATGAATGGAGGTTGAAAATCTAGCATGTTTGAGCCAACTAGCACAACTGCACAAGTATAGGAATGAGTAGCTTTGCATTAAAGCTTTTAAAACTTCAAAAAAATTACAGCCTTGATCGTGTACCCTAGAATCAAACAGTAGATGGAGTTGTTTTGAAAAATGATCATTTCATCTCTACTCATCATGTGTAAAAATGAAATTTATTACTTTTCAGCAAGGGAAATTTTGAAAAGGATTGGGTGTACAGTTTTATTAAATATATATTATAGTTTCAAGGAACCAAATGGACCCTTAGGAGAGCAGCGGTAAAAAATTATTCTTTATGAACTCTTTTTAAACATCACTCCAGCTAACTAGAATAATGGAATTGAAAGAACAAAAAACACAAATGAACATAACACATTCCAAGTCATAAAAAACATTTATCAAAAGAAGTTTAAAGTTAAACAAACTTTACATTTGGATCGATAGAGCTTTACTAATTCCTACTTGTTGGTATTTTGAGTATTTTCGTGTGTTTTTTATTTCGTGTTTTCCCTCTCCTATATATATCTTGTAACCCCTTTTTCCTAAGTATTATTGGAAATACGATTCTCCTCATGGTATCAGAGCTCTAAGGCGTCTGCCGATCCGGCTCCCGCTCGCGATCCCGCTTTGGCTCCGCTTTCGTGTGCCGATCCCGCTTTCGCCGCTCCAGCGCCTCGCCTCGCCGATCCCGCCGGCGCCAGTCCGCTGCTCTTCCGCCCCTCTTCCGTTCCAGCAGTTTGTTCCCCCAGTCTGCCCCTCTTCCGCTTCTCCAGCGGGCTTCGCCTCCAGCAGCAGTCCTCCGGAGGGCTTCTCCTTCCAGTCGGGGGCTTCTCTCCGTTTTTTGTTGCCGCTCCTTGCTTGGCACCGGATATGCTGACCTAGTTTGAAGGCATTTCCGGTGTCGGTCTCTTTTGCATGCTCATATATGGACTTGGTTGGCTTCCTCTTTCTATGAGCACCCTCTAGGTTCTCGTTTGGTGGTGTGGTGTTCCTCCTTTGGCTCCTTGATTTCTATTCTTGGATTATCATGCCGGTGAATGGTAACTCTCCCACGGTCTCTTCTGCGGTTGGGGTGTCCTCCGCTACTTTGGTCTCCGGTGGCCCTGTTCGGCCCAGTCATGACCACAATACTCCTCAAATCACGACTATACGTCCGGAAGGCTCAAACTTTCTTCTGTGATCTCGGGCTATCACTCTTGCCTTGAAGAGTAGACGGTTATTTGGTTATGTGTTGGGTACTACGAAGGCGCCTACCCAGGATTCCCCTGATTGGTTGCAGTGGGAGTCCGAGAACTCCCTTGTCATGTCTTGGCTGACCAACTCCATGGTGGACTCTATTGGCCAGAATTACTTGTTCTTAGACACTGCTGCCGATATTTGGAAGAGGGCTGAGGCTACTTACTCATGCGGGGGAGATGCTGCCCAGATTTATCAGCTGCGACGAAAGATCTTCCTCCTCCGTCAGGGTGATCATCCTCCTTCGGTCTATTACCTGGAGTTCACCCAGCTTTATCAAGAATACGATCATTTTGACTCCCTCGCTCTTGTATCTCCCGAGGATGAGATCCTTGTTCGGGCTAGGGAAGAACGAAACAGAGTTTTTGAGTTCCTTCATGGTCTACATCGCGACTTCGATCAGATTAGTTTCTGACTTCCTGTGTTTACTCACCGGTCCAAAATGGGGTGGCTGAACGCAAGAATCGTCATATTTTAGAGGTTGCGCGGTGACTTCTTCTTCACATGCACCTTCCCAAGTATTATTGGGGTATGATGTCCTCATCGCTGCCTACCTTATTAACCGTATGCACTCAGGTGTTCTAAGGTATAACTCTCCCCATACCACTCTTTGTGTTCCTCCAACAAATTTACCACCTCGTGTGTTTGGGTGTATGTGCTTTGTCCATATCCATCAGAAAACAAAACTTGATGCTCATGCACACAAGTATGTCTTCATCGACTATTCTCCAACTCAAAAGGGTTATAAATGTTTGACCCCATCCACAAGAAAGTTTTTTTGTCCATGGATGTCACATTTTGTGAATCTGAGAGCTATTATGGGTCCTCACTTCGCGGGGGTGGGGGGGGTGGGGGGGGTGGGGGGGGGGGGAGCTCTAATATGATGGAAGTGAGTTCCTTAACGCCCGGTGATTCTCTCTCAACTAATCTGTTACCCGTTCCTCCTTTGGATCAATTCCACTCGACCTCCTCTCCCGTTGCTCTTGTGCCAACTCCTGCTGCTCCTTTGACGCAATCTCATATCCCTCCTTTGCAGGTGTATTCTTGTCGTTCTAAGAGAACAAACACACGAGTCCCTCACAGAATTCTGGAGTCGACATCTGACCCGTTGTCTGGGTCCAATGCTCTAAGGGAAGGTACCTCCACACAACATCATTTATCTCAGTTTGTCTCTTATTCCTCTCTAACGGCTTCCCATAGGGCCTTTCTCTCTTCCTTGTCTGCGATTTCCATTCCTACTTTGTGGCGGGAAGCTCTCTCTGACGACAAGTGGAAGACAGTTATGCTTGAAGATATGCATGCTCTGGACAAAAATCACACATGGGACCTGGTACATCTGCCTAAAGGGAAGACTGTCGTTGGAAGTAAATGGGTGTTTTCTGTCAAACAGAACACTCTGGGTGTTGTGGAGAGATACAAGGCAAGGTTGGTTGCAAAAGGGTACACACAGACTGCAGAGATTGACAATCAAGAGACCTTTGCACCGGTTGCAAAGATGAATACCATAAGGGTTCTCCTATCTTGTGTTGCCTGTAAGGGATGGAATCTTAGTCAACTGGATGTCAAGAATGTGTTCCTTCATGGGGATCAGGAAGAGGAAGTATACATGGCTCTTCCTCCTGGTCTTTCACCTAAAGTATCGGAAGAGAAGGTTTGCAAGCCGAAGAAGACCTTGTATGGCATAAAACAATCTCCTAGAGAGTGGTTTAGGAGATTCCACAAGGTCATGACTTGCTTCGGATACTCCAGAGCAATGCTGACCATACTCTATATCGCAGAGGAAAGACATTCTTAATCTCCTTAAAGCCTCAGGAATGAGTGGGTGTAGACCTACTGATGCCCCAATTGAAGTTAACCACCGACTTGGAAGAGATGATGGTAAAACTATTGGAGACATTCCCAGCTTTCAGAGACTTGTGGGAAAACTGATCTATTTGTCGCATACTCGCCCTGATATCTCCTATGCGGTTGGAGTAGTCAGCCAATATATGCATTCTCTGAAAACTCGTCATCTTGATGTTGCTCATCGTATCCATCGATACCTCAAATCCTCATCAGGGAAGGGTATCCTATTTTTACATTGATGCAGACTGGGCTGGATTGAGCTTTCAAAGACTTGTGGGAAAACTGATCTATTTGCCGCATACTCGCCCTGATATCTCCTATGCGGTTGGAGTAGTCAGCCAATATATGCATTCTCTGAAAACTCGTCATCTTGATGTTGCTCATCGTATCCATCGATACCTCAAATCCTCATCAGGGAAGGGTATCCTATTTTTACATTGATGCAGACTGGGCTGGATTGGTTGATGATCGTCGGTCCACCTCAAGTCACTGCACGATGGTGGGTGGAAATTTGGTTACCTGGAGAAGCAAAAAACAGCATGTTGTCGTCATATCCAGTGCAGAGACGCGGCTCACGGGATATGTGAAGGGTTATGGACCCGAACTATCATGAAAGACCTTGGTCTTAAATGAGAGGAGCCTATCAAACTGTACTGTGATAACAAGGCGGCCATCAGTATTGCTCATAACCCAATGCAACACGTGTAACGTCCCAAGGCCCTGGACTTACCATTGGGACAACGTCCACCGACAGCCTCGCCTGGCGACCGTTACCGGGCTACAGCCCAAGCACCCCAACCCCTCTCCAGCCCACAGGCGGGTTGTTAGTGGCCACAGCCTCCCTTTGGTGAGAAGTGATCCAGTTAAGCGCCTATACGGGGCCTTCCCAGGAGGTCACACATCCCAGTACTACTCCAGCCCGAGCACGCTTAACTATATAGTTATTTCACCTCTCATCACCATAACTATATAGTTAAGCGTGCTCGGGTTGGAGTAGTACTGGGATGGGTGACCTCCTGGGAAGGCCCCGTAGAGGCGCTTAACTGGATCACTTCTCACCAAAGGGAGGTTGTGGCCACCAACAACCCGCTTGTGGGCTGGAGAGGGGTTGGGGTGCTTGGGCTGCAGCCCGGTAACGGTCGCCAGGCGAGGCTGTCGGTGGACGTTGTCCCGATGGTAAGTCCAGGGTCTTGGGACGTTACAATAAAAAGTGCACCGACAACGTCCACCGACAGCCTCGCCTGGCGACCGTTATCGGGCTGCAACCCAAGCACCCCAACCCCTCTCCAGCACACAGGCGGGTTGTTGGTGGCCACAGCCTCCTTTTGGTGAGAAGTGATCCAGTTAAGCGCCTCTACGGGGCCTTCCCAGGAGGTCACCCATCCCAGTATTACTCCAGCCCGAGCACGCTTAACTATATAGTTCTTCCACCTCTCATCACCAATTGAGTTGTTAAGCGTGCTCGGGCTGGAATAGTACTGGGATGGGTGACCTCCTGGAAAGGCCCCGTAGAGACGCTTAACTGGATCACTTCTCACCAAAAGGGAGGCTGTGGCCACCAACAACCCGACTGTGGGCTGAAAAGGGGTTGGGGTGCTTGGGCTGCAGCCCGGTAACGGTCGCCAGGCGAGGCTGTCGGTGGACGTTGTCCCGATGACTTTTTATTGTAACGTCTCAAGGCCCTGGACTTACCATCGGGACAACGTCCACCGACAGCCTCGCCTGGCGACCGTTACCGGGCTGCAGCCCAAGCACCCCAACCCCTCTTCAGCCCACAGGCGGGTTGTTGGTGGCCACAGCCTCCCTTTTGGTGAGAAGTGATCCAGTTAAGCGCCTCTACGGGGCCTTCCCAGGAGGTCACCCACCCCAGTACTACTCCAGCCCGAGCACGCTTAACTATATAGTTCTTTCACCTCTCATCACCAATTGAGCTGCACACCTCGCATCACCAATTAAGCTGCAGCTCAATTGGTGATGAGAGGTGAAAGACTATATAGTTAAGCGTGCTCGGGCTGGAGTAATACTGGGATGGGTGACCTCCTGGGAAGGCCCCGTAGAGGCGCTTAACTGGATCACTTCTCACCAAAAGGGAGACTGTGGCCACCAACAACCCGCCTGTGGGCTGGAGAGGGGTTGGAGTGCTTGGGCTGCAGCCCGGCAACGGTCGCCAGGCGAGGCTGTCGGTGGACGTTGTCCCGATGGTAAGTCCAGGGCCTTGGGACGTTACAACACGATCGTACTAAACACAGTGAGATCGACAGACACTTCATCAAAGAAAAGATTGTTGGAGGCATTGTGGTTACTCCCTTTGTTCCATCCAAACAATAATTGGCTGACATTTTCAATAAGGGTTTGTTACCCGTTCCTCCTTTGGATCAATTCCACTCGACCTCCTCTCCCGTTGCTCTTGTGCCAACTCCTGCTGCTCCTTTGACGCAATCTCATATCCCTCCTTTGCAGGTGTATTCTTGTCGTTCTAAGAGAACAAACACACGAGTCCCTCACAGAATTCTGGAGTCGACATCTGACCCGTTGTCTGGGTCCAATGCTCTAAGGGAAGGTACCTCCACACAACATCATTTATCTCAGTTTGTATCTTATTCCTCTCTAACGGCTTCCCATAGGGCCTTTCTCTCTTCCTTGTCTGCGATTTCCATTCCTACTTTGTGGCGGGAAGCTCTCTCTGACGACAAGTGGAAGACAGTTATGCTTGAAGATATGCATGCTCTGGACAAAAATCACACATGGGACCTGGTACATCTGCCTAAAGGGAAGACTGTCGTTGGAAGTAAATGGGTGTTTTCTGTCAAACAGAACACTCTGGGTGTTGTGGAGAGATACAAGGCAAGGTTGGTTGCAAAAGGGTACACACAGACTGCAGAGATTGACAATCAAGAGACCTTTGCACCGGTTGCAAAGATGAATACCATAAGGGTTCTCCTATCTTGTGTTGCCTGTAAGGGATGGAATTTTAGTCAACTGGATGTCAAGAATGTGTTCCTTCATGGGGATCAGGAAGAGGAAGTATACATGGCTCTTCCTCCTGGTCTTTCACCTAAAGTATCGGAAGAGAAGGTTTGCAAGCCGAAGAAGACCTTGTATGGCATAAAACAATCTCCTAGAGAGTGGTTTAGGAGATTCCACAAGGTCATGACTTGCTTCGGATACTCCCAGAGCAATGCTGACCATACTCTATATCGCAGAGGAAAGACATTCTTAATCTCCTTAAAGCCTCAGGAATGAGTGGGTGTAGACCTACTGACGCCCCAATTGAAGTTAACCACCGACTTGGAAGAGATGATGGTAAAACTATTGGAGACATTCCCAGCTTTCAGAGACTTGTGGGAAAACTGATCTATTTGTCGCATACTCGCCCTGATATCTCCTATGCGGTTGGAGTAGTCAGCCAATATATGCATTCTCTGAAAACTCGTCATCTTGATGTTGCTCATCGTATCCATCGATACCTCAAATCCTCATCAGGGAAGGGTATCCTATTTTTACATTGATGCAGACTGGGCTGGATTGAGCTTTCAAAGACTTGTGGGAAAACTGATCTATTTGCCGCATACTCGCCCTGATATCTCCTATGCGGTTGGAGTAGTCAGCCAATATATGCATTCTCTGAAAACTCGTCATCTTGATGTTGCTCATCGTATCCATCGATACCTCAAATCCTCATCAGGGAAGGGTATCCTATTTTTACATTGATGCAGACTGGGCTGGATTGGTTGATGATCGTCGGTCCACCTCAAGTCACTGCACGATGGTGGGTGGAAATTTGGTTACCTGGAGAAGCAAAAAACAGCATGTTGTCGTCATATCCAGTGCAGAGACGCGGCTCACGGGATATGTGAAGGGTTATGGACCCGAACTATCATGAAAGACCTTGGTCTTAAATGAGAGGAGCCTATCAAACTGTACTGTGATAACAAGGCGGCCATCAGTATTGCTCATAACCCAATGCAACACGTGTAACGTCCCAAGGCCCTGGACTTACCATTGGGACAACGTCCACCGACAGCCTCGCCTGGCGACCGTTACCGGGCTACAGCCCAAGCACCCCAACCCCTCTCCAGCCCACAGGCGGGTTGTTAGTGGCCACAGCCTCCCTTTGGTGAGAAGTGATCCAGTTAAGCGCCTATACGGGGCCTTCCCAGGAGGTCACACATCCCAGTACTACTCCAGCCCGAGCACGCTTAACTATATAGTTATTTCACCTCTCATCACCATAACTATATAGTTAAGCGTGCTCGGGTTGGAGTAGTACTGGGATGGGTGACCTCCTGGGAAGGCCCCGTAGAGGCGCTTAACTGGATCACTTCTCACCAAAGGGAGGTTGTGGCCACCAACAACCCGCTTGTGGGCTGGAGAGGGGTTGGGGTGCTTGGGATGCAGCCCGGTAACGGTCGCCAGGCGAGGCTGTCGGTGGACGTTGTCCCGATGGTAAGTCCAGGGTCTTAGGACGTTACAATAAAAAGTGCACCGACAACATCCACCGACAGCCTCGCCTGGCGACCGTTATCGGGCTGCAACCCAAGCACCCCAACCCCTCTCCAGCCCACAGGCGGGTTGTTGGTGGCCACAGCCTCCTTTTGGTGAGAAGTGATCCAGTTAAGCGCCTCTACGGGGCCTTCCCAGGAGGTCACCCATCCCAGTATTACTCCAGCCCGAGCACGCTTAACTATATAGTTCTTCCACCTCTCATCACCAATTGAGTTGTTAAGCGTGCTCGGGCTGGAATAGTACTGGGATGGGTGACCTCCTGGAAAGGCCCCGTAGAGACGCTTAACTTGATCACTTCTCACCAAAAGGGAGGTTGTGGCCACCAACAACCCGCCTGTGGGCTGAAAAGGGGTTGGGGTGCTTGGGCTGCAGCCCGGTAACGGTCGCCAGGCGAGGCTGTCGGTGGACGTTGTCCCGATGACTTTTTATTGTAACGTCTCAAGGCCCTGGACTTACCATCGGGACAACGTCCACCGACAGCCTCGCCTGGCGACCGTTACCGGGCTGCAGCCCAAGCACCCCAACCCCTCTTCAGCCCACAGGCGGGTTGTTGGTGGCCACAGCCTCCCTTTTGGTGAGAAGTGATCCAGTTAAGCGCCTCTACGGGGCCTTCCCAGGAGGTCACCCATCCCAGTACTACTCCAGCCCGAGCACGCTTAACTATATAGTTCTTTCACCTCTCATCACCAATTGAGCTGCACACCTCGCATCACCAATTAAGCTGCAGCTCAATTGGTGATGAGAGGTGAAAGAACTATATAGTTAAGCGTGCTCGGGCTGGAGTAATACTGGGATGGGTGACCTCCTGGGAAGGCCCCGTAGAGGCGCTTAACTGGATCACTTCTCACCAAAAGGGAGACTGTGGCCACCAACAACCCGCCTGTGGGCTGGAGAGGGGTTGGGGTGCTTGGGCTGCAGCCCGGCAACGGTCGCCAGGCGAGGCTGTCGATGGACGTTGTCCCGATGGTAAGTCCAGGGCCTTGGGACGTTACAACACGATCGTACTAAACACAGTGAGATCGACAGACACTTCATCAAAGAAAAGATTGTTGGAGGCATTGTGGTTACTCCCTTTGTTCCATCCAAACAATAATTGGCTGACATTTCACTAAGGGTTTGTGTACTGACGTCTGTGGGAAAGATTATTGGCAAGTTGGGCATAGTTGACATCACACGCCCAACTTAAGGGGGGTGTTGGTATTTTGTGTATTTTCGTGTTTTTTATTTCGTGCTTTCCCTCTCTTATATATATCTTGTAACCCATTTTCCTAAGTATTATTGGAAATACGATTCTCCTCACTACTATTAGGTATATATCACGGACTTTGAGTTCATGTCTTCTCGTGATAATTTTTTACCAGCGTGGAAAAAAAGAATATAAAATTGTGGTGAGTTCTCGAAGATTACAAAAGAATCAAGAAATATGTGAAAAGGTGGAGTCATGTAGGACTTTCTAGCTATTATGGAGAACTCTAGTAAGTGTGGACTTGTATCTAGTGGGTGGGTAGAAGTTTCAACGTGGCTCTAAAGAGGAGAATATTCTAGACATTTGTTCATTTCATGCGTCTAGTAAATAAACTTAGGGAGTGTAAAGAAGATTTCAAGAATCTCTTATATGTGATGTATTCTAGAGTCATCTATTCTTTGAAGATAAATGTCTTGGAGACTTATAAAAAAGCACAACAATTCACAATTCAGAAATTTTACCCAAGTTTGGAATCAAATTATAGAGTTTTGTTATTAAGTGCTGGTTCCAGCTGGTTCTTTAAGTTATTCAGATGTACACTTGTACATAAGAAAGAAGATGCACTTAAGAAAGGATGATCCGAAAGATTGCACATGTAAGAACGAGAGAAATATAAAATTCTATGACAAGTGGTATCAGAACAAGATGATTGAGATACATTAACATTTTCATCAAGTATGAGCATCTCCAAAATGACCACCAGTAAGGTAATAAAGACAATAAGCCGTGTGAAAGTTCAAGAGACATGATGGCGGCATTGAACATCCATCTAGATAAAGTGGAGATAGTCATGGGGAATGTCAAGGGAAAGTGGAAACACATCCAAATGCATGGAGAGGATAGAATCTGGATTGAAGAGCTCTGAGGGGAGATGAAAGTGTTTTGAATATTGAAGTCATCTAGCTTGCGAGACGGGATTAGGCCATTACGGGAGACCATATGTCGAAAGGTGGAGGATTTTAAGATGGTGCTCACGACAATGAAAGTTGCATAGGTGAGCGAGGTAATCACTGTGCACTTTGGTCTGGCTAGTGAATGTCCACGGCCAAATGAGATCAAAGGCGCAAGACAGCCAAAAAGATGGGCATGTACCAATACTTTGTGCAAAGGGTTCATAGATGGTGTACAACCCGTATTAGGCGAGTGGGCTCAAGACCGGCCTAACTCGCCCCAACGCAAGGCGGGGCGAGTCTATACACCTCAGGCGAACTAGCCCCAGGGGAAGGCAAGTTTGCACGCCTCAGGCAAACTCGCCCCAGGCGGGGCGAGTCTATACACCACAGGCGAACTCGCCCCAGGGGAAGGCAAGTCTGCACGCCTCAGGAGAACTCGCCCCAGGGGAAGGCGAGTTTGCACGTCTCAGGCAAACACGCCCCAGGGGAAGGCGAGGCGAGCTCGAGTCAATCCGACTCGCGAGTCCTCCCTCTCTATCCGCAGACCAACGAGGTTGCGATTAGTATTTCCGAAAAGGCGTGATGGGATGTTCGCAGACCATTGGGGTATGCGGATAGTAATTTGGTTAAGGCGGAGGCAGCTACCCGCAGACCAATAGGACTATTTTGCCCTCAGAAAGATTTGCCTATAAATAGAACTCGTTATTCCTCAGATCAGCACAGATGCACCCCCATAAAGAGACAGAGGTTTCTTTCGTTCCTTTTCGTGCTATCTAAGGTATGGGCTCAGCTCCTGGTTTTAAGAGCGCAAGTGATACAAAGCTTTTGGGTTAGTGGCGGGACCTCCTCGTTGCAGCTTGTGGGTCTGTTCATAGGCATTCATCTACCAAATAGTGAGGGCTAGTTCCAGGCTTGAAATACTTAGCTCCTGTGATCTAACGAAGAGAGAACTAACTCAAGCTACTCTCCAAGTCTCGAACTCAATTGAACCGGTATCCGGGTTTCAACAGATGGCTTGTTATGATTTATGACTTATGAGTAAGCAACTCTTCAATATACTGCACAGATATCACATTCCTGTGATGGATGATGATATAGGTGGGCATTCCATTCTAGTGTGAGAAGAGTTTCAGCAATAAGTTTACTAGTTGTTATACCCTATGTATATAAAGGATGAAGCTCAACACTTCATCACTTGGAGCATATAGGACAACTTAAAGGATATGTGATGGCATTCTCAGAGTTGTTATGTTATGGGCCCACGCAGGGAGTGACAACGTGTGTCTGGGATGACATGTATCTGTTGTTGCATTGTATTTTTTTTTTTTGCGCACTTTTATTTCTCACGCATTATGTAACCTGAGTGAGGGACGTATTTGGTAAATTTTGGAAACTTTCTTCTCACTATATATGGTGAGGAGGGTGGGCGTGATGGTTATGAATGAAAAACTTTAATTTCCCTTCCTCTTGCATCTTCCTCTTTTCTCTTCTCCTAAGCTACGATTAGGGTTGAGCAAGGCTCCCTCTCTCCTTCTCTCTCGGTCCAGCTCGGCTCCTGTTGTATCTCCCACCATTGATAAGGCTAGGTCAACGAAGGGTCGAGGTGATCCTCTCAGAGAATTATCCCTCTCAAGACCGCACACTCACTCGCAACATCTTGGTATCAGAGTGAGGTTCCTTCTCCGGCCGCAACATCCAACTCTAGCCCTCGCGTACCGCGGGATATCGGCAAACCGAACCCCCATTTCCGTCGATTTCACCATCCAGTAGCGACGATCGACCAGCTACCGCTCTCGCGCATCGACGACGCCAGCTCCGATCTCCTCTGAACCCGTGCGGCCATCGGCTGCCCGCAATGACTCCCTCGCGAAGATGACGCCTCCGTCTGTCATTTCCACCCCGATAGCAATGTATCCGCCAAATGATCGGCCAACGACCCCATCGGCCCTTCCCTGCGCAACTCCAACAGTGGTTTCCCCTTCTCCAGTCCGCCAAAACGCCCTCACCTACCTCCGTCGAGCCTCCAAGCCCCCCCCCCCCCCCCCCCCCCGTTGCTGCTCAATTACTTTCACGCCCATCCTAGCGCCCAGTCAGCAGGATCGGGGCTTCCATCCCTCTACCCCTACTTCTACCACCTCCGGACAGCCCCACAAACCCGCTCCAACCATGGAAGAGGGCAGACTTACCCTCGCTCGCATTATGGAGGTCATATAAGAGTTGATGGCCGTTCAGGTTCAACAACAACCCTCGATCGCGGCTTTGACTACCCGCCTAGCCGGCTTGCCCCTATCGGGAACCTCGCAGCTATCCCCCCACCCTACTACGAGTTCTAATCAGGGCGAACCGTTGTTAGTCGTGCCCTCCAAGTCCCACGCACTTCGGTCCATGAGAGACAGTGTTCCACGTTATGTGAAGTTGGATTTTCCCTTGTTTCACGGCAAGAGCGATCCACTGACCTGGCTCACGTGTTGTGAGCACTTCTTTGCCAACCAGTTCACGTCATTGGAGGTTTGGATCGGGTTGACTTCCTTCCACCTCTTGGACTAGGCACAGCTATGGTATGGTCAACTGGCTCGGGAGACCCCTAATTTGACTTAGGCCACCTTCAAGCACTCCTGCAATCTGCATTTTGGGCCATCTCTACTCAACAATCCTTTGGGCGACCTCGTCAATCTCAAGCAATCCGGACCCGTGGATGATCACTTGGAGAGCCTCCAGATGTTACTTGTTTGTGTTCCTTCTATCTTGCCAGAGCATCAGGTGTCTATCTTCCTTACCAACCTGCATGATCGACTGTGCCTCGATGTCGAGTTCCAAGCCCCGCAAGACCTTAGCACAGTCATGAGCCTCGCCCGTATTTGTAAGAAACGTCTCCTCATGGACACCAAGTAAGGCAGCCACTACGGCGGGTACAGGAACATTCGGTGTGAGGACATATACACTCCCCATTCTAGCAGTTTGCCCGCCCCACTTAAGGGTAAGGAATTCAGTGCCACCTCAGTCATCAAGCGACTATCACGAGCACAGAGAGTAGAACGCCGTGCACAAGGCCTTTGTTTCAACTGTGAAGAACAATATTCGGTCGTACACAAGTGTAAGCATCTTTTTTGGCTCGAAGTGGACGATCCCCCGGATGACGAGGACGAGAATGTCATCTCGGTGGGACCCCCGTACTTCACGCTTGAGGACAATCTTGATCTAAACGGGGAGAGGGGGCAAAGTTATGAGCACATGCAGGAGGTGATGATGTGTGTTTGGGATGACGTGTCTCTGATGTTGCATTGTATTTTTTTTTTTGCGCACTTTTTATTTCCCACGCATTATGTAGCCCGGGTGAGGGGTGTATTTGGTAAAAAATTTAAAACTCTTTCCTCTCTATATATATTGGTGAGAAGGGTGGGCTTGATGGTTATGAATGAAAAACCCTAATTTCCCTTTCTCTTGCATCCTCTTCCTCTCCTGTCTTCTTCTAAGCTAGGGTTAGGATTGAGCAAGGCTTCCCTCTCTCCTTCTCTCTCGGTCGAACCCGGCTCCCTTTGTATCTCCCACCATTGGGAAGGCTAGGTCAAGGAAGGGTCGAGGCGATCCTCTTCGAAACTTCTCCCTCCTAAGACTGCAATCAGAAGCTCGCAACATGTTGCTTAAAAATCCTTCAATGAGTGAGAAGGAAGCCTTCTTCTAGTTCATGGATGGGCTCAAGTCGTTGGGAAAGCTTGAACTATACCCAGGATCCTGTAGGAGTTGTCGAAATCCATGTTGAGCTAGTACTTTGATCTAGTTCAAAACAAGGGGCAGGTCATACCACAAGCTCAAATACAAGGGAAACGATAAGGAGATCATGGCAAGTCTGACAGCTAAAATAGTAATAAGAAATCAATCTTAAACTAAAATGGGAAGAAATATGAGTGTCGTAGGGACAGAAAAAAGGAATATCCATCTCTGAAGTGCTTCTTGCGCAACTAATCACATAATACACATGATTGTCCAGTCCAGGAAAATCTAGTATAGCACATCAAGTATGAGTGTATGACAAAGAACATGATGAGCTACTTGACTCAATGATTGGAGTGGAGGAGCTTAGTAGAAGGAAGATGAAAGTAATGAAAGTGACTTGCATAGAAGACCACCTTAAAGAACAACATGTGGAAAAGCGACATGGATCGTTCTGAGTCCTCGGCCAAATAATTACAGTGGAGCCCAAAACAAAGACAAATAAAGTACCGAAGGAGGCTAATTTGGAAGGCCACCTTGAAGGGCTCAACAATGAGTCAGTGCACAACCCAAGGTAGGTGGAGAGGTTGTTGTAGATTGGAAGAGTTAGCACAAAAGACCACCTTGAACATGCGCAAGAAGATAAGATAAGACTGGTGTGAGATGGCTTGCTCGGGACAAAGTGGTGACATTGAGAGTTGATATCAAGCACAACTACAGTGGAATACAAAGAACTAGCCCAATCATACAAATTTTCCAAGATGTAGAGGAAGCGAACTAACTGCTTGCACACGACGGTCAAGATAAGGAACCAATGTACTCTTAAGCACGAGTACACAAACCAATGAAAGTGATTGTCTATGTGAAAGATGAGTTGGGAATCGAAGATGACATATCAAACAAATTCATGTTGAATATTGGACAAGGATGTCACGGCTAGGTGGGAGAAATCACGGCTTACGAATTTATGGATTCATCGTAACATATTTTTTTACACGCGTGGAAAGATGTTTGTAGAAATGTTGAAAGAGTTTCCTTTAATTGCAAAGAATCCAAAGACATGTAAATAGTTGGAGTCATGTAGGAGCTTCTAGATTATTATAAAGAACTATAGTAGAGTTATCTCTAGTAGGTGAATAGAAGTTTCTAGGTAGTTCTAAAGTGGAAAATACTCTAAAACCTTTTGTATTCATGACTATAATAAATAGACTTAGGGAGTGTGTATAAGATTATAATAATATTTAATGTATGGTGTATTCTGGATTGTTCATTTTTTGGAGGGAAAAGTATTTGAAGTCCATAAAAGGGTGAGGTCACTCTCTCATCTCCCACTTTGAGTTATGTCATTGCACATAAGAATGAAAGCTATGTTAAGAGCCGAGATCCTAAGGCCGCAGGGGTGAGGTCACACGGAATTTGTAAGTATATGATAAATTCATGTCAAATCCCTTGAAAAGCGGAAAATTTTCTGTCCGGGTTCCGGAGTCCGGGATTTTGATCTCCTCAGGAGATTGCGCTAAGTTTGAACGGGTTCACCATACCCATTTTGGTTTTTTAGTTTTGATCATCACCATCTATTGTTCCACACGGCAACACAGAAGCAATCCCAGACCTAGATTTAGGAAAGTAACCCGGACGGAAAAATTTCTCCTTGAAAAGAGGATATTTATATAAAAAAAAGGTAGACTCAAAATAAGAACATAGATCTCAAACACAATACCTGTTCAGAAACACATAAACAGGCCAGAATCAAAAGAAGAAATGGATGAAAACACAAAACTCCTAGCCATTTGTGCCCTTTCGTTCTAGCAAACTAACATCTCTTTCCGATATTTCAACGCCGGTAAATACACAGTAATCGTTCTACTAAGGCGATCTGAGTCGGCTCCTCTACGGAAATTCCTGTTTTCAGAATTCCCTACTGAAGATAACCTTTGGCTCAAATCTAACATATGAATTGCAAGGAAACCGACATACCAAATTAGAGATGATGATGATGAGAGAAGGCCACTGATGCAATTACCTCATCTGGGCTCCACAATGGCCGGTTACGGATGTATGAGTGAGATGGTGAATCAAAGAAGACTACAGAGCGGCTACTTTTCTCCTCCTGAAATGAGAATCCAGACAGCAAGAAGTTCAATAAAACGCTATTTGAAGTGCAGTTTAGGAGTTTTCGCGGACGAGGAAGATGTCGGGATCAAAATTGTACAAACCCTAGCTTCTAGTGTGAGAAGCGACGCAGAAATCAACAGAGAAAACGTTCCGAAGACGCGAAGATCCATGGTGGCGGAGAACGGGAAGCAGGAGTACTCAGGCAAAACGAGACCCCGCCGGGACGAAAACAATCTCCTATATCCGCTGGCCGGAGTTCGTAAGCAGCACATGGGTAATTTATGTTAAGAACATTAAATTAAATTTAGGGAATTGTTAAAAAACAAACCCAATATGGCTATTCGCAAGGGTGCTGTTATAAGCAAACCCCTTTTGATTGCTAGCAAACCAATTTCTATGAGTTATTACGTGTCTTTTGAAAAA
Source organism: Dactylorhiza incarnata (assembly GCA_033032865.1). Lineage (NCBI taxonomy): Eukaryota > Viridiplantae > Streptophyta > Magnoliopsida > Asparagales > Orchidaceae > Dactylorhiza > Dactylorhiza incarnata. The sequence goes on from JAWHQI010000219.1 coordinate 551,376, forward strand.
AACGCTTCGTACATGTTTTTTTAGGAAAAGTGTTCAACACGAAAATTGTAGATCTCGTCGAAATCTACAACTTTCGTGTTGAACACTTTTCCTAAAAATGCACGCACAAGACCCTAAAATCGCCCTGATCGTAACTATAGTGAATTTTTGAAAATAACAAGAAAATATGTCTTGTACATGCATTTTTAGGAAAAGTGTTCAACACGAAAGTTGTAGATCTCGACGAGATCTACAATTTTCGTGTTGAACACTTTTCCTAAAAATGCATGTACAGGGCGTATTTTCAAAAGGCGCGTAAAAACTCATAGAAATTGGTTTGCTAGCAACCAAAAAGGGTTTGCTTATAACAGCACCCATTCGCAAACCCAAATTTTTTTGTAGGCAAACTCTACCTCCCGCACCGCAAATCACAAACCATCAACGAATCCCGGAATGAAGAAGACGATGTCGCCTCTCCCACCGCCTCTCCCGTCGCCGCTCCCGTCACCTCCCGCGCCACCTCTCACGCAGCCTCTCCCATGGAGACGATGTCGCCTCTCACGCGAGCCGCTGGATGCGGCCTCTCCCATGGAGACGATGTCGCCTCTCACGCGGCCTCTCCCATCGCCGGTCGTTTACGAGGCTGATTTGCTTGCAGGTTTCATGGTCACCATTGGAGACAATAAATCTCTTTCGGAGATGCTCCCATGGAGACGATGCTTGCAGGTTCCTTGTTGTTATGCTGGACCTGAAGCTTCTGCAACATATTCTCTTTCACACTGTGGACTGAGCCAGTTTTCTGCTTCATACTGCCTTCTTCAACCACTAATCATGCATTGGAATCTATTGAATTTCATATGGTGATGTATTGGTTTGTTGTTAACAATATTGGTCTGTGGTTAACATTTTGGTTTGCACCAAGTATTTTTCAAAATATATGATTTGTTGTTAACAATGGTCTGCGGATAACCAAATTTGATTTGCCTTTAACAATTCCCTAAATTTATTAAATAAATTACGTGCACAACCCAAATAAATAAGTTTAATTTATCAATTTCTCTCAAATTTAGGGAGTTGTTAAAAGCACCGCAGTTTGGCTATGTGCACCCCAATTTGTACGAGTTATTACGCGTCTTTTGGAAATACTCTTTATACATACATTTTTAGGAAAAGTGTTCAACACGAAAGTTGTAGATCTCGTCGAGATCTACAACTTTCGTGTTGAACAATTTTCCTAAGAATGCACGCACAAGGCGTATTGCCGCCCTGATTGAAACTTGGGCGTAACTATAGCGAATTTTTGGAATACGCCTTGTGCGTGCATTTTTAGGTAAAGTGTTCAACACGAAAGTTGTAGATCTCGACGAGATCTACAACTTTTGTGTTGGACACTTTTCCAAAATATGCATGTACAAATCGTATTTTCAAAAGACGCGTAAAAATACGGTGCACGTAGCCAAAACTACGGTGCTTTTAATCACTCTCAAGAAATTAACTCTTCTGATTTTTAAACTGACAAATATTTATCTAAATTTTAAAGAACTTCGTTAATCGCAGGTTGATTTTGGCTGTATGCAAGCCATAATTTTTTTTAAAAATCTCATTTCTCCTTTTCAACCCGAAGGCCATGGAGCTAGACCTAGACTTCTTTCTGCGATTGCGTGGTGGTCAGCTCTATTCTGCGATCGCGTCCCACTTTCAAAAGAACTGGAAGTCTGGAACTGAGACGTGACTGCTCCTCCCTGCAATCGTCGGATGCATCTAGCTTGCAGCATCTTGGCGGGTCGTGCTCGCCGAGGGTAGAGGCCAATTGGGCGATCATGACCGAAATTGATGGTGAGCATAGATCTGAAGGTAACCCTACTTCTGAACCGCACGAAGGTGATGTAGATATGCTCCGCGTGATTGGGAAATCTGTACAGATGGATGATGCCTTGGTGTGGCAAAGTATTAGCAAGTTTGATTTCGCCTTAGTTGGCAAGATGTTTGATGTAGGGTAGGCTGTGTCGTGAACTCCTAGAATGCAATCTAGTGAGGTGCAGGGACTGATTTAAATAGATCTTTAACTATATGCATGTGACACACGTGGCTTGGCGCAAGTGATTAATTTTAGCAACAAAATATTATAAAATAACATGCAAACGTTCATAAGCAAGAATAAGCAATTTCGTAAGGCTTGAGGTGTGGCTTTCCTCCGCACGGAGGGCCAAAGAAAGCGCGCGGCGATTCAATCCGTCCTGCAGTTAGAAATATCACGAGACGAACAATAATAAACCTTTTATTCCAAACAAACAACAGATAACCACCACAGAACAAAGTCTAATACCTTCAACAGTACAAAACACCAAACGAAAAATCTGAAATAAACGTAGGGCTGCAATAAACCAGGCAAAACTGAAAGTATGGAGGTAAAACGGAGGTTTCCGGGTGACGGGAGACTGGATCGGGTAAGGGGGAAGGTGGATCCACGAGCGGGGAAGGGTGGGCTGCGGGTATGGGTGAGTTAGGGCTGGATCGGGAGGTCGGGGCTTGGACTGGACAGATCTGTTCGGGACTGGACAGATCCGACAGGTTGGGGGATGGAGGAGAGGGCTGAAGTGGGCGGCTGCTGGGAGGGGGGCTGGTGGAGGGTATGGGGAGGTTGACGGCGTGGGGTGGCTGCGAGCAAGAGGGCGGCAGGATGTATAGAGGGGGGCCGGCGGCTGTAGCCTTGGACGGGGAAGAGGCGGACAGCAAGGCTGATGTTGGGTGGCTGGCGGCGGCACTGTTGGAGGGGGCTGGCGGCAATGGAGTAACAGGGGTTGGCGGCAAGGGTAGGGAGAAGGATGTGGGGATGAGAAAACAAAACACTTACCCAAGGAATCGTCACCAAGGGCTCCACGGAGTCGGCACCGCGGAGGAGATCACCGGAAACAAGGAAGAGGCTTCTCCTAATTTCAGCAATGGGATTTCCTGCAACCCTAGGATATCTATTTATAACAAAACAACATTAGGGCAACCGGAATCGACGGCTATGATTGGTCGGCGGTTCCGATGCCATAACTACATGAAATAATAACCAAAATACAAAATGTCTTATATGAAAATAAATCAAAACAGCGAGCCGGACGCGTCCACGGTGGCGGATCGCCGGTTCGGTCAAGTCCGTCTGCGAGAATAAACGAAGGTGGGGTCCGCCTTGCGCCGAGTTGCGCCCGATGGTCCCCCATCAATGTTGGGGCGGCGACTTCCATTTCGGTATCTGGAGGGGGAACTACATAGACGTTGGGCGAGATTCGTACGGTGATTATATGTTTGTGTTTATATTCACTTGTTTTTGTTCAAGTTTAATTCTTTCGGGCTTCGTTTGACACAATTTTTGCTCTGATGAGTTTGGACAAAAACGCCACCGACATAGAATATATGTTTCGCATAACAGCGGCTATGACCGCCACCAAGAAAAGAAAACTAAATTTGAACATAAAAATGGATGAAGATAGGTTACATAAAAGAGGAGCTTCTTTATTTTTTTTTTAATAATAATGTAAAACAAATTATCTTTATTGACAAAAAAGACATTATTTTGCTAAAAAAATAACAATGCGATTGTTAACCGCAACCCGATTTTGGCTCTTCGCACCCCATTCTTAACCGCAACCCAATTTTTGGCTTGCCGCACCCCGCTTTTGTCTGCGTTTCATTGAAAAATCAAGTTCTATTTCTTTGTAATTCAAGCCCAAACTCAAAGGCATCCACCAAACCGAACCGCTCAAATTTGATTATGTAGGGCTTATTCCATATACTGTTTCTAATCTTAGGCATCATATGGTTTCAGTTTTTTGGCTGCTTCTATGGCTCCGTTTGGGGGACTTATTTTCACCGATCAAGCGGTTACGACCGCATGAACCGGACCTTAATTAAGGTCTGGTTCATGCGGTCGTAACCGCTTGACCGGTGAAAATAAGTCCCCCCAAACGGAGCCTATGTGTGAATGTCATAAGAAACTGTGGGAAAACCGAAACTGTATAAGAAACTGTATATTGTTCCATATACTGCTCCAGTTTTTTGCCTGCTTCTATGGTTTCACTAATTTTGCTTCTATGTGTGAATGCCCCATTTATATTCATAAAAAAAATTGATTTCAGCAAGATTGAACTTCCAACTAATGCTAGCATTAAATAAGGCTGGTTGAAGGAGGCAGGAAATGGCAGCTGGAAGTGGGAGAAATCGTTGATGATAGAAGTTTGTTGAAGGAGGAAGACGACGTCGGCGCTCGTTGAAGGAGGAAGCCGGCATCGGCGCTCGTTGAAGGAGGAAGCCGGCGTCGGCGCTCGTTGAAGGAGGAAGACGACGTCGGCGCTCGTTGAAGGAGGAAGACGGCGTCGGCGCTCGTTGAAGGAGGAAGACGACGTCGGCGCTCGTTGAAGGAGGAAGACGATGTTGGCGCTCGTTCAAGGAGGAGGACGACGTCGGCGGGTTCAGGGGAGAGAAGGCGAGGAGGTAGAGACGGGAGGCTCACGGATAATTTGGGGTTTTAGGGTTGCGAGTAAAGTTTAAAAAAAAACTTATTAAAAAGATGGGGTGCGTATAGCCAAATTAGGGGTGTGGTTAACAATCGCCAATAACTATAACATTGTTTATCTTAGTGATGTATAGATGTTTAAATTAAGAATGTAACAATTTGTGTTTTGATAATTCAGTTTTACCTGAAAGATGCATTTATTTGGCTTTCATGAATGCTCGATTTTGCTTGGTGATTTATTCAAAAAAATATGAATTTGGTTTTTGAATATGGTCTGCAGATACGAAATTTGGTCTGCATGAACGATTATTTGACATGTATATAACCGCAGCATGCTTAAAGCAAAAGGCGGACTGCATATAACATTGCTCTTTTTAAATGCAGGAATATTTTTGATTATCTAGATTTTTTGTCGAATATATACACACACGAGTGACCATGTACGAGATATTTCCCTTTGAGGCGAGACAGTGCCATTGATATTTCATGCTTCTTATAGACTATGTGAGGTGATGATAATACTACTATTATCCTCGATATCTTCAGTGCATGTGTTTAATAGTAGTAGTAGTAGTAGTAGTGATGTCACGCACTTTGTCTATAGAAAACGCTAGCAATCTGTATTAGACAGAGTTACTCGACATCACGAACTCAGGGACAAAATCACGATGGATAAAACTCAATAAATTGTTTGACAAACTTTTCAAAATTGGAGTTAAGGAAGGTGTCAAAATCTGAGATTTGAAGGCGAAACGATCACATCTCTTTACAAAACAACTCGGAGGATGGGGCAAAGAAGGACATTATATGACGAGGGAAAGTCGTACAACTACTAAAATTCGTGTTCATCTCAAGTCGCGAGAGACTTACTAGTGATGTCTTTTTCAACTATCGCACTTGCGTCTACTTTCAACTATGATATATAGTGTGGTGCTAGACTGTAATAACCTCAATATGTAATCACATTTAACGATGCATAACAACGATCAAAGATGCGTTAAAAGCGGTCGTGATGTCAACAAAGTCTTAAAAAGTCTTTATCTCCAATTGTTTCTTACTCTTGATCTGCGTAGTTGAAAAATATCACTAATCTTATTACTGTTTCCGTCTCTTTAACTCGTGCTTACCGGACCAGAGTGTGACATTGACTCTCCACAGTTTTTCGACACCAAAGTTTATCGAAATTATTAAATGCACACGAAATGGTCGCTTAACGAATCTTCTCCTATTTATGTTGAAGACAGTTTAAACATGATTGCTTTTTAGTTTTGCGTTGTTGTGATAATTATTTTCTCTCGTCTTGTTTCATTTCTTTGCCACCTACACATGCACACATTTTATTAGATCAACTTAGGATTCATTTGGTGCAACGTTTTGGGTTCGGTGAGTTTGACATGACAACGGTTATGACTTCCACTAAGTGAGGTCGGATGTTCACGAACGACGATTCATAACCACTGCGTTGGCTTTCATCAGTATGTTTAGGGTAGTTTGAAATTCATTCAATACGGTTCCAACTAATGTTCTATTTCGTCTCATATCAAAAGTTCGTATAATTTTGTGTGCTTACGAGAGATGAGGATGATCAACGCCTCGTAATCAACTGATTTTCAATTTGATGCGTCTGTTCAAACAAGATATCAGAACAGATTGGTCCTCGGACGCGGTCACACGTAACCCAATTAGAAAAATAAAATATATTTCTTGGAGATCAGAGACTGCACAATGAAGTGGCTTATCACGAGGGAAAGGATGTTGAGAATTTAACAATTCAGAAGTTGACATTTTAACTTTGAGCATGTATTAGATGGAGTATTATTGAAAAGTCAACGAAAAGTACAACTTATAATTAAATAAATAAATACTATTATTAATGGCCGAAATTAAACTAAGCCTCGCTTACCCATCAGTCTATCCTTTAGTTGCCTTATCGAGGAATTCATTATTTATATATATATGAGTTTGGAATATATAAGCTTAAACTTTTTAAGCATAAAAAAAATTGAGCTGTTCTACCACAATACATGTCGGAATTAGGCAAATAATATATGTATTTTATATGTAAGAACGAGATCTACAACTTTCATGTTGAACATTTTTCCAAAATTTGCATGATTTGGCCGGAATTTGGCCCGAAAGGTTGTTAACTCAAATTTTGAAATTTATTATTATTATATTGATTTCGAGACAGCAACCTTCGGGTCAGATTCCGGTCAAACCATGCAAATTTTGGAAAAATGTTCAACATGAAAGTTGTAGATCTCATTCTTGCATACAAAATGCATATATTATTTGCCTAATTCCGATAAAAACGTTTGAGCTTATATACGTAATTCTCTCTCTATATATATATACATATATATAATCACAGGGATTGATATTTGTATTTTGCACTTTTATTAGAGAATTATCTTAGATGAATCAAAATATACATGGTACTTTCTAAGTAGAGTTTTGAAGTGGGAGTATTGTTTGTGATACACGTTGATGGGTTTTCCCCTATTTATGGGAAAAATAATAACTCCCGCGCACCGGATCTCATTCCCGCGCGTTAGATCTCATTACGGCGCGGCGGATCCCGAAACCACCGCACACCGAATCCCACTCTCCCGCACCGGATCCCACTACCACGCGGCGGATCCAAACCACCGCGCAACGATCCAAAACCACCTCGCGCGGGATCCCAACCGCCCCGCGCGGGATCGCAACCGCCGCCGCCGCCGGCCACCACCACTGGCCGGCCGCCGCCGCCGCCGGCCACCACCACCGACCGGCCGGCCGCCGCCGCCGCCTCCGCCGGCCGCCGCCGCCGCCTCCGCCGGCCTCCGCCGCCGGCCGCCCCCTTTGTGGCCGGCGGCCATGGCCGGCCCCCCTTTGGCCGGTCCCCCTTTTGGCCGGCCACCCCAATGGCCGGCCACCCCTTGGCGGCCAGCCACCCATGGCCGGCCACCGCCGTCGCCGCCGTTGATCGCCCGGTAACCACCTTCTTGGTTGGATCGTTCGTCTGATCTTTACGGGCCTCCGCGGCCCTTCGATCGTCACAAACGATCTCAGCCCTCCGTTTGGTGGTTATCCACGGTAACCACCGTAACCACCGTAACTTCCACTCCTCAGCCTATAAATACCCCCTATGCCTCCTTTCAAAGGGGGGCTCTCTCATTTTTCTCCTCCTCCATCTCTCCCCTCTTTTGAGACTTTCTCTCTCTCCGGCCGGGAAAATCCTCCAACGGATTTTCTCTCTCCTCCTTCTTCCTTGCGCGCTCACAAGCGCGCCTCCTCCTTGCGCGCTCACAAGCGCGCGTCCTCCTTGCGCGCTCACAAGCGCGCCTCCTCCTTGCGCGCTCACAACCGCGCGTCCTCCTTGCGCGCTCACCAGCGCGCCTCCTCCTCGCGCGCTCACAAGCGTGCATCCTCCTTACGCGCTCACCAGCGCGCGTTCTCCTTGTGCGCTCACCAGCACGCCTCCTCCTTGCGCCCTCACAAGCGCGCCTCCTCCTTGCGCGCTCACTAGCGCGCCTCCTCCTTGCGCGCTCAAAAGCGCCTCCGTGCGCTCCGCTCAAAGTGCACCCCCGTAAGCTCATCTCCAAGCGCGCCCCCGTGTGCTCCGCTCCAAGCGCGCCTTTGTGCGCTCCGCTCCAAGCGCGCCTCCGTGCGCTCCTCTCTCAAGACCGCTCCAAGCGCGCCTCCGTGCGCTCCGCTCTCAAGACCGCTCTAAGCGCGCCTCCGTGCGCTCCGCTCTCAAGACCGCTCCAAGCGCGCCTCCGTGCGCTCCGCTCTCAAGACCGCTCCAAGCGCGCCTCCGTGCGCTCCGCTCTCAAGACCGCTCCAAGCGCGCTTCCGCGCGCTCCGCTCTCAAGACCGCTCCAAGCGCGCCTCCGTGCGCTCCTCTCTGAAGACTGCTCCAAGAGCGCCTCTGCGCGCTCCGCTCTCAAGACCGTCCAAGCATAACCCCGCGTACTCAGCAACAAGCACTCCGTGCACTCAAGAACAAACGCTCCAGCCTCCAGCAAGAACAGCACTCCAAACTCCTCTCGCGCAGCAGGAGACAACCGACAGAGACAAAGACGCACAGGGCACATCGATCCAACCTTCAAGCTGCAGTCAAAACCTCTAGAGCGCTTAGAGCACAGCATCCTCCTCTGCATCAGACAAAAGTCTTAGCTCCAGGAGCGGTGGCTTGTCACCCTCCGAGTATCTCTCTCTCAACAATTGTAACGAGAGGCGGCCTGTCGCCCTTGAGTTCTTTAAAGTAGCTTTGTACAACAACCAACAAATAGTGGAGGTTTCGGCCGGCACAGACCCGGCCGCGTGGTTTTTCACCCAGTTTACGGGTTTTCCACGTTAAAAAAATTGCCTTGGTAGCTTTCTCTTTTTCTGTGACTGTTTGCGCGCTCAAACGCTCCCGGGCTAAGACGGTTCAATTTAGTCCGATCTACCGGAGCCTTGAGTGACCCGCAACAGTTTGGCGCCGTCTGTGGGAAAGAGTTCCCCGCATTCCAAGAAGATCTAAAAGACAGTATCACCAGCCCAACGATACTCGTGACTTGGCATCAGACAAAAGAAGCCATCAGCGCCGCCGAAAGAATCACTGGGGGGCAAGGTGACCTAGTATCCTCCCGCCGGAAGAGGCTACGCAACCTAGTCGAATTTTCATTCGCCACCGCCAACGCGGTCCCCTCAATCGAAAATAGGCGGCACAACCTGGATCGGATCTTCATTCTCCAGCGCTAGCGCAAGCCTCCATCTGCAGCCCCCAAATTGAATTTTCATTCTCCGGCGGTCCCCTCAACCGGAAAAGCCAACACAACCTGGATCGAATTTTCATTCTCCAGTGCAAGCGCAGATCTTTACTCACAGCTCTGGATCGAATTTGCATTCTCCAGTAGTATTTTCTCCCAGATCGAATACTGGCATTCTCTGACCCGTGGCTAGGCCCCGCAACCAGATCGAATTTACATTCTCTGGCGCTGGATCGAATTTACATTCTCTAGCATGACTTCCGCCGACGTCCGCCATCGCCAAGGCCTGCCCCCCCCTCACGATGGCCACCGGATTGAATACTTACATTCTCCGGCAAAGCCGCGAGCAATCCTCGTGCAAACAAAGCCGCGAGCCAGACTCGTGCAAAAAGCCGCGAGCCAGACTCGTGCGAAAAGCCGCGAGCCAGACTCGTGCGAAAAGCCGTGAGCCAGACTCATGCGAAAAGCCGCGGGCCAGACTCGTGCGAAAAGCCGCGGGCCAGACTCGCGCAAAAAGCCGCGGGCCAGACTCGCGCAAAAAGCCACGGGCCAGACTCGTGCAAAAAGCCGCGGGCCAGACTCGTACACCTATTTTATTATAAAGCCACGGGCCAGACTCGTGCACCTATTTTATATAAAAGTCGCGAGCCAGACTCGTGCAAACTAATTTTTGACTAACATAAAAGCCGCGAGCTCAAGTCCGCGCAAACTCATCTGTAACTTTGAAAATAATCAAACTATGCAGGTGCTAACAACCAGATTAACAAGATCGTGCATATGAACAAATACGATGAATACAATAAAAGAGATACAGTCACATCCGGCACACACGGCTACAAGCAGCTAAAGAAATCACTCTTCATCAGGACTATGGTCCTCCTCCTTCGACAGGTCGTCAATCCGAGGCCACTAACATCATAGCCCCGCTTCTGGGACACCATCCGAAGAGCCTTCGACACTCCCTGTCGAAGGGCAAGCTCTCGCGAGTCCTCCAGCTGAGGCTCCACCTCCTGAGTCCAGATCACTTCTCGGACCTCCTCGGAAATCAAGCAGCGGTCCCGCAGGTAATCAACTGACTCCAGGTACTCAGCCAAGCCAGCCTCCTTCAGCTCGGTCTCCCGCTCCACGGAAGAAAGACGCGCTATCTCAGCTCGGCACTGCTCCAGCTCTGCAACACGACACACCACGTCGCCACGAGCTGCCTCTAGGGAGCGCAAGGCCTCCTCCAACGCCGCCAACCTCCGCACCCGAATTCACTCCGGCCATCGCTCACGAATGCAAGTCGTAAAGGTAAAATCCTATCGCTCTCCGTGCGCTCCAAGCGTAGGATTTGGGGGGCAAATGATGGGTTCCCCCCTATTTATGGGAAAAATAATAACTCTCGCGCACCGGATCTCATTCCCGCGCGCTAGATCCCATTACGACGCGGCGGATCCCGAAACCACCGCACACCGAATCCCACTCTCCCGCACCGGATCCCACTACCACGCGGCGGATCCAAACCACCGCGCAACGATCCAAAACCACCTCGCGCGGGATCGCAACCGCCGCCGCCGGCGGCCGCCACCACTGGCCGGCCGGCCGCCGCCGCCACCGCCACCACTGGCCAGCCATGGGGGTGGCCGTCCAAAGGGCGGCCGGCGGCCCTGGCCGGCCCCCCTTTGGCCGGTCCCCCTTTTGGCCGGCCACCCCCATGGCCGGCCACCCCTTGGAGGCCGGCCACCCATGGCCGGCCACCGCCGTCGCCGTTGTTGATCGCCCGGTAACCACCTTCGTGGTTGGATCGTTCGTCCGATCTTTACGGGCCTCCGCGGCCCTTCGATCGTCACAAACGATCTCGGCCCTCCGTTTGGTGGTTATCCACGGTAACCACCGTAACTTCCACTCCTCAGCCTATAAATACCCCCTATGCCTCCTTTCAAAGGGGGGCTCTCTCATTTTTCTCCTCCTCCATCTCTCCCCTCTTTTGAGACTTTCTCTCTCTCCGGCCGGGAAAATCCTCCTACGGATTTTCTCTCTCCTCCTTCTTCCTTGCGCGCTCACAAGCGCGCGTCCTCCTTGCGCGCTCACAAGCGCGCCTCCTCCTCGCGCGCTCACAAACGCGCGTCCTCCTTGCGCGCTCACAAGCGCGCCTCCTCCTCGCGCGCTCACAAGCGCGCATCCTCCTTATGCACTCACCAGCGCGCGTTCTCCTTGCGCGCTCACCAGCGCACCTCCTTCTTGCGCGCTCACAAGCGCGCCTCCTCCTTGCGCGCTCACTAGCGCGCCTCCTCCTTGCGCGCTCACTAGCGCGCCTCCTCCTTGCGCGCTCAAAAGCGCCTCCGTGCGCTCCGCTCAAAGTGCGCCCCCGTACGCTCATCTCCAAGCGCGCCCCCGTGTGCTGCGCTCCAAGCGCGCCTTCGTGCGCTCTGCTCCAAGCGCGCCTCCGTGCGCTCCTCTCTCAAGACAACTCCAAGCGTGCCTCCGTGCGCTCCGCTCTCAAGACCGCTCTAAGCGCGCCTCTGTGCGCTCCTCTCTCAAGACCGCTCCAAGCGCGCTTCTGCGCGCTCCGCTCTCAAGACCGTTCCAAGCGCGTCCGTGCGCTCCTCTCTGAAGACTGCTCCAAGAGCGCCTCTGCGCGCTCCGCTCTCAAGACCGTCCAAGCATAACCCCGCGTACTCAGCAACAAGCACTCCGCGCACTCAAGAACAAACGCTCCAGCCTCCAGCAAGAACAGCACTCCAAACTCCTCTCGCGCAGCAGGAGACAACCGACAGAGACAAAGACGCACATGGCACATCGATCCAACCTTCAAGCTGCAGTCAAAACCTCTAGAGCGCTTAGAGCGCAGCATCCCCCTCTGCATCAGACAAAAGTCTTAGCTCCAGGAGCGGTGGCTTGTCACCCTCCGAGTATCTCTCTCTCAACAATTGTAACGAGAGACAGCCTGTCGCCCTCGAGTTCTTTAAAGTAGCTTTGTACAACAACCAACAAATAGTGGAGGTTTCGGCCGGCACAGACCCGGCCGCGTGGTTTTTCACCCAGTTTACGGGTTTTCCGCGTTAAAAAAAATTGTCTTGTTAGCTTTCTCTTTTTCTGTGACTGTTTGCGCGCTCAAACGCTCCCGGGCTAAGACGGTTCAATTTAGTCCGATCTACCGGAGCCTTGAGTGACCCGCAACACACGTATCTAAATGTTTTGAGTTAGGAACGAAGTTTTTTGTGCCCCGACAACAATAGTAGTCATGTTACTTGTCTTCTCCTGGGGAAATTTCTGGATTGCTAGCACAGAATGGGGATGGCGAGTTACAGTGTATTTGCATTCTTGTGGCATGGGGAATCCCGTGCAAGACTGCTCATATATACACACAAAGCACATCATCGCAAGTGTTCCCAGTGCCAATGATTGACAGTGATATATAGTATGTTCAGCCGACACTATCGTTGGCATGGTCTTCTTAGGTACATGTGGAACCGAGTTCCAATTCCGAGATACCATACATTAGCGTCAGTCGATGAGCATTGATAACAAGAGGTATAAACATTCCTCCTACTTCACCACCAACCCTAATCATCTATTGATTATCGATCTAAATGAGATCATGTTCAATGATATCGATTAAGCCATTAGCAGTACATCGCCGTCAGGGGGAGGGGAAACCTCTGATCCTCGTTCATGAATGGAGAATCATTGTAGGTCGAAGTTCAGACACTATTCACCTAGTACAGAATTGTCAGACTCCGTCTTTAATGGTATTCCTCGTGTTCAGATGTTCAGAGGACACATCATTTTTTCGACATGACTGTTTATTTTCTCTCTTGTCTATACATTTCTAATTTATTTTATGTTCCATTTTTTCTCCATGTTTATTTTATTTTATGTCTATTGTATATCTTGATTTCATGTGATGTCAAATTAGTATACTTTGTTTTATAATTATAGTATACTTTATTTAGAAATAAAAATATATCACAATATTAAGCTTGTGTCAAATTGACTAAATTTGCCACATCACCTCAAATATTCACATTTTCCCTAGGTCCACACCAATCCAATGGCAAGCCATGCTTCCATTAATGCCTTACAACCACCAAAATTTCCTCCCTAAATTGACTCCTATAAACTCTAAAGCCCTTAAATAAGTATCTTATTGGGTATGGGATGACAGCGCGGTCCGCGACAAAGTAGGATCGTACAGGTGTATTGTTCGTCCTGCACGCAACTAGTGTATCGCTTTTGGAAGCTAGGGATAAATGTTTGACGAAATTGGACGCTCATATTTGATTCTGGACGACGTACGAGACCCGCCCCAATAACCCTCTGAAGAACCTCCTTCAAAGCCACCAATTTCCATACGATTTTAGTCAGCACAAATCACGTGAATGAATAAGAATTTGAACCATGCATTTGAGCGCAATTTCACATTCTTGCGCACTTCTCTCTCAACTTTTAAGCGCTCATTTTTTTGTCGTAAATATACATTTCTTGCAAAAAGCCTTCAAGAAAGGATAATATCTTTGAGGAGACTATGAGTTTTTCTTTGCATTGAACTTGGCTCTATTATCTAGTTACTAGTTAGTAAATGTTATAGGGTTTAGGGTTATGTATTAACGGTGTTGAACTCAATTTTTTGTTGAAGATCGTGAAAAAAAATTCACCGAAAAAGACTAATTAATCAAAACAATTCAAATGTCACGTGACGGCTTTTCAGGGCAAATGGTACTAGCCGTATCGTGATACCGTCAACGAGGCGAAAAAAGGCCCTGAGCGATCCCCACAATGTTAACAATGTTGTTGCACATTGCTACCTTAGTTTTATAACATTTCACCGTCCGTTGTAAAGTGAACAAAGGGAGAGAGTGAAAAACAGTAGTTTCAGTGGTGACATGCCGAATAGAAATATCAAGACGGCTATAACACCCCCGTGAGCTTGTTCGTTAGCAACCAGAAGTTCGCTTGTCCAATGTCTGCGAGCCTAATCAATCAAGTCAACACGATCGGGGATCGATGAAAGACCAACTTCAACTGTTGCTGAAACTTGTTCAGCTCTTTGTGGCATATCGGTTGTTAATGAAAGACTTCGAGTTAAGCATCTCAGCTATGTCGGTCTAGCAGGATAAGAAAAGGGTTAATCACACTGCGCCGGCAAGGAGAGGCTTCACTTCAATAGTCTGGTTTTGATGCGCGTTATTAACTGGTGTCTCTTTCTTTACGCGCGAGAGCGAATTGAGCGAGCGAAGCCTTCCTACGTGCGGTCACTCTGATTAGTACCTATTAACCTAAATTATAACTTAGTAATTAAGCTTTCTTCTAATTTTTATAAAACATAATGTACACAAATATGGTTCTAGTCTTCTAGATATATTTTACGGCGATTGTTATCCACACTACAGTTTTGACTATCCGCACTCTTTTTGTATGACTTATTATGTGTCTTTTAGAAATACATTTTGTGCTCGCAATTTTACAAAAAGTCTTCAACACGAAAGTTGTATATCTCGTCGAGATCTACAACTTTCCTGTTAAACATTTTTCCTAAAAATGCACGCACAAGACGTATTGCCGCCCTGATTGAAACATGTGCGTACGTATAGCGAATTTTTTGAAATACGCCTTGTACATGCATTTTTAGGAAAAGTGTTCAACACGAAAGTTGTAGATCTCGTCTAGACCTACAACTTTCGTGTTGAACACTTTTCCTAAAATGTATGTACAAGACGTATTTTCAAAATGCGCGTAATAAATCGTACAAAAAGAGTGCGGATAGCCAAAACTGTAGTGCGGATAACAGTCGCCTATTTTATAGCTAGACTTTCATTTTATCTCTCCATTTAATCCAAGTTTTTTTTTTTTTTTGAAAAATAAATAAAATATAACATATTATTTTAATACAATATCCCATGGGCTCGTACAAAATAACCTAGGCTTCATTTGGCGCGGCGTTTGGCCAAATGCCCGGCGATGACGTTTGCCGCATCTTCTCCCGTCGCGCCCTTAGAAATGGAGCGAAACACTCCATTTTGAGCTGCGGCCTCCCCCCCTCCGATTCCAACAGCCCGCCGTCTCCTTTCGCCACCGGAGCAAAACGTGGCGCCAAATGAAGCCCTAGTAACAAACTAGCACGTGAGGCGGCGAGCACATGGGGGGAGTCCATATTAAATTTTTCCAACTGTATTTTTGAAAATATATATAAAAATTATAAAATATAATACCATGGAGATGTATAGATAAATATTCCGAAAAATAAATACTTCAACTTTAAGCTCTCATGCCGACCTATTTAATTATTATTAAATTATAGATTCAATAATTAAAATTTTATTTTATTTTATTTTATTTAGGTTTGGGCTTTTCTAAGCCTCTATTCGGGGGAGAGATATTTAGGTACGTGTAACGCATAGGTCACCGTGCGGGAGCAAATACAACCATATGATCGATGATTTCAATGACGTAGATTGGTTGCGAACATATACGACTGTATTTCTGTAATGCAGTCATATTTAAAAGTGATTGTATTTTAGATCAATCGTGTTGGAGGAAATCTACGACGGGATCGGGGGGATCGAGTGTGGTGATATAAGGTGTGTTGGAGTTGGACGCACTAACTTTTTTCTTGTTTGGGAGGCCAGCAACGGCAGAGAAAGGCAGCAAACGCCATCGGCGATCCGAACGGGTGGGAGGGTCTGTGTTGAAACCAGAGAACTGGCCTCGACGTTCGCAATGGGGATGCAACTAACACTTACTTGACCCAAGCTAAGACCCTTGACCGGTCGCTAAGAACTGAGAGACTTTGCCCTTGGAGAACACCTAAGTCCACAAACAGACTCCTTAAGCTACAGCGTGGAGGTCCCACCACATACCCGGAAGCTCTCAAGGAACTTCTCCTCACAAGCCAATGTTGAGCATGGGCACCTTGGAGGGCACTAAGAACCACCTCACCGTCAACCTTCGATGACAAGGGGAGGGGGGTGCTTGCTCACAAGACCACACGAGGGAGGGGGTAGGAACCAACCCTTCCCAAGGTGCCCATGAGGGTCAATTTATAGACTTTCCCAAAAACGGGCTGCGAATAGCCAAAATGGTCTGCCAATAGCCTAGTTCCGCCATTTGAAAATACTACCTGCACCCCAATTTTGAACTTGACTTTGCTCTGGACGGACGACCCGAGGCCTCCTTGCCCCAATGAACCGAAGTCACCCTACCTGGGCGAGTGGACATCGGTCCACTCCCCCCCTTGGCGTCGGGAGGGCGGATCAAAATACACCCATCTTCTCGTCTTTGAGGAAGTGGGAGGGCTCCTCCCACTCGCCCAAAGGGGCCGGGCGAGTGGGAGGGCTCCTCCCACTCGCCCAAAGGGTCCGGGCGAGTGGGAGGGCTCCTCCCACTCGCCCAAAGGGGGAGGGCTCCTCCCACTTGCCCAAAGGGGGCCGGGCGAGTGGGAGGGCTCCTCCCACTCGACCAAAGGGGTTCGGGCGAGTGGGTGCTCCCTCCACTTGCCTCGCCGCCTTTACTATCTCGACCTCATCCGCGTCGGGTCACACCGACTCGGAAAATATGAGGGTTGTACAGTCTGAGTTCACGAATGGGGAGATTTCTCCGTCTTGCTATGAGAAATCCAAGCAAACTCCATTGATGGAGGAAAAACAAATGTCATCGGGCAGTGACACTGCCTATAAATACGACCCATTAGCAAGAAGAATGAGCAGTGTCATCAACCCACAAGAGCCCTCGCCTAGAATTAGCGAGCTCTCTACTGCGTCCCGTGAACCTGCCTTCCCCACCAACCTAACACACCGTTTGATTTAGGAGGGGGGAGATCGTTTACACTCATGGGTGTGAACGGGACCTCCAAGTTGTGTCCAACCTCTTTTCTTATTCACCTTTCTCTACTTGTGACACCTACTTCGACGTGTCAGTAACCTTTGTTCATACCTCAAATCTGAACTTTAAAACAGAGTTCTTGACAAGAAAATGTACATTCGCCTACGGGCACAACAGTCGCGCCTCTGTAAATTCTTAAGAGTATTTGCTAATAAATTTTGTATGTCATGAGAATGTGTTCATGCCAAAACTATGATATATTCTTATCTCTCACTACATAATAATATATATCTATACATGAGGGGCAAAATTGTAAAGATAGCTTTCACAAAATAGTTTTTACTTTGTACATAGTATAGCTATTAAGATAGAGCTATACTATTTATAAGAAAATATGAGTTTTTGGTGCAACATTCATTATTTCAATTTCATTCATCTTTCTTAATTTAAGAGTTAATTACAAGATTCAAAAAGGGAAATGTTATTAGCACTACATTTTTTCCTATCCGCACCCAAATTTAGGTTTTTTTAGAGGGCCTAAAAGTTCTTACCGCACTCACTCCCTCCTATCTGCGCCGACCTCTTTTTTCGGGTTTCCGCCGCTCGCCCAGCTACTCTCTCCCACCGCTCTCTCTAGCCTTGCGCCCCATTTTCTCATCCCTCCGCTCGCCCCGCCACTTCCTCCTCGCCATCTCACCATCTCGCTATCTCGTACCGACGCTAGCCCAAAACGACGTCTGGTTCACTCCATCTCGCCGGCCAGCTAGCCCCGCCGTCTCCGTTCCGCCGCTCTTTCGTCGTTGCCGGAGTCATCGCTCTTGCTGCTAGGGAGGTTAGATGTTTCCTTGCCTAATATTCCAGCCCCGATCATGTTTTTACCGCAAACCATCTTACAACTGACTGGAATTTTTCGCTGTTTAATATTCCAGCCCTGTTTGCCCTTCATGGTGTTGTATTTGCAGTTTTTCACAGTCTAATATTCCAACACATTTTATTTTAAGGTATTTGCAGTTTTTACAGCAACTATAAGATCATGTTTAGCAATTAACTCTTCTACAAAATTACTGAGTTCTAAAACGATCATATAATACATTACAATCAGACTTTAAACATAAAAACTGCAACATTTTTTTCCCGTTGTTCAACTTTGCTTCTTTGTTGTTTTACGGGCCCACATTTCCTCTTCCGCAATTCACGTTAATAGAATTAGCCTAACTCACTTGAAAAATCGGCTTAGCAGGTGAGGGTTGCTGAACCATATAAACGGATCAGAGAGGAGAGGATTGGCAGTGTGAGACTATTATTAACATCCCCCCTCACCCATAGCATGGGTTGACCGGACGGAACCGAGATTCATAGCTCATGGGCGGACCGGACGGAACCGGACGGAAAGACGGACAGAACCTCCCTCTGATATCATGATAGAATTAGCCTAACTCATCTGGAAAACCGGCTTAGCAAGTGAGGGTTGCTGAACCATATAAACGAATCAGAGAAGAGAGGATTGACAGTGTGTGACTATTATTAACACACGCCAACGAAAATTTGTTGAGTGCATGGATGTATTTGTTGTGATATTGCTTACAATTCTTCAATTTTTTATTTTTCAAAACATTTGGTTTGCGGATAACAATTATGTTTGCGGATAGTCATTTTAAAAAATAATGATTTGCGGATATCAAATAATTGCATATAGCCAAAAGTGCGGTGCTAATAACAATTGTCTTTAAAAAATCACATAGAAACAAAAAGTTATATACATATATATATATATAACCTTAAAATATTTAAAGAAAAAATGTAAAGCTAAAAGTACTTTAAAGAATCAAAATAGAAAAAAAACAAAAATATAAAAAAAAAAACAAGAAAAATGTATAGCAAAAAAATATAGAGAATAATTGTAGCACTATCAATGTCGCTCGTTGTTTTAAAGCATCGTAAATAAGTCTCAGGCAGCGTTTGGCACGACATTTTTGCTCCGGCGAGAACAAAAATCTCATGTCATAAGATGTATGTCTGGCATGACAACGGTTATGACCGCCGCCAAGAAAAGAAAACTAGTTTTGAGCATAAAAATAGATGAAATTTCTTTGACGATCTCGAACAGTTCATAACCACCGCGCTCACCACCGTTACAGCCGTGCCAGACAGGGAATTTTTTTTTTATACATGTGCGTTCCTGCAAGAAGGTGCAAAATTAATTTTGGATGCTAAGATGTATATTTTTTTTTACAAAATAAAAATCATAATGTCGATTTATATTTTTTACGATCATTTTAAGATCTCATATGCATATGTTTTGGATAAAGGTTGCAAAAATATTACCGTAGAAAAGATATTTTTGCTAGTGTTCAGCAAAAAAAAGTCTGAACATACAGTTGTAGTTAATTGAGAAAATATAGTCTCACGCCTAGAGCATAAAATACTAAAGCATAAGTATTTCTGGTCAAACTGAACCCTGCGAAAAAAATGACTGTGAGAAGCTCTTAAGGTTCAAAATTAATTAAAGAGCACAAATTTCTATTTATTTGATCCCTTAATTAAAATTAGATTCAGAATATTTTAATGAGCTGTCAGTTATAACACAGCATTCTGTTATATATTTCGAGTATAAATAAAGAGGGCATTTAGTTTTGGCTTAAGCGTCGCCTTCCCATCAAAAGTTGGGGCCGGCGAAGCCCTACAGTCCAGAGAGCGAGAGTCGGCCGTCGCCGCCTCGGGCATGGAGGGGCAACAGCACTCAAACTTGCCGGAATCAGGCGACTCCTCGCCCCATTGCCGGGAGATCGAGGGAGAGAACCATGTCTCGTGGGAAGAGACGACGCAGCAGGCCGCCGCTCGCGTCAAGCTCTTGTGCAGCTACGGAGGACGGATCCAGCCCCGCCCCCACGATAACCAGCTCGCCTACTTCGGAGGGGAGACCAAAATACTCGCCGTCGAACGATCCATCCGGTTCCCGGCCATCGTGGCTAAACTTGTGGCGCTGCACGGGACCGCCTCCGCGGATCTGATGCACGTCAAATACCAGCTCCCTGGCGAGGATCTTGACTCGCTGATCTCTGTCACTAACGATGAGGATCTTGAACATATGATGGTCGAGTACGATCGCCTCCTTCTGAGTTCCGGGAAGCCAGCTGCTCGACTTCGCGTCTTTCTCTTTACTGCAAATCGATCAATCGGTTCTGATGCTGCCGCAACGGCGCAGGACAAGAAGAAGGCTGAACGAATGTGGTTTCTGGGGCCGCAGCTTCCGCAGCAGTTTGCGCCGCCGGATATGGATCATAATCCACTTCAGTCTCCTCCCACCCCGCCATCAACTCTAGTTCCCGATTTATTATCCGGCAATGTGTCGTCTCCGGCGAATTCCCAGGCTAAGGATCTCGCACCGGAGAATCTTGCGGTGGAGCCGTCGGCTGTTGACAATACCCTTTCGTCAAAATCTGATCAGGAAAAGGAGGAAAAACCGCAGATCGCTGGCGAAACAGCGGCTTCTCCTTCGGCCGAGGTACAGAGGCGGATCCTGGCGCTGCAGATCCCCGAGAACCAGCACCATCCGCCGGCGAACATGCAGCCACATGGAAGCGACGAACCCTCTGCTAGTGTTTACCATAGAGAATACTACCCATCCGGAGTTCACGACCATGCTCCGTCAGCGCCAGCACCGGCGGCTACACTATTCCCCATTCCGACGCCCACTGCGCAGATTCCAGCGGGCTACTGGGCGGATCAGCGCGGTTTCTTCGGCGCGAGGTTCTCCTCGGTTGCCGGTGGTGGCCAATTACCAATGTATCTGATCCCTGCTTCGCTCATGCATCCATCGACAGCAAGACAGGCGTATTACCCTTCGGGGCACCACCCACTGCCGACGTTCCCAAGAATCGCGCCGACCGACTACCGCGACTTTCCGGCCATGTACACAATGGCTCCCCCATCTCAGCAGACGGCGTCGGCGGTTGGTCCGCAGTATACAGAGGAGAGCTCTCCGCCAGCCACGGCGGCCGCTTATGCGGCGGCACAAGCGGCATACGATAGCACCGTCAGGCCGGTTTTCTACCCTACCGGAGTGACCACGTATCAGACGGTCACCAGCGTGGCGCCCATCTCGGAGCCGGTGATGACGACGAAGCCGCCTTCCCAGATTTCTTGACGGTCTCCGCTACCGAAGTTGACGGTTTAGCCCTCGAACCTTTTCTGCACTCCCGCCATTTCTTTTTGCTTTTTCATGCCACTTTATTATTGTTTGTTTGCTTTGGAACTGCGTTAACTTCTGCCACCGCACTGTCTTCTCATTGGCCGTTACTGCACATATACAGGAAAAATATATTGTGTTAGTCGCCTTAAGTTGCTAATAGTCTCAAAATGTGGCCGGTGAATACATTCCTGAGTCTGTCTGCGTATAACATTTCTAAGACAATATTTTCTTCTACATTTATGAATATGATATTACTGGTTATATGGTATGAAGTGATATTTAATTTTATAAGAAATTTGTGTCTCTATCTTCTGGTGAATGCAGGATATTTTATTTGTGTGGGCGAAATATTAATTTATCCAAAAAAAGTTTATTTAATCAACAGAAAAAAAAACTTTCGCTACATGATCTTAACAAGAAGCCAAAACCATTATGTCAATCTTAGTGTTGGAGTTGGGGAACACTTCCGGCCCTCTTGTTTCTCACACCTGGTTAGCCGTTTTGGAGACGTCTACGAGGAGTTTCGTGGAGAGGCGTTTCCGGCGGTGGTTCCTCCGTTTCTTGTCCAAATAGAGGGGTGCGAGGTAGGATCGGTTTTGATCCTTGTAACCTTGTGTGTTTTGTAATCTTTTTGGTGAATACAAGAAGGTGAAGCAGAGGCGGGATAGGGGACGTAGCCCGGTTTTGGGTGAACCTCTTAAATTTGTGTGTTCTCTGTGTTTTTTGTCTTTGTTTTTCGTTCGAATCTCTCTTCTCGACACCCCTATTTTTCTACACTTAGATCATTGGAATTTCTATGAATAGATATAATATATAATATATACATGATCGAAAATTATTTTAATTTGATTTCTATTCGTCCCGTTCATTTCGTAGGCATTGAGTGAAAGAAATGATTTTGGGTATTCCAATTCTAATTTTGGGTGTTCGTTTCGCCGTTTAGTCCGTAGGTGTTGATTTTGTCCCAAAACACATCGAAAAATCTCATCCCCAAAACCCTTCTCATTTGCCCGGTTTTGGTCTTAGAGGCGTGCTCTTTTCTCCCTCCCGACGGGCTACCGAGACCAACAGAACTTCATCTTCTTCCCGACGTTCTACCGGCGCTTCTCCGGCGAAAGTAGCGGCTCTTCTCCGGCGAAACCAGCGTCTCCTCTCGGGTACTTCTAGGAACCGACATTTCCTGTGTTGGAACGGCAATCTACCAGTGGCTAGCAGCATTTCCATTGTCGGTTTTTATCCATCCAAACACAAGAATCTTAGTTTCTCCTAAGTTTTTCAAGAGGTGCACCTAACCCTAATTCCATTTTTTCTTCTTCCACTTCTGTCCTTTGCAAAGGTTTTGTGTGTGGAATGTGAGTTATTTCAAGTTGTTTTTCTTTGTGGGAGATGCAACATTGTGTTGTGCATGCAACCTATTGTGTTGTGTACAAAAATGTTGTGTTGTGTGTGCAAAAATGGTGTGTAACCTATTGTGTTTTGTGTGTTTAGTAGCTGCAGTTGCCATAGTTATGATGCAATATAGCTCTCTCAGTTCTTCAAGGCTTAGTGATCAACAAGATATTTCAAGGAGGACATTACTAAACAGGTTATATAACGGTTCTGACATGAACTGCTACAACCAAATGCGAACGAACAAAAGTGTTTTTCAAAGCTTGTGTAGCATATCAGTGAAGAAGAGACTTTTAGTTGAAACCTAAAATGTAACAGTGTACGAATCGGTTGGATTATTCCATATATCCTAGCACATAATAATAAATTTAAGGATGTAAGTGGTATGCACATACGCTCCATCGATACCATTAACAGACATTTCAACAATGTATTGAGGGCAATTTTGATGAGTGCGAACTATATCAAACTTTCCGAAACATCACAAGCACATAAATGGGGGGCACTTTAAGGATTGTGTTGGTGCTATTGTGTACACACTGATGTCACTGTCTCAATAGGTGGCCAAAGTAGACATCACAATAGAAAACAAGCTATTACCACAAATATCCTCGGAGTATGCTATGCAAACATTAGATTCATATGTTTTACCTGGATGGGAGGGTTCATCTTCAGATTCAAGAGTGTTGCGCAATGCACTTGAGAGGGAGGATCAATTTAAAGTTCCCGTAAGTAAATATATTTTCTCGTGTATTTTCTTCTCGGTATGAGTTTTCTTCATCACATAACAGTTAATGTAACATTGTAGGTAAGATTATCTTGTCGATGCGGGGTATACAAATGAGCCTAGATAAATTTTTTGTGCAATGTCAGTTTTATAGATTTATTGTGTTTTTATTTCTTAAAACTCAATTCCTACGTTTGAATTTTATCCTGCAGTCGAACAGAAAAATTGATAATTTTCAATTCATGTGCCTGAAAATCATCCTTCAAACGAACACAAGAATTAAGTTTTGGCTCAAAACCAAAATCAATGAGTTTTTGGTTTTCGATCAAAATTAATTCTTTTCAATCAAAATCTGTGAAATGAATGCATTCTTTGTGAATTTTTCTTTCTTAATTCAGTGTGGACAGCCGCGCATGTGGAGCCCTATGTAAAAATGTGGAAGTGATATTTGAAATTTCTCAAATCCACAAGCGACATTTGAAATTTCTCAAATCCACAACAAGCCCGGCCTTTTTTTTTTGTTTCTTTTTTGAAGAGGAGAAATGATGCGTGCTAACACGTTCATAAATTGACCTAAAATTAGTTAGATCGAAAATGATCATATGCGATAAAAAATAGCCTTATGCTACTAAAGATGAATTTGCGAGAGTTGTTAGATGAAGATCATATTTGGCTATTAACATATCAAAATAATATGTTTTCTTAGCTCTTTATTCAAATCCTCAAAAACCCCTACATCTTCCTCCCGATACCCACACCTGTCTACCCTTTCTCGTAATTCAACCCTAACTCGCGCCTGCGACCCTACCTTGGTGCAGTACTCCGACCACTTCCCCCTCTCCAACTTCTCTCCTTCCCCGAGCAATGGCTGACTCGAAGATCCGCAACTTGTCTACACGACAGTACATTTCGTGGTCATAATGGTCTAGATCATAGATGTCGGTTTGGAACGTGGTCGCGCGAAATTTATCCAATGATACTGATGCTTGTGATACTAAAAAATTAGTGCATCCACATTGCTACTTTTCTCCCCCGTCAGTGCGTTCCCATCTTACATCTATTCTATATCTTTTTAATTCTTATAGATAGAAAGAGAAATCTATACTATATTAAAAGGAAAAAAAATATCCTTCTGTGAAACATTTAACTTTCTTATTTTACTCCTATTTATTACCAAATTTATAATTTGTTTGATTTGCATTTTTTCTTTTATTAAAAAAAATGTTCTCATATAGACAAGAGCTATTTAGGTACGGGTAACGCACAATGATCATAATAAATCACCGTATGATTCGTGATTTCAACGGTGTAGATTGTTTGCTAAAATATACGGACGTATTTGTGTAATACGTATTGAAAAATGATCGTATTTTAGATCAATCATGCGCGAAAATTCATGTCGGCTGAAATACACGGCGGGATCAGGGGTCGTACACGGTGATCTAAGGTGTGTTACACACACCAATTGTTTTTCAATATAAACAATCTCCAACCTACAATAAAAATGTGATTTCCCCGCTCCTCCCAAACTCTCATGCACACGACAAAAATGAGCGATGACCGGAGTATAGCGTCAGGGGTTTGCGAACGGCGAGAGCGCCGTCGCGCCGGGGATGTCGTGGCCGGGGTACTGTCGCGCGGGGCACTGAGGGTCCCGTGTGCACTATTGCAGTCAAGGTATTGCCGCGGTTTGCCGTAGGGACGGATTCCCGTGCCTATCACTCAGTATAGAAAAATTGAAAGAACGGGCATGTGAAGTTCACACATAAAATTGAGTCATATATTAATGAATACTAAATATATAAAGAGGTCTAGACACTGTCAACTATGATATCTTGAGATAAAACTCAAGTATTATCCCCCTTAGAACACCCCCCACCTAAATCTAAAGCTATGACAAGAGCATCCTACCTCGGCCATACTTCTAGGGATCTACAACAGAGCAAATTATGGCCCGAGCAACATCGACGAGAGCAATAAACCGCTCCAAATTTGCCGGACCAAAAAAGCCGCGTCACCGTGTTCATGACCACCGCTGCTGTGCCAAACGGATCCTAAATGATAAAGCAATCACGTGTAAAAGATGAACCAAAGTTGATAATAAAAAACTGCGTGATAAGCGCCCAACATGGCTCGGGCTACCAGCGCGTGCATCAAGCGTCTCACACTTCCCGAGGATTGTTACATTCGCTTAAAACCCCGCTCGAAGATCCCCCCGATCGATGAAATGGGTCGTCTTCAAAATCATAGTAAGTCCATGTCTTCCCCCATAGGGTAGTTACATTGAATTTTGCTCGGTCCTAGGATTGGAGTGTTAGTATATTTGCTATATAGTAAAATAAATTTCAATTTTCTTTTAAAAATAAATTACATTTCTTATTTTAGAATCTTATGACAAATAAAATATTGTAAAATATCAAAGTAAGAAATATAATCTGAGTAATATGTGTGAGTGCCGTTCTAAATATTTTGCATCACCCTTTAACAAGACTTTCAATCGATGCTCACTTCTCCAAAGTACAATACATGGGTAGATGTCAAAACTCTGATGTGCACAGACACCAAAAAATGCAGAGCACCCGAACTTTCACTGGATGAATCAAAAGTCGAATAACAAAAAAATGTAGTGAAAAATATGAGAGTTTAAGAGAGAAATTTTGTGCGTTTAAATCTAATATTTTAGTGACTATTTATAGGCAAAAAAATCTCAATTTTTGATTAAACATTTAAAACATTTAATTATAATAATAAATACTAAATATTAATTATATTACATATTAATAATATAACATTTATAATAAAAACATTTATACAACATATTTTTATTAATTTGCATTAAATATTATATATATTAGTTTTTTGAAATTAGTTCATGAACTTCAAATGTAGGATTTCAAATGTAGTCCCCAAATTCTAAAAAACAATTGGTTCCGTCTTTTCATCCTAAATCTGTTAAAAGCTAACGGAAAAAGGTACAATTCTATTTTTTTGAAATAATATTATTTTTAAAAGCATAATAAAAATGATTCTATGTCATTTAATTTTTCAAATATGCTATATTTATTTTTAAACTATGTCATTTAATTTATAAGTAGTACAAAATGTTCCTCTAAGAAAATTTTAAAACCTATTGAAAATTATCAGTACAATTTTTTTATATTATTTAGATTATTTTAATAAGAGTTATAGATCTTTCATTGTAATATCTAACTTCACTCCACAAATTCGCCAAAGTTTGATGGACTGTATCCCAAATTGAAAACTTTGATCGAACTATCTCCGATCAAAAATATCTATAATTTTATTGAGGTGTAATAAAATCTAATTCCAACCCAGATTAAAAAAAATTGAATTTTAATATAAACATTGAATTAGATTTTTATTAAATCTAATTACAACTCAGGTTTGCATACATGCTGAATTGCTAGATCCCCTTACTTTCATTGCTCAACATAGAAACGTGGATGATGATTGCGACACTCATGTCTGTCGTTTTTATGTTATTATTGTTTATTACATTTGCATACGAAGTGCTGACTTGCAGGATTATGTAGTTCCCCGGGGTCCGCTAGAACAGCCGGGAGGAGGGGTGTTGTTACACCGTTGTTGGTCAGCCAAAGCTGACCCTCGTTATACCACTCTTTGTGATTTGGATGCAGGGCAAGGATCGCATGTTGAACCTAGCACGTCGGCCAAAAAGGCCTAAGATTCATGAAGTGCATTTTTCCTGCTTTCTTGTTTGGCTATGATGTCTTTACTTGTTCCGGCTTGCATGTCGAGGTAGCTTAGGACTGTGATGATCTTTTGGACATTTTATATGGCCTGTTTGTTTGACTTGAGTATGAGTTTTGTAAGGCCTTAAGGTCGTGGTACTCTTATGTAGATGTGGACAACTTCAGTGGTTTATTTAATGTTTCCGCTGTGTTGGTTCTGTGTTTTGAGTTGTTAGATCTATATCACTTTGAGTTGTTAGATCTATATCACTTTTTAATGTTTCCGCTGTGGCGATTATATGTTGTGTGGTCCAGGCCGGACCTATATTATATAGTCATTGCAGGGGAGGTGTTACATTCGTACTCGTGACGAAGGCCAATCAATTAAGCCGACCTTTCTGAAGAGCAAGGAGACGGAGAGAGCATGAGAGGGGAAGGAGAAGAGGAAGGGATAATCTTTTGCTAGTATAAAAGAGAAAAGTCTTCTTTGATGAACATTTATATTTTTAATATTATCTCTGCTTTTTCAATCTGATGCTAATAAATTTCTTTATTTATTTAAAAATAATTTAAATTATAATGTCTATCTACGTAATTATGTCTCCACAAAAAAAAAAGATGTTAAAATCATATTGTTAAAATCAAGTTTTGAGATTTTCGTAATTATTATATTATCTAATCGTGTCAAATTAAATAAATAAACAAAACTTTGAAATGATAAAGAAGAAAAAAGAAATGAGATAAAAAAATAGAAAAGAGGAGAGAAGAGAGAGGGGAGGGGCATGCGTGAGACAAAGTCGTGGGACTTGTAACATCCCGATTTTTATTGGGCCACTAGACCCTAGTGAGCCCAATAAAAATAGGCCCGAGCGGTAGAAAACTACCATTTTAAGTAATGTTGCGCGCCGCAACTAAGTCATTGGGGTATAGTGACCGTACGAAGCCCGAATTGACTTCCGTCAGTTTCGTTAGACTCGTATGAACAATACGAGCGCAACGAAATTCGTTGCACTTCGATCCGAGGTCGTTTGGAGAAAACGACCATTTCGAGTGTCGTAGCACGCCACCACCTCATTATTATGAATAGTGACCGTACGAACCCCAAATTGACTTCCGTCAGTTCCGTTAGACTCGTATGAACAATACGAGCGCAACGGAATTCGTTGCACTTCGATCCGAGGTCGTTTGGAGAAAATGACCATTTCGGGTGTCGTAGCGCGCCACTACCTCATTATTATGAATAGTGACCGTACGAACCCCGAATTGACTTCCGTCAGTTCCGTTAGACTCGTATGAGTAATACGAGCGCAACAGAATTCGTTGCGCCTCAATTCAAGGTCGTATGGAGAGTATGCCATTTTAGGGCTATGCAGACCACATCAGTGCAACGCACGAAATATAAAGCGCACGAACCCGGTATCAACCCCGGCAGATCATAATGGACCCCGGGACCATGGAAGACCCCGTCCGTTGACCTCGGTCAAACTTCCCCCCCCCCCCCCCCAGCTGGAAATTATTGGAAAATGAAAAGAAAGGGGGGGGGGGAGAGGAGAGAGAAGCCCCTCCCCCAAAGGAGAGGGGGGCTGCCCATGAATAGGCAGCCCCCTATTGGGGCAAGGGGCAGGAGAGAGGGAAAGGAGGGGAGGGGGAGAAAATATCTCCCCCCACTCACCCTCCCTTAACCCCACGTGGGGAAAGGAAGAGAGGGGGGGGGGGGGGGGGGGGGGGGGGGGGGGGGGGGGTCTCCCCCTTCCTATAAAAGGAGGGGCCAGCCCTCCTCTCAAGCCCACACACCCCCTCAGCCCCCACCTCCTCCTCCTTCCACCCTGCCGGAGCCGACCGGAGCCAACCCAGCCCACCCAAGCCGCCACCCTCCTCCTCCTCCCTCATGGCCGGCCGACCACCCTCCCGAGCCCAGGCAGAACCTCTCCCCCTCCCCCTTCCTATCTCCCGGAGGAGGTCACCCCTCTCCCCGTCGCCGGAGCGCCGCCGACCGCCGTCCCGAGCCTTGCAAGCCTCGGGGAGGAAGCTGGCCGTGAAAGCCCTCTCCCCCAGCGCCGGTGGTGGCGCTGGGGGAGGTAGGTCCCTTCCCAGGGGCCTCGACGCCGGCGCAGGGGAGGCGGTCGGGCCGCCGGAGGACGCAGCCCCGGCGGCACCCGTGGCCTCCCTCTCTTCCTTTTCCTGTAGGGGTTAAAACCCCTACCCCGGTGGCGGCCGGCGGCGCCAGGCCGCCGGACCCCCGCCGGAGGTCTGCCCCCTCCCCGACGCCCCGACCAGGGGCGGCAGGGAGATCCCTCCCCGAGGAGACGGCGGCGCGACCTACTGCATGGCCGATGCAGGTTGCGCCGCGCCTCCCCCTCCCCTCCTGCTCAAGTTCCCGGTGGGGTCCGGCGGCGCCAGGCCGCCGGACCACCACCGGAGTGGCCGCCGACCCCCGACGCACCGACCGGGTGGCGGCGTTGGTGCCCTCCAAGCGGCGGCGGCGGCGCAGCGGGCCTGCATGGCCCATGCAGGCCGCGCCCCCGCCTCCCGCCTCCTAATTCGCCCTCCCCCGGCGGTGGCCGGCGGCATCAGGCCGTCGGACCACCACCGGAGGAGTCGCCGGCCCCCAGCGCACCGACCGGGGGCGGCGCCGGCCCCTCCGACCGCTGCCCGGCGGCAGCTGGGGCCGCCTTCGGGCGAGGATGGCGAGAGCCGTCTGATCTCCCCCAGGAGATCGGGCGGCCTCCCGCACCTTATTTCCCGCCTCCCCCCGTCTCAGCATATGTGCCCCCACAGCGGATCCGCCGCAGATCCGCTGCGGGGGCCGCAGGAGGGCGCAGGGTGCAAAACCCCTGCGCCTCTTCCCTGCCCCTATCCGCACCCCAAAAACCCCCTACCAGTAATATTTGGGGAATTTTAGGAGTCAGTTTACTATTTTTAAACCTAATTATAAAGTTTATTTTAAGGAAATTAAAGCCCAAATGAGTGGGGAAAAATCACCAAAAAATTCATAAGCCCTAGTTAGGGCATCTTATACCTACTATCAAAATCTCAAAGGATAAGCTCTTCATCTGGTACTTTAAATGCTTTTACAAGCGAAAATAAACGCCCGAAAAAGAGCGAAATTCATCAAAATGAATCGGCGTCCCCTCGACGCATATTTTTAAACGCTTAATAAAGATTTCGCGTATCGATCTAAGGAATCGACTAAGTTCGGAATATCAAACGCAAAATCGGAATGAAATCGCGGCGCGGCGGGGGGCTACTTGCCGTCCCATCTCCTGTGATTGGTTATAACAAATAACCGTTAGTCACAGAGCTAAGTAGAAAATACATCCCCTCCCCGGATCCATATCCAGGGGGCGGTTAAAGAACAAAAATGAAATAGCCGAAGCAAGGTAGAGGGTTAGCAGCAGGTAAACATATATATCTATATATATATAGGGCTTCCCTACCTAAAGCTCGTAACCGCGCCGTATAGTAAGTACACAACACTATAACACACAGACACGCACACCCAGGTATTCAAACCTGTACGCATACAAAAGACCCTGTGTCGACACAGTTTAGACCGCTTTATTTCAAGCAGGGGAGCTAACCCCGCGGGCCTCACCGATGTGGCCGTCGGTGACAGTGGCCAGTCTTGCCACTTCTGAATGTAGTCGTACCGTATCATTCAGGCCCTCTTATACAACTTGGTGTACTAACTGGATGTGAGCGACATCCGACGAGCCGATTTGTAGGCCGACCAGAGGAGGTAAAACTGCAGGCTCGGAGGGTGATAACCCGTTGTGCACATCTCCCTGTCGCCATGAGTCGTCAACCCACCCGCACCGGTACGAACGGTCTGCGAGCGTGACCAACCCGCCACTCCCAAACAATCTTCACCCGCTTTATATAAAACAAGCACATAAGTGTCGTGGCAATTCTACTCGACCGGTCGCACAACCTCTGCCCGGGAGGATTAGCGGTATGAGGGCTCCTTGCTTGGGGCTAACTTGGGAGGAGGGACTCAACTCCGGGTTTTCCCCAACTAAGGCCTCGCAGAAGGGAGGATAAGCACCGCATGGTTGCCATGACAGCTCTGCATTAGCAAACAAATTAGGCCGAAAGCAGGGGCCATAATACTAAGCAGAAATGTAGGCTGAAAGCAGAGGCCATAATAATAAGCTGAAAAGTAGGCCGAAAGCAGAGGCCATGGTAATAAATAGAAAAGTAGGCCGAAAGCAGAGGTCATAGTAATAAACAGAAAAGTAGGCCGAAAGCAGAGGCCATGGTAAAAAGTAGGCCGAAAGCAGAGGCCATGGTAATAAACAGAAAAGTAGGACGAAAGCAGAGGCCATGGTAATAAACAGAAAAGTAGGCCGAAAGCAGAGGCCATGGTAATAAACAGAAAAGTTGGCCGAAAGCAGAGGCCATGGTAATAAACAGAAAAGTAGGCCGAAAGCAGAGGCCATGGTAATAAACAGAAAAGTAGGCCGAAAGCAGAGGCCATAATGACAGGACCAGTGCAAGACTGGATTTAAATGAAAGTACCGAAAGTAAATGCGGGGGACCAGTGCGAGACTGGATTTAAAGGGAAGTACAGAAAACAGTAGCAGCATAAGGAAAGGCTTAGTAGTCCAATCGCTCCTTTATTATTATCGCGGCGGGGGTTAAATTTCGGCGCCGCGCCGCGCTTTCGTTCTGATTCTCGCGTCGATATTTCGAGCTTAGTCGATTCCTTGGATAGGTACGCACAATTTTTAATAGGCATTTAGAAATACGCGTCGAGGGGGCACCGATTTATTTCGATGAATTTCGCTCTTTTTCGGGCATTTACTTCGCTTGTAAAATACTTTTGGAGGACCAAAATAAGAAACCACACCTCCCAATTTTTATAGTAGTTGTAAAACACCTTTAGATAGAGCCCCTAATTTTTGGTGATTTTTGCGAACTTGTTCGGACGTTTATTTTCTCAAAATAAACTCTATAAAGAGTTTTAAAAATAGTAAAATTCCTCCTAAAAATCCCAAAAAAATACAGTAGGTGCCCCTTAAGGTGGGGCACATTTTCTATTTAGAAAACTTTTTCTAAAACTACCCCATTTTTTCCTCAAAAAATTGGGGAAGGGGAAAGGGGAATTAAAGTGCGGTTAGGAAAAGGAAGGGGGCGGGCTGGGGTGCGATTAGAGAAAGGGAGGGGGCGCAGGGGTCTTGCACCCTGCGCCTTCCCGCGGCCCCCGCAGCGGATCTGCGACGGATCCGCTGTGGGGGGCACGAATGCTGAGGCGGAAGGCGGGAGTTAAGAAAACGGGGGTCGCTTGATCTCCTGGGGGAGATCGTGCGGCCCCCGATTGATCTCGGGTGGCTGCCGCAGCCGCCGCCGGGCAGCGGCCGGCTGGGGCCGGCACCGCCTCCGGACGATACGCCGGGGGTCGGCGACCATTCCGGGGGTGGTCCGTCGGCCTGGCGCCGCCGGCCACCGCCGGAATTAGAGCGAAAGAAGGGGGGCGGGAGGCGGAGGCCTGCATGCCGCCGCGCCGCCGCCCCCGAGGGGAGAGGGGCTGGTGCCGCCCCCGGACGGTGCGCCGGGGGCCGGCGACCACTCCGGTGGTGGTCCGGCTGTAAGACCCTCTTTTTTTTTTTGAAACCGGGTCTTACCGCCTAGAACCACCGTCTTGTGGCGAGACCATTACACCCAATGGTCGCCGCCACAATACGCCGATCCTACCGGCTAATCAACATCATCCAGGCCAACCGCAATTCACAGTAATAGAAGCAATAGAAGAACAACCAGTCCACAAATCACATAAAGTATATAAATTACATGATTACAAAGTCCACGATGAGAGTTAAAGTAAAAGAGATCTAAACGAAAAGGGCTTATGCCCAGTACATGTTTAAGTATAGTGCTACAACACTCTCTCTCCACATCTATGCGGAAGCCATCAATTCTGCCTTCAAACATTTGTAGCTGCTGCTGCGACGACGTGTAGGGGTTGACGTGCTCCATCCCATCTCCTTATCCTGTCTCCTAAACGGGGTCCTGCTGCTCCGGTACATCATCCCTAAAATGATAAGGTCCACTGACCGTCAGTCTATAAGACTCAGCATATTCCTCACCGCCTCCACCCGCGACTCCTAGGCACCGTGCGGGAGGAGGAAGCGGAGGTCATCAAGGGGTAAATCAAGAAGCAGGTGACAAGTGGTAAAACTATCAATGTATATAATTACAGAACATTAAATGGTAACGATTCTACGCTGGCAGAGTAAAGTATGACAACAATATGTACAAGACGGTGCACTATAAGAAGCAAGTATAATAGACAAGAGTAGCTACAAAAGTAACCTTAACTTATATGCACACACAGAGGCACATAAGCTAAGGGATCTGGCAAGCAATAAGCTCATCGTATAAAAGAGCCCACACTGATTTATACGATGAGGTCTCTGTTTATGCAATGTATAAAAGGCAATGTAATATAAGAAGCAAATAAATACGAGCATTTACGAAAGTAACCTTAACTTATATGCACACACGAGGGCACATAAGCTAAGGGATCTGGAAAGTATAAACTCATCGTATAAAAGAGCCCACACTGATTTATACGATGAGGTCTCTGTTTATGCAGAAATGTCATGCTATGATATGCAATGCAATGATGCAATGTTTGTATTATTATTTCATACATATGCAACTCACTCACACGACTCTGTACGTACAGACCTTTAGTTCCCACTTTTCGGAGGTAGCTAACCTCTCGGGCACCTCCCGTCGTGGTCAAACGGTGGCAGAGGAGCGGGCGTCTCCTCACCTAGGTGGGTAAGTCACACCACCAGACCTAGGCCCAAACGTACGCTGTGATACCGGTACCCGGTACTCACTAGCTCCTGCGTACTAAACTGAATTGGCCAGACATGGTTTAGGGGATTCGTCCCGTCAGACGCGCAGTAAAACAACCTGGCCCCAATAAAAACCACTAGCACTGCCGAGTCAAAGAACTGCTGTCGGTGTGACGACTAAAACAGAACCGAAGACCCACCACAACTTACACACAAGTAACATGTATTAGTTATTTACTACTGAGCCTCCAGCTCACATATTTGCATCAACATTTAAAAGGTAGAGCCTACCGCTCGCCAGGCTATACCAGCCTTAGGTTTAAACTACGAGCATACCGCTCACTAGACCATACTGGTCTTATGTTTATACTACGAGCCTACCGCTCGCTAGACTACACTAGTCTTATAAGTAAAATATGAGCTTACCGCTCACTAGACTATACAATTCTTATATGTAAACTACGAGCTTACCGCTCGCCGGACTATCCCAGTCCATCCTTATAACCCGAGCCTACCGCTCGTCGGACTATCCCAGTCCATCCTTATAACCCGAGCCTACCGCTCGCCGGACTATCCCAGTTCATCCTTATAACCCGAGCCTACCGCTCGCCGGACTATCCCAGTCCATCCTTATAACCCGAGCCTACCGCTCGCCGGACTATCCCAGTCCATCCTTATAACCCGAGCCTGCCGGTTCGGGATAGAAGTTAACTTGTCGAGTTATCCTACTTAACTAGTCTTGTCTATAATTTAATTGATCTTAGAAGCTTTAGGGTTTGCCTTGGATCTCCGGAGGGTTA
This sequence comes from Dactylorhiza incarnata, assembly GCA_033032865.1. Classification (NCBI taxonomy): domain Eukaryota; kingdom Viridiplantae; phylum Streptophyta; class Magnoliopsida; order Asparagales; family Orchidaceae; genus Dactylorhiza; species Dactylorhiza incarnata. The sequence continues at coordinate 586,022 of JAWHQI010000219.1, forward strand.
CCCGGTGAGGGGCTCGCAGCGGTATTAGGAAGTGTGACGGGCTGACACCCCGAACTTCCTCCTACCAAGGCACTTAATCTTGTTGGTACCTACTCCTTTCTACGTGATCCCCATCTTCCTCTCCAATTACATTAAATCCCTAAGATGAGTTAAGCTTGGCACCTAGGATTGCGGGAGTTCACTTGAACTCCGACACCACCCACTGTGACCGGGTGCTGACTCTCCCTTCGTCACATTCTAAGCTCGTGTTCCCTTCTTCACCTAGGAACTCGCACACATACACATAGGATTCTCAACCTTACTTGGACCCACACTCCTATACTTCGTCATTCTTATTCCCGGGTTTGCCTTTGATACTTCCCGACTACGCCCCAGAGTATTTACCTTAAGGCGGCTCACCCGACTAAGGGCAGTTCTGCTCTCTCTTAATCACTTAGTACTGTTGAGTTGTGTGTGGGGCCCTTGACAAGGTCTAACTTCCTTTTCTTATCATTGTAAATGCCTACACTTATAGCTTGCTAAACGCACCCCACTCCTTACTTCCCAAGTTGGCCTTAGAGATGCTTTCCCTAATAATCTGAGTCTTTATTCAAGGAGTTAATAACTCTATGTGTGAAGGTCAGTGGTGGTCTAAATTATATAAATCAGCTTTACTATTCGCAGTCCAAAATGATAGGAGACGAGCCGGAATCGATTTGTACAACGACTGTCAACTAATGATCTTATAAATTCTGATAAATTCACCGCGTCATAATATTGATCTAAATACACCAGATCCTAAGTCTCATATTATTCCAAGAAGTATTTACCCTTAATTATCATTTATTACATTTGGGGTGCGTATAAGGGTTTACGCTACGAGTGCTATGTAAAGACTTCAATAAATTCTGGGAAAATTACCATAGGCTTATATTAGCATTATGACCTAATGTGATTTATCTCAAATTTATCAGACATATAAAAACTCAATATTTGCACAAAATTCATAAAAGGTATATTTGTAAATTCATCTATTTGTATCATGAAATATTTCCCAAAAATTCTCAGAAAACTCCTGCTGCCAAAATAATGAGATCAAAGACTAAATACTAAGTTTCACATCATCCCAAGTTCAGATGACCCCTTTTTCATTATATAACCTAAATTAGGGGTAATTTAGTAAATTCCACATCTTGGGATTTTTGTACCCAAAAATCTCCAAATAACTTTTGGGAAGGCATATTGCTGCCAAGGACCCATGTCCAACATTTCAAGCCATTGGGTTAACCCCCAAGGCTTGGGGCTCACTCCACCCAAAAATTGCTAAGGGCACACATTTAAGGTCCTTAGCCTAGCACTTGCATGGCTCATAACTCCACATGCACAAGGGCAAATGGTCTCAAATTTTTACCAGTGATATAGATATATATAAAGAACTTACCACCCAAATTTGGGGGTGTTTGGAGTTATACAACTCCATAAATACCAAATATTTACTTTTCCTAATAAATGGAATACCTCAATGGATATACATCCAAAAATTCTCAAACTAAAACCCTAGATGTGTCTTCATACCCTGCATGCATGGTAGAAAAATCTAGGGATTTGGTTAAGCCAATTGAAAGATATAGCCTTTTTAATTTCTGCCCTACACAAGAAGCAGTCCTAGGAAAGAGGGTGCCCTGATGTCCACAGTGCACCAAATCAGATTATTAAGGTGGCAAATGAAAGTAGACCTATAGGGCTACAAATGTTGTCTCTGCCCCTTTTTGCAAATATGGCCTCTAAGGCCTTCAAAAATTGCTTGCAAACTACTTAAAAAAATCCTAGGCAGAATTATTGTTGTTTGCTAATAGGCATAAAGAGCAGTCCTAGAAAAATGGCTCTACAAGGATCTTTAGTGCTCCAAATCACTTGATCTCAAATCCTACAGAAAGTAGACATCAAGAGCTACAAAAGTTGTCTCAGCCAACTTTTCATGATATGGCCTCTAAGGCCTTCAAAAATTGCATGCAAACTACTTAAAAATCCTAGACAGAATTATTGTGGGTTGCTAATAGACATAAAGAGCAGTCCTAGAAAAATGGCTCTACAAGGAGCTGTAATGCTCCAAATCACTTGATCGCAAATCCTACAGAAAGTAGATATCAAGAGCTACAAAAGTTGTCTCAGCCAACTTTTCATGATATGGCCTCTAAGGCCTTCAAAATTGGCTTACAAGATCTGGTCAATAAGTGTGACAGATTTCATATATATATATATATTTATTAAATAAAACCTGGTCTGCGATTAACCTAAGCCCAGATCGGACGGCTGGGAGTTATCTTCCCCGATGAGCCAACAGTCGGAATTGACTGTGCCTGGAGCATTTTGCGCGCCGGATTCCGGCGAGCTCCGGGCATCTCCGGCGAATCGGCCAAGCCACCGCCACCACGCGACCTAGGGCTATCCTACGGCGGTGAGCACGCGGCCGGAGGTGGCCGGAGATGGCCTGCGGCATGTTGCGATTTCCGGCCAAGAACAATGAAAAATAGGAACGGTGGATCACCATTCCCTCAACGATTTTGAAAGCGGAGAGATTAGAGGACTAGCACAGGAGGAGGGGGAAAGGAACTTGCCTGATTTGAGCTGCTGGAGGGCTGTTTCTCTCGACTCCATGGCCTACCACCTCCATTAGAGGACCCTTGCTGATATCCCTATCCAGTACACGATTCCTTCAAGAAGGCTGGGGCTTCTTCTTCCCTCGGCTCCGTGAAGGTGTTCCGAGTCTCTAATGGGGCTGAGGTGGTGTGTAAGTGAAGTAGCCATTAATGGCGATCTCAACAAGACATGGTTCGGCCATGCTCCACCTCTTTCCCAGCCAATGGCAGGTCACTAATCAAGCTGTATAACTGCTGGGAATTAATCCTCCTGCTGAGAGAAGAGCTTGGGGAATGAAAATGGGGTGCCATTTGGCACCCATTCCCCAATTCCCTCCTCCATGCTTTCTTTGTCTTTTTCCCCCATTTCAAACCCAAATTCCTTGCAATCAATCTCTCCATTTCGAATTTCCAGAGGTCTTTGGGTTCAGTTATCATGAGGGCTGGTTATTGGGAGTCATGGGGTTGGTTAAGCCCACTTGATTTGAGCTTTGGGCTCACTTGACCCAAATAGGCCAATTTGGGAGTTTTGGGTTTGGGGCTTGATTTAATCTCACACCACCAAATGTGACTGACCCACATTACTCCCTAAGGCCCTATGGACCTACTCCAAAGGAATTGAGTCAACGTGGGGTCAATTGGGGCTTGATTGCACTTGTTTGCCTCTAGGGGCAATTTGGGTAATTTGTGGATTTTGCCCTAATTTTCCAAAATTGACTGGGCACCTTGGTTCATTTGAGTCTCTTTCACTCCCCTTAGTGTTTATGGGTGATAAATTTGATCACACTAGGTCAATTGGAGATTAATTTGGGTTTTTAGCACATTTAGGTCAATTTGGGGCTTTTTAGAAATTGGCCTAATTTCCCCAAATTGATGGCCCTATGATGGGGCTTTTGGGTCCATTAGGTCCCCTAGGGAGGTTGCCATATGAGGGTGGGTCCAATTTGATCATTTGGAGTTCAATTGCCCTTATTCATGGGGGTTTGACCTGGGATAGCTCAAGGTTGACTTTTGGTCAATTTGACCAATTTGGTTGGCCCCAAGGGTCCCTATGAGGTCTACCCACCTTCTTAGATGTCTTAGGGGTCATGATGAGGTTATGTTGACTCATTGGAGTCTTTTGGTCACCTCTGGTCTAGGGTGTCAGCCTTTGCTAAATGCACACCAATGTGTATTCCTCCTTAACTTATGAAATTCATGGGGTCTCCTTGACTCATTTTGGTCTCTTAGAGCAATGTCATGACCTTGTCATGACAAAATGCATCTTAGGGGTCTAGTTGTTTTGGGGATGTTACACCGGCGGCTTGGCGCCGCCGGACCCCACCGGAAATTAGGGCAGGAGGCGGCGGGAAGGCGCGGCACAGCTTGCATGGGCCATGCAAGCTGGCCGCGCCGCCGCCTCCTCGGGGAGGGCACTCCCTGCCACCCCAGGTCGGGGCGCCGGGGAGGGGGCAGACTTCCGGCGGGGGTCCGGCGGCCTAGCGCCGCCGGCCGCCGGCCGCCGTCGGGGTTGGCGTGGTTTCCCCTACAGGAAAAGAGTAGGGGGGAGGAGGACTCGGGCGCCGCCGGGGCTGCGTCCTCCGGCGGCCCAGCCGCCTCCCCTTCGTCGGCGCCAAGATCCCCGAGTGGGGACCTGCTCCCCCAGTGCCACCACCGGCGCTGGGGGGGGGGGGGGGGTTGGTTTCCACGGCCAGCGCCGCCACCCGAGCAAGTTCGGGGTGGCGCTGGTGGCGCTCCGGCGACGGGGAGGGGGCGGCTTGGCTCCAGGAGGTAAGAAGGAGGAGGGGGGGGGGGCGATTCTACCTGGAGGTGAGGTGGGGCTCGAGAGGTGGAGGGGCGGTGGCCGGCCATGAGGAAGGAGGAGGAGGTGGCGTCTTGGGGTTGGCTTGCTCCGGCAAGGTGGAGGAGGAGGAGGGCTGGGCTGCCGGCAGGGAGAGGCTGAGAGGGAGAGAGTGGGGTGGGGGTTTGAGAGGGGCTGACCCTCCTTTTATAGGAAAGGGGGGGAGCTCTCCCCCCCCCCCCCCCCCCCCCTCCTTTTCCTCCACGTGGGGATAAGGGAGGGGGAGATATTTCTCCCCCTCCCCTCCCTCCTCTCTCTCCTGCCCCCTTTGCCCAAATAGGGGGGGCTGCCCATTTATGGGCAGCCCCTCCTTTTGGGGGAGGGGCTTCTCTCTCTCCCCCCCCCCCCTTTCTTTTCGTCTTTCTTCCAACTAATTTCAGACAGGGGGGGGGGGGGGGGGGGGGGGGGGGGGGGGGGTGTTTGACCAAATCAACTTAGGGCGGGGTCCTCCTTGTCCCCCGGGGTCCAACAAGAGTTGCCGGGGCCGATGCCGGGTTCGTATGCCTTATATCTCGTGCGTTGCACTGAGGCGATCTGCATAGTCGTAAAATGGCATACTCTCCATACGACCTTGAATCGAGGCCCAACTAATTCCGTTGCGCTCGTATTGTTCGTACGAGTTTTCCAGAACTGACAGAAGTTAATTCGGGGCTCGCACGGTCACTATTCATAATAATGAGGTAGTGGCGCGCTACGACACCCGAAATGGTCGTTTTCTCCAAACGTCCTCGGATCGAAGTGCAACGAATTCCGTTGCGCTTGTATTGTCCATACGAGTCTAACGGAACTGACGGAAGTCCAATCGGGGTTTGTTTGGTCACTGTACCCCAATGATTTAGTTGCGGCACGCAACGTTACTTAAGATGGTAGTTTTCTACTGCTCGGGCCTACTTTTATTGGGCTCACTAGGGTCTAGTGGCCCAATAAAAGTTGGGATGTTACAATCCAATAAATAAAGAGATTTTCGTCCCTGAAAATTGGCTAAAGTAGGGGTTTAAAGGATATACCTGGGGGAAAGAGTGCCGGGTATTTTTCTCGAACGAGCGTCTCTGGTTCCCAAGTAAACTCTTCGCGTCCACAGTTTGACCACAAGATCTTGACCATCGTGATGGTTTTGTTCCGCAGTTCTTTGATCTTGGAGTCCACTATCTTCACTGGTTCGAGTTGGACGGATCGGTCGGATTGTACTGATGTCGGTGACACGGGGAGATGTTGCTCGGGTTGGCGGAGTACGCGTCTCAGCGAGGAGCCGTGAAACACGTCGTGGAGGTTTCCCAGCTCGGCTGGCAAAGCTAACCTATAAGCCACCGGGCCAACTCTTTCGATGACTTGATATGGGCCTAAGTAGCGGGGGTCTAACTTTTTCTGCTTCTTTATTCGGGATATGCCGTGCATTGGCTTAATTTTCAAGAAAACCATATCTCCCACGTTGAATTCCACCATCCGATGACGCGCATCATAATATTTGGCTTGCCGGCTCTGCGCTTCTAGCATACGTTCCCGGATTAACCTTATTGCGGCAGTGGTATCGTCTATGTAGGTGACCCCTAAGGCTTCGGGGTCCTCATCCTGTGCCCAAGATAACAGGGTCCGACAGCGTCTTCCGTAGAGGGCTTCGTAAGGTGCCATCTTGATGCTTGCCTGGAAGCTGTTGTTATATGAAAATTCCACCAGAGGTAGTAACTGCTCCCATGGCTCGTTGTGTTCTACTATGCATAATCGGAGAAGATCTTCCATCGTCCGGTTTGTTCTTTCCGTCTGCCCATCGGTCTGGGGGTGGAAGGCGGTGCTAAATGCCAATCTGGTTCCTAGATAAGCTTGCACTCTTCTCCATTCCTTCGATGTGAAGCGCCCGTCGCGGTCCGAGATGATTGATTTGGGTATTCCATGAAATCAGACTACCTGCTCAATAAATAGTCGGGCTAAAATGTCGACACCGTCGCCTTGCCGGTTCGGGATGAATCGGGCTACCTTGGTAAGGCGGTTTACTACGACCCATATGGAGTCGTTACCTGCACGAGATCGGGGTAATCCATGGACAAAGTCCATGGAAATATCTTCGAACTTCCATTCTGGTATGGGCAGGGGTTGTAGTAGGCCCCCTGGGCTTCGACACTCTGCCTTGACTAGTTGACAGGTCTGGCAATGCGCAATATAGTTGGTGACGTCCCTCTTCATTCCTGGCCAGTATAAAGTCCTTCGTAGGTCTGTATACATCTTCACTACCCCTGGGTGTATTGAATACCTTGTTTGATGTGCTTCACGGAGTATCTCCTCCCGGATCCCCTCTGCCGCGGGAATGAATATGCGGTGTCTGTATTGCAGGATGTCATCGTACAAGTTGTAGTCTTCTTGTGCACCGTGTTGCAAGGCCTGAATGATCGGTGCTGCTTCAACGTCGGTCTTCTGGGCTTCTCGTATTCTATCCCTGATGTCACACTGTATCTCCATCCAATAGAGGTGGGCCTGATACTCCATCGGGTTCCTGCGGGTAACGAGGATGACATCCAGTCTCGCTAAAGATTCGACTAATTCCTCCGGTACCATTTCTAACCAACTCCCGGTCCTCGGAGGCTGCCGACTCAGGGCATCTGCAACCTTATTAGCCTTGTCGGGGTGGTACTGAAGGGCGAAGTCGTAATCGCAGAGAAATTCCAACCACCGGCGTTGTCGGAGGTTCAGCTCCTTCTGGGTGAAGACATACTTGAGACTCTTATGATCGGAGAAAATCTCGCATCGTACCCCGTAAAGGTAGTGTCTCCAAACCTTTAATGCGAAAACTACCGCCCCCAGTTCTAGATCGTGGGTGGCGTAGTTTAGTTCGTGCGGCTTGAGTTGACGTGAGGCGTAGGCAACTACCTTGCCATGTTGCATAAGCACGGCTCCCAATCCTTTCAGAGAGGCATCAGCATAGATCTGGAAGCCCTCAGTTCCTGAGGGAAGAGTCAGGATCGGGGCCGATATCAGCCGGTTCTTCAGTTCGATGAACGCTGCTTCGCACTCGGGAGACCAATGGAATGTCACATCCTTTTTGGTGAGGGAGGTAAGCGGTAACGCAATCTTGGAGAATCCTTCGACGAACTTACGGTAGTAGCCGGCGAGGCCAAGGAAACTTCGGATGTCTGCCGCTATCTTAAGTGGCGGCCAATCTCGTACCGCTTGTACTTTGGCTTGATCCACTGCTACCCCGTTCTTATTAACTGTGTGTCCCAGAAAACCGACTTCTTCCATCCAGAACTCGCATTTGCTAAACTTGGCGAACAACGAGTGCTCTCTTAGCTTAAGCAGAACCATTTGGAGGTGCCTGGAGTGATCGGTTTTGTTCCTCGAGTAGATGAGGATATCATCTATGAAGACTATTACGAAAAGATCCAGGAAGGGTTTAAATACGGTATTCATTAAAGCCATGAAGGCGGATGGGGCATTGGTTAACCCAAATGGCATTACCATGAACTCGTACAGTCCGTAGCGGGAGCTGAAGGCGGTCTTGGGAATGTCCTCTTCTCGCACTCTGAGTTGATAGTAGCCGGATCTTAAATCCATCTTGGAAAAGACGGACGCGCCTTGCAGCTGATCGAACAATTCATCTATCCGGGGTAGGGGATAGGTATTCCGGACAGTGAGTTTATTCAATTCTCTGTAGTCAATGCAGAGACGCAGAGATCCATCCTTCTTCTTAACAAACAGTACTGGGGCTCCCCAGGGCGAAGTACTAGGACGTACGAATCCTGCGTCGACTAACTCTTGTAGTTGAATCTTGAGCTCGGCCAGTTCCCTCGGGGCCATCCGGTACGGTGCTCGGGATACTGGTCGGGCTCCTTGAGTAAGTTCGATTCGGAAGTCCACTTCCCGTTGCGGGGGCAACCCGGGAAGGGACTCTGGGAAGATATCTGGGAAGTCCCTGATTACAGGCACTTTAGTGAGTACTTGTGTCGTGTCTTCCATCTCAAAGTAGATTAGGTACACCTCGTCCTTCCGTCGAACTGCCTTGACGATTTGTGCAGATGTTAAGATAATGCGGGTGACAGAGGGTATACCTGCTAGCGTGATAAATTGCCCATTCGGATTTTGGAGGCGGATTTCTCGAGTTGAACAATTGATTTGGGCGCTGTGCTCGGCCAACCAATCCATCCCCAGAATGATGTCGAATCCGGTTATTGCCAAAACGGTTGCGTTGACTTCGAATTCTATGCCTCCTAGCATGGCCTGGAAGGAACACTTTTCGGTGGAAGTCATATCTGATCCATCCGGGAGTCGTATTCGGATTGACATCCCGGATGATCGCACCGTGTTCTCCTTGTCAGCGATGAAGTTTTGTGCAACGAAAGAATGTGTGGCGCCGGTATCGAACAGTGTTTTAGCGGGATGACCTTCTACCAAAAGTAAACCTGATAACATATATATATATCATGATCATAAGCTTTTCACAGATATACAGGAGTAGGGATGACATATACAAAAGTCCCAATATATAAAGCTATAACATCTCCTAGGATATCGTACTATCGGAAGTAGATACCTATCACTACATCAGGAGCAGGACCGTGCTGGAGGTCCAAGGCGTATGCCTCGAGTGGTGTTGCTCTGCTCTGCCTGGCCTGGCCTCTCCTGCCTGTTGGATGTCCTCTGCGCCCACCTCGTCCTCTCTCTGCGGCTCCTTGTACTGCTCCTAGGCCGGACCTACCTACCGCCTGTGGGCAAAAGGCTCGTATGTGCCCGGGCTGCTGGCACAGGTAGCAGTTCCCTGCGAAGGGAACATCTCGTCGTGCGGCTGGGACGACCTGAGGTGCTGGGGCTGGGGGTGCTGGTCGGGGCTGGGGTGCCTGCCTATATGGCTGGTGACGCTGACGCTGTCTCCCGTCTCGGCCCTGCCTGCGAGGACCTACTCCTCTCTCTCGGCCCTGAGTCCAGGGAACACCTACGTGTCCCCTCCGCTGCTGGGCTACCATCCGCTGATCCATCTCTAGAGCGGTGGCATGTGAGGCGATCGTGTGGAAGGATGCCTGGGAAATCATGATCAGGGCTTGACGGAGGTCGTCTCATAATCCCCGGAAAAATCTGGCCGCCCTGTCCTTATCCGTACCTGCTAAGGTCCCGGCGAAGCGGGCCAGGTGGATAAACTCTCTCTGGTAGTCTGGAACCGTCCTATCTCCCTGCCTGATCTGCAGGAACCACTCCTGGAGTGCCATCCGGTCTGCATCCGAAATGAAATGCTCTAAGAAGGCCTCTGAGAACTCCCCCCAGAGGATCGTGCTGAGTGGTCGTCCTCTGAAGGTAGAGCGGCTGGCGGCCCTCCACCAGTCCCGGGCATAGCCCTCCAGCATGGTCACCACCAGGGACACTACGGCTACTGCGGGGCACATCATCCCTACTAGAAGCTCCTCTACCCTCTCCACCCATTCCTCAGCCTGGATGGCTGACTCGGTACCTCGGAAGGTGGGGGGCCTTAGTCCCCGGAATGTTGTCAGCAGATCGGTGGGTGCGGTGGCCTGCTGGGGTGGCCGTAAGGTGGCTGTCTGGAAGGCTGCTAACATGGCTACCAGGGTCTGTCCGAGCTCTGTCTTTCCGAACGGAACTGTGGCTGGAGCGGCCGGGGCTGGTGGTGGAGTGGTAGGGTGGTACTGGTCCCGAGAGGAAGACCTCCCGTTACTCGACTCGGGTATCTGGAGAAGTAACAAAACGAGCATCAGTACTTGCAAAAATAAGGGAATTTTGCAGGACTGAAAGAAAAGAAGCGGAAAGCGTGTGGGTGTACTACCGTGTAGTCTCGAATCCTTAACCTTAAACCTAAAGGGTCCACCAGGCTTCTGCTGCGTGGTTCGTCCCGAACCAAGAAACGGAACCGGGGGAAGGGAGGATCGAAAGACTGCCCCATGTGGTCGGATCGTGGTGGCTCTGATCCATTTGTAAGACCCCCCCTCCCCAGACTGAACCTGGTTCAGGGAGGGGGGATCTTACTGCCCAAAGAGGACTACCCAGCGCTTTTCGGGTGGCGACGTCCCATCCTCTTAAGTGCTGAGCGGTCTCTTTGTCAGGCACAAGAATCATTACAACACATCAGAACGCACAGCGGAAGCAATCGAAATAAGAGAAGCTAAGCATGCTGATTATATTACATATTTAAATATGGCCGGGGCCTATCGTTTTACAAAATACTGCCTCGAAGGCTACATAGTCTAAAACAAAAGGGAGCCCTAGGCTAGTCCTTATACTCTCGAACTCATGTCTCTGAAGATAGGGGGCGAGGCTGGGGTAATCGAACGGGCCATCTCCAAGGCTCGTAACTCATCCTGCGGTGCGGGGGCTCCTTGCCGTCCCATCTCCTGTGATTGGTTATAAGAAATAACCGTTAGTCACAGAGCTAAGTAGAAAATACATCCCCTCCCCGGATCCATATCCAGGGGGCGGTTAAAGAACATAAATGAAATAGCCGAAGCAAGGTAGAGGGTTAACAGCAGGTAAACATATATATATATATATATAGGGCTTCCCTCCCTAAAGCTCGTAACCGCGCCGTATAGTAAGTACACAACACTATAACACGCAGACACGCACACCCAGGTATTCAAACCTGTACGCATACAAAAGACCCTGTGTCGACACAGTTTAGACCGCTTTATTTCAAGCAGGGGAGCTAACCCCGCGGGCCTCACCGATGTGGCCGTCGGTGACAGTGGCCAGTCTTGCCACTTCTGAATGTAGTCGTACCGTATCATTCAGGCCCTCCTGTACAACTTGGTGTACTAACTGGATGTGAGCGACATTCGACGAGCCGATTTGTAGGCCGACCAGAGGAGGTAAAACTGCAGGCTCGGAGGGTGATAACCCGTTGTGCACATCTCCCTGTCGCCATGAGTCGTCAACCCACCCGCACCGGTACGAACGGTCTGCGAGCGTGACCAACCCGCCACTCCCAAACAATCTTCACCCGCTTTATATAAAAAAAGCACATAAGTGTCGTGGCAATTCTACTCGACCGGTCGCACAACCTCTGCCCGGGAGGATTAGCGGTATGAGGGCTCCTTGCTTGGGGCTAACTTGGGAGGAGGGACTCAACACTGTGTTTTCCCCAACTAAGGCCTCGCAGAAGGGAGGATAAGCACTGCATGGTTGCCATGACAGCTCTGCATTAGCAAACAAATTAGGCCGAAAGCAGGGGCCATAATACTAAGCAGAAATGTAGGCCGAAAGCAGAGGCCATAATAATAAGCTGAAAAGTAAGCCGAAAGCAGAGGCCATGGTAATAAACAGAAAAGTAGGCCGAAAGCAGAGGCCATGGTAAAAAGTAGGCCGAAAGCAGAGGCCATGGTAAAAAGTAGGCCGAAAGCAGAGGCCATGGTAATAAACAGAAAAGTAGGCCGAAAGCAGAGGCCATGGTAATAAACAGAAAAATAGGCCGAAAGCAGAGACCATGGTAATAAACAGAAAAGTAGGCCGAAAGCAGAGGCCATGGTAATAAACAGAAAAGTAGGCCGAAAGCAGATGCCATAATGACAGGACCAGTGCGAGACTGGATTTAAATGAAAGTACCGAAAGTAAATGCGTGGGACCAGTGCGAGACTGGATTTAAAGGGAAGTACAGAAAACAGTAGCAGCATAAGGAAAGGGTTAGTAGTCCAATCGCTCCTTTATTATTGTCGCTGCGGGGGTTAAATTTCGGCGCCGCGCCGCACTTTCGTTCTGATTCTCGCGTCGATATTTCGAGCTTAGTCGATTCCTTGGATAGGTACGCACAATTTTTAATAGACATTTAGAAATACGCGTCGAGGGGGCGCCGATTTATTTCGATGAATTTCGCTCTTTTTCGGGCGTTTATTTCGCTTGTAAAATACTTTTGGAGGACCAAAATAAGAAACCACACCTCCCAATTTTTATAGTAGTTGTAAAACACCTTTAGATAAAGCCCCTAATTTTTGGTGATTTTTGCGAACTTGTTCGGACGTTTATTTTCTCAAAATAAACTCTATAAAGAGTTTTAAAAATAGTAAAATTCCTCCTAAAAATCCAAAAAAAAAATACAGTAGGTGCCCCTTAGGGTGGGGCACATTTTCTATTTAGAAAACTTTTTCTGAAACTACCCCATTTTTTCCTCAAAAAATTGGGGAAGGGGAAAGGGGAATTGGGGTGCGGTTAGGAAAAGGAAGGGGGCGGGCTGGGGTGCGATTAGAGAAAGGGAGGGGGCGCAGGGGTCTTGCACCCTGCGCCTTCCCGCGGCCCCCGCAGCGGATCTGCGACGGATCCGCTGTGGGGGGCACGAATGCTGAGGCGGAAGGCGGGAGTTAAGAAAATGGGGGCCGCTTGATCTCCTGGGGGAGATCGTGCGGCCCCCGATTGATCTCGGGTGGCTGCCGCAGCCGCCGCCGGGCAGCGGCCGGCTGGGGCCGGCACCGCCTCCGGACGATACGCCGGGGGTCGGCGACCATTCCGGGGGTGGTCCGGCGGCCTGGCGTCGCCGGCCACCGCCGAAATTAGAGCGAAAGAAGGGGGGCGGGAGGCGGAGGCCTGCATGCACCATGCATGCCGCCGCGCCGCCGCCCCCGAGGGGAGAGGGGCTGGTGCCGCCCCCGGACGGTGCGTCGGGGGCCGGCGACCACTCCGGTGGTGGTCCGGCGGCTTGGCGCCGCCGGACCCCACCGAAAATTAGGGCAAGAGGCGGCGGGAAGGCGCGGCACAGCTTGCATGGGACATGCAAGCTGGCCGCGCCGCCGCCTCCTTGGGGAGGGCCCTCCCTGCCACCCCAGGTCGGGGCGCCGGAGAGGGGGCAGACTTCCGGCGGGGGTCCGGCGGCCTGGCGCCGCCGGCCGCCGCCGGGGTTGGCGTGGTTTCCCCTACAGGAAAAGAGTAGGGGGGAGGAGGACTCGGGCGCCGCCGGGGCTGCGTCCTCCGGCGGCCCAGCCGCCTCCCCTTCGTCGGCGCCGAGGTCCCCGAGTGGGGACCTGCTCCCCCAGCGCCACCACCGGCGCTGGGGGGGGGGGGGGGGGGGGGTTGGTTTCCACGGCCAGCGCCGCCACCCGAGCAAGTTCGGGGTGGCGCTGGTGGCGCTCCGGCGACGGGGAGGGGGCGGCTTGGCTCCAGGAGGTAAGAAGGAGGAGGGGGGGCGATTCTACCTGGAGGTGAGGTGGGGCTCGAGAGGTGGAGGGGCGGTGGCCGGCCATGAGGAAGGAGGAGGAGGTGGCGGCTTGGGGTTGGCTTGCCCCGGCAAGGTGGAGGAGGAGGAGGGCTGGGCTGCCGGCAGGGAGAGGCTGAGAGGGAGAGAGTGGGGTGGGGGTTTGAGAGGGGCTGCCCCTCCTTTTATAGGAAAGGGGGGGAGCTCTCCCCCCCCCCCCCCCCCCCCCCCCCCCCCCCTCCTTTTCCTCCACGTGGGGATAAGGGAGGGGGAGATATTTCTCCCCCTCCCCTCCCTCCTCTCTCTCCTGCCCCCTTTGCCCAAATAGGGGGGGCTGCCCATTCATGGGCAGCCCCTCCTTTTGGGGGAGGGGCTTCTCTCTCTCTCCCCCCCACTTTCTTTTCGTCTTTCTTCCAACTAATTTTAGACCGGGGGGAGGGGGGTTGACCAAGTCAACTTAGGGCGGGGTCCTCCTTGGCCCCCGGGGTCCAACAAGAGTTGTCGGGGCCGATGCCGGGTTCGTATGCCTTATATCTCGTGCGTTGCACTGAGGCGATCTGCATAGTCGTAAAATGGCATACTCTCCATACGACCTTGAATCGAGGCCCAACTAATTCCGTTGTGCTCGTATTGTTCGTACGAGTTTTCCAGAACTGACAGAAGTTAATTCGGGGCTCGCACGGTCACTATTCATTATAATGAGGTAGTGGCGCGCTACGACACCCGAAATGGTCGTTTTCTCTAAACGTCCTCGGATCGAAGTGCAACGAATTCCGTTGCGCTTGTATTGTCCATACGAGTCTAACGGAACTGACGGAAGTCCAATCGGGGTTTGTTTGGTCACTGTACCCCAATGATTTAGTTGTGGCACGCAACGTTACTTAAGATGGTAGTTTTCTACTGCTCGGGCCTACTTTTATTGGGCTCACTAGGGTCTAGTGGCCCAATAAAAGTTGGGATGTTACACCCCAGCCTCACCCCCTATCTTCCGCGACGTGAGTCCTAGATTATAGGACCAAGCTAGGATCTTTTGTTTCGTCGATGTAGCCCCCGAGGCAGTAGTTGTAAACATTAGGCTTCGGCCCTGTTCCAATATGTGAATATAAGCTGTGTGCTTGTTTTTCTATCTTTTGATTGCTTCCGCTATGCATTCTGATGTGATGTTATGATTCTTGTGCCTGACAAGGAGACCATTCAGTGCATAAAAAGGGTGGGACGTTGCCACCCGGAAAGCGCTAAGTGGTCATCCTTGGGCAGTAAGATCCCCCCTCCCTGAACCAGGTTCAGTTTGGGGAGGGGGGGTCTTACAGGACTGTCGTCATGTTGTGACACTGTTATGACCAGGGTACTGTCGCGGCCGCACATGAGGTTTCCCGTGTTTGTCACTCGTATGTGTTGAACCCGGAAACCACAGTTCAACGAGGAGTTCGGATCAAGGGTGTAGCCTGCACTTAATTTTCTTAAGATAGCTCACTAGGTCAGTCGTTGAGGACAATGTTCCTCACTCTTTAAGTTGGAAAACTAGAATAGACCACGAGTTGCAGCGAGGTGGTCCCGCCACACACACGGAAGATCTTAGAGAGCTTCTCCTCTCAAGCCAAATGCTGAGTCGGCACCTTGGAGAGAGCTAGAGAATTCCTGATCACCCACCCGGAAACCACGGTGAGCAGTAAGACAAAACTCTTTTGCTAACCAAAACAACCCAATGGAGAGAGAAACAAGTGAGAGGTCCTCTCCAAAGGTGCTATTGGGGGTCTATTTATAATTTTCTAAAGATGTCCTGCGGATAGCGAGATCCCGCTTTTTTGTCTTACTAAACGCGGCCCAAAGCGGTCTGCAAACAACGAACTCCCGTTGTTTGGAAAAGCTAATTGCAGGCTAGTGAGGTTGTCTTAGCTGAGCGAATCTGGATAAACGGTGAGTTCCTACCCTCATGGCGGCTCACCTCGCCGGGGTTGCTAGGCGAGTGCTGACAACATGGACCAGCCGCCAATCTCGCCAATCACTCTGCGCTTAGGGCGAGTGCTGGCCCGAGTGGCCTACTCGCCCAAGGCGTCTACTCGTCAGGTGCAGTCGATTCTGGTCTCGATTCTAGTCCTTCTTTGACCCTCCGGCCACTACAAATATGAGTTAGTACCGTATGTATTTATGGCAAATAGTTGAGCTCAATTATTAATAATTTTATTATTTTTCGAAATTTAAATTGCAAATCAATTATAAAATTCTGTTTTTTACTTTTTTTTTTCTTTCTTTACATGTATTTTAAAGGCGATACAGTCGTTGGGGTACTTATTCACTCATATCCGCTTACAACCACAGTCTGCCACGTAAACAACGATCAAGGCGTCCACCTGCGATACTTCTCCCTCACCACAACCGTCCGATCAAAATCAGCCGCCCGAATTTTAAAGCACCATAGTGATCGATTCTGTACCGTTTCTGAGAGCCTTCGCCGCGAAGGCTCTCCTCCTCCTCCCCCCTATATATTATTTCACGTAGAATCGTAGATGCAGAGCGAGAGACAGAGCGAGCGAGAGAGAGAGAGCGATGGGCGGAGGAGGAGATTGTTGCGAGATCCAGCGGCTGCCGGAGGAGTGCGTATGTCAGGCGATCGCGATGACGACTCCTCGAGATGCGTGTAGGTCCGAGGCGGTATCGGCGGCTTTCCGGTCGGCGGCGATGTCGGACGACGTGTGGAGGCGTTTCCTTCCGCCGGATTACGCCGAGATCCTAGCGGGAGCCGCCGATCGGGTGGAGTTTGACTCCATGAAGCAGCTGTACTTGAGTCTGTGCGATCCCATCCTCATCGATGGCGGAAAGATGGTTTGTCCCGTTCACTATCACTACTATTATTTTGTGAAATCATCGGGCAGATTTTGGCTGATTCGATTCTAAGATATTTTGTGTGTGTTTGTGTCGGCAGAGTTTTCATGTGGATAGAGAAACAGGGGGCAAGTGCTTCATGGTACCGGCTCGGGAGCTTTACATTGTGTGGGGAGAAACTCCCCATTATTGGACTTGGAGACATCATCCTGAATCAAGGTGATCGATCAGTTTGATCTGAATAAATTTTTTCTGCCCCCTTTTTTTTTTTGATTTCCGATGATCATGAGAGATTACGCAGCTGTTGATGAAATTGTTTGGGGATAAGAGCACAGACATTCATAAATCAACTTCTGTCAAACTACTTTTTTCTTGTTACTGGATTGTTCAAACTCTGTTAGCCTTCGTTCTGAATTCGAATTGAGTAAAATTGCAATGAAAATAAATCTCCATTTCTAATTTCAAGTCCGAACTCCATCCAAATTGAATTGTTCCGTTCTTTTTAATTTGATGTTAAATTATCTCTCCCAGAAAGAAAATTGTGTCGTTTGTATACCTGAGACTCTACAATTTCTCCCGTTATATTCTTGAAATGCTTCCTTAAGTGCTTATGTTTTTTTTTCTAGATAAATGCATATCCAACATTGACATCCCAAATTCATTTTGAGGGTTTGTTCCAACAGAATTGGGGTTCTGAAATTAGAATTGGATGACAATTTTAGTGTAATTGGACCTCAAATTCCAATTCCAATTCCAAAGTCCCAATTCGAATCTCAATTATTTATTGCTGGTACTCGTTCTTGTGACCTAACATGGGGGAAAAAATCTGAATTTTCATTAAGCAAAGAGTAAAATTTTCACTCAATTTTCTCGAGCTAAATAAGTAGGTGAAAACTAATTCCAATTCACTTCCATGACCTTTATTTTATTTTGTTTTGTTTTCCTCTCTTCAATTCCTTTCCTGTCGGTCATATTCGTAGTTTTCTTCTGATTTTCGCTTATCTATAAACTAGCTATGGTGGTCATGCCCACGAACTCATTTCATTTCGCGGTGACGATGATTCTCTCTGTTGCCTCTTCTAATACGTGTTAGTCGATAATGCCCTATTCAAAATTTTCTTCTTATAACTAGTCATCATGACGCAATGTTCTCCCCTCCCTTTTCCCACAAATCGAGACATCGAGGCCGGTTCTGAAACGAAGATTCTTTTACTAGAATGAACGACCGTAATGGATGTCGGCTCAATCTGCCGAAAGTAGCCGCTAGCCATAGAGTGAGGTCTTGGTTCCCCGCCAACTCCTCGAATGTTTCCTTCAAAGCCACATAGTTCTCTTTCTCTCATGATTGTGACAATTCTCTCCATGATTCTCTTTTTATAATAGTATAGATTGTATGGACATGGATATATTCTTTTTTCTTCTCAAATTTTATTTTAACTAATTGGACTAGATACCATTTTAAGAGATTTAGGGTATGTTTGTTTCGTCGTTTTTGCTCCATCTCTATTGGGGGGAAAATGTCACCGCTAAAAAAAATATTTGGTAATTCTCAAATGCCCATCGCCACCGCTCCTTTTTTGACCTTTTTTTGCGAATTCAGCCACCCGCCTCCATTCCCCACTGCTCCATTTAGGGGTGTGCAAAAATAACCAAAGAACTGAGAATCGGACCGAACCCAAACCGAGCCCAGCGTTTCTCATGGGTCTCGGTTCGATTTCGGATCCACAAAACTTAGAACTAGTTTGGTTTGGTTCTCGGTTCTTCTTCTCGGGCACCCGAGAATCGATCTGGAACCGATTATTGAAACTACACCTATGAATTTCTAGAGTTATAAAATAAAATTTGATTCAATTAAATTATTATTTAGTGCGATTCACTAGTTTGTGAGTACTTTTATAATGATTGAATTGATATGCAACTATATAACATTTGAACAATTTCTGTAAGATGAAGTATTTGATTTTATAATTTTTTTGTTTAATTATTAGGAATGCTTACATGTATAAGGGTATGCAAAAAAAATTAGGAAGCCTGAGTAGAACCGAGAATCGAACCGGAACCGAACCGGAACCGAACCGAGCTTTGCGGTTTGGATCCGGTTCTATATCTTGGGTACATGGATCGGTTCCGGTTCCCAAAAGTAGGAACCAAACCTATATGGGTCGATTCTTGGTTTAGGGTGGAACCGATCCGAACCGACCCGAGTTGCACACTTAGCTCTATTGCCAACGCTCTCATTCCTACCGCTCTCATTCCTGCGTGTTCGCTTCATGTGTGTGTTATCTTACATTATTGTCATACTAGAATCCATCATAATAATCATTTGTACACTTGTGGTCCTACTTTTAGCAAAGCACTTGGCCTTCAAAAGTTAAAAAATAAGATTTTTCTCTTTGATCACTTTAATCACCACTATCCTTCTCATAAGATGTATAAAGTCTCCCTCTCCATCAGAATCCATAGTTTATCTAACAAAGCAACTTCATGAAGATACGAGGGAAGCAGGACGGTTGTCGTACGAATTTACAGAATGTTGGATGCGCAAGTGCATGATAGATCGATATTCTGCAATAAAACTAGTTGCTACTAATACCTTATTCTCGCTTTCTTGAAAAGGAACAAATAAGAGGGTTGTATGGAGAATGTGGCCAGGAATCTGTAAGGGTCCGTTTGGTCGGACGGAATTGAGCTCTGAAATTAAATTTGTAGGTCGATACTTATTGGAATTGGACCTCCAATTCCTGCTTCAAGTCCGTCCCACCACTGCTTGGAAATTTTGGGTCTTTTTGTATGGGCGTTCCCGCTCCATCTCTGTTGGGAGAAAAACACCACCGCTCCTTAAAACCGTTTGGTGAATCCCGTTCTCACCGCCGCAACTCAAAAACTCCATTTTGGGCCTTCTCTGAGACCGCAGACACCTCCGTCCGGCCATCAACGACCGTCCCAACTCTCACCGACCGAACAAACTGACCCTTTTCTATCGGATTCTACCATTATAAAGATAACCTCAACTATAATGTGACCTCCAATGTATCATGATTCAGTATAAAAACCCGCCCTTTGCTTGCTTATGGAAATCTGCCAGCCTTTGTAATTATGTTTTTCTATGATTGTAATTCAGAGGAAACTGCTGTCATTTTTATGCGCCGCTGAGAAGAGCTTCATTCCCCGCAGGTTTTCCGAGGTCGCCGAACTACTGAATGTCTGCTGGCTGGAGATCCGCGGCAAGATCGAGTCCAGGATGCTCTCCAAATGGACAAACTATTCGGCTTATCTTGTATTCGAAGTATCCGGTACATCCCGGGGCTTCGATTATCCTCTGCAGGAGGCCTCAGTTTCTGTCGGAGCCCACTCGTCGAATCTCTCCGTGCGTCTGGCCGAAGCAGAAAACCCGCAGTCCATCCCCCCGCGGATGCGGACACGGCCTTTTTTGCCTCGTCCTAGGTTCGTGCTCAACTGGTTGCGCCGCCCGAATTTCCCGATAGATCGTCCGGAAGAATTCCAGGAGCCTGGTCATCCAAATGACCCGGCGGTGGAGCCGCAGGAAGATCCGCAAGAGCCCGATCACGATAGACGGCAAGATCGAGAGGAGATGGGGGAAGATGTTCGAGAGCCCAATCACGACGAACATCCAGCTCGGCCGCAGGGGGAGCGGACGATGGTCGGGAAGCCGCGAACAAGGGCGGACGGATGGAAGGAGATTTTGTTGGGGGAGTTCTGCAACGAGGAGGGGGACGACGGGGAGGTGGGCATGGCTTTGTTGGAGGTCAAAGGAGGAAACTGGAAGAGCGGCCTCGTCGTGCAGGGAATCGAGATCAGGCCTACGAAATAGGCGCGAGCTCAATCGCCGGCGGAGATTTTGAATCCGGCGCCCGGGCATCTCCGAGCAGCCGCACCCGCGCCGGAGTCAGACTGGGGAGGCCCACACCATTCTTCATACTTGTAATGTGTGCTTGATTGTTGATGTGTGGTTTTAGTGTCAGCAATGCCCAACAGTTTCATGATTTTGAGTGAGTTTTTTTACCAGTTGACTTGTCATGGTTGACCCAAGGTACTGTTTGTAGTCCACTTACATTCTCAATTTACTTGTTTGGTGTTTTTGTTGTACAGACAATTTTGTTGCCTCCTTTTTTATGGGCAATGCTATAGGCAGTCCTATTCTCGCTATTCGCAGTCCAACTTTTTACGAATTTTTTCGCGCTTTTTGAAAATACGCTTTGTACATGTATTTTTAGGAAAATTGTTCAACACGAAAGTTGTAGATCTCGTCGAGATCTACAACTTTCGTGTTGAACACTTTTCCTAAAAATGCACGCACAAGGCGTATTGCCGCTCTGATTGAAACATGGGCGTAATTTTTGTAAATACGTCTTGTACATGCATTTTTAGGAAAAGTGTTCAACACGACGAGATCTACAACTTTCGTGCGAACAATTTTCCTAAAAATGCATGTACATAGTGTATTTTCAAAAAGCGCGGAAAAATTCGTAAAAATTGGACTGCGAATAGCGAGAATAGGACTGCCTATAACATTGCCCTTTTTTATTCAAGTCCCAAATTAACTCTCCCGTTAAGTCTCCCGTGAACTTTTTCCTCATTCGGCCATTCGTCTTCTTCCTCCTACGGTTCTGATCTCAGTCCCCGTCGACGGTCACGTTGGTCGGGCAGACCTTCGCAGTTCTCTTCGGCGGTCCAGTTTTCCCCCTCGTATTGCTCGGGAACGATCGGGAGAATGATGAAGCCGCGGAGCATGCCGACTCCTCACCGGCGGCGGTGGAGTTGTCGTTGCCGGATACTATTAGCGAAGCGGAAGCCGGGAGAGGCCGGGGAACGTCCTCTCCACAGATCGCGCATTAACCGGTTGCGGATCAAGCCTTGGCGCTCCTTCTTTCCTCTCTTCTCGTCGCCGCCGGCGGCGGAGGCGGAACGGTGCGGTGATCTGGCTGGAAAAGTGGATGATCCAGCGGCGCTAGTCCCGATCGGGCAGTGGCGAGGTGGTTGAGATGCGGTAACAGACTCCGCCTCCGAGGAGGAGACGAAGCCGCCGTAGCTGGATGCGTCCGAAGAACTCGAGGTTGGTGATGCGCGTCCGAAGCTTTTGTTCTACTCCAATGTTCGCCGGTGGGTCGATGGACGAATTTTCAATATATCCCTCTTATTGAACTAAAGTATAACAATAGCCCTACTTTAATAAACGTTTCCAATATAGCCCTCTTTTGCAGGAAGTGGCAGGAAGTGGCAGGCAGTGGCAGGCATGGTTGCAGCTTTGAGTTATTATTTAATGTTAATAGTTATTTAAGAATGATTATTAACAATCATTGCAAAAAATTAAAACAAAATGGTTTCTGATTAACATCTATGCCAACGGCAGGAAGTGGCAAGCATTGTTTCTGATTAACATTCCAAAATAAATTAACATTCTCAAAATACCATTAACATTTTCAAAATAAATTAAATACACATCTAGTGTATCCTCATAACATCAGATAACGTCAAAATTAAAACAAAATGACTGAGAAACAAATCATCCAAAACGTCTGAAAACAGCCAGCGATTTTTTCCTTGCTATAATCTAGTGCATCCCTCCATAAAACCTGCAAAAAATTAAAAGATACATTATTGCAAAAAATTAAAGGAAACATTATTTCAAAATCAAATACATTCCTTACCTTCGATTTTCTGGATTTGCGGGGCATGTTGCCGGATTGTGTCCCAATTGTTTACAAATACTACATTTTCTATTACTACGATCAACGTGTTCATCCATTGTATTATGATGTCGACGAGTTTGAGGGCGTCCAATCATTCTTATTAAAGTGGGCGGCTGAAACTCAATAATACTTCGTGCTTTGTCTAATGGTTGCCACCCTGTAATATCTGGAATACCATGAAAATTTCTGTTGTACGTATTTTTGTAACAAGATATTGTATAAAAGTCTGATATCATCTGCTTATGTGAACAACGTATAGACGCAAGTGAAGCAATTATATGGGCACATGGGACATGATATAAGACCATAGTATGACAACTGCAGGAGCATCCATCATCAGTGAGCAGTACACGATGTGCTATATTTTTGTCATCGTAGCATGAAAATTCAGTGCGATTTATCTGGACTGGCCTACATAAATTTCTTGCAGCTGCTTCTCGGTTACCTAACATTGTCAATACTTTAGGCACAAATCTAGACACTGCATCACTTTCCCATTTTAACGCATCTTCACCTCTTTTAAGAAATAATGCAATACAGTGATAAAATGTAGCTGATACAAGTGCTTGTATGAGCAACCCTCTCGCTCGTTTAAGTACTCCATTGAAACTTTCGCTTGCATTTGTCGTCATAGTGCCATATCTAGCGCCACCATCATATAATAAAGTCCATTTTTCAACATCCCTAGCCACCAACCAATCATATGCTCTTTGATCAACAATTTTAATGTGTTCCATATTTTGTGTAAATGTTACAAAATCTGATGCATTGCCCTCCCAATACATTTTATCACACAACACATCAATTCCATTCAAACCAAAACTTCTAACAGCTTTTTTAAAATTTTCACGCAAGTGTCGCAAAGAGTGTCTATGTTTTGCATATGGAAGCTCAGATGCAACCCCACGAATTAAGACTGCATGTTTGTCACTGATAATACAAAGATTTGGACGACTAGTAATAACTGGAAGCAACTCTTTCAACTGATTTAGGAACCATTCCCACGATTCATTACACTCTGATTCAACAACAGTAAATGCTAACGGAAAAAAGTCCATTATTAGCATTTATACCAACGGCTATCAACATAGTACCACGGAAACGACCCAATAAAAAAGTTTCATCAAGGCTAAGAACAGGACGACAATTAGCCCATCTTTCAATTGAGGGTCCGAAAGCCCAAAAAATCTTTGAAATGTATTGTTTCCAGAGGTATAAATATCAAAAACTGTACCGGGGTTATACATGCAAATCGTATCTAGATATCAAAGTAGAATTTTATAAGACTCAGACCAACCCCCAAAAACAGTTTGTATTGCTTCCCGTCTGGCGTCCCATGTCTTTTTGTTGCTCGTCATAATATTGAATTTTGCATTTATCCGGCCTCTTATCTCGCTCGGTTTAATGTCTATTTTTGTCCGAAGTACGGGAGTAATAAATCTCGCAATAAACATTGCAGTGCACTGTCTGTGATCGTTTTGTATGTTCGCATTTGTGCATATATGCGAGCCAGATATTTTGGAAATCAACCAAACACCTTTGTGTTTTTTGGAAACGATAGCCCTTAGTTTACATGGACATGGTCGACTAGAATGCATGTTCTCTATGCATACTAGGACTAATCTGCACTGATTTGACTGAAATATTTTAAATTGTATATGATTCTGTATAGACCATGCACTTATAGTGCAGCGCATCTCCCATTTTGTTCTGAAAAAAATTCCAACTTGTAAATCATGAGGTATTAAAAACTCCATGATTTGGTTATCTTGTGAATGTTCTCCATCAAAATCTTCTTCAACCACACAATCTTTTATTGTTCTAGCAAATTGAATGAATGAATTATCAACGATTATGCGATCAACCCAACTACGATCAACTGAAATTGATCGTTCAAAAATTTCTTTAACTCTACTTTGAGTTTCAAAAATATTTTCATCATCATTATCAAACGAGTCGTCACTGTTGTTATCGTCCATTTCATTTAGATCAATATTTAATTCTTGTTGCTGATACACTTCGCACTCATCAAGTTCAAATTCAACACCATCCGACATAATTATGACGCCTCAAAACAACTGAATTAAAAAAAAATTATTAACATCAAAAAATAAACTAGACATCTAAATTATTATAGAAATAAAACAAAACAAACTAAACATTAAAGAATTAACTACATATTATTAAAAAAATAAAACATTTATTAATAAATAATAACTCATATCTATTAAAACAAAAACAAAAAAAGCTACACGTTTAAAATATTAAATAACTAACCTGCAAACAGGTTGTAGCTAGAGGGAGCAAATTCTTGGGTAAAGAAATGCAATTGTATTTTGTGTGATTTGTTTTAAGGTCATATGACTTATTTTATAGGCTCTCACACCAGTAAAAAAAATCTGCAAGCAGTGTGAGACTAAATTTGCCTGCCACATGTCTGCCACTGCCTGCCACTTCCTGCAAAAGAGGGCTATATTGGAAACGTTTATTAAAGTAGGGCTATTGTTATACTTTAGTTTAATAAGATGGCTATATTGGAAATTTGTCCTGGGTCGATCGGGTCACCTCCACCTGAGACATCGGCGGAGTTATTCTACGCAGGATACTGGCACGGCCTATCGGATTCTTCCTAGGAGGAAGAAAACGAACGGCGGAATGAGGAAAAAGTTGACGAAATAAAACTTTTGGGACTGAAATATTAAAATAGGTGAAAATTAGGGATTGAAATAGGTATTTTGTGCTTTTACTTAACTAGGGTCAACTTCTTGCTCAGTTGACACAACCTTAGTTAAGCCCCTAGTGATGCAAATTGGTCAAAGTTGACCCAGGGTGTTGTTGGTACACCAAGGGCGGTCTTTGTTGACCCAATGTTGGTTCTGATTTATTGAAGGCTGCCCCTGGTTGGCCCAGGGCACAGCTAGTTGACATAGGGGCCGTTTGGCACGGTGGTGACGGTCGTGAATGCGGTGTTTATGAACCGTCGTTTGTGAACGTCCGACCTTGCCTAAACAACTTCGTAAACTTTTATGTTCAAAAATAAATTTTTTTTCTTAGTGATGATAAGAATTGTGGTCATGCCACAAGCATATATTTAGGCTTCGTTTGGTAAGGTGGCGGGAGACGGAGCGGGAGGAAGCGGGGCGGGTGTTGGAGACGGAGGTGGGGGGGGGGGGGGGGGGTGTTGGAGACGGAGCGGGCGGCGGGCTTTTTCCAAGCGCTGCGGGAGCAAACGCCGCCGCACGGCATTTGTTTTTCCGCCGTGCGGTGGCGGTTGCTTCCGCACCGGCGCCCAAACGCCGCCCCAAACGAAGCCTTAATGGCATTGCCATTTCTGCCCAAACTCACCGGAGCAAAAACACCGCGCCAAACGATGTCCTAAGGAACTTCATCCACCTTTATGTTCAGAATAAATTTTTTTCTTAGCGACAGTCATAACTGCGGTCACGCCAAACATATTTTACGACGTTGAAGAATTTCATGATTTTGGGTGTGTTTTACTTAACCATTCGACCTGTTGACTTTTGTCAACCTGTTGACTTTTGTCAACCTGTTGACTTTTGCCAACCTGTTGACCCTGAGGAGCCTTGGCTAGTTCAATGGGTTCATGCTCATGGTCAAGCCTTTTCAACTCCAATGGTGCATGTTCTAGTTCAAATGATATCTAGTAGAAATTTGTTATGATATGCATTAAAAAAAAAGTTCCTTGAAAATTATCCACCGCACAATAAATGAAAATTAAAATCACAAAAAATAAAATATTGCATCAAAAAGATGGGAAAATAAAATAAATGGTTTTAAAAAGATCTCTTCGTAGGGGTTTTAACACACATAAGAAGGTGAAGTTAGAATAACTTTCGACAGAGTCAACACGAAAAATCCTTTCGCGGATTGAAACACCCTACTTTCTTGAAGTTATTTGACCAAGCGGTGATGAAGGTCAAAGGCGATGTGAAAAGTCAAACAATATGATAGTGGAGGCGAAATGGTTAAAAGTGTAATTGATGAGCCTTTAAGTAAGATTCAGATCAATGAGAAGTGAATTTTGGCCGATCAATACTCAAAAATTATTTATTTATAACACGCTTGAGTTACTCATTGTTGAACTGGCTTCGACGTTCGCAACGGGTATGCAGTTGTTCCTTATTTCACGTGAGCTATAACGTGTGACCGGTCACTGAGAGTCGAAGGACCTTGCACCCTAGAAGACCTAAAGACCAAAACAGACCCCTTGAGCTGCAGCGAAGAGGTCCCACCACAAACCCGAAAGATCAAAGAGAGCTTCCCCTCCAAAGCCAATGCTGAGCTTGGACACCCTAAGAGCACTAAGGAGCACCTCTCTGCCGACCTTAGCTGACAGAGGGCTGGAGTGCTTGCTCACAAGTCACACGAGAGGGAGAGAAGAAGAGAGGTCCCTCTCAAAGTGCCCATGGGGGTCTATTTATAGGCTTCTTGAAAATGGGTTGCAGATAGCCACTTGAAATTACTACTCGCACCCCCTGAATAACCCATTAGGAAGAGGGAGGGGGAGGTCGAATGTCACTTGCCCGCTAGGAAGGGTGAGTGGGGTCTTCCCCCACTTGCCCGTAAGGGGGCGAGTGGGGGTGCTTCCCCCAAAACTAGAGAGAGGGGGGCGAGTGGGGGTGTTCCCTCCACTCGCCCGCAAAAGGGGGGCGAGTGGGGGGCTTCCCCCACTCGCCAGCAAGGGGGAAATTGGGGGGCTTCCCCCACTCGCCCGCAAAGGGTGGGCGAGTGGGGGGGGGGGGGGGGGGGGGCTTCCCCCACTCGCCCGCAAAGTGTGGGTGAGTGGGTGGGGGGGGGGGGGCTTCCCCCACTTGCCATGCTACTCCTTTCTTCCCTCCCTCGGGCCCTCCTTTTGCCTTAGTTGGTTTCAGTCACCTCTGAGCGGTCATTTTCACTTGTCACGATCACCTTTGCTACCCACCCTGGTCTCGACGAATTACGGGTTATACACAATCCCCGCTTTTTTCGGGTTCGACACGAGCCCGAAAAAATAATGGATCACCCGTGGTTCGGAGAGACGGGCGAGAACGCATCGGTCGAACTATTTAAAGATGGTTCAATCCTAACTAAGCGCGAGAAAGACAAACCTTTCTCCACTTAACAACCCTCCCGTGAACCGAGCTCAACTGGAGGTGGAGAAAGCTCAATACCTTTAGTCGAGCTGAACTCGACCCGAGGTAGAGAAAAACTCAACACCTTTAGTCGAGCCGAGCTCCACTTGAGGTGGAGAAAGCTCAACACCTCTAGTCGAGCCGAGTTCAACTTGAGGTGGAGAAAGCTCAACACTTCTAGTCGAAATGAATTCAACCTGAAATGGAGGAAAAACTCAACACCTCTGGTCAAGCCGAGCTCAACTTGAGGTGGAGAAAGCTCAACACCACTAGTCGAGCTGAACTCGACCTGAGGTAGAGAAAAACTCAACACCTCTAATCGAGCCGAGCTCAACTTGAGGTGGAGAAAGCTCAACACCTCTAGTCGAGATGAACTCGACCTGAAGTGGAGGAAAAACTCAATATCTCTGGTCGAGTCGAGCTCAACTTGAGGTGGAGAAAGCTCAACACCTCTAGTCGAGATGAACTCGACCTGAAGTGGAGGAAAAACTCAACACCTCTGGTCGAGCCGAACTCAACTTGAGGTGGAGAAATCTCAACACCTATAGTCTGTTGAAAAATTTGAGGCAAGGAATAAAGTAATAAAGTGGAACACTTCAATAACAATCCACAAGTATGACAATCAATGACAATGAGAAGACAGAACAATTTCTTGATATTTACTATCTCTTTACAGCTCGAGACATACATGATGTGACATGATTCATAAGAATCACAAAGGAGAGAAGCACAAGACAAAAAAACAAGCCGCCAGCGAACTGCCAAGGCATAGACCGCCAGATCGCTCGAACAGGCAAACCGTACGGCTAACCCTGAGACTGCGCGAACAGAGCACAACCCGCTGCTGTCAGACCGCAATCACAGACCGCACAACCCACTGCTTTATTCCTCTGCTGAAAACAACAGTCCACACTTCTTTATCGCCCAGACCACACGGTCTCAAGATCACAGAAGAACCCGCGAACACTTGACTAAGAACTGCTTCTTGCTGCAAGTCCACAACTCAAGACCGCCTGACCATTTAAGGCCGCCTGATCAACTGAGTCTGTTGCACAGTCCAAGAACTTACAAACACAGTCTGCACGGACAGACCGACTGAACTGGTTTATTCAAAGCTGGAAGAAAGGAGAATGTTGACGGTGAATGCTAGCCGCTAACCTGCGAACAAACAAATCGGTCAAGCAAAACTCAAACCGTGTGACCTCAAGAAGAGACCGGCACAATCAAGCCAACTTTAGTTTTTACAGTTTTTGTGTGTGAATGGCTATCCCGACGTCCCTATTTATAGGCAAACGAACGGATGTCGTCACCGCCCCGAGGGATACAGTCACCTTTCTTATTAAAGCACGCGGTCTCCAGAACCAGACCGTGCGGTCTCTTCAAGACCTTATTACACTAAGGCAAAAAACTGCCCAAGACAATTTGCCACAACAAGCCGGCAGACCGCCCGACCTCTTATAAGAACAGACATATGAGCATCTGACCGATCAGGAACAGACCGCCAAAAACGAGCTCATACAAACCACCCGGTTTCTTATAAGAACGGCGCCACATGAACATCCTGACATACCAAGCTTTCCTCCAGAACGACCTCACGCAGACCGCAGTACGAGGCCGCAGAAGCGACCTCCAATAATAGACCGCCTGGTCTAAACCAGAACACATACTTGGGCAAAACAGGCAGACCAAACATAGGCCGCCAACACCAGAGACACGCGACCACACCAGCCAGGTCGCCACACCGAGCTCGCGGTTACCAGAGGTAAATCGCAACACAAGTCGCGCGATCTCTGCGGTCTCCAAAAACAGACCGCCCGGTCTTCCACTTCAAAAATTTAACACTTCCCCTTGAAGTGGGAAGTGAAAGTCAACCCAAGTAACCTCCTCAACCGTGTGAACGGTTCCTTCGACAACGACTTAATAAATATGTCTGCGACATTTTCCTTGCTTTGCACGTGCTCAACCATAAGAGATCCCTCCAACACCTTTTCCCGAATGAAATGATGTTGAATCTCTATGTGTTTGGTTCACGCATGACAAATTGGATTGTTCACCAGTTTGAGGGCACTGTCATTGTCACCCCGAAGCAGAGTAGGACCATGCACCTCCCTATGAATGTACTCCACAAGCCTCCTAAGCCAGATGGCTTCCTGGGCTGCCAAAGTCGGAGCTTTGTACTCCGCTTCCGTGGTAGAGACAGACACCGAATCCTGCTTCTTGTTGCACGATGATATAGCTGTAGAGACCGTCATAAAGACGCATCCAGAAGTCGATCTCCGATCATCTGAATCTCCTCCATAATCAGCATCCATGTATCCATGCAAGCAAAAGCCAGAGTCCTTCCCATAGAAGAGACCCAAATCAGAGGTGGTCTTGACATACTTTAAAATGCTCCTCGCCGCCATCAGATGAGGTTTATGTGGCTCTGCCATATACCGACTCACCCGGCCAACCGCATAAGCAATATCTGGCCTCGTGATCGTCAAGTATATCAGACTTCCGACCAAAGCCCGGAACACCAAAGGATCAGAAAGAACCTTTCCCTCATTTCGTCGAAGATGAATACCAACCTCTAGTGGAGTAGAGCTGCTCTTCCCTCCTTCCATGCCTAATCGCTTCACAATTCGTTCTGCATAACCCTTTTAGAAAATAAGCATTCCGCCCTCAATCCTCTCCACTTTGAGTCCAAGGAAATTGTGGAGCTCACCCAAGTCATTCATCTCAAATCTGATAGCTAGCTCAGCTCGAAGCCTAGCTACCTCCATCTTAGAATTTCCCGTGATGATCATATCATCAACGTATAGTAGAACCAAGACCTGAAGCTCCCCCGTCTTCTTTACGAATAAGCTCGAATCAGAATCAGAAGCAAAGTATCCGCATAATTGGAGGTATTCTGCGATCTTGTCATACCAAGCCCGAGGCGCCTGCTTCAAGTCGTAAAGAGCCTTCTTGAGCTTGCACACGTGTTTTGGGTAGACTTCAGAAACATACCCGGGTGGCTGATCCATGAAGATATCTTTATCTATCTCGCCGTAAAGGAAGGCATTCTTCACGTCGATTTGCCATATCTTCTACCCTTGGCAAGCTACCAACGCGATCACCACCCGTACTGAAGTCATTTTGGCAACGGGGTTGAAGGTTTCTTCATAATCCTCCCCATATTTCTGAGAGAACCCTCGAGCTACAAGGCGAGCCTTATACCGCTCGATACTGTCATCAGTCTTCTTCTTCAACTTGAAAATGCACTTGCAAGTCACCGGAGTAACACCCTCAACCTTAGGCACCAAGTCCTAAGTCTCATTCTTCCCGAGGGCAACCATTTCTTCATCCATGGCCATTTCTCACTCCTTGACTCCAACAACATTTTCATAACAAGATGTCTCTCTCTCTCATCTAGGGGACCTGCGAAGAAATATGAGCGAAGCTCACCAAGTTTCCCCCCGTATATCGATCTGGTGGAATAATGGTTCTCTTGGACCTCCTCAGAGCTTTACTCTGATCAACCTCTTCAGCTACTTGTTCTGAACTAGCTCTCCTTTCAGGCATACTTGGAGCATCGCTCCCCCTGCTTCCAGAACCTGAAGCACCTGACCCAGAGCTAGAAGCACCTGGAGCACTTGGAGAAACATGCAACTCCACCAGAACCTCCTTAGTAGCTTCTCCTGGTCCACCATCTACCCTGCTTCTTTGTAGCTCAACAGAAGAGCTAACCTGTTATGACATCAACTCGTCGAATACCACATCCCTTGAGACCACAGCTCTCCGTGTCTCTGGATCCATGCATCTCCAACCCTTCTTCCGGTCATCATAACCGATGAAGACTAGCTTCCTTGCTTTCACATCTAACTTCATTCTGAGGGCATCAGGAACATGCATGTAGCCGGTAGATCCAAACACTCGAAAGTGTTCCACGCTTGGCTTCTCCTTGAACATCAACTCATGAGGTGTCTTCATGTTGATGAGACTTAGAGACATCCAATTGATAACCTAAGTTGCACAAGACATTCCCTCTGCCCAGAAGGAATTTGGGATATTCTTGGCATGAAACCAACATTTGCAGGTCTCCGTCATGATAGATCTTCCGCTCTGCAATTCCGTTCTGTTGTGGAGTGTGAGCACAAGAGAGCTCTCTCCGGATGCATTGGAAGTAAACTCCCCTCCATTGTCAGTTCTAAACTTCTTGATCCGCAGGTTAAGTCGACCTTCCACCAGCTCCTTGAACTCCACAAACCTTTCAAAGGCTTCCGACTTCTCCTTCAAAATATATACCCAAGTATATCTAGTGAAGTCATCAATCAAGACTAACATATACTTGCTACCTCCAAGACTGGCAATGTTGGTAGGTACAAACAGATCACCATGTATACACAAAAAATGGTGCTTTGCATCTGCTTTGTGATTTGTCAAATGGAAGACGTTGAGTCTTACCAAACTGACAACCTGCACAAACGTGACCTTCTCCGAAAGAAGACAAACTAGGCAGACCTCTTATAAGGTCTATCCCCGCCATAGCTTTCAACTTGTCCATTCCAACATGCCCAAGTCTTTCATGCCAGATAGCAGCGCTATCATTAATCATCATCTTATCAACATAGGATCTTGTTGACAGAACAAACAAGTCCTTCACCCGTCTCCCTACACGAGTGATTTCAGCCTTTACTGCCGACACATTTCGAAAAAACTTCACTTATGTTGGACCAAACAGAACGTGATAGCCGACATCTACAACGTTGGTCACTGAGAAGAGGTTCTTCTTCATTCCCGGAACATGATAGACACTCTTCAACGTAAGAGTGCATCTATCTCTGTTCAAAGAAACTACACTCTCCTTCTCTACTGCATGCATAGTATCATCAGTTGTAATAATAACATCATTACCTGAGTATGCTCGCAATGAGGAGAACTTCGACTCATCCCCGGTGAGATGATGACCACACCCAGAGTCCACTATCCAATCATCTTGATAGTTGATGGAAGTCAATGCACGAACATAAGTGCCCGTTATGAAAGCACCTCCACCACCCCAACTATCTTCAGCATTGGAATCAGCCTCCTCTTTACCTGCAGCATGCCCTGGCTGAAGATTGACTTTGCAATCTCTTTTGAAGTGACCAAGCTTGTTGCATCTGTAACACCCAGACCCTTCCTTCTTCTTCCCATCACGCTTAGGAGCCTAGCTCCTCTCCAGCTGATATGAAGTAGGACCATCATCTCCAGATGTCTTCTTCTTCTTGTCCCATCTCTTCTTCTTGCCTGAGTATAGAACCTCGTTTTCTCCCCCGGAGACTGATATCCCCGCTATTTGCTTAGCCAAACTCTCTTGCGAATCAAGTAAGTTTTTCAGATCCAGCAACGATGGCTGATTGACCCAGCCTTGAACAGAAGTGACAAAGGCCAGATACTCCCTCCGCAAGCCGCATATTATGTGTCTCTTCAACCTCGCTTCTGAAATAGGC
Source organism: Dactylorhiza incarnata (assembly GCA_033032865.1). NCBI lineage: Eukaryota > Viridiplantae > Streptophyta > Magnoliopsida > Asparagales > Orchidaceae > Dactylorhiza > Dactylorhiza incarnata. Next base: position 618,708 of record JAWHQI010000219.1, read on the forward strand.
TCATCCGGGTCCAAAGCCGATATCTCTACGCAGAGGTTCTTCATCTTCATGAAGAACGTAGATATGGACAAGTCTCCCTGAGTTGCTTTCGTCAACTCATTTTCCAAGAACTGTAGCTGAGCTACATTCTTCTTATTAAACAAGTCATCCAAGGCTGTCCAAATTTCAGCAGCTGACCTACACCCGATGATGTGGTCAAACAACTCCGGAATGATAGCTCGCTTGAGAGTGAACTCAGCCTTCGCATTTGTTCTCTTCCAAGCCTTCACGAGCTCAGCATTCCCCTCAGCAAGAACAACAACTTGTCTTGCTTCTCCTCAAACTACCTCACATAAGTCCTCGCCAAGCAGATAGCTCTTCATGCACGACTTCCACTTTTTAAAGTTAGTCTGCGTAAGGAGTTCAATACCAAGTCCTCTAGCATATCCTCCTTCCATTGCTATCCCACTAATTGACAAACGACTTGTAGAAATCCAAGCAGAAGCAACGCTGATTACTGCTCAGAACCTTCCTCTGATACCATGTTGAAAAATTTGAGGCAATGAATGAAGTAATAAAACGGAACACTTCAATAACAATCCACAAGAATGACAATAAATGACAATGGAAAGACATAATAGAACTCTTGATATTTACTATCTCTTTACAGCTCGAGACTTACATGACGCGACATGATTCATAAGAATCACAAAGGAGAGAAGCACAAGACAAAAAACAAGCCGCCAGCGAACTGCCAATGCAGAAACCCGCAGACCGCTCGAACAGGCAAACCGCACGGCTAACCCTGAGACCGCGCGAACAAAACACAACCCGCTGCTGTCAGACCGCAATCACAGACCGCACAACCCGCTGCTTTATTCCTCTGCTGAAAACAACAGTCCGCACTTCTTGATCGCCCAGACCGCATGGTCTCAAGATCACAGAAGAACCCACGAACACTTGACGAAGAACTGCTTCCTGCTGCAAGACCGCAACTCAAGACCGCCCGACCACTTAAGGCCGCCTGATCAACTGAGTTCGCTGCACAGTCTAAGAACTTCAAAACACAGCCCGCACGGATAGACCGACCGAACTGGTTTATTCAAAGCTGGAAGAAAGGAGAATGCTGACGGTGACTGCTAGCCGCTAACCTGCAAACAAACAAATCGGTCAAGAAAAACTCAAACCGCGCGACCTCAAGAAGAGACCGACACAATCAAGCCAACTTTAGTTCTTACAGTTCTTACGTGTGAATGACTACCCCGACGTCCCTATTTATAGGCAAACGAACGGATGTCGTACCGCCCCGAGGGATACAGTCACCTTCCCTATTGAAGCATGCGGTCTCCAGAACCAGACCGCGTGGTCTCTTCAAGATCTTATTACACTAAGGCAAAAAACTATCCAAGACAGTTTGCCACAACAAACCGGCAGACCGCCCGGCCTCTTATAAGAACAGACATATTAATATCTGACCGATCAGGAACAGACCGCTAGAAACGAGCTCATACAAACCGCCCGGTCTCTTATAAGAACGACGCCACATGAACATCCTGACATACCAAGCTGTCTGCCAGAACGACCTCATACAGACGACAGTACGAGATCGCAGAAGCGACCTCTAATACTAGACCGCACGGTCTAAACCAGAACACATACTTGGGCAAAACAGGAAGACCAGACACAGGCTGCCAACACCAGAGACGCACAACCACACCAGCCAGGTCACCACACCGAGCTCGCGGTTACCAGAGGTAAACCACAACACAATCCGCGCGGTCTCCAAAAATAGACCGCCCGGTATGACACTTCCACTTCAAAAATTTAACATAGTCGAGATGAACTCGACCTGAAGTGGAGAAAAAACTCAACACCTCTGGTCGAGCCGAGCTCAACTTGAGGTGGAGAAAGCTCAACACATCTAGTCGAGTTGAACTCAACCTGAGGTGGAGGGAACTCAACACCTCTAGTCGAGCTGAACTCAACCTGAGGTGGAGGGAAAACTCAACACCTCTGGTCGAGCTGAACTCGACCTGAGGTAGAGAAAAACTCAACACCTCTAGTTGAGTCGAGCTCAAATTGAGGTGGAGAAAGCTCAACACCTCTAGTAAAGATGAACTCGACCTGAAGTGGAGGAAAAACTCAACACTTCTGGTCGAGCCGAACTCAACTTGAGGTGGAGAAAGCTCAACACCTCTAGTCGAGATGAACTCGACCTGAAGTGGAGGAAAAACTCAACACATCTGGTCAAGCCGAGCTCAACTTGAGGTGGAGAAAGATCAACACCTCTAGTCGAGCTGAACTCAACCTGAGGTGGAGGGAACTCAACACCTCTAGTCAAGCTGAACTCAACCTGAGGTGGAGCGAAAACTCAACACCTCTGGTCGAGCTAAGATTGACCTGAGGTAGAGAAAAACTCAACACCTGTAGTCGAGCCGAGCTCCACTTAAGGTGGAGAAAGCTCAACACCTCTAGTCAAGATGAACTCGACCTGAAGTAGAGGAAAAACTCAACACCTATGGTCGAGATGAACTCAACTTGAGGTGGAGAAAGCTCAACACCTCTAGTCGAGCTAAACTCAACCTGAGGTGGAGGGAACTCAACACTTCCCTAGAATAACTAGAGGTGGAGAACTTCGACACTTCCGAGGAGCTTAACTTACCTGGAGGCGGAGGAACTCAACACTTCCCTAGACTAACTGGAGGTGAGGAATTTCGACACTTCCGAGGAGCTTAGCTTACCTGGAGGCGGAGGAACTCAACACTTCCCTAGACTAACTGGAGGTGGAGAACTTCGACACTTCCGAGGAGCTTAACTTACCTGGAGGCGGAGGAACTCAACACTTCCCTAGACTAACTGGAGGTGGAGAACTTCGACAATTCCGAGGAGTTTAACTTACCTGGAGGCGGAGGAACTCAACACTTCCCTAGACTAACTGGAGGTGGAGAACTTTGACACTTCTGAGGAGCTTAGCTTACCTGGAGGCGGAGGAACTCAACACTTCCCTAGACTAACTGGAGGTGGAGAACTTCGACACGTCCGAGGAGCTTAGCTTACCTAGAGGCGGAGGAACTCAACACTTCCCTAAACTAACTAGAGGTGGAGAACTTCGACACGTCCGAGGAGCTTAGCTTACCTGGAGGTGGAGGAACTCAACACTTCCCTAGACTAACTGGAGGTGGAGAACTTCGACACTTCCGAGGAGCTTAGCTTAACTGGAGGCGGAGGAACTCAGCACTTCCCTAGACTAACTGGAGGTGGAGAACTTCGACACTTCCGAGGAGCTTAGCTTACCTAGAGGCGGAGGAACTCAACACTTCCCTAGAGCTTGGACCAATTGGAGTGGAGGACTTCAACACTTCCTGGGAGCTTTAGCTCACCCGGAAGCGGAGGAATTCAACACTACCTAAGAGCTTGGTCTGAAGTCAGGGTCTTAACCAACCTCAGCCTCCGATGAGCTTCCCAGCTGCCGGCATTACCAAGCCCGGTCAACGGTCTCTAGTTGGGTCCTTACCTAAGGTGCTACCTCTAAATATTTTACATTCATCATAAAGAGGTTACATATTTATTACAATGCGCCTTCTTGCGCCTATCTTCTGTAGACGGTATCCGTCAGTTGTTAATGACTCGTGAATGATGAATGGTCCTTCCCAATTTGGGTTGAGCTTCCCGACGATGACTGATCTTCCTACTGCTTCCACCTTCTTCAGGACGAGGTCACCTACTTGGAAGTGCTTGTCAAAATATTTCGCCATTTTCTCTTGATCTCTTCTTGCCTAGCCGAGACTAAGTCTCGAATCTCTTCGATGCAGTAGAGAGATAGCCTTTTAGCCTCTTCATTTTCTATCCGTCATTCTTCATCTCCCTCCCCTGCCATAATTACTCTGGGACTTCTGACTTCGAACTCCACCGGGATGAGAGCTTCGGACCCATGAGAGAGTTTGTAAGGAGTTTCTCCTGTGGCTGAATTAGGAGTGGTCCTCAGTGCCCATAGGACCGAGGGGAGCTGATCTGCCCAGTTCCCTCTTAGGTTCTCGACGTTCTTCTTTAGGAGGTTGATGATCAGTTTATTGGCGACATCCACTAGTCCGTTGCTCCTAGGATGATGCACCGAGGCGAATCGGAGATCGGTCCCTAGTTGCTTGCAGAAATCTTCCAGCTCCAAGCTGACGAATTGCGGACCGTTGTCGGTGATGATGGCGAGAGGGATCTCGAACCCGCAAGCTGGTTCTCCCCAGATGAAGTTCTTCACGACTTGAGAGGTGGTCTTGGCCAGAGCTTTGACCTCGATCCACTTGGAGAAATAGTCGATCATGACGAGAACGAACTTCCTTTGGCCACAAGCTTGGGGAAAGGGGCCTATCAGATCCATTCCCCAGATAGAGAACGGCCACAGGGCTGTAATGGAACGAAGCTGACGAGCCGGCTGTAGCTGCAGAGGAGAGAATACCTGGCACTTCTGGCATTTTTTGAAGAAGGCTTCGGCATCCTTCCGGATGGTCGGCCAGAAGTAGTCGTGCCTCAGGATTCTTTGCTCTAAAGTGCGAGTCCCCGAATGACTTCCGCACTCTCCCAAGTGGATTTCCTCAAGTACACGAGGTACTTCAATTTCTGAAACACATCTGGCCAAGGGGCCCGAGATGGTCTTTCGATACAGCTCCCCACAGTGTAGAAGATAATACGGCGCCTTGTTCCTAAATTTCCTCTGGTCCTCGTCATCTATCGAGAGTTGAACGGTGGTCCGGAATGCCACGAACGGATCCATCCAGGAAGGGTGATGTTCGATCTTCATCATCTCTCCTTCGATGGATGGTCGAAACAATTCGGTGATAGTTCCTCCATCCCTCAGCCCGTATTTAGCCAAACGGTCTGCAACCGAGTTCTCCTCCCTCGGTACATGCTCGACGAAGAAGGACTGGAAGCCTCCAATCAATCTTTTTACCTTGACAAGATACTTCTGCAAGTTGGTGTCGCGTACTTCGAACTCTCCCCAAATCTGTGACGTGACCACCATTGAGTCCGTAAAAGCTTGAATATCCTGGATGCCTGACTCCTTGGCGAGACGCAAGCCTGCCACTATGACTTCGTACTCCGCCTGATTGTTTGTGACAGGGAAGAGGATCTCGACTGCCTGCTCGATCCTAGCTCCCTGTGGGCTGACGAGCACAATGTCTACTCCCTCAGAGCCTTTGCCCGAAGCTCCGTCCACGAATATTTTCCAGGCAACCAGATTAGAAGGCTCTCTATCTGGATCCGCTTCTCCCGAGAAGTCGGCTAAGAAATCCGCCACAGCCTGCGCTTTGATCGCCACCCGGGGTGAGAAGGAAATGTTGAACTCGCTGAGTTCTACCGACCACTTCGCAAGCCTTCCCGAATGCTCTACTCCTTCCAGGATATTCCGAAGGGATGATCGGTGACGACCCGGATGGAGAGAGCTTGAAAATAAGGCTGGAGCTTCCGCGCCGACACCACCAAGATGAAGGCAAGCTACTCCAGGATAGAGTACCGCAATTCTGCCTTCTTTAGCACTCGACCAACATAGTAGATGGGAAGCTGCTTCTTTCCCTCTTCTCTGATGAGCACCGAGCTTACCGCTTCCGCCCCTACTCCCACTAAAAGGAGTAGGTCTTCACCTTCTTTCAGGCTTTGGAGGAGAGGCGTCTGGGTTAACTGCTGCGTTAATCGCTCAAACCCTTTCTCGCATTCTTCGGACCACTCAAAATCTTCGTTCTTTCGAAGCGTCTTGAAGAATGGAGATCACTTTTTTCCCACCTTTGACAGGAAGCGGCTAAGGCCTGCCAGCCTTCCAGTCAACCTCTGGACTTCTTTGAGACACTTCGACGAGGTCATTTCCAGGATCGCCATGACCTTGTCAGGGTTGGGCTCTACTCCCTTTGGGGCGAGGAGATGCCCCTAAAACTTTCCTCTTCCGGCCCCGAACATGCACAGTGCCGGATTGAGCCTCATCTTGAACCTTCTGAGCGTCGCGAAGGTCTCCACCAGATCGGCCGCATGCTTCTGGACGCTCTTGCTTTTGATCAAAAGACCGTCCACATACACTTCCAGATTCCTCCCTTTTTGCCCTTTGAAGACATGATCCATCATCCGCTGGTAGGTAGCCCCCACATTTTTCAACCCGAAGGACATCATCTTGTAGTTGTAGCAGCCATCTCCGGTGATGAAGGAAACATTGCGGCAATCGGGGGGATGCATCTGGATCTGGTGGTATCTTGAAAACGCATTAAGAAAACTCATCACGGAAAAACTGACGGCTGAATCAACCAGCACGTCGATTCGAGACAGAGGATAACAATCCTTCGGGCAAGCTTTATTCAACAAAGAGAAATCTACACACATTCTCCAGTCTCCCCCAACATTCTTCACCATTACAACATTCGATACCCAGCCTGGATACTAGATCTCCGACACAAAGCCTGCCTCAAACAGCTTTCTCACCTCCTCCCTAATGGGTTCGGCCATTGCCACGACACTCGACCTCTTATTCTGACGAACGAGCTTGACCGCGGGGTCCAGATTGAGGCGATGACAGACAACCCTAGCGTCAATCCCGGGCATCTCATCAGCATTTCAGGCGAAGATGTCGACATTCTCTTGCAGACATGTCGTCATTTCGATCTTTTCTTCGGTCTTCAGAGACCCTCATATCTTCAACAATCTGGGGACTCTTGCCTCGGAGAGCACCTCGATCTCTTCCACCTCCTCCGCCGCTTCCAGCTTGGCTGCTCACTTCAAGGCCTTCTCCAGCTCCTCAGTGTCCGCCATCCAGTTGATGGTGTTGACTACACTGAGATAGCACTCGCGGGCGGCTCTTGGATCGCTCCTGCTCCTTACCCGGACCTCTCCTTGGCAGTTTTTCAAGCACTGATGGTAGGAGGATGAAACGACCTTGAAGAAATTGATGAGCGACCTCCCAAAGATCGCCTTATAGCAGCTCGGGGCGTCGACTGTTGAAACTGAGATCTCGGCTTCTGTGGAGTTCGGGGCCCTCAGCAAGCTGAGGGGCAACCAACACTTACTCCCCCCAAGGGAGAGCTCTAGGATGAAGGTTGAGAAACAATGAACTGGACCAAGGGATTAGTGGGGAGGTCCCGCCACATACCCGGAAGTTCCCAAGGAACTTCCCCTCCCAAGCCACTACTAAGCTTGGGCACCACTGGAGGCTCTCCTCACCCACTAGAGAGACTTGGGGGGGGGGGGGGGGGAGAGGGAGAGAGCTAGCCTAGAATCGGATCCCTCCAAATGGTGCCCCATTGGTCCTATTTATAGGATTTTTGGATCTGGGCTGCAAATAGCCAAAACTGGACTACGAATAGCCAAAACTGGACTGCGAATAGCCAAATCCCGTTGTTCTGAGGTGCTAAACGCAGACCACCTCCTACTACGGAGCTGGGCGAGCCGGAGGCCTCCAGGCCTCCCCGGCTCGACCCCACAAGGCTCTGGGCGAGCCGGAGGCCTCCCGGCCTCCCTGGCTCGCCCCCACAAGGCTCTGGGCGAGCTGGAGGCCTCCCGGCTCTCCCAGCTCGCCCCCACAAGGCTCTGGGCGAGCCGGAGGCCTCCCGGCCCTCCCAGCTCACCCCCACAAAGTTCTGGGCGAGCCGGAGGCCTCCCGGCCCTCCCCAGCTCGCCCTCACAAGGGAACAGTCCTGGGATGCGCCCCTCAGACTCGACTCCCTCCAAACGCTCACCCCTCCTCCTCCCGGGGTCGCGCCCTTTGGAAATATTGGGCCTTAAAATATCTTGGGCCTCGGGGGCCCACTCGGCGAATACAGGGTTGTACACAATCCCCGCTCTTTTCGAGCGTGGCTCACGCTCAGAAAGAAATGTCCAACCCTGCATATTCGACGAGTGTCGCTGGGAATCCGGTTATTGGTGATATCTTGGAAAAGCCACAGCGCCTCGAGAGGTCCCCCAACCTTGCCGGCTAGCGAGAGCCCGGCTAGCTGAGCCACCTCGGGGAAAAACACAGCCTCCCCGAGAGGCCTTCCTACCCTGCCGGCTAGTGAGAGCCCGGCTAGTGGAGCCACCTCGGGGGAAAAACACTTAGCCTCCCCGAGAGGCCTTCCTACCCTGCCGGCTAGTGAGAGCCCGACTAGTGGAGCCACCTCGGGGGGAAAGATACTTAAGAGAATTTTCGGCCACTGAGCGGTTCCTAACCCTGCCAGCTAGGTGGGAGCCTGGTCAGCAGGTCAGCATGGGGACTAAGTACTTGGGACTTTCCTGCCACCGAGCGATCCTCGGACCTGCAAGCTTGATGGGAGCCTGGTCAGCGGGCCAGCATCGGGACTAAGTACTTGGGACTTTCCTGCCACCGAGCGATCCTCGGACCTGCCAGCTTGATGGGAGCCTGGTCAGCGGGCCAGCATCGGGACTAAGTACTTGGGACTTTCCTGTCACCGAGCGATCCTCGGACCTGCCAGCTTGATGGGAGCCTGGTCAGCGGGCCAGCATCGGGACTAAGTACTTAGGACTTTCCTGCCACCGAGCGATCCTCGGACCTGCCAGCTTGATGGGACCTCCCCACTCGCCCACTTGGGTCTCGGCGAGTGGGGGTCAAGGACCTCCCCACTCGCCCACTTGGGTATCGGCGAGTGGGGGTCGAGGACCTCCCCACTCGCCCCCTTCCAGCACCTCTTTCCCGGATGCCTGGCCGAGGATGCTCTCGCCCACCTTTTGAGGTGAGGCCTCCGGACCACTTTCTCTCCTGTCTTTGATTATCGAGGCGAAAGCTACCTGCAGGGTCTGCATGACCTCCTGCCTGAGATTCTCAAACATCTCCAACGTCACTCCAGCCACCGGGGGTTGCGAGTGACCTGGGTCGGATCTTCCTCCACCTCCGTCCATGGAACTCATCTTGAGAGTTTCTTGAATCAGTCACACTCCACGCTCACCGCACCATGTGTTGAAACCGAGATCTCGGCTTCTGTGGAGTTCGGGGCCCTCAGCAAGCTGAGGGGCAACCAACACTTACTCCCCCCAAGGTAGAGCTCTAGGATGAAGGTTGAGAAACTATGAACTGGACCAAGGGCTTAGTGGGGAGGTCCCGCCACATACCCGGAAGTTCCCAAGGAACTTCCCCTCCCAAGCCACTACTAAGCTTGGGCACCACTGGAGGCTCTCCTCACCCACTAGAGAGACTTGGGGGGGGAGAGAGAGGGAGAGAGCTAGCCTAGAATCGGATCCCTCCAAATGGTGCCCCCTTGGTACTATTTATAGGATTTTTGGATCTGGGCTGCAAATAGCCAAAACTGGACTACGAATAGCCAAAACTGGACTGCGAATAGCCAAATCCCGTTGTTCTGAGGTGCTAAACGCAGACCACCTCCTACTACGGAGCTGGGCGAGCCGGAGGCCTTCCGACTCTCCCAGCTCCCCCCACAAGGCTCTGGGCGAGCCGGAGGCCTCCTGGCCCTCCCAGCTCGCCCCCACAAGGTTCTGGGCGAGCCGGAGGCCTCCCGGCCCTCCCCAGCTCGCCCTCACAGGGAACAGTCCTGGGATGCGCCCCTCAGACTCGACTCCCTCCAAACGCTCACCCCTCCTCCTCCCGGGGTCGCGCCCTTTGGAAATATTGGGCCTAAAAATATCTTGGGCCTCGGGGGGCCCACTCGGCGAATACAGGGTTGTACATCGACGATGATGAATCGACACTTGAGTGAGGTGCCACCGAGGGTCACTAGCAGATCAAACCCTCCTTCCACCTCTTTCCTCTCTCCTGAGAAGACAAATAGGGGACCATCCGACGCCATTACTCTTCCTGCCTCGACTCCCAATCCGTCAAACGTTTTCTTGAAGATAACGTTCACAGAGCTCCCGTTATATCCACCAGAATCCGATCGACGGTGAAGTCCTCCACGACGGCTTGAATCACAAGTGCATCATGGAAGGGGTTCTCATTCCCTAACACGTCCTCCTCTGAAAAGGTGATCTCCTCCAACGGGGGCGGTGCCTGCGAGGTCGAGGAGACACTCCAGCGATAGATTTGATGGAGACTTCCCTTGCGGGAAGCTCTGAGCCCTGCTCCCCCGTGGATCACTCTTACCGCGGCTCCTCATACTCCGCCTCCTGCTCCCTGGATGACCTCCTCTTGACCTCCTTGATTGATTCAATCTTCATTCCTCCTTCGAGCGGCAGCTTGCATTGCAAGCGACTCGGCAGGGGCTTCTAGCCTCTAAGGCTCTCCTCCCGCTTCTCCAGCGGCTAGCCTTCTCCTGACCTCCCAAAAATCCGGACAGACCATCATTCTATGCGCCCTCCACCTGATGCAGCTCACAGTAGAGGGGGATCTCTTCCACCTGCGGCCTTCTCCGCTGGTTTCTTCTGGCTGGCATGTTATCCTGTCGGCCAACAGCCATTGCTTCCTCGTGTCCTCTTTCCTGACACCTCTCCTGCTGGTTGAAGTTCCTCCTCTCCGGGGAGACCCTTCCTCCCTGACCTTGATGCTGCGTCCGCCCTACTGTCCGCCACAACGGCCTATTGGCAGGGACCTAGTAGCGCCTCTCCTCTTCCCGACACTCCAGAGCCACTATGGTCCTCCTTTCTTCCCGCCTCCTTGGTTCCTCCCTTCCGGGTTCTTCTCCCTGGGCTCTTCTCTCTGTCTCTCCTCCGACCTCTTCCTCCCTTGCCTTAAGGGCTCCTCCTCCTTCCTGCGCACGGTGACATTCTCCTCTTCTTCCTTTTCTTCCCTGGTTAGCTTGGTCAGCTTGGCCAGGAAGCCGCGATTCGAAGCCTCCCCCTGAACGAACTTATTGGCCCTTTCAATAAGCTCTTTATAGGACATGGGAGGATCCCGGTTAATCTCCAGCTTGAAGAGGCCTTCCCTCAAGCCAAATGTTAGGGCAAGCTGCAGGGTGAAGTCATCCACCTCCCGAATGTCCAACGCTTCTTCCTAGAAGCGGTCGATGAGTTCCCTAACGTCTCCCACGCCCCTTGCACCAAATAGAAGAGGGTCGTGACCTCCTTCTTCCTCTTCTTCGCTGTGGTGAATCACATCGTCACTCCTCTGCGAAGGTCTTCAAATCAGTAGATCGAACTTGCTGCCAGTTGGTGGAACCAATCTCTGGACTTTCCTTGGAAAGCGATGGCGAAGAGCCTACACTTGAAGGAGTCAGACATGGTTCGGATGGAGACTATATCCTCGAACCACTGAATGTGTCAGACAAGATCATCCCTCCCAGAGTAGTAGCTCATCACGTGTTCACTGAAACCCTCAGGTTCGGGAGCAGCGAGAATCTCCTCGCAGAATGGGCTCCTCCCACCTGCTAGGCGACAATCCTCGGCTGGGCGAGCAGCTCCCCCATACTTGCAATATGGACGAGTATCTCGGGATCTCGCATAGTCTTCTACCTCGCGGAATCGGATCCCCTGCGAGATCTGCTGATAGAATGGTCGCCTCCTTGGCCGCTCCGACTCCTCCTCCATGGGATCCTTCCCTGCTCGCCGGGTAGGGCCACCATCCTCGGACGGAGCCATGTGATGAGGTGAGGTCGTCGTGCCCCCCTGAAGTAAAATCGCAACTCGCATGGTCTCCTCCAGACGCCACGCGAATACTTCGAAGTCCGCCCGCGTCACGAACTCTCGTCCATTTGCCGAGCTACCCGCAGCTCCTACGTGGTCGCCAGCTTGGACCATCTCGCCTTTTCACCAGATTTTATTCCACCAACTACGATCCACGCACACCGCACCAAAGTGTTGAAACCAGGAAAATCCCGACTCCAAAATTCAGATCAATACAGCCGGAGGTTACTCACCTTGCAGTCCGACTTGACGACTTGACTGACAATGATGAAGGGACTAGACAGGGACAACATGGCCCCAGGTGTTGCGGCAGGGATGTCTCACCACGTACCCAGAAGCTCAGAAGAGACTCTCCTCCACAACCAAAGATGGTCGAGCAGGGTACGAGGAAGACACCAACTTGGCGAGTATTTAGGATGACGGTCGAGGGTGACGGTCAAGATCTCACGGGGGGACAAGTCTTCGAAAATGGGGTTCTGAAAGCTCAACCAAAAGATACCAATCCAAGTACTCCTAAGGTCCTATTTATAGGAAAACCAAAGGGAAGGAGGAGTGTTGGGGAAATGATTTATCTTAACGCCTAAAAATGAGTAGAATATAAATTCTAAGAATGAAAAATCAGTCTAAGTAATTATGCGTCGAATAGTATTCGACGCAACGTCGAAGTGTAGTCGACCTTCCTCTCAGAATGAGTCAAAGTAACTCTAAACAGAATTCGACGTAAACTATGTCGACGTAACTCTGACTTCTAGTCGACGTATCTAGTGAATTCGATGCACCTTAGTCGACGCACCTTCCATATTCTCCTCTCGACGTCCAGCCAGTCTGAAATCGACGCTTCCGTCGAATAGTAATCGACGCATGTCGATTTCTATGTCAAATTCAAAACACGCCAGATCTCTTTCCTTCTTTCTGTAGATCTGATTCTTATGGAATTATATTATTCTTTTATAGCCGTTCTGAATCAGTCTTTCCTTCTAATTGATTCTTGGCTAAATTGATTAAGTTTATTATGGATATTATTTGAAATCAGAATGATCTCTTTCCTTCTACAGAAATATTGATTATGGAATCATTTCTCTCTTACTATTTCTCTGACTGCTAATTGATTATTCTCCTATAGTATTCTTTGAATAACCAGAGCTATAAATAAGAGGGAAATCGACAGAGAAAAAAAGGAAGTGATCCACTCCATACATTTGAAATAGAGGAAAAGCTCCCAAGAGAAAAGTGAAAAAAGCTGAGAGAAGTGATAGTGTGCTGAAGCAAACAACAAGCCTTCTTCTTCTCCTTCTTCTGAAGTCATACTGCTGCAATTTCTGAAAGCTCTCATTTAAAAAGAGAAAGGCCTATAATCTCCTTCTCACTATAGAAGAGAGATTTCAAATTCACTATACTTGTGCTTCTAATCTTCTTGCTAGGAAGAAGATTCTTTCTTGCTTCTATTGTTTGTCTTCTACTTCTTCTTCTTATCTTCATTTCATTTTTTTTACACAGTGTAAAAGAGTTTTTAGAATCTCTCTTCAAAAAATTCAGTTGACTGGTTCTAAGAGTCTCCTTATCAAAAGACTCAGGCTGGTTCTAAGAGTTTCCTTATCAAAAGACTCAGTGCAAGATAGTGAATTCCTATCAAGGGGGTAGAAGAGTGGACTACCCAAAGTTTGGGGAACCACTATATTTCTTTGTGTTGTGCTGTGATTTTCTTTTTGCTATTTCTTTCTTTATTTACTTAATTCTTGTTGGTGTATGTGGGAAGCTTTAATCTATGATTATTACACATATATATATATTTGTTAACTTTGCACAAAGTATTTTTAAATCTCTATTCACCCCCCCTCTAGAGAATTCTAGTGTGGTTAACTGTGCACTTTCAATTGGTATCAAAGCGAGGTTGATCTAAAAAGGGTAACTCCTTGATCAAAAAGATCCTACCTCATATATATATATTTCTAAAAACTAAATTTTTATGGCACAAATCAAAGATTATGCTTCCACCAGACCACCAATTTGCAACCTTGAAAAGTTTGCACTTTGGAAAACAAGAATTAGGATCTATATGAATTCTATTGATGAAGATTTGTTTAATGTTGTTTTGACAGGTCCTCCCAAGCCCTATAAAAAGGACTCAAGTGGTAAAGTGACTCAAACACTTGTCCCAAGGGCTGAGTGGACAGTTGAAGAGAAGAAGGCAGGAACAAGTGATGCAAAAGCTATGAATATCTTAGTCTCAACCATCTCAGATGAAACCTTCCAAAAGATTGCTGAATGTGAGTCAACTAAGGAAATATGGGAAGCTCTCACTAAAATGGTAGAAGGGAGTGCTGATGAGAGAAAAGAAAGACATTACTCATCTCTCAATATGAAAACTTCCAGAAGAAAGATAGTGAAAGTGTTTCTGACATGTATGTCAGATTCAGCCTCATAATAAATGAGTTAAGAACACTTGAGAAGGACATATCTCTCACTGAGATAAATGACAAATTGCTAACTTGCTTCCCTAGCTCTTGGGACTCAAGAATTTGGCCAATTAGAGACTCCATAAGCCAAAATGAAATCTCAACAGATGTTCTGTTGGGTAAATTAAGATCCTATGAAAACAAGAGTTGAGAAAGAAGAGAAAGAAAAGACTCCTTCACTCTCAAAGGAAAAGAGTATTGCTTTAAAAGCTACTGCAGGTGAACCCTCTACAAGTGATGAGGAGCTGATCAGTCTACTGGCCAGAAGGTTCAAGAAGTGGATCAAAACAGAAGGATCCAGAAGGAGAGATTCAAAAACCAGGTATGATAAAACTCATACTAAATAGATTATATGTTACTCCTGCAGGAAACCTGGACACATTGCACCTGGATGTTCTAAAGAGATCAGTAACAAGAAAGATCTGAAAAGAACAGATCTAAAGAAGAAGAAGAAAGAGAAAGGACTCATTGCTCAATCATGGAGTGATTCAGAATCTGAAGGAAGTACCTCATCTGAAAATGATCAAGAAGAGGCTAAGCAAGAGGAAACCTGTTTGATGGCTACTGAGAAGCATGATGATAAATCTCTGGTAAATATATCTGATGATATATATTTTTCTTCTACTGATTTCAAAAATAAATTCAAAGAATTTTGTTTATGTACAACCTTCATTCTCCGAGGGTAGGACCCACTCAAGGCCACGTAGACAAAAGTTAAAGTCAAAGAGTCAACACAGAAGTCAACAGTTCGAGATACCAAGATAAAGTCGGCCAGCAGGCCTAGTGAAAGAGTTCGTCAAGCGTATGAGCAGAAGAGAGCCTAGGCGAGTAGGGGTGCACTCGTGCGAGTAGCCCGCATACTCTCCATAAGGTGGGCGACATAAGTGATACTCGCCCATTTGCCCGGGGAGATCGCCTCAATGTCGCTAGCCGCCGGGCAGGGGCTGGGCTATTAAAACCCCCCTACCCCTTGGTTTTCCTATAAATAGGACCCTAGGGGTACTTGGATTGGCACCTGGACTTGAGCTCTCGAAACCCTGCTCTTGCATTCTGGAACCTGTCACACTTGGCCTCTACTCTCGGTACTAGCCAAGTCGGTGCCTTCCATGTACCCTGCTCGGCCATTTTTGGTCTTGGAGGGGAAGTCTCTACAGAGCTTCTGGGTACGTGGTGGGACCTCCCTGCCGTGGCACCTGGGGTCCTGTTTGTTTCTCTTCTAGCTTCTTCGTCGTTGCCCGCCAAGCCATCTCTTCGAGCCGCTTGGCAAGTAGTCTCCGGCTGCATTTGTCCGAATCTTGAGGCCGGGATTTTCTTGGCGTCAACACTTTAGATCAAGTCAAATCTGAGAAAGAAATAAAAAGGCTAAGAAAAGAATTGAACAATCTCAAACAAATGGATACACAATATAAAAACTATGAGCTCAGTCAAGAACTCTCTAGATCAGAGGAGCAACTAGATAAAATCAATACTGAAAATCAAACACTAAGAAATGAGCTAGCAAAGACAAAAGCCTTTGAAGATTCTCTAAATGGCAGAAGTCAAAAGCTGAAGAATATCTCTGAAAATCTCACTGATAGATTTAGACAACTAGAGTTTAATACTGATTTAGAACCCAGACCTCAGTCACCCAGCAAACTTGTCTGGAGACATCCTATCCACTTCACTAGGAAGAATAATCTCATAGGAGAAGAATCACAAGAAAATCCAGAAACAACTACTGTTTTCAATAAAAATAATTTCACTATGTATGAAGGAATCCTAGGTAAATATCCTCTGAAAAGAAACAAACTTGTGTCGAATCAGTATCGACGTGCGTCGAATTCAACTCAACGTAACTCAAATAATACGTCGACTCCCAATCAACGCAACCTCTCCTATGCTTCGACTAAAAGAGAACACAGAATGAAGGAAGCGTCGACTTCGACTCGACGCAACCTTAAACATACGTCGAATTCATATTGACGCAACCAATCTAACAGAAATATCTCCTTTTCCAAAAAGTCTTCTCAATCCATTTCTTTTTATTATGAATACTATTTCTGCAATATTACTAAAGACTGTTGGCATGATAAGCCAACACTCCTAAAGAAGAAAGGGTACTCTGAAAAACCAACTTACTCTTTCATTGAACCTTTTCCTGTTGGGAGGAAGGGACCCTAGCTTAGCAGGGTCCAAACTAATGTTTAACATCTTATGTGCAGATGTATCACACATTCAGGATGGTGTGGTACTTGGATAGTGGATGCTCCATGCACGTGACAGGGTACAACAATCTATTAACCAACTTTGAAGATAGACATGGACCATCAGTGACTTTTGGAGACTCTAGCTGTGGGCAAACCAGGGGCTTTGGAGATTTCAAAGAAGGGAAAGTTACCTTCAGGAATGTGGCAGTAGTCAAAGGACTAAAGCACAATCTGATAAGTATAAGTCAGATATGTGACAGTGGTAAGTATGAGGTAAACTGCACCACACTATTTTGCCATATTATTGATGTCAAGACTGATGTCATAGTACTCAATGGAATTAGAAAAGGGAAAGTATATATAGTAGACTTTAGCTCAACACCCACAGAAGTTTGTTTGTTCAACAATATTATTGATAAAAGTGAATTATGGCATAAGAGACTGGGTCATCTAAACTACAAAACCATTAGTAAACTAGCAAAGAATAACCTAGTCAGAGGCCTACCAAAGGGTAGGTACTCTAAGGATTCTCCATGTAGACCTTGCCAACTAGGAAAACAGACCAAATCATCATTCAAACCAATTGGTAAGGATGACTCCCCCAGGATTCTCTACTTACTGCACATGGATCTCTTTGGTCCCATATCCACTCAGAGCTTAGGTGGAAAGTCTTATACCCTAGTCATTATGGATGACTATTCTAGATTTAGCTGGGTATTCTTTCTAAGGGGCTAAGTCTGAAACCTACAAGATTCTCTCAAGATTCATAAGACAGATTCAATCTGAATTCAATACTCATGTTTCCATAATCAGAAGTGATCATGAGACTGAATTTAAAAATCAGTTAATCTGTAGTTTCTGTGAGGATTTAGGTATCAAACAAAGCTTCTCAGCACCTAGAACTCCTCAACAAAATGGACTTGCTGGAAGAAAGAATAGAACCTTAATTGAATCATGAAGGACCTTGCTTGCAGAATCAGGATTACCAAAAACCTTCTGGGCTGAAGCAGTCAACACTGCAAACTATGTTCTAAATAGAAGCCTCATACACAAAACTAAGTCAAAAACTCCATATGAGCCCCTGAAGGGAAAAACACCCATTGTTAAATACTTTAAAAATTTTGAATGTGCTTGCTTTTTCCTAAATAATGGGAAAGATCATCTTGCCAAGTTTGACAAGAAGTCTGATGATGGAATATTTCTAGGGTACTCATCATCTAGTAAAGCTTATAGGTGCTATAACAGGAGAACTCTCAGAATTGAAGAATCCATGCACATTATATTTGATGAAACTAACATGTTGTTTAAGGGGGAGGAAACTTCCACCAATCCTTTTCCACAGGAAAACAGCAGCATAGAGACTCAGCTTGAACATCTGACTCTAAAGAACACAGACACTGGGAAAGAAAACTAGCTACAGGAACCAAGTGAGGAGTCTGAATAAGAACATGAAGAGGGTTCAGAAAAGAGCAATCAAAACCAACTCCCACAAGAGAACATGGTTCAGGAGGAACAGTTGGACAATGATCACATTGTTAATGAGGAAGAAGAGCATCTGACAAATCCAAGCAGGACAGAGATCAATATGAAAAATCATCCACAATCCCAAGTAATTGGAGACCCCAATACTGGAGTAAGAACAAGACACCAAGTCTCCAATGGGATGATGCTCCAATGCTTCTTATCACAAGTTGAACCAAAGAAGTTTGAGGAAGCAAATTGTGATCCTCACTGGATTATAGCCATGCAAGAAGAACTAAGCCAATTTGAGAGAAACAAAGTGTGGAACTTAGTTGAGAGACCAAGAAACTACCCAGTTATTGGAACAAAGTGGGTATACAGAAACAAACTAGATTCCACTGGAGTAATTGTCAGGAACAAGGCAAGACTTGTAGCACAAGGATACAGACAAGAAGAAGGAATAGACTACAATCAAACCTTTGCTCCAGTAGCCAGATTGGAAACAATCAGACTCTTTCTTGCCTATGCAGCTTTCATGAAGATGAAAGTCTACCAGATGGATGTCAAGAGTGCTTTTCTGAATGGTGACCTTCAAGAAGAGGTGTATGTAGAGCAACCACCAGGTTTTATCAATCCCTCCTCTCCTAACTTTGTTTATAGACTTAACAAAGCCCTTTATGGTCTTAAGCAAGCACCTAGAGCTTGGTATGAAACTCTCTCCAACTTCCTGATAGAAAATTCTTTTGAAAGAGGTAAAATAGATAAAACACTTTTTACTAGAACCCACAAGAATAAACTCCTATCCTACCTACATCTTCACATACACCTGCTCAACCCTCCTCTAATCCTCCACCTCCTCCATCAAACTCACCTCATCACAATGATACAGTCCTCTCTCCACCTTCATCACCTCCACCTCCACCTCCACCATTATCTCCTACTCCAACACACCTTGAACCATCTCCATCCACTAAAACTCTCATCACCCAGTGTATCCAGTCAGCAGCCCAAAAATTTCAAGAAATGCTGGATGCACACTGCTCCCAACTTCACTCCTCCATCATGCACATGCAAACCCAAATAGATGGGGTCAATGCCTCTGTGCAAAGCTTGAAGTCCTCTGTCTCTTCCTCTAAATTGACCAAGTATTTCTTAACCTCCTTGGCTAAGAAGGTCAAGAAGGGGGAAAAATTAGATGAAGAGCAGCTCTCAAGTCACAAATCTCTCTCACACAAGTCCCTTCCTACTTCAAAATATGATAGTCTTGCACTGCTTAAGACAATTGGGAATGAATTAGTACCAGAGCTACATACTGAGGACCAGATAACAGATGTATTCTCTATTGTAAGAGAAGCTACACAACAAGTAGTTCTCTTTCAAGGGGAGGCTAGCAGAGCAGAGAGAAGTTGAAAAGGAAACTAATGTTGAAAAAGAAGCTGAAGCTCAGGGGGAGCCAAATGCTGACATAACTGAAGCTGGAGCTGAGAAAGAAACTGAAGAGGTAGAAGTAAAAGAAAAGAAAGTTCCATCTCAGGGGGAGCAAACTGATGTGACTCAGGGGGAGCTGAGTGAATCACCTGTTACTGAGAAGGAGCAACCCACTTCTCTAAAAACTTTAGTATTCACTAGGAAAAGAAAAACTCCTCCTACCCCTCCTGAGTGATGTGTTGAACAATGTTGATATACTCTTTCCTCCATGCTTAAATACTATTTATGAAGTCTGTGTATATGATTCTATTTTTTTTATTACTTAACATATTTCTTTTCTATATAAATATCTTGCTTAAAAGCTGGTATAATTTCTCCCTGAATAGGGTTAAGACAAATAGGGGGAGATTGTTGGGGAAATGATTTATCTTAACCCCTAAAAATGAGTAGAATATAAATTCTAAGAATGAAAAATCAGTTTAAGTAATTATGCGTCGAATAGTATTCGATGCAACGTCGAAGTGTAGTCGACGTTCCTCTCAGAACGAGTCAAAATAACTCTAAACAGAATTCGGCGTAACCTATGTCGACGTAACTCTGACTTCTAGTCGACGTATCTAGTGAAGTCGACGCACCTTAGTCGACGCACCTTCCATATTCTCCTCTCGACGTCCAGCCAGTCTGAAATCGACGCTTCCGTCGAATAGTAATCGACGCACGTCGATTTATATGTCAAATTCAAAACACGCCAGATCTCTTTCCTTCTTTCTGTAGATCTGATTCTTATGGAATTATATTATTCTTTTATAGCCGTTCTGAATCAGTCTTTCCTTCTAATTGATTCTTGGCTAAATTGATTAAGTTTATTATGGATATTATTTGAAATTAGAATGATCTCTTTCCTTCTACAGAAATATTGATTATGGAATCATTTCTCTCTTTCTATTTCTCTGACTGCTAATTGATTATTCTCCTATAGTATTTTTTGAATAACCAGAGCTATAAATAAGAGGGAAATCGACAGAGAAAAAAAGGAAGTGATCCACTCCATACATTTGAAATAGAGGAAAAGCTCCCAAGAGAAAAGTGAGAAAAGCTGAGAGAAGTGATAGTGTGCTGAAGCAAACAACAAGCCTTCTTCTTCTTCTTCTTCTGAAGTCATACTGCTGCAATTTCTGAAAGCTCTCATTTAAAAAGAGAAAGACCTACAATCTCCTTCTCACTATATAAGAGAGATTTCAAATTCATTATACTTGTGCTTCTAATCTTCTTGCTAGGAAGAAGATTCTTTCTTGCTTCTATTATTTGTCTTCTACTTCTTCTTCTTATCTTCATTTCATTTTTTTTACACAGTGTAAAAGAGTTTTTAGAATCTCTCTTCAAAAAATTCAGTTATACTGGTTCTAAGAGTCTCCTTATCAAAAGACTCAGACTGGTTCTAAGAGTTTCCTTATCAAAAGACTCAGTGCAAGATAGTGAATTCCTACCAAGGGAGTAGAAGAGTGGACTACCCAAAGTTTGGGGAACCACTATATTTCTTTGTGTTGTGCTGTGATTTTCTTTTTGCTATTTCTTTCTTTATTTACTTAATTCTTGTTGGTGTATGTGGGAAGCTTTAATCTGTGATTATTACACATATATATATATATTTGTTAACTTTGCACAAAGTATTTTTAAATTTCTATTCACCCCCCCTCTAGAGAATTTTAGTGTGGTTAACTGTGCACTTTCAAGAAGCTATTTATAGCCCAGCCCTACCCGACGACTACGCGACATTGAGGGGATCTCTCCTGGCTTCGGCGAGCATCGCCTATGGGCGCCCACCTTGGCGAGTATAAGGGGTGTGCTCGCACATGCTCGCCTATACTCGCACAGGCTTTCTGCTGTCTCTGCTTCCTGGGCTGTCTTCAGTCTCTGACTCTTGTCATCTGTGTTGACTGTTGATCTTTGACTTATGATCTTTTGCCTACATGGCTTGAATTGGGCCCCACCCTCAGAGAATATGGGTTGTACAACATCGTTGATGTTTCACATCAAATAATTTAGCACGACAATATAAACAAAAACAAGGTTGTGGTAATTGTAAGTAAACAATTTGTTGAATCGTATCTGATATCCGAGCAACGTTGTGGTTTCTAGAGCGATGATTTATAGAACGAATATTGTCATTATAGCTGCCATCTTCTGAACTTTCATGTTATTGAACAGGGTTTGCTGAATGGCCTATGCAAATAACAGTAAAGGTATGTATAATAGCAGGAATTATACATTTTTGCATGCACTGCTTCAACAAGAACAAACCTTGTCCGTCTGAGCGAAGAAGTATATTTTCTGACGGTAGTCGTGTTGCATTTTCATGTATGTTTAATTGCAATGACATTGACGGGACATTACAGTCAGACAGTGGTGCAGTAATTGGATGACGTGCAGATGATTCTCCATCTCAGGTGTTCTTAGAACATAAGAGGCCGTTGACAATGGTATGGTTGTTAATGTATATCTATGTACAACACCATTTTCTACATCTGTTACTATAAAAATGGAACATGATTTATGTGTTCTGTTATGTAGCAGCATTAACAATAGAGAGGCCGAAGACCCAAAGAAAATCGCGCTCTTACCCCATGTATTTAACTGTGTAGGGCTATTGTTAGATGGTGTCGTAGGTGCGATAGCTTCACGTTGTTGTTCTGTCATTTCTGCTCTGCTTTGTTGTGAAAGCTCTCGATATAAAGCTTGCTGAGCATCACACTGTGGTCCCGTCATACATACATTTCACCTTGATGCAAAAGATTGATTATATATACGTTGTGCTACATGATGTTCATCTGTTGTAGATGCACTCTTATTCTTTTTGTAGGTCGAATATGAGAGCGAATAGTGTCATGCGATAGAACGGCAAGGTGTACATATTTTGTTATCTAGTAGCATTTGAAATAGAAAAACAAAACTCATAGAAAATCACGCTCTTACCCCATGTTATATTTAAGTGTGCAGGGCTATGGGCAGATGTTTCAACTGCAGTTGTTTCACAATAGTGTGCAACAACAAATTGTACCACAGAGTTTTGATTTTGCAACTATGGCAACGATGACAATTGTCCGTCTATCGCAGGCTCTACTTTAAAAATACAATAAAGTTTACGTATTCTATTATGTAGTTGTGTTTGTAATAGAGAAGCAAAATACCCACAGAAAATCACGTTCTTATAACCCCATGACATATGTAAGTGTGCATGGCTATTGGTAGATGCTGCAGCTGCAGTTTTTTCACTATAGGGTGCAACAGTGTAGATGCTGCTCTTACCTCACAGCACGAACAACAAGCACGAACAACAAGCATGAACGGTCATACGATTTATTCAAGGCAGTGACTGAATATTACCGAGTTAATACATTAAGAACATCTAATACAAATTGAATAAGTAATGCAATTTAGAACATCTAATACACCAGATACATCAAAAAATCACGAAGCATTTAATACAACAGATGCATACTAATGCAATTTAGAACATCTAATACAAATTGAACAAGTAATACAATTTAGAACATCTAATACAACAAATGCATCAAAACATCAGAATACAACATAATAAGTAATTCTTGATACAACAAAATAAGTAATTCTTGATACAACAAATAATGACAAATGCTAGCTTTCTTCATCACTTCAATGAGGTTGATTTTGAGTTTTTTTCTTACAATGTTCTATTTTTTTAGAGACAAATGTTACTGAAGTCTTAACATATGATAAATGATAACTGTATCTGTGTCATTGTGAACCTTTTCTGGAATAAATTATCTGTCAAGAAGAAGAGTACAATAAAAAACAAAGAACATGAATAAAAAAGATGCATCGCGGACTTTTTATTGCAAGAAAAAGAGTACAATCAGGTAGAGCTTCTTTACCTCTCCTCATTGAAAATAGTATGGAAGTCCATATTAAAAAAACAATGTACTGATTCATATGAGCATTGGTTCATTCAGACAGTTTAGGGTTTGAAAGGAGGTGGTTCAATTGAAAAGAGATTGAAGAGAATGTTCGCCGAATGTTTGACTGTGTTTATCTAGGATTGAGTAATAGAGAATATGAATAAAAAAGATGCATCACAGACTTTTTATTGCAAGAAGAAGAGTACAATTAGGTAGAGCTTCTTTACCCCTCCTCATTGAAAATAGTACGGAAGTCCATATTAAAAAACAATGTACTGATTCATATGAGCATTGGTTCATTCAGACAATTTAGAATTTGAAAGGAGGTGGTTCAATTGAAAAGTGATTAAAGAGAATGTTCGTCGAATGTTTGACTGTGTTTATCTAGGATTGAGTAATAAATTATCGTTTAAGAATTCAACAAACTCACTTAAACAAAGCAATTAAGATGAAGACAGTCAATCAATATAAGTCAGCCGCGGGGTTGTGAAAAAATTAGTTGTACACAAATTATTTAGGCAGAAATATCCAAAGATTAAAAAAATAGTAATGCTTGAAGTAAATTGAAATCAAAAGGAGAATGAATAACAAAATGGAACACATTTGCCTTTGAGGAATAGTTCTTTAAAGATTTATCCAGAACTTTGAGCTTATCGACCTGCAAATTAAGGGTAGCTAATCTCAAGTCAAAACATGATTATAACTGCAAGAAGGCAAATTTTTAATAAGAAAGACGGAGCAAATTTAGAAGCAAAAATTAATTTGTTCATATGGCCACGTAAGAGGAATGCAGGGTAGTCATGCAAATGTGCGAAGTCGTTCGTACTTGTTGCTGTTTCGTGGATGTACGTTGCCGGTGTAGCCTTGAGCACCACGAACCCCTCCCATTTTGTGATATAAAGTAGGAAACAAAGCCACGACCCCCTCCCGTGTTTCCTTGGACAGTTTGTCTGAGATTGAAAGTGAGGGTTAGTTCTTAATATTATTAAAGCTCTTGTTTTAGTTTTACTTCAAAGTAATGTTATATATAAATATATGAGTGTGATGAGTGATTAATAGCAACAAACAGTAAAAGGGCATAATAATCACATCACAAATAAGAAATAAAACAAAGACAAACAAGCAAGCCAGATGACACAAGAAGTATAGTAGTTCCCCAATCAACCTGGGTACATCTACTCTTCTACCCACTGGTAGGAATCCACTAGGAGGTTGTTGATCAGGTGCCCTCACACCAAGGTGATTTTGATAAGGTGTCCACACACCATAGAGCTTTTGATCAGGTGCTCAAAACCAAGATGCAGGTTTTTGCTAAGGTGCCCTGTCACCGGGACTAAACTTTTGAAGGGAGTTTTAACCCTTTACAAGATGGGAGAAATAAAGAAAACAGAAAAGTTATGTTGTTCTTCTCTTTCTAAGAAGACACTTGAAGATCCTGATTGGTAGTTGAGTTGGATCTTGATGATGATGATGTTGAAGAGAGCTCCCCATGTCTGATTTAGTTTAGATGACAGCTTGTGGATGAAGCTCCTTCTCTAGATTGCAATTTGCAAATCCTCTATTCTTCTTCTTGCAGTTTTGATCCCTGAGCAATTGATATAGATTGGTGTCTCGGGTTGTATATGATCTGCAAAGAAGAAGTTAGGCAAAAAGAAGATATAATATATTTTGATCAGCTTCTTCTTTTTGCTCATCTGTTTCTCTTTTTCCTGTTTCGCCTGCTAGCTGTTCTATGTTATCTGTTTTTTTCTTCTGCTCTTTTCTTTGTATATATTCTGGAGAGCTTTCGGCTGATTTGAATCCTTGACGACAGAAGAGGAAAGAGATAACGTCTCTTTTACTTCACAGATCCTCGAGCAGACAAATCTTGCCGTCTTTGGCTTTGCTGCAACGGCTACAGTATTTAATGCTTCTGCCAACGGCTAGAACATTTAATGCTTGCACGACTGTAATGTTAAATCAGCAATATATATATAGAAATATATAAATAGAAATAATAAAGATATTGCATATATAATAATTTTAGTCGAGCTGAAAGATATAAAAGAATGCTGCAGATATTTTGTCGAGCTGAGCTTCAAGTTCGTCGACCTCATCATTTGATTCGTCGACCTGAACATTTAATTCACTATTCTGAACATCTGCTGAATATTCGTCGAATGCAGACTTGAGTTCGTCGAACGCAGAGACGGGCTGGATCGTCGACCACTGAATATTGAGTTGTTCGTCGAAGGCAGGATTTCGTCGACCGCTGAGACGGGGTCTGTTCGTCGACCGCTGAGATAATATGTTCGTCGACCGCTGAACCGCTGAGACAGGATCGTCGAACGCTGAACCGCTGAGACGGGATCGTCGAACGCTGAACCGCTGGATTTCGTCGAGCGTAGAATGAATACCATTCGTCGATCGCAGGGCGTCGTTCGTCGAACGCAGAGAGCTTGCAGTTCGCCGAACGCAGAGAACTTGTCGTTCGTCGAACGCAGATGGACGTTCGTCGAACGCAGAGAACTTATGTTATTTTTAATTCTTCTCTTATTTTTCAGCCTATTAATAATGTCTCTTTTCAGCCTTCTTTCTTAATAGGATTTGTACTAAGTTATAAGATGAGTTATGAGACACTAAAGGTGGATCCTAACTCAAATCAAAACTAAAGTTCCAACAATCTCCCCCTATTTGAGTTGGGATCCTAATCCAAATTAAGACTAGGTTCTAACAAATCTCCCTCTATTTGGTTTAGGATACCTAAGCATAAAAAGTCTTTAAAGCTTTAGGATCAGAGATTATTTACTTCTTTTAAAAAATATTTAAGCAATTTCAGATTTCCTAGCTTTTGAATTAAATAGGAATTTAATGATGAATTGCTAGCTGTTATTGGATTCTAGGAATTTTAAAATAAAAAAGACAATGCCTGATACCTACTTTCTATAGAATCCTCTTAATCAGAAGAGACTCACACTTAGTGCTTTGATCATTTCTGATCTATGCAATCTGAGTAGAATGCTCAACTTGATTTTGGAGAAAATCTGGAAGAATGTGAAGTTTATCTGACTTTGTTTTAAGATAGAAAAATTCAAGAAAATCATAAACTGATGTTTAATTTAATTATAATTTAAGTAAAGATATTAAACAGTTAAAACAAAATTGCCTAATAGATAGATATGTTGGCCTTTTATTTCATTGAAATATAAATTTGAAAATTTAAACTGATTTTGCTAAACATAAAATTTGTCTTTTTCTTTAAAAGATTGTTTAAAGTTATTTTTCAAAGAAATAATTTTCTTTTCTGATGTTTTCAAATCTATTTTAAGTTTAGTGTGTTCAGAAGTTATTTTTAACTCTTTTATTTCCTTGTCAGATTTTATTAAGTCTGTATATATTAACTTAAAATCTGATTGGTAATTTTTAGATTTTATTAAATCTGTACCTGAAGATGTGAAAACAGATTTAGAAGGATCAGAGGTAGAAATAAAGTTTGAAGTTACCTCTACTACCTTAGTTACCATTTCTGCTTCAGATTCTGCATCTGATATGTGATATGAGCCATATATGGCCATCATGCAGAAATCTCTTGTTTTTTGTTCTTCTTCTTCTTCACTTAGAGTTGAAGATGGTTCTGCATCAAAAATTCAGTTAGTGGAAGAAGTAAAAGTGGATTTATTTACCATCTTTGAGAGGGAGTTCTAGATGCTCCTTATTGAAGTGCAATCATTAACTCTTTGATAAATGTCATTTGACATTGATTGAGCTAATGTCTTCATAGCCTTTGCATCAACACATATCAACTTCTCTTGATCATCTGATGAAGAGATTGAAGATGGAAGTCCTGTCAAAACAGATTTGTAAATATCTTCATCTATTGCATTCATATATAATCTGATTCTAACTTGCCATAAATCAAATCTATCCAAATTACATATAGGTGGATCTGAAAATGAAAAATCTGCTTGAGCCATTTAGAAAAAAAAACTATGTGATCTTTGTGATTTCAGGTGTTAGCCTGTGTGTAAAATCAACCTGCTTTGATATCAATTGAAAGTGAGTGTTAGTTCTTAATATTATTAAAGCTCTTGTTTTAGTTTTACTTCAAAGTAATGTTATATATAAATATATGAGTGTGCTGAGTGAGTAATAACAACAAACAGTAAAAGGGCATAATAATCACAACACAAATAAGAAATAAAACAAAGACAAACAAGCAAGCCAGATGACACAAGAAATATAGTAGTTCCCCAATCAACCTAGGTACATCTACTCTTCTACCCACCGGTAGGAATCCACTAGGAGGTTGTTGATCAGGTGCCCTCACACCTAGGTGTTGATAAGGTGTCCACACACCATAGAGCTTTTGATCAGGTGCTCAAAAATAAGATGCAGGTTTTTGCTAAGGTGCCCTATCACCGGGAGTAAACTGTTGAAGGGAGTTTTAACCCTTTACAAGATGGGAGAAATAAAGAAAATAGAAAAGTTATGTTGTTCTTCTCTTTCTAAGAAGACACTTGAAGATCCTGATTGGTAGTTGAGTTGGATCTTGATGACGATGATGTTGAAGAGAGCTCCCTCTGTCTGATTTAGTTTAGATGACAGCTTGTGGATGGAGCTCCTTCTCTAGATTGCAAATCCTCTGTTCTTCTTCTTGCAGTTTTGATCCCTGAGCAATTGATATAGATTGGTGTCTCGGGTTGTATATGATCTGCAAAGAAGAAGTTAGGCAAAAAGAAGATATAATATATTTTGATCAGCTTCTTCTTTTTGCTCCTATGTTTCTCTTTTTCCTGTTTTCGCCTGCTAGCTGTTCTATGTTATCTGCTTTTTTTCTTCTGCTCTTTTCTTTGTATATATTCTGGAGAGCTTTCGGCTGATTTGAATCCTTGCCGACAGAAGAGAAAAGAGATAACGTCTCTTTTACTTCACAGATCCTCGAGTAGACAAATCTTGCCGTCTTTGGCTTTGCTGCAACGGCTACAATATTTAATGCTTCTGCCAACGGCTAGAACATTTAATGCTTGCACGGCTGTAATGTTAAATCAGCAATATATATATAGAAATATATAAATAGAAATAATAAAGATATTGCATATATAATAATTTTAGTCGAGCTGAAAGATATAAATGAATGCTGCAGATATTTCGTCGAGCTGAGCTTCAAGTTCGTCGACCTCATCATTTGATTCGTCGACCTGAACATTTAATTCACTGTTCTGAAAATCTGCTGAATATTCGTCGAATGCAGACTTGAGTTCGTCGAACGGAACTGATCGTCGAACGCAGAGACGGTCTGGATCGCGACCGCTGAGACGGGAGTTCGTCGAACGTAGACTTGAGTTCGTCGAACGCAGGATTTCGTCGACCGCTGAGATGGGGTCTGTTCGTCGACCGCTGAGATAATCTGTTCGTCGACCGCTGAACCGCTGAGACGGGATCGTCGAATGCTGAACCGCTGAGACGGGATCGTCGAACGCTGAACCGCTGGATTTCGTCGAGCGCAGAATGAATACCATTCGTCGATCGCAGGGCGTCGTTCGTCGAACGCAGAGAGCTTGCAGTTCGTTGAACGCAGAGAGCTTGCCGTTCGTCGAACGCAGATGGACGTTCGTCGAACGCAGAGAACTTATGTTATTTTTAATTCTTCTCTTATTTTTCAGCCTATTAATAATGTCTCTTTTCAGCCTTCTTTCTTAATAGGATTGTTCTAAGTTATAAGATGAGTTATGATAGAAACTTAGACACTAAAGGTGGATCCTAACTAAAATCAAAACTAAGGTTCCAACAGAGATGAACCTGAATATCTAAAACAAATAGTCTGATTTATATCTCTATTGATCATAATCTATGAGAAATTGTTGATTTGTATGGCCCGGCTCCATTCAAAATTAAAAAAATTTGTTTGATATTTTTCTTCGGAATGGTGTTCTTCCCAAGTTCCCTTCTCTAACCATACAAATAAGGCTACACTTAAAATGGTCTTTGATCCTATTGAAGATTGAAATAGAAAATTTGATTTGCCAGAATGGTCTTCTTCCCAAGTTCTTTGCTCTAACCTTGAATCCACACCTCAACTTCAACATCTAAATTATCCCAAGTTCTCTACTCTAAGTTATGGCATATGTGAAAACGAATCGAAAATCAAAAGTGGAAACGAAATCGAAATCGAAAGAAATCGAAAAAAACGAAATCGAAATCGAAAAAAGTAAAAATCGAAATAGAAAAAAAGTACAAATCGAAATCGAAATCAAAAGTCAAGAAGAAATTAAAAAACGAAATCGAAATCAAAAAAGAAAGACAAAGTAAAAAACGAAATCGAAATCAAAATCGTAATCGAAAAACAAAGTAAAAAACGAAATCGAAATCGAAATCAAAAGCCAAAAAGAGAACGAAAATTACCACAAACTAGAGCGGGATTTGGGAAAGCACGCATGCAGGCCGGCAAGAACAACCCTGCAGAGCACGAAAGGAAGAAATTAAGGGGCACATCATGACACGCTGCGAAAGCAAGCAAAAATGCATGCTCACCAGGGGAGGAGCGATGCACAGCTCTGGGAGAGCTCTCCTAGGGCACGCGAAAGAAATGAGGCAGCCGATGTTTAAAAGTCGGGTGATATCGTACAAATCAAAAATATCTTTATATAAACATATATATATATATACTATTCTAAAAAGAAATATCCATAAATTTATATATCCATACGAGTGACAGTGCACGGGGGGCCCCCGTGCCAAGCGCGACAGTACTCGCTCGCCCCACGGCGGGCTTCGCCCGCCCATCGTTTCTTAACTTAAAAAAACAGATTAAAAATTAAATCTGTTTTTTAAATTCAATTTATTTAATTTATTTCTTTTCATTTTTTTAATTAATTAATTTATTTAAAATAAATCTATTTGTTTTTCAAATTAACTATAATTAATATAAAAGAAGGTACAGAAATTGAACATAAAGTCATCTTGGCATAGTGGATAGTAGTTATTAAAGTTCTGTGGTTGGTTCGGGTTCGAAACCTGACCAACGCATTTTCCTCGGATTTATTTTGGGCCGACCCACCCGGCCCGAGTTGCCCGCCCGTCCGGCCCGAACCGCTCCGCCCACCGGCCCGGCCCGGCCCGCCCGATTTACTTTGTAGGGTAGGGTACCCTACAAAATTTATAGGTTTAGGACATCATGGTAGGTTTAGGAGACCTAGGAAAAAAATATGAACGGTCCTGATTCGTCATGCGATCGAACGGCCGAGATCTTATGATCTGATCAAATCGAACGGTTCAGATTGATATAATGGTATGCCACCATTACACGAAAATTAAAAAATTACAAAAATCCTTAAAAATTATACTTCTTTATATATATATTATAAATATATATATATATACTTTTAATTGCCATAAATTTAAATTCATTTGGAGAAATCTTAGCCGTTGATGATTCTTATTTCCAACCGGTTTGCTTTTTTTACGGCATTTCTAATTGTAATCCACGCCCCGGCTACCTCTCCGACAACCCTTTCCCGCATCACGCCCCCAGTCTTCAGCTGCATCTAGGGTTCGCGCGATACTCCCGCTCCCGCACTTCAGGGATGCCCTCAGCCGCTGCATACACACCTCTCGCCTCCAGGTGAAATCCTCCTACCTAAAACCATCACCGCACCGCTCGACTTCCAAGCCCCAACCGTTCAATGTCGCTCCGCTTGGCAACACCACGGCCGACGGAGCTTCGGTCGATCCGATCGCCTATACAACTCCATGCCTCCAGCGCTTAGGGAGATTCGGTCGATCCGATCGCCTCTGAACATCACCCACCTCCAGCGCCCCCCCATTCCTCCGCAACCGACGACCTAGCCGTCGGATCTCCACCTCCCAAGCAAAAAACTACACCTCGCCTGCCTCCAGCGCTCCCCCATTCCTACTCGCTGGTCGCCCATTCCATCAACGGATCGGTGGTAATTCGCTAGATCGTCTCTACCCTTGCTTTCTTTTACGATTTTTATCTATGTTGATTTCTTCTATGATTTGAGTCGGAGCCGTGGGTGTACGAGGCGCGCCGAACCATGCCGGAGGTAAGTTGCTTTTGACATATGCGAGAGAAAGACAGAGAAACGTCCGCACGCCGCTTGCCTCCAGCGGCAAGATGGCGGGTGCGCGTCGGCGGGCGTGCGGTTAAGCGCCGGGCGTTGACCGGTCGGCGAGCGTGCGGCCACGTGCCGGGCGGTGGCCGGGCGGCGCCGTGCGGGGCCCGGCCGGCGTGCGCAAGGCCGCGTGTCGGGCGGGGACCGGCCGACGGGCGTGCGGCCAAGCGCCGGGCGGCGGCCGGCGGCCGGATGGCACCCGCGTGCGCCGTGCGGGGGACGGCCGGCGGGCGCTCGGCCGGCCGTCGCGCGCGCGGTCGTGCGTCGTGCGTGGCCAGCCGATGGGCGTGCGGCCACCGGCCGGCGCGCGCGCAGCTGAGCGCTGTGCGGCCGGACGTTGGCGGGCGCGTGTGCACTGCTGAGCGCCGTGCGGCCCACGCCGGCGGGCACGTGCGCCGCGCGTCGTGCGGTTGTTGGCCGTCTGTTGTGTGCTGCACGGTGGGTGGTCGCCGGATGCCTAATGCACTGTGGTTGCTGGCTTCGTGCGTTAGTGGGCTCTTGGTTGACGTTCCTTTGATGATGATAATAATTTTTTCCTCATTTATCTTCTTTTATGCTTCAAAACGAAGCGGCTAGTCGAGGCCGATGCGGCTGCGCTTTACTCTTGATGGCGTACAGATCGATATGTTGCAGAAGCGATTGGGGTTACCCTCCAGTGTCGAAGTGAAGATACTTCGGGAGGATGAGCGGGCTCAGAATCCTTTGACTGGTTCTATGACCCTTTCAGAGAACTGTTTGAAGTCAGGGTTTCGCTTCCCTCCTCCGAAGGAGGCCATAGAGGTATTCAAATTTTGCGGAGTGGTGATCTCCCAATTTACTTCTGTGGGGATGACGAGAATTATGGGGGTTATAGTGCTCTTCCGGAAGTGCGATTCACGATTGACCTTGGAGATTTTTAAGGACTGGTGCGAAGTCTTCACTGATCCGGGTGGCCGTATTGAAGTTTGTAGTAACAAGAGGTGGTTCCGCTTTGGAGAGAAAAATGATTACCGCTATGGGAATACCCTTTATGTGTATGTTCAGAATCGTTGGGCGTTGCCAGAGTTGCGGAGAGACCTTCCTGGTTGTTGTCGTCGGCATACGGTGCGGGAAAATGACTTTTCCCCCATTTCGGGTTTCCCTGATCGAGAGGGGTTGGCGAAGGCCTTATACTGTCTCTAGCTGTGTTGAGCAGAGTAGGTTGCTCTCGGTCGGACTTTCATGGGATGCTGAGCGCGTTGCCACCGTTCCTTTGGTTCGTGACAAGAAGAGGAAACTCGTCTTTAAGAATGGGGGTCCCGACCCGACGACGTCTTCCCCTGCACCGAGGAGCCATGATCATGAGGCCGATCCTAGCAGCCGTAGGGGGAAGCGGTTCCAGTTGGCCCCGAGGTCGAGATTGTAGCCTCTCCTGCGGTCGAGCAGGTCCATTGGGAAGACTTACCCCCCTGGTGCCGGCGAGGTGAGTTTCTTCCTCATTACAGGCAATGACTTCTGCGGTGAGTGAGATTGTTATTGCTTTCGTTTTTGCTTTTCCTTCTCATATTATTTTTTATGAGCTTTAACTGCCTCCTCTCTTTGTAGACCGGTGTTTTGAACAACGTTCCTCGTACATGGAACGATTGCTATGTGGGCCTTAAGGACACGACTATTTTGTTCTTCAAGAGAAACTGCGTGCGGCGAAGAATGCCTTGTCTGACTCTAAGAAGAAAAGGGAGCGTGACTCCGCTCGTATCCGACAGCTAGAGTCTGACATTTCTTCCGCCCGAGTAGAGGTTGAAAAGTTGTGAGAGGAGTTTGGTGGTGACAAAGCGCTCGCTCAGGATACCCTTCTTCAGCTATCGGAGGCCCAATGAGAGATATTTAGCCTGGAGGGGGAGCTTGGATTCTTGAGGAGCGAATTGGACAGACTGTCTTCCTTGGAGCAGGGCGTCGAGGAGACCAAAGCTGCAGGAGTTGCTGAGTATAAAGACTCCTTAACTTCCGTGGAGGAGCGGTTTCAGATTTTGGAAGTGCTTCGTGCTGAAATCATGACCAAGGAGGTGGAGCCGCTACTCGAGGATGAGTATGAGATTGCCTTTCAGAGGGGTGTCAAGAAAGCTCTCCGCATGATGGAGAGGAAGTTTGGGTGTAGTGCTGCTGGTTTTGGCGCATGCGACCTCTCTGAGGAGTGTGGATGATTGTTCTGATGTAGTTGAGGATTGATCTTTGCCTCTACGTGTATCTTTGCTTGCGTTTTGTTGCTTTTCTTTTGTCTTTAGTTCTTCTTTGCGATGTACCTCGTTGCGTTTGCCGCTATTGTATCTTGTTTTTATGCATAGTGTTTATTTTCGTGTGTATCTTGTCACTCCATTGTTCTGATTGTGTGGTAATTCGTGATTGCCCTTTGTTCAAATTTGTCGCATTTGCAGAGCGGTGGTTAGGGGGACTGGCCCCAGAATGACGGTGAAGAGCGAATGCTTTCGAACCGCTGGCGACCGCGAGGGGGCAGGCCTTGACGGTGCCGTGACCTACTGTGGCGACGAAGAGCGAATGCGTTCGAGCCGACTGTGCGCGGTCGGGAGGACTAGACCCAGAATGACGGTGAAGGGCGGATGCGTTCGAACCATTGGAGACCGGGAGGGGGGCAGGCCCTGACGATGTCGTGACCTACTGCGGCGGCGAAGAGCGAATGCGTTCGAGCCGGCAGTGCGCGGTCGGGGTACTGGCCCCAGAATGATGGTGAAGAGCGGATGCATTCAAACCGTTGGCGACCGCGAGGGAGGCAGGCCCTCACGGTGCCGTGACCTACTGCGGCGGTAAAGAGCGAATGTGTTCGAGCCAACAGTTCGCGGTCAGGGGGACTGGCCCCATAACGACGGTGAAGAGCGAATACGTTCGAACCGTTGGCGACCGCAGGGGGGGAGGGGCAGGCCCTGACGGTGCCGTGACCTACTACAACGGCGAAGGGCGGACGCTTCGAGCCGGTAGTGCGTGGTCAGTGACGTGAGTATTCCTGTAATTGGATAAAGTTAGAAGCAATCACATCATAATTAAATAAAATAAAACGTACGCGCGCAAGCGCGAACTTGCGACTTAATGTCTGAGAATAGTTTTAAGCAAACAAAACAAAAGCGTAGATAATGTAGGGCTCTCCTGCCTGGTTCTTGGTTCTCCTGGGTAGCGTTTGCACGGGTTCTCCCGATCATCCAACATGATGCGGCGGTGGTTTAGGCGCCGGTCACTCCGGTGACTGGACCTCAGTTACCTTTTCTCGAGCTGCTTGCTTCTGAGTTGTTTTGCGAAAGACCTTATGGTGCCCCGACTGGACGAGGCACTTGATTTCATCATTCAAGCATAGGCATTGTCTCGTATGGTGCCCCATGCCCCTGTGAAAGTCGTAAAACTGGGATTGATTCACCATGTTGCGTGGGAGCGGTCTTGGCCACTTGACGATCTTTCCGTTGTAGATCACATATTAGATATGCTCGTGGGAGGCGTTTAATGGGGTGTAGACCTGGGCTTTCTGGTTCATCAGCCCTCGGGGACAGACCGACTGGCTATGGTTAGGCCGACTGTTCTCCGCGAGCGATTGTTGTCCCTTCCTCTTTCGGCCCACGGTTTCAAGTTGTCGTTGATTTATTGATGTCGGGAGATCAGTTTCTGCTATTGGTGCTGGGGCCACGCGGCTCTTCTCTGGGCGAAGTTTCTTTGGGATTCAGGCTCTGCGTGGGGCCATGGCCAATCCAAGGAACCTTGGTCGTCGCGACGCTGAGGTAGCGAACCGAGTTTTGGAGGATTTTCCCTTCTAGCCATGCGGCCCGCCATGGAGGTGTCATGCTACAGTGTGTCGAGTAGGGTGCTCCCGAATATTGCGTCATACGACGAATCATCTCCTGTGATGACGAACTGGACGTTATATTCGACCGGTTCTAAAAGTGCCCTCACGGCGACGGGGAGGATGAAGTCTCCTATAGTTGGTATTATTATTCCGTCCGGGAGTTTTGCATGGCTAGCTCCGAGCTTGAGGTTCCCGCCAAGGAGCTTGAGTCGTATCACAGTTGCCATGAACATGATATTGAATGAAATGCGGTGACTTATCAACGCCTTTCTTAATTCAAATGCTGGATTTCCAATGCTCGCGTGCAGGGCAAAATCCAACCCTCCGCGGAGATCCTCTTGGTGTGATTTTATGACGGCGCCCCCTGGCGCTTGTCATTTTCCGAATGCCCTCTATGGGGAGGTCCGTCCAACCTGAGCTCCTTCCATGTCTGAGCCTCTTCTCTGATACTCTGTACACGGGCTTCGTGCCAACCGGTGAATAACTGGGATAGTTCGGTGAAGTTGTGAATGATTCCCTCAGGCATGGACCGATACTAGTTGAGAGCGTCGCCGCGAAGTGTCGCAGGGAAGATCTTGCAGCTAATTTGGTCTGGAAGCCCGAGTGTCTCCATTGCGTCCAGGAAGTAGTTGCCATGCTCATACAGATTTTTTGCTCCGTGGAACTTCTTATAGTGCGGGAGCTTGAGCCAAGATGGAACTGGATATGCCTGGATCCGTCCTGACAGGGGAGATTGTCTTAGCCGATGTATGTCATCGTTTGGAACTTTCCCCGTCGCTAGAGGGGCTTGCTTGCCGGCCGCGCCGAGCCACCGGGGTAGGATGGGTGCAGCGACGAGCGCTCCCTCTCCTGAATTTGCAGGAAGGGAGGAACTGCCCGTGTCCGAAATTGCTTGACGGATGTCCATTACTGTCAGTTTCGAGTATTGCTGCGATGCGAATACTATTTTCCGAAAGTCTTTGCAGAGTTTTTGGGAACACCGTTCCCACAGACGGCGTCAAATTATTGCGGGTCGCTCGACGCTCTCGTTAGATCGGTCGAATTGAACCGTCTCAGCTCTAGAGTGAGCCGAGCGCACAATCAGTCAAAGTAAAGTGAGACAACTAACAAGACTTTACGTGGAAAATTCGGAAAGGGTAAAAAACCATGAGGCTGGATCGGTGCCGACCAAATTGCACTATATCCTTTGTCGTTACAAATTACTGAATGCAAGAGGGTGACAGGTCTCCGCTCGTTGCAGGAGATGCAGAGAAGGGGATTGAGATTTTCTAAGGCTGAAGGAGGTCTTCAAAGGCTTGAAGGAGATCTTCGAAGGCTTGAAGGAGATCTTTGAAGGCTTAAGGGGATCTTCGAAGGCTTGAAGGAGATCTTCGAAGGCTTGAAGGAGATCTTCGAAGGCTTGAAGGAGATCTTCGATGGCTTGAAGGAGATCTTCGAAGGCTTGAA
The DNA here is from genome assembly GCA_033032865.1 of Dactylorhiza incarnata. Classification (NCBI taxonomy): domain Eukaryota; kingdom Viridiplantae; phylum Streptophyta; class Magnoliopsida; order Asparagales; family Orchidaceae; genus Dactylorhiza; species Dactylorhiza incarnata. The sequence continues at coordinate 655,041 of JAWHQI010000219.1, forward strand.
GGAGATCTTCGAACGCCGAAGGAGAACTCTAAGGAATCTTCAACGAAGCTCTCTCGGGTGCAGAAGACAAGGTGTCTTGAAATGAAGGCTCTGAGCTCCTTTTATAGCCTTGGACAGAGGTAGCCTGGTAATTTTGTCGTAGTAACCACCGTAACCACCTGACGAGGCAATCACGTTTGTCGATATGACCGTCTTGCCCCCCGGGCAGTTTGGGCAGTTCGGGCATCTTCGTTGATGACAATGACAACAACAAACAAAATCTGCAATCTGGGAAATCAAGAATGTTAATTGCTGCGGATGTCGCGAACTTGGAAACGTTCGATGCATGCCGTGCATTTGGGAGCGTTCCGAGCGTGCCGCGAACTTTGAGACTTTCGGCACACGTCATGCATTTGAGGATGTTTGGGGTGCTCAACGCGCGTCATGAACTTAGAGGCGACAACACGTCGTGAATTTGAAAGCGCAAGGCCCGCACCGCGAACTGAGACCCCAAAAGGTAACCGAGCGAAGCTGGAGAGGTGCGACCATAAGAGGGAGAGCGCACCCCACTAACGGGGGTGCTCCCTTGGCCGCACCCCTCAAGGGGTGGGGATGCGGCGTTGGCCTCACCCCTCAAGGGGTGGGGGTGTGGCGTTGGCCGCACCCCCGAAGGGGGGGGTGCGGTTTTGGCCGCACCCCCAAGGGGGTGTGCGGTTTGGCCGCACCCCCAAGGGGGTCTGCGGATTGGCCGCACCCCCAAGGGGGGTGCAGATTGGCCGCACCCCCAAGGGGGGTGCAGATTGGCCGCACCCCCATCTGGGGTGCGGCCTTGGCCGACGGATTTGTACACCCCACCTTAGGGGGTGCGGACGGCCTTGGCCGCACCCCTTAGGGGGGGGGGTGCGGTCGGCCTTGGCCGCACCCCTCAAGGGGTGTGCGGCTGCGCTAACTCGGCTTGACCGCGTGGCGGGCGCTGCGTGACGGTTTTGCTATTTCTTCCTCACTCCCTTAATCATGGGATTGACTTTGACTTTCATCCTCCATTACTTGCACTTCCCATTAGTGGAGCTCTTTGCTAAGCACACCCCTAAATTCCTATAAATTCATGGGTGCATATCAGGTCTAATTCTCAAAACCTTCTCAATTTTTTTTAAATTTACTATTTTAATGGCCCTAACACAACTTTATGAATTATAAGAAAATATATTTATAAATTTTATTTAAAAGACTCTTGTAAAATGCAATTCAAATATGGATACAATATGTGGCTTATAAAACTCATATAATTATGACATTTAGGGCCCAATTGGGGGCGTGGATTTCCGGTGGATGAGGCGTGAAGACTACCGTGACTGCGGTGGCCTCCCTGCGATGGAAATTCGTCCTGGGCGGGGCAGATCCCGCTGCCTGGCCATGGCCCCGCCAAACGAGCGGCGACCGCAACCACGCATGTGATTCACCCCGCTAAACGAGGCCTTAGAACGACTAAATTTTTAATATAGCTATTTAAGATTAAAAATAAAATTTAAGATTAATATAGCTTAAATTTATTTTTTAATATATTTCTCAATTTAATTGGATGTGTTATAAGCAAATCCTCCTTGGTTGATAGCAAAAAAACTTTTTTTTTTAATTTCTAAATTTTTTATACTAGCATACTATTATTCCTTCATATGAACCTCATTTCCTCCTACTCCGCCAACGAGCTCCTCCTCCTAGACTCATAAGCCATTAACCATAGTCGGGTCGGCGAACTGCATCTTGAGAAAGATTCTTTTATGTTGTTTTCTCTGCCCAGTACTGCAGAGATTCAGGAGCATGAATGCAACAAAGCACACATGAGACACCAGGAGCAGTGGGAGGCGGCGAGCTCAGCTCAAACTACAGATGCGAACGTTGCTCGGAGGCGGCGAGATTCGTACTCGTGACGAAGGTCAATCAAGCTGACCTTTCCGGCGTGTGAGGAGACAGTGAGAGCCTGCGAGGGGAAGGCGAAGAGGAAGGGATAATGATTTGCTAGTATAAAAGAGAAAAGTCTCATTTGTTGAAACATTCATAATGTCAATACTATTTCAGCTTTTTAAATCTAATGCTAATAAATTCTTTTATTTATTTCAAAATAATTTAAATTATAAAGTCTATCTACATAATTTTGTCTCTACAAAAGTTAAAAAAATAAGATGTCGAAATTATGTTGTTAAAATCAAGTTTTGAGGTTTCGTAATCATTATATTATCTAATCGTGACTGTCAAATTAAATAAATAAACGTATTTTGATGTCCATAAATGTAATTACAGGCTATCTGGACTTTTTATTTCTCCGCCCCCACGAAATCCTCCCTCACTGGATCCCCGTTTCTTTTACTCCCTCTTCACCTTCCCGCTGCATTGCAGATCGACCATTCTCCTGCTCTAGTTCGATTGTCGTTGGATTAACGCTTTACATCCGACACGAAGAGGGTTTTGACTATTGTGACGAAGAATAAAGATATTTGGATCAGGTTTGTTTTCCTTAATCTATGGCATCAGTTTCGCCCCTTCCGGGAGAGCTTCCGCCTCCTTCTCGTGCTTTTGATTAAATAATGCTCTTTATCAAAGACAGGCTACTCCCATCTCTACTCATCACTCTCCCATGCACTATTCTCCAGATTTTTCCATCGTAACTCATCGTCCTCTTCAACCTCGTCTGAAACTCAACAATAGAAAAGGAGGACTGAAAAATTGGGTGTTCACCAACTACAACAGAGGCAGGAATCGACCTCTTTTGTCCTGGAGCGGAAAAGGAGGAACTCCTCTTCTTCATGGACGATGAAGTTCCAGGCTAGCTCGATTTTGAGAGGAATTGTGAGGGAGAAAAGAAACCTCGATTTGAAGTTCCAGGTACGTCCTTTCTTTCTAATCTCTCCTGAAAATTACCATTGTTCTTTCTTCCTTTCGAATACTTTTGATCAGATTATATTACATATTTGAGGGGAATTGTAAAGTCTAAATAGTTTTTTCTGGAACTTCCGTCGAAAAGAAGAATAAGGTGAATACAATTAAAAAGACATTAGAATGATAATAACAGTAACTCAAAATAATAACAGCAACTCAAAATAATTTCAAATCACTAGATGACTACCTGAACTCATTAAAATTTTAGAGATCTATAATATTTCTGATGGTTGCAATTTTTAATTGGATTTTAAAAGATTAAGCCCACCCAAATTTTTCTATGGAACTATACAATAATTTTTTTAATTGCAGCAGAAGTGTTCGCACTTCATCATAGGCGCGGAGCCCCGTGACTTTTTAGTTGGCATAGGGGCGAAACCCCGTGACTTTTTAGTCAGCATAGGGGCGAAGCTCCGCATGTATTCACTCAACATAGGGTCGAAGCTCCGCATGTATTCACTCAGCATAGGGGCGAAGCCCCGTGTCGTCACGGACAGGGTACTGTCACTCATGTATATTTTCAGTCGGCATAGGCCAGTGCCTGTCACTCATGTATATTTTCAGTCGGCATAGGGGTGAATCCCCGTGACTGTTCAGTCAACATAGGGGCGAAGCTCCACATGTATTCACTCAACATAGGTGCGAAGCCCCGTGCCGTCACGACCAACGTACTGTCGCGGTTGGGGATACGAGCGGAGGCCCGTGCTCGTCACTCGTATGTATGTATATATATAACATTGGATGTTATTTATTCAGTTATACTAGACCCTGTGGTTTTCCCCACTTTACCTGTTTTCAATATAAAGATTTTGTGCATTTTCTTTTATAATACTTACTGCTTGTAAGTGCATACAATATATTTTTAGTATAATTAAGACTAACCCACTCTAGACTTACTCAGTTTCCTATATGTAGATTTAGCATCATCTATGGTACATTCCCATCCTAATTTACCAATATAATTTTGGCGATTGTACTTTCATAGAGAAATCAACATTCCATGTCAAAACACATCCACAATGAAAAATAAAAACAACAACATAATGCTAGAACATCATTATTTATTTATTTTTTTATCAGACGAGGAACCGATTTACAATAAGATGAAAAGGTTGGTACTAAGGATATATTTAATCTATCCCTTTGAAGATCATTTTTGATGGGTGGACGAGTCTCATAAGAAATCCTCCCAAATCTTCGTGAATCTCGTTAAATAGGATTATAAGACCATCATATCTCAATATCAACGGAGTTTTCCCTCTTAACTTGTTGCATATCCGGTATCAATGTTTGGGTAACACTCATATGACTTCGGCTCCGTTTGGAGCGGCGTTTTTGCTACGGTGAGTTTGGACAAAAACACCATCATCATAGAATGCATGTTTGGCATGGACAACGGTTATGACCGCCACCAAGAAAAAAAACTAGTTTTGAACATAAAAGTGGATGAATTTTCTTAGATGATGTGGGGCCACGAACGACAGTTGATAACCACCGTGTTCATGACCGCCACCGCCGTGCCAAGCAGAGCCTTATTGTGATTATGCATTCCATCAAAATCAAACGTGATTTCAGCATATTAAAAACAAGTCTTTCATTTCAGAATTTCGGAGTCTCCCTCAGCCTCCCCAATCTATTATTTCTTTCTTACTTCCTTAAATCGTTGTGAATGATCCAACGGGATCACCCACTAAATGCTCCAAATGATTTTTCATCCAATTCAATTTCGGAAAGGGGTAATGCCTCAGATTTCCCTCTTTCTGGTGTTCGTTCCTGATTCAGCCTAAGTTCTCCAAGTTCTTGCGAGATCGATACCATATTTTGCGATTCATGCCCTTTCATTGAGAAATTTATGCTGTCTGCATTATTAATGGTTTTATTGGGGGCGCGTCATAGCATCTGTATTGGGCATGTAATTGTTAATAGAGTTTTATTGTCGACTTGGAGCAAGAGAAGCGAAGGTAAGGAGATGTTAGCTTCATGAGTCTAGACAGATAAGATTAGAGAGAGACAAAAGGAGAGAAGAGGAAGAGTACCTGTGATGCTGAATAAAGAAGAAAGATGATGTATAGTGCGGCAGAAAGATCTTTTCCACTTATACTCGGTGGACCAATGTGATGCCCTAGGATTGAGATTCGTCCGATGGACCCGATCCAGCGGAGCTGGTCGTCGTTATCGTCTCCTACGAGCAGGAGAAGAAAATGTAAGAATATGTCAGCTCCACGGGCCTCGCCATGGCCCCTCCGGTCTGTAGGGAGAGGATAGAAGAGGAAGAGGATCGAAGAAACCTGTGTAACGAAGATGATCGACTGAAGCACCGACTCCTGAAAACCAGAACAGAGGAGAACACGGAAGAACAAAGCTCCTCGTTCTCGGGGAAGAAGATGGCCAACCCGTAAAGATGATCGTGGAAGGAGTTGGAGTGAGAATTGGGGACGATGGTACGGGGTGAAATCGCGATATTCGGGGGGGGGGGGCAAAAATGGAAGAGAAGATTTCGGGTTTGCAATAAATAATGACAATTGTTATTACCATTTTGTTATTTGCACTTACACATAATATGTGATTTAGCTAGCTATATCTAATTATCTATACATGTTTGGTGTGGTTCGCTTAGCGCTCCCATGGATCGGAGGAATCAGACCGTCTTAGCTCGAGAGTGAGTCAAACACGCAAACAGTCAAAATGTAGAACCAACAACAGATAACAAGATTTTTACGTGAAAAATCCGGAAAAAGGGAAAAAACCATGGGGCAGGACCCAACTATAACGAAAATGCGGCGAGCGTGACGAACACGATGACGAGTGTGGCGACGAGCGCGACGATGAGCATGGCGATGAGCGCGACGGCGATGACGTGGCGATGAGCGCGTGCAGACACGCTAAGCGCGCTCGCCTGCACGATTAGCGTGGCAGCGCGCGCGCTGCGATCTAGTGTGCACATAGGCGCGCTAGGGAGCACGTTGCTTGCTAGAGCACGCCAACGCTCGGGGGCCAGCAAGCGCGCATTGCGCGCAAGCGCGTGCGAACGCGCTGCCGCCTTTTGCGCTAGCGTGCGTTGGGTGTTTGCGCATTGCACGCTAGCACGTGTTGCGCGAGCGCGCACTGCGGGGTAGCGCATTGCGCACTACCGCGCTGCGCGCAGCTTGCACAACCGTCTTGCGGGTATGCGAGCGCAGCTTTTGCGATCGCGATCCTTGCGCGTTCTGGCGCCCGTTTAATGGATTAAACGAACTCGGAATCGCGCGAAAATGAGTTTGCTGGAACGGTCTTGGCAGCCTGGTTGAGGTCGTGGGCCAAAAACTCCAGTTTGATTGCTTGGATTTTAGGGTGAACCATATTAATGCTTATATACATCCTGAAAACCATAAGAACAATCATATTAATTCAATGTAAGTGTTGAATCACGATATGCCAGAGAGGTAAGGAACGATGATGTTAAAAGCAGTTGTCGATTTGTTTACTTTGTCGGTGGAGGAGAAAAAAGAGTGCATGCACGAAGAGCTGTTTGACTCTGTGAGAATTGGTACCAACACCAATTGCAGCGCGCTTGCGCGCAATGCGCTACCCCGCAGCGCGTGCTCGCGCAACATGTGCTAGCGCGCAATGCGCTAACACCCAGCTCACACTAGCGCAACAAGCAGTAGCGCGTCCGCACGCGCTTGCGCTCAACGCGCGTTCGCTCGCCCCTGAGTGCTGGCGTGCTCCCCAGCGCGCCTATATGCACACTAGATCGCAGCGCGCGCGCTGGCACGCTAATCTTGTAGGTGAGCGAGCCTAGCGTGCCTGCACGCGCTCATCGCCGCGCTCGTCGCCATGTTCGCCACATTCGCCGTCGTGTTCGTCACGCTCGCCGCATTTTCGTTATAGCTGGGTCCTGCCCTATGGTTTTTTCCCTTTTCTGGATTTTTCAGGTAAAAATCTTGTTGTCTGCTGTTGGTTCTACCTTTTGATTGTTTGCGTGCTTGACCCACTCTCGAGCTAAGACGACCCTATTCCTCCGATCCATGGGAGCGCTAAGCGACCCACAACAAACATGTATAGATAATTAGATATAGCTAGCTAAATCACATATTATGTTTAAGTGCAAATAACAAAATGGTAATTACAATGGTCATTATTTATTGTAAACCCGAAATCTTCTCTTCCAGTTTTGCCCCCCGAATATCGCGATTTCACCCCTTACCATCGTCCCCAATTCTCACCCCAGCTCCTTCCACGATCATCTTTACGGGTTGGCCATCTTCTTCCCCGAGAACGAGGAGCTTTGTTCTTTCGTGGTCTCCTCTGTTCTGGTTTTCAGGAGACGGTGCTTCAGTCGATCATCTTCGTTACACAGGTTTCTTCGATCCTCTTCCTTTTCTATCCTCTCTCTACAGACCGGAGGGGCCATGGCGAGGCCCGTGGAGCTGACGCGTTCTTACATTTTCTTCTCCCGCTCGCAGGAGACAGTAACGACGACCAGCTCCGCTGGATCGGGTCCATCGGACAAATCTTAATCCTAGGGCATCACATTGGTCCACCGAGTATAAGCTGAAAAGATCTTTCCGCCACACTATACATCATCTTTTTTCTTTATCCAGCATCACAGGTATTCTTACTCTTCTCTCCCTTTGTCTCTCTCTAATCTTATCTGTCTAGTAGACTCATGAAGCTAACATCTCCTTACCTTCGCTTCTCTTGCTCCAAGTCCACAATAGAACCCTATTAACAATTACATGCACCATACAAATGCTAAGACACACCCCAATAAAACCATTAATAATGCAGACAACATAAATTCTTAATGAAAGGGCATGAATCACAAAATTGGGTATTGATCTCGCAAGAACTTGGAGAAAATGCCAACTTATGCTGAATCAGGAACGAACACCAGAAAGAGGGAAATCCGAGGCATTACCCCGTTCCTAAATTGAATTGGATGAAAAATCATTTGGAGCATTTAGTGGGTGACCAGTTGGATCATTCACATCGATTTAAGGAAGAAAGAAATAATAGATTGGGGAGACTGAGGGAGACTGTGAAATCCTGAAATGAAAGACTTGCTTTTAATATGCTGAAAGATTTTGATGGAATGCATAATCACAGTAAGGCTCTGTTTGGCGCGGCAGTGGCAGTTGTACAACCCATATTCGTCGAGGGTGAATCCAGTCAGGCCACGTAGGCAGAAGTCAAAGGTCAAAACAGAAGTCAAAGTCAACAAGAAAGCCAGCAGGAGCAGTTGAAGGCCTGAGCGACTATGAGCGAACATCTCCCATACTCGCCAGGTGGGGGCGAGTAGCGGGAACGACGAGTGCCCCCACTACTCGCCGGGTTCTCTATAACCCCTCTTGGATTTGCCTATAAATAGGACCTTAGAGGTACTTGGATTAACACTTTTGACTGAGTTCTTAGACCTCATTTTTGAAGTCTCGGACCGTGAGATCTTGACCATCTCCCTTTGTCACCGGTCTCTAGATACTCTCCTAGTAGCTGCCTTCCTCGTACCATGCTCGACCATTTTGGTTATGGAGGGGAAGTTTCCTCTAAATTTCTGGTTACGTGGTGGGACCTCCCCGCCGCAGCTCCTGAGGTCCTTTTTTGAGTTCCCGTCATCCTTTTGCTCCTGCCCTTCGATCCGCGGAGTTTGATCGCCGGACCAGTAACCTTAGGCTGCATTGATCCGAATTTTGGTGCCGAGATTTTCCAGGCTCCAACAGCGGTCATGAACACATTGGCTATGAACCGTCGTTCGTGAACGCCCGACCTCATCTAAGAAAATTCATCCACTTTTATGTTCAAAACTAGTATTTTTTTCTTTGTGCCGGTCATAACCGTTGTCCATGCCAAACATGCATTCTCTGATGGTGGTGTTTTTGTCCAAACTCACCGGAGCAAAAACGCCGTTCCCCAGAGCCGAAGTCATATGAGTGTTACCCAAGCATTGATTCCGAATATGCAACGAGTTAAGAGGGAAAACTCCGTTGATATTGAGATATGATGGTCTTATAATCCTATTTAATGAGATTCACGAAGATTTGGGAGGATTTCCTTATGAGACTCGTCCACCCATCAAACATGATCTTCAAAGGGATAGATTAAATATATCCTTAGTACCAACCTTTTCATTTTTTTGTAAATTGGTTCCCCATCTGATAATAAATAAATAAATCATGATGTTCTAGCATTATGTGGTTGTTCTAGCATTATGTGGTTATGCCCCCGCATGCGTTACGGTTCGCGGGGCATAACTATTCTCGGCGACCAAAGGAGCACAGAGCCTGGTTCAACCCCTAATCATTTAAAGGGCCGAAGGGGGGCTGAACCAACCGCGCGTGCTCCTTTGGTCGCCGAGAATATTTATGCCCCGCCTACGTTACCAAGGCGCGCGCCTAGGCGCGCCTGAGGCGCCAGGCGCACAGGGCGCAAGAGGCTGCGCCTAGGGGAGGGCTAGGCGGGCGACGTGCGCTAGGCGCGCCCCGGGCGCGCCAAGGCGAGCGCCTAGCGTGCCTTAAGGCGCAAATTAGGCGAGCGCCTAGCATGCATGATCATTATTTAGGTTTTGGATTTCAGTCCGAGACCCGCATTTCCGCATTTCCGTTGCTCCTCTCGGAATTTCCGCTGCTGCTCCTCTCTCCGCCTCCAGGTATGTGCTCCGCTGCTGCTCCTCTCGCCGCCGCTGGGTAAGTGCTCAGCTGCTGCTCCTCTCGCCGCCGCCTGGTAGGTGCTCCGCTGCTGGTCCTCTCCCCCGACGGCTCCAGGCTCCACCTCTCAGAGTGCTCGACGGCTCCATTGCTCCTCACTGCTGCGTGCTCGATGGAGATCTACACGAGTCGGATAACTCCTCGCTGCTGTGTGCTCGACGACTCCATTGCTCCTCGTCGGCATAGTCGTTACCTCGCATCCACACCGCCGTTAGTGCTTGAAGGTGAATTATTTTCTCCCCTTTTTGAGCGCATTATATGAAGTCCATCCATCAGTTTCCAATCAGTCATTAGCTTCAAAAGAATATTTCTACCAATTTGATCCATCTAGAAATAAAGAACGCAAAGTCCATGGATGTATCAGATCATTGCCACAACAAAAAATTCATAAAGTTGGTTTTTCGATTCCATGAGAACTTCTCACAGAAAGTGTACTATTTTTCTGGAAAGGAAGAAGATCTGATACTAGGGCATCTTCCTGTTCTAAAACATCTATTATAGATTCGTGTTACATTTCCTTTATGTGTTAATATGTTAGTAGATGTTTTTATATGTATTTGACATTTAAAAAATAATATTTGGTCATTTATTTCTTTTTTGCGCCTCACGTGCCTCAGGCGCGCGCCTGCGGCTTGCGCCTAGGCTCCAGGACCCCTTTGCGCCTTGGTGTGCCTTGCGCCTTTGATAAGCTTGAGCCCCGCGAACCGTAACGCATGCGGGGGCATAACATTCCCCTCCCCATCAAAAGCCAGCTTGTCCTCAAGGTGGAAATCTGGGTACCTCTCGCGGAACTCCAGCAAGTCAACCCAAGAATTATGAACCTCCTTCATATGCTGCCATTTGACGAGCACCTCTGGCCGGTACTCCGTGCCCCGTTTTTTCCACTTGGTCAAATCGATGGCCTCCGGTGAAGGCCGCAATTTGCCGCTGCTGGTGGCCTCTGGGAGGGTAGAACTGGCCTGAACTGAATCCCCGATTTTCCTTTTAAGCACGGACACATGAAATGTTGGGTGAATGCGATAGCCCGCTGGTAATGCCATGTTGTAAGCTACTGGACCCACTCGTTGGAGTATGCGGAACGACCCGTAGAACCGTGGTGCCAGCTTCTGATTGCCCCGCCGAGAGACTGATAGCTGTCGATACAGTTGGAGCTTGAGGAAAACCTCGTCGCCCACCGCAAATTCCCGCTCAGTGCGGTGTCTGTCTGCCTGGACCTTCATGCGCTCATATGCGGCCCGTAAGTTGTCCCGAAGTAACGATAAGGTTCGATCCCGATCCTGTAACGTCCGATCGACGACCGGAAGAGCGGTGTTCTCTTGCTCATAAGAGCGCAACGTGGGGAGTGGTCTGCCGTACACCACCTCAAAAGGAGTGAGCTTGCTGGCCGTACGAAAGGACGTGTTGTAGTAGTACTCCGCCCAATGTAACCAACGGGTCCACGTGCGCCGTTCATCCATCACGAAGCACCGTAAGTAAGTCTCAAACCCCCGGTTGAGAACCTCCGTCTGCCCGTCGGTCTGGGGGTGGTTGGCCGTGCTCATGCGCAGTGTGGTGCCCTGTAGCCGAAAAAGCTCCTTCCAGAATTTGCTCACAAACACTAGGTCTCTTCTGAAATGATAGAACGTGGAATCTCGTGGAGTCGCACGATCTCCCGGGCAAACAACTCAGCAACTGTCGCCCCCGTGTAAGGATGTCTTAAAGCTAGGAAATGCCCGTACTTGGAGAGCTTGTCGACCACCACAAGGATGACGGACTTGCCCTGAGACTTGAGCAGACCGTCGATGAAATCCATGGAGACAGTCTCCCAAATCTGGTTTGGAATCTCTAGCGGGGTAAGCAGTCCCGCGGTTGATGTTGTCTCGTACTTCTGCCACTGGCAAACCTCGCACTCCCGCACAAACTGTTGGACATCCCGTCGCATGCCCTTCCAGAAGACATTCACACGGACTCGTTGCAGCGTACAAAGAATACTGACATGGCCGCCAGTCGGGGATGTATGGAACTCCTGCATCATAATAGCACGCCACACAGACGTGGCGGGAATGACCACCCGACCGTGGTAGTAAAGTCTCTTGCCCTGCAGGTGGTACCCGGGCAATGTGGTGTGCCCCTGCTGAAGTGCCTCCACAATGGCTCGGAGCTCCGTGTCTTGGTTCACCTCTGCCTATATCTCATCCACGGACTCAATCACCGGCCCCGAAACATGGGAGAGGGAGCTCTCCGGTATGCGTGATAGTGCGTCGGCCACCACATTTTCTTTCCCTTGTTTGTAGACGATCTCATAGTCGTAGCCCAGCAACTTGGTCAACCACTTCTGCTGCAATGGAGATGCCAATCTTTGCTCGAGGAAGTGCTTCAAGCTCTGATGGTCAGTGCGGACCTGGAAGTGTCGCCCTAGAAGATAAGGCCGCCACATGCCGACCGCGTGGAGTATGACTAACATCTCCTTCTCATACGTGGAAAGTTCCAGCGTCTTCGGTGCCAGTGCCTTACTGAAGAAATTCCTGGCCTCCTTTTTTCCACCGGCTCGACGGGAATGCCCAGAAATTCCCGGCGGGGCTGTCCCGCAGTCGTAGGAGGGTAGCCCCCCCACGACATACCAAAGCCGACTCCCCTCGGCTGCCCGACACCGATCGGGTGAGGGAGGAGGCCCTCCGTCGCCCCAACAGGAGGAAGCGGCACTCCATGCGCTCGCCCGAGTCCGCCGGACCCCTCGCCGACCCGCCTCCACGGTGGCTGCCGATTCCTGACTCGCCGCTGCCTCAAGCACCCGTTCCGCTGGACGCATCCCACGCGCGACCGGACCACGTCGATCCCGCTCCATCGCCTCCACGAACTCCCGCGCCGTTAGCGCCCGGGGGATCGGTCGGTGGGTTCAAGGTTCCACCCGATTCTTCATTCGTAATCGCCTTGCCCTTCTGATTTTGCGCCAACAACGCCTTGAGTTCTTCCATGCGGGAGTCGATCCGCTCCTCCAACCTTTGCGTGGATGCCAACATCTTTCCCTCGATGGCGACCACCGAATCCGACAATCCCGCATAATTTTCTTCTAGGGTTTTCAATCGAGTGGTTTCCTCCTGTGTGCGGTGGTCACCATGGTGGAGAAGTGAATCCTCTGATACCAAATGTTATGAACTTGCTTGGGGAGAAGGTGAGATTTAGAGAGAAACTACGGAGAAGAAGAAGAGAAATTAAGGTTTGGAGAGAGGAAGAAGAGAATACCTGAGAATTATCTTTCCTTGCCGCCTTGGAGGAGCCCCGGGTCTATTAATACCCGGGGAAAGAGGGGGCCAGTCGACCCCCTCACGTGGTCGCCGAGAATATTTATGCCCCGCGAATCGTAACGCATGCGGGGGCATAACATGTTTTGACATGAAATGTTGATTTCTCTACGAAAGTACAATGGTAAATTAGGATGGGAATGTACCATAGCTGATGCTAAATTTACATATAGGAAACTGAGTAAGTCTAGAGTGGGTTAGTCTTAATTATACTAATGATATTGCATGCACTTACAAGCAGTCAAGTATTATAAAATAAGATGCACAAAATCTTTATATTGAAAACATGTAATTGGGGAAAACCACAGGGTCTAGTATAACTGAATAAATAACATCCAATGTTATATACACACACACATACATACATAACAGGCACGGGCCTCCGCTCGTATCCCCAACCGCGACAGTACCCTGGCCGTGACGGCACTGGGCTTCGCCCCTATGCTGAGTGAATACACGATGAACTTCGCCCACGGGGCTTCACCCTTATGCCGACTGAAAATATACATATGAGTGACAGGCACGGGCCTCCGCCCGTATCCCCAACCGCGACAGTACCCTGGCCGTGACGGCACGGGGCTTCGCCCCTATGCTGAGTGAATACATGCGGAGCTTCGCCCCTATGCTGAGTGAATACATGCGGAGCTTCGTCCCTATGCTGACTGAAAAGTCATGGGGTTTCGCCCCTATGTCGACTGAAAAGTCATGGTGCTCCGCCCCTATGATGAAGTGCGAACACTTTTGCAGCAATTAAAAAAATTATTGTATAGTTTCATAGAAAAATTTGTGCGGGCTTAGTCTTTTAAAATCCATTTAAAAATTGCAGCCATCAGAAATATTATAGATCTTTAAAATTTTAATGGGTTTTGTTAGTCCTATAGTGATTTGAAATTATTTTGAGTTACTGTTGTTATCATTTCAATGCCTTTTAAATTTTATTCACCTTATTCTTCTTTTCGACGGAAGTTCCAGGAAAAACTATTTAGTCTTTACAATTCCCCCAAAATATGTAATATAATATGATCAAAAGTATTCGAAAGGAAGAAAGAACAATGGTAATTTTTAGGAGAGATTAGAAAGAAAGGACGTACCTGGAACTTCAAATCGAGGTTTCTTTTCTCCCTCACAATTCCTCTCAGAATCGAGATAGCCTGAACTTCATCGTCAATGAAGAAGAGGAGTTCCTCCTTTTCCGCTCCAGGACAAAAGAGGTCGATTTCTGCCTCTGTTGTAGCCGGTGAACACTCAATTTTTCAGTCCTCCTTTTCTACTGTTGAGTTTCAGACGATGTTGAAGAGGGCGATGAGAATAGTGCATGGGAGAGTGATGAGTAGAGATGAGAGTAGCCTATCTTTGACAAAGAGCAATATTTAATCAAAAGCATGAGAAGGAGGCGGAAGCTCTTTAGGAAGGGGCGAAACTGATGCCATAGATTAAGGAAAACAAACCTGATCCAAATATCTTTATTCTTCGTCACAGTAGTCAAAACCCTCTTCGCGTCGGATGTAAAGCGTTAATCCAACGACAATTGAACTAGAGCAGGAGAATGGTCGATCTGCAATGCAGCGGGAAGGTGAAGAGGGAGTAAAAGAAACGGGAATCCGGTGATGGAGGATTTCGTGGGGGCGGAGAAATAAAAAGTCCAGATAGCCTGTAATTACGTTTATGAACATGAAATTTAAATTTGTTTGAAATTGATTGGAGTAAATTTAAGTAATTAGATTTAAATAGTAGGGGTAATTCACCAAAGGGAAGTTTTCCCTTTTAATATATATATATATATTTGCCGCATCCTTGTGACTTATTTAACTGTTTGGTGTTTTCAAAATGAACTTTTTCAGGGCTTTGAGAACTTGAGAGGATTGATGTTTGCGTCTGATTTGAGCCAGAAGTTCTTTGGAGCTCTATGACTTGATCATACTATTCTTGAGGAGCTCTTGTGATGGTTAACAGAATTTTATCTTTGATTATCATCTGATTTTGCTAGATGAATGAAAATGACAGGACTGATTTGTATAGCGGCCTGATGGCCGAAAACTCCTTGGCAGTCCAGGAGCTAATAAGCAGCAGTGCATTGGCAGTTCAGGAATTAATGTGTGGCAACTCCTTGGTAGTTCAAGAGCACAGTTTAGTTTCCACAGATCATTCTCTAGTTGTTGGGCAAGAGTTCCCTAATGTTGAAACTTGCAGAAGGACGCTAAAAGATGTGGCAATTGCTCTTCATTTTGACCTTCGCATTGTGAAATCCGATCGTAGTAGATTCATCGCCAAATGCGCCAAGGAAGGTTGCCCCTGGAGGATTCATGTGGCCAAGTGTAACGGTGGTCCCACTTTCTCCATAAGAACTTTTCATGGAGAACATACTTGTGAAGGAGTTCACAACTTTCATCATCAGCAAGCATCTGTTGGCTGGGTTGCGAGATCCGTGGAGGCTAGAGTTAGAGATAATCCGCGTTATAAACCCAAAGAAATACTGCAGGATATACGCGAACAACACGGTGTCGCGGTTTCTTATATGCAAGCATGGCGTGGTAAAGAACGAAGTCTCGCGGCAGTCCATGGCACCTTTGAGGACGGGTATCGATTTCTTCCCGCGTATTGTGAGCAGATACGAAAAACAAATCCCGGAAGTATAGCACTAGTTTATGCAACTGGTCAAGAGAATTGCTTCCATAGACTATTCATATCATACCGGGCATCTGTGTATGGTTTTTTGCATGCTTGCAGACCACTCCTTGAAGTCGACAGAGCACATCTGAAGGGAAAATATCTCGGGACCTTATTCTGTGCTTCGGCTATAGATGCAGATGGCACTCTTTTTCCTCTTGCTTTTGCCATTGTCGACATTGAGAGTGATGAAAATTGGATGTGGTTTCTTTCAGAATTGAGAAAACTTCTTGGAGTAAATACGGATAAGATGCCAGTACTTACGGTGTTGTCAGAGAGACGGAATGCTATTGTGGAAGCAGTTGAAAGCCACTTCCCCAGTGCTTTTCATGGTTTTTGTCTGCGTTACGTTAGTGAGAGCTTCCGCGACGAGTTCAAAAACACGAAACTTGTTAACCTCTTCTGGAATGCTGTATATTCCCTAACAAATGCTGAATTTGAAGCAAGAGTGGCGGAGATGATGGAAATTCAAGATGTCATGCCCTGGTTTCATCAATTTCCCCCAAATCTTTGGGCTGTTGCATACTTTGAGGGTGTGCGCTATGGCCATTTCACATTGGGGATCACAGAAGTATTGTATAACTGGGCCCTTGAAGGGCACGAGTTGCCAATTGTACAGATGATGGAGCACATACGCACTCAGTTAACACTTTGGTTTGTCGAGCGCCAGGCTCTAGGCTCGTCATGGCCATCAATTCTCGTGCCATCCGCTGAGAAGATTATTTTGGAAGCTGTTGCTGACTCTCATTGTTATCAGGTTCTCAGAGCAAATAAAGTGGAGTTTGAAATAGTTTCGTCGGAGAGAACGAATATTGTTGATATACAGAGGCGTTGCTGCTCATGCCGGCGCTGGCAAATTTTTGGCATTCCGTGTGCACATGCTGCTGCTGCTCTCCTTTCTTGCGGCGAAGATGTTCGCCTTTATGCTCAGGAGTGTTTCAGCGTCAACAAATATCTCGAAGCTTACTCGCAGAATATATATCCGCTACCAGACAGGACCTTCTGGAGGGAATTTGGCGAGGGAGCTGAAGGTGACAGCAAAGCTGATATGATCATTCGTCCTCCCAAAACACGCCGGCCACCTGGTCGTCCTAAGAAGAAAGTTCTTCGAATAGAAAGTTTAAAGAGACCAAAGAAGGTTGTACAATGTGGCCGCTGTCATCTTCTTGGCCATTCTCAAAAGAAATGCACAATGATGGCTTAAAATGCATAGTAGTTGTTCAGATGAAAATCTCCCATTACTTTCAATGTAACTCCATTTTCGGTGATGCTTTAGGGTGTTGAAATATGACCATTGCTCTTAGATGGTTGTCTTAATTATAATGATAAGTGGTAGCATTGCTTTTTTGTAGAAATTAAAATAATTATGTATCTTCATTTTGATGTATTTGTGCATTACGAAGAAAGTACTTATTGGTTAACTTTAAGACGCCACTTTTTCATTCTTACTATGCATCAAGAGAGGGATATATGTGATAATAAAACCGGAAAGTGTTATTTTTTATCTACATGCTTGCAGCAAATCATTGATAGTCCGGAGTTCGATGGAAAGAGTGGATAGGTTTGCAATTTTCATAATGTGTAGAAAATTTCAGAATGGAAGCTTGAGTAGATAGTTGGTATAGAACTGATGTTAAATATGTTGTTTGCAGGTACTGTGGCTGCGAAGTAACTTTGGAGCTGGCCATATGAACTCTTATTCACCAAGGTGAACTTGAAGAATGCCTTTCGTTGTTTTATCAGTTTATTTCACATTTGTTTTGTAATGGAATGAATATTAAAATGTGACAACTTGTGCAGGAAAGCAGAACCCTGCAACAATGAGCAGCCTGTGAGGTAGCAAAATTGTTGAAGGATAAATATTGATATTACTTTATGATGCAGATATGGGCCTACTTCGGTCTTCGGGGCTTCGGCGGAGGTGGCGGTGGAAGCGGAAATACAATGGGAGTTGAGCTCAACCCACGGAGAATGTGAGAGGGGGGGGGGGGGGGGGGGGGGGGGGGGGGAGGAAGAAGGGGAGACATGCTCAACCCTAACCCTAGGAATGGAAGGAGAGGAGAGAACTAGAAAGGGAGAGGGGAGAGCTTGAGAGAAAAGGAGAAATTGATTTTGTAGAAATACAGGGAAATAAAATATACTTTTATTTCTATATCAGAAAGTTGTGCATACATACATGAATTTGTACATTTAAATTGGAAGAGAGAGAAGAGTATAATCCCAATCTAAGATGTGAGACTAAATCTAGAAGAGGAAGAGGGCTCTAGATGGGCCTTAGCATGGGCCTTTACATATATTTCCTTTAACACTCCCCCGCAAGCTGGAGTATACAGATCGTAAGCACCCAACTTGGACAAGAACTGATGGAATAGCGGGCGAGGTAAGGCCTTGGTGAGAATATCAGCAACTTGTCCAGCTGCAGGAACATGTTTCAATTCCAGCTTCTTCAATTGAACTTTTTCTCGAATAAAATGACAATCAACTTTAATGTGCTTGGTCCGTTCATGAAATACAGGATTCTTTGCAACGTGTATAACAGCTTGACTGTCGCAAAATAAAGTGGCAGGCGAGGGAAGGCTGAATCCCAAATCACATAGAAGGATTTCAAGCCAAGTGAGCTCAGATACAACAGCTGCCATTGATCAATATTCGGCTTCAATAGATGAGCGGGCTACCACAGACTGCTTATTGCTGTGCCAGGTAATAAGGTGTCCTCCGAAATAAGTGCATAATCCACTTGTGGAACGTCGATCATCCAGGGAACCAGCATAGTCAGCATCAGAATATGCAATCAGAGATAGGGAAGCAGAAGAGGGTTTGTATATAAGCCCTTGTCGAGGAGCAGCCTTTAAATATCTAAGGATGCGCTCGACGGCTTGGAGGTGAGAGATTCATGGAGAGTGCATGAATCGATTGACAACTCCAACAAATGAGATATCCGATCTTGTAACTGTAAGATAAATCAGTTTTCTTACAAGAAGATGATAATACTCTGGATTTGGAAGTAGACGATTAGATTCTGAGTCATGACTCCAGAGTTTGTGGTTGACATCCATAGGGGTATCAGCAGGCTTGCACCCAGAATAACCAACATCATGAAGAAGGTCAAGACAGTACTTTCGTTGAGATAGGACGAGATCATCAGGATGTCTTGCTACCTCAAGGTCAAGGAAGTACTGAAGATTTCCCAGATCTTTAGTTTGAAAGACTGAATTCAAGTGTTGGTTGATCATTTGTATTCTTTTGGAGTCATCAACTGTAATCAGAATATCATCGACATAGACTAAGAGAATCACTGTGTCAGTCGGTCGATGACGAGCAAAGAAGGAGAAGTCAGCCGAGCTTCGAGTGAATCCTATATCACAGACAACCTTACTGAACTTGTCAAACCATGCGCGAGGTGATTGTTTGAGACCATAAATAGATTTCTTAAGGTGACAAACAAGAGACTCCCCTGTGGTCTCAAACCCGGGAGGTTGGTGCATGTAGACTGTTTCGAGAAGGTCGCCATTGAGAAAGGAATTCTTAATATCCAATTGATGTAAGGGTCACTGTTGATGAACAACTAAGGAAATCAGGACACGAACAATATTGAGCTTGACAACTGGCGAGAAGGTCTCATCATAATCAAGACTTTGTTGTTGAGTAAACCCCTTGCCACAAGACGAGCTTTAAGGCGTTCAACTGTCCCGTCTGGAGCATGTTTTATCGCAAAGACCCATTTGCACCCCACACAAGTCTGTCCCGGAGGAAGAGAGACAAGGTCCCAGGTCTGATTAGCCCAGAGTGTAGTCATTCGTCATCCATGGTCGCACGCCATCCAAGGTGTTGAAGAGCCTCCTGCAAAGAGTTAGGTATAGAAATGAAGGATAAAGTTGTTGCGAATTTTAGAAGTGTCGGGGATAGGCGATGCAATGATACATAATTAGCCAAGGGATGAGCCGTGGAGACGGGTGCCGGATTCTGCAGTCCGCGAGGTATCACTGGTAGAGGATGACTGAGATGATGGAAATTCAAGATGTCATGCCCTGGTTTCATCAATTTCCCCCAAATCTTTGGGTTGTTGCATACTTTGAGGGCGTGCGCTATGGCCATTTCACGTTGGGGGTCCCAATGCTTTGCAAGCTTGAGTAGATAGTTGGTATAGAACTGATGTTAAATAGGTTGTTTGCAGGTACTGTGTCTGCTAAGTAACTTTGGAGCTGGCCATATGAATTCTTATTCACCAAGGCGATCTTGATGAATGCCTTTCGTTGTTTTATCTGTTTATTTCACATTTTTTGTAATGGAATGAATATTAAGATGTGACAACCCCTGCAGGCGCAACAATGAGCAGCCTGTGAGGTAGCAAAATTGTTGACGGATATGGGCCTACTTCGGGGCTTCGTCGGAGGTGGCGGTGTAAGCGGAGATACAAGTGGAGCTGAGCTCAACCCGCGGAGAATGCGAGGGGAAGGGGGAGGAAAAGAGGGATCCGTGCTTAACCCTACCCCAGGAATGGGAGGTGAATACAGAATTAGAAATAGAGAGCGAAGTGAGAGAAAAGGAGAAATTGATTTAATTCTTGATATCTCATACAAGACCTAAGGGGTCCTATATATAGGACTCCGATGACATGGGGTGTAAATACCCCATCTAAAGAAAAATGCGTAATACTTTAAAAACACAAACGCTAATAACCCATAACCACGACTTGACTCGACTTATACAACTCGATTAGTCTTATACAACTCGACTTGACTTATACAACTCGACTCATACACTTGACTAATACAAATCGACTCATACACCCGACTCGATACAATTTAACTAAATTCCTAAAGATTCATAATAATATAACCGCTAGATAACTGACGACGTGAGACCCATAACATTCCATCCGTTTTTCAAATTAAGTTTTCCCTCAAGCTCGAACGATCTTGGATGATCCGAGCATCTGACTCTTTGATTTCCCGCCAGAACAACTGTTACCGACGTCCAAGCGGAGGAACCAGAATGACACGTGTACTCGAGGAGGACGCGAGGCGACGCGGGAGCAAGGGGCGGTCCGAACCACACCGGCCCAAGCACCGAGCCGAGCGGTTCGGTGGGAGCACAGTAGGGGCCGACCGACCCCCTTATTTTATTTGCTGTCCTGTTTTTATTTTATGAGTATTGTAATATTTTAATGTTGCTTATGGACTCTTTGATGTGTGGTGGATCCCTCCTATATAAGGGATCACCTTAGGGTTGGGTTGTATCTTTGGATCATTTATCTTAAGAGTAAGGGCTGCTCCCTTCCTTCTTCTCCTTCCAACCCCCTTGTCTTCTATCAATCTTTTCACCCCCCTTCCTCCTTGCACCGACTGGCCCTAGTCAAGGGACCAGAGCTCCCCCTCGTTACCCTAGGTGGTAACATTTGGTCCGACCTGCCGCTCCGCCCGCCTCCTCGCCGCCGGAGATCCTTCCGATGGGCCCAAAACCAGCCTCCCGCCCCGCCGACACCGACGAAACCCCCGCTGAGCTCGCTGACCGCATCGCTTCCCACGAGAGCTAACTCTCCTCCATCCACGCCGCCATCGCGGGCCTCACCGCTGGCCAAGATGCTCTGCAGTCCGGCCAGACCGCTATCTCCGCCGGCCAGGCGGAGCTGCTGGCGCGACTCGCGGCCTGGGCGCCGGAGCTCCCCGGAGATCAGCCGCGCGGCCCCGCTGGCCCGCCTCGCAGCAACCCCCAACCCGCCCGCCGCCAGCACGCTGTTTCAACGGAGGCCGCCTCCGTCCTCGGCACGCCTCCACCCACCGCCACCACAGCCGATCGCTCCGCCCTCGCCTTGGATATCCCGTCCTTTTCCGACACGGATCCGTTAGGATGGATAGCTCGTGCCGAACAATTCTTCGACCTCAACGGGACCTCTCCGGCGAACAAAGTAAGCACGGTCGTGGTCGGCCTTGAAGGTTCGGCCCTCCATTGGGCCCGTTGGTTGCGTCAAATCCAACCTGCCATTTCTTGGACGGAATTTAAACAAGAAATGATGTGCCGGTACGACTCCCGATACACTGGTTCCGCAATCGAGCGCCTTTGCACGACCCGCCAATCGACGACCGTGGACGCCTACATCGATGACTTCGTCGCACTCGTCACGCAAGTGTCGGGCCTCCCGCCCGACCATTATTTGGGTTTCTTTCTCCAAGGTCTCCGTCCTAACATCCGCTCTCGCCTCCGCACGCACCATCCTCACACGGTCTCCGAAGCTCTTGAACTTGCCCGGGCCGTCGAGGCGGATCTCGGCCTCCGGCCGAACCCCCCTCCCACCTTTCGGCCCTTGCCACCGCCGGCCCCCGGGGCTCGGGGGACCCCTACGGGAGCCGGTCGGCCACCCCGCACGGATGCTCCGCAACGCGTCGACTACCACGACCTCCGCCGCTGCGGCTTATGCTTCCGTTGCCGCCAACCCTACTCGCCGCAACACGTATGCTCGGTCAAGGAATTTCATGCCATTTTTGTGGATAGCGACGGTGAGGATGCGCCCGACGATCCATCTCTGCTGGAGGCCCCGCCCGATGATCCGCCTGGGAACGCGGAGACGACACCACTCAATGTCTTGGAGCTACCTTTTTATTCGGTGGGCGGCCTTACGGGCCCACAAACGATGAAGCTGGCCGGCACACTCCAGGATCGGCCCGTGGTTGTTATGATCGACAGTGGCGCTAGCCACAACTTCATGTCGGCCCATCTCGCGCGGGACCTCGGCTTGCCTTACGATCCCTCCCCCGACTTCTCCGTCTGCCTGGGGGATGGTCGCCACCGACCCACATTGGGACAGTGCGCATGGTTTACTCTGTCCTTGGGTCCATGCACGGTCACGACCGATTTCTACTTATTCGAGATGGGCGGTCTCTACGCCATTTTGGGTGTCGCCTGGTTGCAGACGTTGGGGCGACGTTCACGTCAACTGGGCCTCCATGACCATGTCTTTCCTGCATCAGGGCCACCCTTGCCGTTTAGTGGGGGATTCTGCACTCCTTCGCTCGCCGGTCTCCTTCCGGGCCGACCGGCTCTCCGCGGATATGGACGCCGTCCTCGCCGATTTTCCGGACCTTTTTGCTACTCCGCCCGACCTTCCACCCCCGCGGCCGACCGATCACACCATCGTCCTCCAACCGGGGGCGGCAGCAGTGTCCGTCCGTCCCTACCGTTACGGGCATGCGCAGAAGGATGAGATCGAGCGACTCGTGCGGGAGATGTTGTTGGGGGGCCTGATACGGCCCAGTGCTAGTCCTTTCTCCAGTCCGATGCTTTTGGTGCGCAAAAAGGATGGCAGTTGGCGTTTTTGTGTGGACTACCGGGAGCTCAACAAGGCTATGGTACCTGACAAATACCCCATTCCCGTCATTCAGGAGTTGTTGGACGAGCTTCATGGCGCCACCTTTTTCACCAAACTCGACCTCCGCGCCGGTTATCACCAAATCCGGGTCCGGCCGGAAGACGTGCCGAAGACGGCCTTCAGGACGCATGACGTCAATTTTGAGTTCCTGGTGATGCCGTTTGCGCTCACCAACGCCCCGGCCACCTTCCAAGCCACCATGAACGACATCTTCCGCCCGGTCCTCCGTAAGCACGTGCTCGTTTTTTTTGATGACATTCTTGTGTTTAGTACTTCTTGGCAGGACCATCTCCGCCATGTGCGGGAGACCTTTACCACTCTTCGCTGCCACCACCTTACCGTCAACCAGAAGAAGTGTACTTTTGGCGCCACGACGGTCAGCTATATGGGACATACCATCTCCGCTCTTGGCGTGGCCATGGACGCAGACATGATCGATGCAGTAACTCGGTGGCCGACTCCCACTTCCATCCGTGACGTCCGGGCTTTCCTTGGACTGATCGGGTATTACCGGCGATTCATTCGGGATTACGGCGGGTTGGCCCGCCCTCTCACCAGCTGCTGAAGGCTACTGACGACGGTCCGTTGTCGTGGCCACCGGCCGCCATGGTGGCCTTCGCCGCACTACAATCAGCCCTGATCCAAGGGCCGGTCTTAGCCATGCTGGACTTTTGGCAGCAGTTCATAGTGGAATGCGACGCCTCCGGCTCCGGCGTCGGCGCCGTTTTGATGTAGGCAGGTCGGCCTGTGGCTTAATTTAGCCGCGCCTTCTCGGCGGTCGTGCGCAGCAGATCGGCTTACGAGAATGAGCTCATGGCTTTGGTCTTGGCTGTACAACATTGGCGGCCGTACTTGCTCGGCCGGCCCTTCATTGTCCGCACCGATCATCACAGCCTCCGGTACTTGCTTCAGCAGAAGATCGCTACGCCGACGCAGCAGCTCTGGGTAGCCAAGCTTCTCGGCTATGACTTCACCATTGAGTTCCGGTCTGGCAAGACCAACAGGGCGGCCGATGCCCTCTCCCGCCACCCCCACGCTCTGGAGTTAGCCGCCATATCGCGACCGGTTTGGGAGGACGCTGCCATTCTTCAGCAGGAGGCGGATACCGACCCCCACCTGATAGCAATTCGCACGGCCTTACTTGCCGACCTTGCGGCCCGGCCGCCATATGCTCTCATCGGGGGCCGACTGTTCCATCGGGGCCGCCTCGTCCTGTCCGCCTCATCATCCTGCATTCCTCTTCTTCTCGCCGAGTTTCATTCTACCCCCTTGGGGGGTCATGCCGGGGCTTTTCGGACGTATCGGCGGATAGCCGCCTCCTTATATTGGCCCCACATGCTCCGCCAAGTGAAGGCCTACGTGGCGGCCTGTTTGCCTTGTCAGAAGGCCAAGTACGAGACGTTGTTTCCGAGCGGCCTACTACAGCCCCTGCCGATTCCCTGATGTGTCTGGGAGGACATAGCGATGGATTTCATCACCCGTCTACCGCGTTCGAACGGGTTTGATTGCATATTGGTGGTGGTTGACCGTTTGACAAAGTACGCCCACTTCGTTCTACTCAGGCATCCTTATACAGCAGCGACAGTGTCCGACTGTTTCATTTCCGAGATCGTCCGCCTCCATGGTTTTCCTCGCTCCATAGTGAGTGACAGAGATCCTCTCTTCCTCAGTAGTTTTTGGACCTCGCTGTATCACCCCCAGTCGGATGGGCAATCCGAAGTGCTGAACCGTTGTTTGGAGACATATTTACGGTGCTTCATCGGTGAGAGACCGGGGTCGTGGGCGAAGTGGCTATGTTGGGCAGAGTACTCGTACAACACCGCCTACCATCACTCCGCCAATACATTGCCCTTCGAGACGGTCTATGGCCGACCCCCGCCTTCCGTTCTCCGACATGCGAATGCCCCGTGGCTAGTTTGGCCGATCATCTGTACGACCGGGACGTGATTCTGGATAGCTTGAAACACCATCTTCGACGCGCACAGGCGAAAATGTTCTCGTTCGCTAACCGGAAGCGACGCGATCTCTCTTTTCAGGTTGGCGAGCGTGTATTCATCAAGCTTCACCCATATCGCCAGCTGACCGTGGCCCGCCGCACCTACCCCAAGTTGTCCCCTCGCTTCTACGGGCCCTTCGAGATCCTCAGCCGCATTGGAGCCGTCGCCTACCGCCTGCGCCTACCGCCTGCGCCTACCGGACCCTAGCCGCATCCACCCGGTGTTCCATGTTTCCCAGCTTCGTCGCGTCATCGGCGATCACCCAGTCACCGACCACATTCCGGCGGATGTTGAGCACTCCGACTCCCCACCTTTGTACCCGGCTTCTATCGTAGATCGGCGCCACCATACCCCGGGAGATACGCTTCCGGAAGAGATTCGCGTCGCGTGGAGTGACCGACCTCTCACCACCGCGACATGGCTAACGCGGGACAACTTCCGTCGTCAATTTCCAGATTATTGCCTCGAGGACAGCTATTTTTCCAGACGGGGGTATTGTTACCGACGCCCAAGCGGAGGAACCGGAATGACACGTGTACTCGAGGAGGACGCGAGGCGACGCAGGAGCAAGGGGCGGTCCGAACCACACTGACCCAAGCACCGAGCCGAGCGGTTCGGTGGGAGCACTCTAGGGGCCGACCAGCCCCCTTATTTTATTTGTTGTCCTATTTTTATTTTATGAGTATTGTAATATTTTAATGTTGCTTATGGACTCTTTGATGTGTGGTGGATCCCTCCTATATAAGGGATCACCTTAGGGTTGGGTTGTATCTTTGGACCATTTATCTTAAGAGTAAGGGCTGCTCCCTTCCTTCTTCTCCTTCCAACCCCCTTGTCTTCTCTCAATCTTCTCACCCCCTTCCTCCTTGCACCGACCGGCCCTAGTCAAGGGACCGGAGCTCCCCCCCGTTACCCTAGGTGGTAAGAACAACTCTCGGTAGCACGTCACTGTAGCGGAGGCGGCGTCGAGCGGCGGCGCGTCAGCTTGCTCACAGGTTTCATAAAAGACTGTAAGGAGCTGCCGTAGTAGAGACACTTGTGGAGGGGAGACTGTAGGACAGAGCTGGAGACGGGGCAAGTGTGCACGATGGACGGTCGGTGATGACAAAAGACCAGGACATAGGTGAGCTGTGGAGAATGGAAGCGACAGTGCCGACTGGGGAAAGGTCGGCGAAAGGAATGGATATAGAGGGGACGACGAAGCAGTTGGCCGGAGTAGAGGCTGCGGGATGGAGACCGTGGGGATTGGTTGCGGCGATGGGACGATACCTCCACGGGGCTTGGAGGTGACGATGTCGGTGGTGTAAACTGCGGGACGAGAACCATTGTCGGCGATGGTGGGGCGACAAGAACTGCGGAGAGTGGCAGAGCTTCTGCGGCCGTCGGTGCAAGCGGCGACTGCTCTTGCAGAATCGGCGGTGGGGAAGGTGGAAGCTGCGTCTGGAGGCGGCCTGTATGGTCCGACATTGGCAGGGGTTGCGGCGGCGTAATCAGAGGCCTCGTTTGAGACAATGTAGGCGGTGGTGGGACTGGACAACTGGAATGGAAGGAACAACATGTGTCGACTGGGAAGGCGGCTGCACTAGGGGAAGCAGATGCAAACGATCGATGCTGTCGAGGAGTCGTGACATGAAGGCCTTGTATGAAGCATTATCGAATGGAGGATAGACGCATCGACGACGCTTATTTTCATGTCCAACATAATAATTTGATTAAGGAATTAATCCAATCAAGAAGTAATTCAGTAAAGCAATTAATCTATGGAACATGCACGCAACAAGTGGGCCTCCTCGAGGCAGCAAAAGGCGGGTTGGTCGAAACGTCAGTAGAAAGCAGGCGTTCGAAAAGGCAGCAGAAGGCGTGCTGCTCGAAAAGGCAGCTAAAGGTGTGTTGCTCGGAAAGGCAGGAATGGAGGGCTGCTCGAAACGAGAGGGCGTCGATTCTTTTGTGTTGGGGGAATGGTGGGCCTAGTTCGAGACTTCATCAAGCTGCAAAATGATCGGATCACACGAAAATGCTAGATCGCATACGGGCTCGACGATTGTCGGCGATTGTGGTGAAGGAGAAGACCGCATGTGGATTTCACAGAAGGCTTTGATTCTTCTATTTTGCGATGGATGGCTTGAGAACCAAGAGGGTATGTTGCTGCTCGATAAGGTTTTGACGAGAGGGGAGTCGACTCACTCGCTTTCTGTCTCAGAAGGAATGACGCCGCCGAGCATGCTAGAGCCGCTCGATGCTATTTCCTGTTGTCGCACGCTACAAGAAGGAAGGATGGATCGAGATCTTTCGTGCCAGATGAGGGCGCTACTGCTTGGGCTGGCCTTTTGGTTGAGGATCCCGTTGGGCTATTGTTCAAGGGAGTGAGGATTAGGACTCTGATAAGGGTGGGATCTTAGAGCTCCGGGAATGTTGCTGCATCGTTTGCGGAGGAGATAATGATGACCGACCTAGCTCTGATACCAAGTTGATATGATCCTAATTCGGGGCTTCATCGGAGGTGGCAGTGGAGGCAGAGATACAAGAGGAGCTGAGTTCAACCCACGGAGAATGTGAGGGGGAGGAAGAAGGGGATCCGTGCTCAACCCTAACCCTAGGAATGAGAGGAGAGGAGAGAACTAGAGAGAGAGAGGGGGGGGGGGGGGGGGGTGAAGAGCTTAAGAGAGAAGAAGAAATTGATATAATTCTTGATATCCCATACAAGACCTAAGGGAGCCTATATATAGGACCCTGATGGCATGGGCACAAATACCCCTTCTAAAGAAAAATGCTTAAAACATTAAAAACACTAAGACGCTAATAACCCATAACCACGGCTCGACTCATACATTCAACTAATACAATCGACTCATACACTCGACTCGATACAACTTGACTCAATACCTAAAGACTCGTAATAATATAACCGCTAGATAACTGACGGCGTGGGACCCATAACAGATGCCATCAGAGGTATCATTAGCCAACAATTTTTCAATACTATTCGTTTGCAGCATCAGTTGAGGTGTTGCAATGTGATTTTGAGGTCACGGGTTCGAGTCATGGAAGCAGCGTCTTGCAAAAATGCAGGGTAAGGTTTTCCTACATTTTTCCCTTGTGGTGGGACCCTTCCCTGGATCCTCGCTGTGCGAGGATGCTTTGTGCACCGGGCTGCCCTTTTATTCATTTGCTGCAGTAATATGTTATTCACATCTCAGGCTTGGTGGTGAACAAATATTTCTAGTTTTAGGTAACTGGATCTCTCTCAATTTAAACATGTCAGCCAGAGTAAAGGTGTTCCCAATGTTTACCATCTTAAGGTTCTGATATTCAATAAAGTAGATTTGTAGGCGGTATTGATTAAGGATAATATATGAGTTTATCTATGGTTTCATCTAGTGGTTTATCTATGATTTTATTTAAGGGTTTATCTAAGGTTTCATCTAGAGGTTTATCTAGAGGTTTATCTAGGAGTCCATCTAGAAATTTATCTAAGGGTTCATCTAGGAATTTATCTAGGGGTTCATCTAGGAATGTTGATCTTGAAATTCGACATTGACGCAGTCCATCTTGTCGTCGTCCGTCTTGGCCTTTATATTCCTCTGTTGCGGCCGCCGCATGATTAAATTTCGACGGCAGCCTCCTTAGAATCCTGGGAATGATTCTTTTTGGGCGCTGATATTAGCACCGCACTTTTGTCTATCCGCACTAATGGTTAATCACAAGCATTGTTTTAAGAGGTTGGCTATACGCAAGCATTCTTTTAAGAAATTGATTATCCGCAAGCACTCTACTCCTCGCCGCCGGCAATATCGACATGGTCTCCTGCCTCCAACCACCTTGCTGCCAAAGCTCCTACTGATTGCAGCAACTCTACCAAATCCTCCCAGGAGGAAGAAATCCAACCTCATCTCCTGTCCCAGTTAATTTTTTTTCAGAGAAATTAACGGAAAAGTACGGGGAAAGAACCATAAAGCATTGGCGGCCTTCTCCAGCTCCTTTGCCAGAAAAGATGCAGAGAGAGGAAAGACGAATGTGCTCTCGGGATCAATTTTTTGAAATTATGGCTTCGTTTGTTGCGGCGGCGGCGGTCGTGAAGGCGGTGGTCATGAACCGTCGTTCTTGAACGCCCGACCTCACCTAAAAAAATTATGCTTTTTATGCTCAAAACTAGTTTATTTTCTTGGCAGCTGTGATAACCTTTGTCTTGCCAAACATACAATCTATGATAGTGGCGTTTTTGACCCAACTCGCCGGAGCAAATAAGCCGCTCCAAACGAAGCCTAAGCTCGTACCACATCAGGGTTCTTGTTTCATTCAGAAAATTTGAACAGCAACTATTGTTGCAAATAAAACTATATGGAAGTAAATGGACTGTTAGCAGATCCCCCATTTGCTCTTCTTTTTTCCAGCCGGCATGATTCACCACCATTTCTTTCTTCTTCTCCTGAGCTCAGAGTTGATCTGCTTGCTCTGTTCCGCAGCTGCTTCCTCATCTCTCACGGACGTTCTGCGTCGCTTACTGCCCAGAACAGGTGAAACCAGTTGGGAGGTGAGAACTAAGGCTTCGTTTGGCGGGGTGGTGGCGTTCGTGAACGCGGTGGTTATGAACCGTCGTTCCTGAACGCCTGATCTCACCTAAAACAATTCATGCATTTTATGCTCAAAACTAGTTTATTTTCTTGGTAGCGGTCATAACATTTGTCTTGCCAAACATACATTCTATGATAATGGCATTTTTGACCAAATTCACCGGAGCAATTAAGCAAATCGAAGCCTAAGGCTTTGTTTGGTAGGGCTTATTTGCTCCAGTCCAGCTTTTAAAAACACCACCATAGCTATGAGAGGTGTTTGGTAGAGCATAGGTCGTGACCGTGATACTCCAAAAATGCAAAAATTGCGCGTTTCTCGTCCGTGAAATCAGATCGGGGTCGAGCGGGTTTATACGCGCTTTCAACCCTAATGTTGCGTGTTTCCCAGCGCCCGATCTCCGCCCAACCAGCACCGTCGTTCTTCCTCTCGGCCAACGCCGACTTTCTTCCTCCCGACCAGCGCCGATTTTCTTCCTCCCGACCAGTGCACGAAAGCTCTGATTCCACATCTTCTCCTCCCGATATCTCTCACTGCTACAGGTCGTGCTCCACGAATCATCCAGGTAACTCCCCAAATTTCTCTTCTATGGCTTCTCCTCCTACTTTCGCTGAATAGAGCATTGCTGAGTTGAACTTCACCATTTGGTTCGCCCTCAAGTTTCTTCTTTCCAAGCACATGTAAACAAACCATACTCTGTAATTTTTTATTCATTCCTTCTTTCCAACACATGTAAACAAACCCTACTCTGTCTTTTATTTACTCTTTTGATTATTGATTAATGTTCAGATCTCCATGGATGTCGTAGTGCAGATATGTTATTGATTAATGTTCAGTATCTTGCACATATAAACAGTGACCAGGATAACACAGATTATTTGCACCTTTTGCTTAATTTTTTGATGAAGGTTCAGTTTTCAAGCATAATGTAATTTTAGCAAGCTGGGTTCTCCTCTTCCTGCCCGTTATTAGGAATGCAAAGAATTATCCCCTTTGGTATTGTGCTCTTAATTCTCCATTTTGATTGTGAAGCCGCCGGGAAGGTTTGCATCCAGTAGAGCACTTTCCCTTTGTAACTCCTGAACAAATCAAAATTTTGAAGAGCGTGTGGTAAGCATTACTAAATGTTTCCTCCTGGCTTCTACTCATCACACTTTTCTTTCTTTAGCTATCTATTTCCTTCCCTAGAGCTACTCTGCATCAGAAGTGCGAAATTTCTTTTGTTGTTTTTACAATATTTGTCCTCGTTGGTAATGCTTGGTGGTGTATTTTGCTTTGTTCATCACTTATCACAAATTTAGAATGACATCACCATAGATTTCATAGCCAATTTCCCTAAATCAAATAGGTAAATATGAGTAGCAATCAGTTAATATGATACCTCTTAGGTATCGGATATTCGGCGGGGGGAGGTTGGCGGTAGAACCGGCGACAATGAGGATGATGGGGAAGGTCGGCGAGAGAGAGAGAGAGAGAGAGAGAGAGATAGATAGAGAGAGAGAGAGAGAGAGATAGAGAGAGAGAGGGAGAGATAGAGAGAGAGAAAGGAGGAAGAGAAAGGGGAGCAGCCCCAAACAACTTAATTGATCCAAAGATAATAATTAGGTTTCAAGGGGGACCTCTTATACTATGAGGCCACATCCCATACATTTCCCAAAATACCCATACTCAAAATAATAAACTCCTAAGCCTGCCCTTCAGCCATCTCATCGCCGCCCCTGCTGTCGCCTGCGGTCTCGCCAGGCGGTAGCCTCCTGCTGTCGCCCACGGTATCGCCGGGCGGTATTCCCGTGCTGTCGCCTGTCCCGCTACCGCCGACAATGTCGCCCGGCGGTATTGACTCCGGTGCTGCTCCTATGTCCCCCGCTCTGCGAGCTCACCGCGCGTACACCCGCCAAGGCGGTTCCTCCTCCCGCAAGTCGGTAACAATGCCGCCGTCTGGAAAATTGGCCTTGTCCTCAAGGCAGTAGTCCGGAAACTGACGGCGGAAGTCGTCGCGAATAAGCCACGTGCTCTCGGACTGGGGTCGATGTCGCCATGCTACCCGGACTTCCTCGGGAAAGTGCGTCCCGGAGTGAGACGAGCGACGATCGATGATGGCGGCCGGATAGAGAGGGGCGGTGCTGGAATAGTCCAAGTCGGCGGGGATGTGATCCACGGCCGGGTGGTCGCCGATGACTCGACGGAGCTGCGAGATGTGGAATACGGGATGGATCCGACTGCCGTCCGATAGGCGAAGGCGGTAGGCTGCCGCTCCAATGCGGCCGATCACCTCGAAGGGGCCGAAGAAACGCGGGGCTAGTTTTGGGCACGTTCGGCGAGCGACGGACAGTTGCCGGTAAGGTTGCAGCTTGATAAACACTTTCTCCCCAACTTCGAGTTGTAGGTCCCGGCGTTTGTGATTCGCAAAGGATGTCATTTTGGCTTGGGCGCGCCGTAAGTGATGCTTCAAACTGTCCAAAATGGTGTCCCGATCTTGCAAGTGGACCGTGAGACCGTCCACATGGCACTCGCCGGGAAAATATCTCACGATCGACGGGGGTGGACGGCCGTAGACCACCGCGAATGGGGAGGTGTTGGCGGCGTAGTGATACGCCGTGTTGTATGAATATTCCGCCCACGGGAGCCACTTAGCCCAAGTTCCCGGTCTTTCGCCAATGAAGCACCGTAGGTAGGTTTCAAGGCACCGATTGAGAACTTCGGATTGCCCGTCCGACTGCGGGTGGTAGGCGGTGCTCATGCGAAGCTGAGTGCCTTGGAGCCGGAATAACGAAGTCCAAAAGCTGCTTAGGAACAGGGGGTCGCGGTCGCTCACAATGGAGCGCGGAAACCCGTGAAGGCGCACAATGCCGGAGATGAAACTGTCCGCTACCGACTTCGCTGTGTACGGATGGCGAAGGGGAATGAAGTGACCGTACTTTGAGAGACGGTCGACCACCACCAAGATGCAATCAAACCCATCCGACCGGGGTAGCCGGGTGATGAAGTCCATGGCGATGTCCTCCCAAATACGCTCCGGTATTGGAAGGGGTTGTAGGAGGCCGCCTGGGAACAATGCTTCATACTTGGCCTTCTGACATGTAAGGCATGCGGTGACGTAGGCCTTAATCTGGCGGAACATTTGGGGCCAAAACAAGGAGGCCGACAAGCGGCGATATGTCCGGAAGGCGCCGACGTGGCCGCCGGTCGGAGATGCGTGGAACTCGGCGAGCAATCGAGGAATGCAGGCGGCGGAGGCGGAAAGGACCAAGCGGTCGTGGTAAAACAATCGGCCACCAATGAGGGAGTAGGGAGGATGCGCCGCCGGGTCGGCGATGAGAGCCGTCCTGATTGTTAACAAATACGGGTCCTGCTCGACCGCCTCCTGGATGTCCGCACTCTCATCCCAGAAAGGCCGAGAAATTGCTGTCAACTCTGGCGCGTGCGGTTGGCGAGACAACGCATCCGCCGCCCGGTTGGTCTTCCCAGAACGGAACTCGATTGAGAAGTCGTAGCCCAATAATTTCGCGATCCAAACTTGTTGAGCCGGCGTGGCGATTTTCTGTTGGAGGAGATAACGGAGACTGTGGTGATCCGTCCGCACCACGAACGACCGACCGAGCAAGTACGGGCGCCAGTGCTGTACCGCCAGAACCAAGGCCATCAGTTCATTTTCATAGGCCGAACGGCTGCGAACCGTGGGAGAGAAAGCACGACTGTAGAAGGCGATTGGTCGGCCGGCCTGCATAAGGACCGCGCCGACCCTGGTGCCCGACGCGTCGCACTCGACCACGAAGGGCTGGTGGAAGTCCGGCATCGCCAATACCGGCCCGTGCACGAGGGCCGATTGCAATGCCGCGAATGCTGCCATGGCCGCCGCCGACCATACGAAGGGACCCTCCTCCGATATCTTGAGCAGTTGGGTGAGGGGGCGGGCTAAAGTCCCATAGCCCTGGATGAACCGGCGGTAGTAGCCGGTCAAGCCCAGAAATCCGCGCACCTCGCGAACCGATGTGGGCGTCGGCCAGTGAAGAACCGCCGCCACCTTGTCGGCCTCCATGGCCACCCCGTTGGCCGAGATCGTGTGGCCCAAGTAGCTCACTGAAAGGGCGCCGAAAGAGCATTTCTTCCGGTTGAGGACGAGGTCGTGTCCGCGAAGGGTGCGGAGGGTGGCCCGGACGTGCTGGAGGTGGTCCTGCCAAGTGGAACTATACACCAAAATATCATCAAAAAAGACAAGCACATGTTTTCGGAGTACCGGCCGGAAGATGTTATTCATCGTAGCTTGGAAGGTGGCCGGGGCGTTGGTCAAGCCGAACGGCATGACCAAAAACTCGAAATGGCCGTCGTGAGTCCGGAACGCCGTCTTGGGAATGTCCGCCGGCCGTACGCGAATCTGATGATAGCCGGAGCGGAGATCCAACTTCGTAAAGAATGTGGCGCCGTGGAGCTCGTCCAATAGCTCCTGGATGACCGGGATCGGGTATTTGTCTGCGACGGTGGCCCGGTTTAGTTCCCGATAGTCCACGCAGAAGCGCCAACTACCATCTTTCTTTCGCACCAGGAGGACCGGACTAGAGAAGGGGCTCGCGCTTGGCCGAATGATACCCCCCAAAAGCATTTCCCACACGAGGCGTTCGATTTCGTCCTTCTGAAGGTGGCCATAATGGTACGGCCGTACCGACACGGCTGATGTTCCCGGATGAAGGACGATGGCATGGTCTGTGGGGCGGGCCGGGGGTAAGCCGGTCGGGGCCACGAAGATTTCGGCAAACTCGTCCAAGATGCCGCGGATGTCGTCCGGTATCGGCGGCGGATCCTCCGGGGCGCTTGCCAAGAGCCAAAGGCAAGCCGAAAAGTGGACCTCCGTCGTGCGTTGAAGGGCCCGGAAGGACACCGGCGTGCGGAGGAGGGTGGAATCGCCCGTAAGGCAGCACGGCGCCGCCCCTTGTTGAAAGTGCATCGTCATTTTGGCCCAATTTACACGAACGTCGCCCAACGTTTGTAACCAAGCGACCCCCAAGATGGCGTCAATGCCTCCCAATTCGAAGATGTAGAAGTCCGCCGTGATGGAGCATGAGCCCGCGGTCAGCGCGAGTGCTTGGCATAGGCCCTGCGTCGGCCGCCTCCGGCTGTCCCCCAAGCAAACAGTGAATTCCGCGGATGGCAGGTGGGGAAGATCGTGCTCGCGGGCCAAGTGCGCCGAAATAAAGTTGTGGCTCGCGCCACTGTCGATCATGAGAATGACGTCCCGATCCCGAATGCGGCCTTGGAGTTTCATTGTGCGAGGACCCGTGATGCGCCGACCGAGAAACAGGGCAACTCCAGGCAATGGAATGGTTCGGTCGGGTCAGGGAGGTGTTCGGCGTCCTCGGAAAAGGGAAGGGCCAGCTCCTCGTCCCGTGTGTCCGTTGTTGTGTCGTCGCCAAACAGGGCATGAAACTCTTTGACCGAGCATACATGGTTGGGCGAGTACGGTTGGCGGCACCGGAAGCATAATCCTTTGCGGCGGAGGTCGTTGTACTCGCTATCCGAAAAACGGTGGGGAGTGGGGCGGCCGGGGCGCTGGCCGCCTTGCTGAACCGGCCGTGTCACCACGTCATGCGGGGGAGTCGGCCTTGGCGGGGGTTGGTAAGCCGGGACCGGATAGCGAATGCCCAAATCCGCCTCGACGGCGCGAGCCAAGTCAATGGCCGCCGAGACCGTGCGGGGATTGTGGGTTCGGAGGCAAGAACGAATGGCGGGGCGCAATCCTTGTAGGAAAAAACCCAAATAGTGGTCGGGAGGCAGCCCCGGAACGTGGGATACCAAGACCACGAACTCATCAATGTATGTGTCGAGGTCGGAGGATTGGCGGATGCTGCAGAGGCGCTCAATGGCGGAGCCGGAGGAACGCGCATCGTAACGCTGAATCATTTCATGCTTGAGCTCGTCCCAGGAAATCAGGGGTTGCACCTGTCGAAGCCACCGTGCCCAATGCAACGCGGAGCCCGAAAGGCCGACGACCGCCGTTCCCACCTTGTCGGCTTCCGAGGTCAGGTGGAGGTCGAAAAATTGCTCGGCGCGAGCTATCCAGCCCATGGGGTCCACCCCGGTGAAAGACGACAACTCCAGTGCCAACGGGGGTCGGTTAACTGTCGTAACCGGGGCTGCCTGTCGCAGATCTGGCCCGAGGGGCGGCGAGTGAGCTGGGGCCGGAGGCTGCCCGAGGATGGAGGTGGACGATGCGGCGGCTGGCGAGGCGACCAGAGGCTGATCCAGGCGGGCGAGGATGGCTGCGGTGGTGGTCTGGTTGTTGAGGGCGATGGCTTGAAGCGTGGCCACGGCGGCCCGGAGGTCGGAGATGTCGGATTCGACGACGTCGGCGCGAGGGTGGACGTCGTTCGGCTCGTCGGCGGAGTCGGAGTTGAGGCGGGTGGTGACCGGCATTGCGGGTAGATTCCGGCGGCTTGACGGCGGGCGGAGCGGCGGGTCGGACCAATGATACCTCTTAGGTATCGGATAGTCGGCGGGGGGAGGTTGGCGGTAGAACCGGCGACAATGAGGATGATGGGGAAGGTCGGCGAGAGAGAGAGAGAGAGAGAGAGAGAGAGAGAGAGAGAGAGAGAGAGAGAGAGAGAGAGAGAGAGAGAGAGAGAGAGGAGGAAGAGAAAGGGGAGCAGCCCCAAACAACTTAATTGATCCAAAGATAATAATTAGGTTTCAAGGGGGACCTCTTATACTATGAGGCCACATCCCATACATTTCCCAAAATACCCATACTCAAAATAATAAACTCCTAAGCCTGCCCTTCAGCCATCTCATCGCCGCCCCTGCTGTCGCCTGCGGTCTCGCCAGGCGGTAGCCTCCTGCTGTCGCCCACGGTATCGCCGGGCGGTATTCCCGTGCTGTCGCATGTCCCGCTACCGCCGGCAATGTCGCCCGGCGGTATTGACTCCGGTGCTGCTCCTATGTCCCCCGCTCTGCGAGCTCGCCGCGCGTACACCCGCCAAGGCGGTTCCTCCTCCCGCAAGTCGGTAACATAATACCTCTATTCAAAGTATTTTGGTTTGCTTTTTCATTTGTGTTCTTCTCTGGATTGGCTTGTGCATCCTTGGAGGTGTGATATTTTTACAGACATGGTGTGAATTCATCTTCAAAGCATGATATTCTTTCTTAATATGCAGTAATTTATTGCAATGAAAGGTAAGTCACATGGCATCATTGAACCTTCCATGATTAGAATTAGACATTTTTCTGTACTGAAGGGAGATGAGAAGCACAATATAGTATGAGGAGCTCTATCCTTTCATCAATCCTAACACTATTAGTTTTCAGAAGAATGGATTGCAACAAGAAGTGCATGTTTCTTATTTCCTCTTTTGCATTTGCCTAATCCCCCCTCCCTTTTTTGATTTGGTCTGATCCACTAATACCTTGCAGATTTTTGCATGTTGGGCTCGGGTTGGTGGCCAATATGGTGCCTCTAGGCGTCAATATGAGATGTTGATTTTACAAATATCATCATTGTTCTGCTTGCTGAATACGTCTCCGGACAAGCTTTTCTTTCTTAGCTTTTTATTAACTAATTTTCAATTGGGTGTTGTATTTATTTATTCAGAGTTTTGTATTGTCTCCTTGCAGTTAGGATGCTACATGCTCTTGCTGTACTGTTTGTGCATTGCTTGAACTTGTTAAAAAAAATGAAAACTTGGAGTGCTGATGGTGTTCTTGAGTTGAAGTGAGCAGCAGTTCATGTGAGCATTTGAGCTGAAGTTTCTATTAGGTATGAATGCCGGTCTTGGACCTCCTGCTTGATTTCTCTCCTCGCATATCAGTAATTTGTGTTGATGTTTTGTGCTAAGACGACATGAACTGCTCACTTTATGCAATCAGGTTGCGGCATTCCCCATTGGGAAGAATCCGGTGGCTGCATTCTCCATTGGGAAGAAGATGGTTGAGAACTGAGCAGGGAGAAGACCTGCTGCTTTTGTTATGCTTCCAGGCTAGTTCAAGGGTAAAGCCCTCTCTACCTACAAATTATGGGTTACTGTCTTTTGTTAATGATTTTTGAATTGACTGACTTTGTTTCGACTCACTTGAAAATAGTTCGAGTCTATTCAAAACCTGACTCGAACATAATCTACCGAGAGTATGTGATGTCATAGTTATCTTTATGTTTATCATGAATTCGAGATGGATATCTTAATGTGCTTCACCAATGCTCTGGATGCTGAATGAAGGAAGCATGGTTATGTGCACATAAATCAAAATTGATTCTTGGGTCTGCCCTCTCTGATGTCTTTGGCTTTGATTTGAGGGCATGATTCCCAGCAAACGCGACGATATAGGGGGTCACTATTTCAGTGGTACTCTGTGAGCAGCCACTTCGTGCATTTATTGTCAAATGTTAGGTCTTTCTCCTCTGAGAGAAGTAACTTTGTGCATAGTGTCAATGTTAGGTCTGTTTCCAATTTCCCCCCGCCCATACCCCCAATGATTGGGGACTATATGGGTTTTGTTGTTGTTGTTGTTGAGTTGCCAACTCTATGGAATACATATATCATCATACTGATCCATCAATCCCCCTTGCCGGATTATTCATTTACTCGGTTTGCTTTTGCAAGCTAGTGGTAGTTGTTGGCATCTTTTAGGAGAAGTCTTGTTGGATTCATGATTTAAGCTAATGTAATAGTTCCTGGCTTATGATACAGGTGTTTTTCAGTTGCTGGGATCATTGATCCTTTTGTTTTCCATAGTTACCGAGCGATCAAGAAGATGATTCAGCTCGGCAAACATGGGTGATACTGGAAGCCAAGTAATTAAGTTGTTCGATCGTATTCTCTTAGAGAAGAAGCATATTTTCCGCAATATGTACACTGATATCTTCTGTTTCTTCAATATGAAAGGAGAGCTGGAAATTTCCATGGAATAAATTTTCTGCTTTAAGTTTTTTTGGTAACAGGGAGCTTCAGATTGCTGACAAGTTGTTTGCAGATGCGAACAACCTATTTTATTGTTGTATTTAAATATGATTATGTTGTAATCGTATGAAATTTGATATATTTTGGTTCAAGTAACTCGAGATACCTATTAGATTTTGAAATCAAGTTTTTATTTTGGTGTGCGTTTATAAATCTAGGTTTATGAATAAAAAAATTATTTTCATTTACAAATTTTCTATTTTGGTGTGCATTTATCAAGTTTTTATTTTCATTTACCAAATAGTTAAAATTGTTTCTTTGTTCGTGACCTCAAAAAAAATTCCAAACAAAACGTCTTTTACAAACTGCGATTCATGACCACAACAAATATAAATCATCCAAACAAAATTGCTTTCACAAACTGCGATTCATGACTGCCACCACCGTGCCAAAAGTAGGCCTAAGTCGTCGTGCTCGATGCGGTTCAAGACGTCAGAAGAGGCTTGAGGAAGCAGGAGGAAGTTGAATCGAGCTCCAAAACAAGCCGCTTGCTCCGACGAACGAGCTGCTTGCTCGGCTCATCGGAGTCGATTTTGTTTCTGCGGCCATGGAAGCGAGGGGGGAGGATAGAGCGATCTCTTTTGTCTTTGATACCCTCCACTGTTGCACTGAGCTTCCTCACCTATTTACGCTGCTCTACAAAATCCTCTCATGAGGTTGGGGTCGCCGCCCTCCGGTGATCTAGTCGAAGGGTTGTTTCGCCTTGTCGTCCTCTGTTGGTTTCTACGAGCTTTACGTCGTCGAGGCCTGAGGAAGCAGGGGATGGCAGTACATTCGTATTGATGAAAGATTCAGGAGTGCGGTTAAGAGGTGATTTTTGTGCAGTGATGATAGAAATTTAAAAATTAAAATAATTCTTTGTGTGGATAACCAAAAGTGCGGTGCTAATATAAGCGCCCTTCTTTGAGGCTCGAAAAAAAAACAAGTAATTTTTTGAAATGTTTTTTTTATCCTTTTGTCGCTGCCGCCTTCCCGGGAGAATGCTCAATAGTTGATAAAGTCGGAAAACGGCGGCTCGGCCGATTTCTCCGGACCGCGGGTCTCCGCCTCCGGCTGAAAGCTCCTTTTCTGAACCAACTTCAGGCGTCTTTGTTTGGGCATTTTTTGATCCATTTCTGTTGGGGAAAAAACGCGGCCGCTCAAATAAATCGTTTAGTAAACCTCTCATTCACACAATCAAAGCGTCATTTTTGGCCTTATTTGAGACTGCAGCTCGTCCCACAATCTTCCGTTGCTCCCATTCTCACCGCTCAAACAAACAGACCCGTCGGGTCAAGCCTCACTAATTCTTTAAGGTAGGGAGAATCGATTCGTATTCCCACGCAACACGCTGTGCCAATTTCTACCAATTTGTTCTCCCTCGGGACCGAGGGTCGCGCCTCCAGCCGAGAGCTCCATTCTGGCCTCATAATTAATAAAAGACAATGTTATAAGCAGTCCGAATTTGGCTATTTCATTCGACCGATAGAACAACGGCTAGGGTTTAGGCACCAGGAGGAAAGAGATGGAGAGAAGGAGGTTATTTTATGGGGTGTGATTAGAGAAAATTGGAATATGA
This sequence comes from Dactylorhiza incarnata, assembly GCA_033032865.1. Classification (NCBI taxonomy): domain Eukaryota; kingdom Viridiplantae; phylum Streptophyta; class Magnoliopsida; order Asparagales; family Orchidaceae; genus Dactylorhiza; species Dactylorhiza incarnata. Next base: position 695,017 of record JAWHQI010000219.1, read on the forward strand.
ATACAATTAGGATTATTACAATTTTTGGGGTGCGAATAGCAAGAACTGGACAGCTAATATCAAATCTAATAAAAACTCTCATATGCCTGAATTCAGGGTCTACCCCGGAATTTAGACCAAAATGTGGGGCATTTGAGTCATTGCACAAGCATTAGGGTTTTGAGTCTATAAAAACGCGAGCCTTCGTCGACCCGCCGATCTTTCGTGCCCGTGGATCCTGTGGGAGGCAACGAGAAGCTGCTTCGTCAATTCCATTGGTATGTAGATCGCACATTCTCTGCGTTTTATTGTTGATCGTGCGTCTGCCTAAGGTGTTCAGATCATGTATATCATAGTTTATTCCTTCTTCTACGGATTGATGCTTTAGGTTTTCACCGAAGATCTGACGTTGCTAGATTGAATATCTTTTTGAGAAATTAAGTGTGCCTGATCTCTAGTTCTCTTGATTTTATCACTAGTTCTAATGTTTATCTAACTGGATAAACCGCTATAGTAGATTCAAATGATTTTGTTAGCTTGATTTCATACTTTCCTGGAGATTATACACGGTTTCTGTTTGTTCTAGCTATTCAGAGATTTTGCGGAGATTTCATCTTCGTCCTCATCTTTACCTGGACTACCTTTTGATCTTCTTTTGTTTATAATCAAAGCTGCAATGGCCACTGTCCCTGACTCACTCATTTGGGAGGTTGTGAGGAACAATAATTCCTTCCTCGTGAAGCAATTTGGCAACGGTAATGCCAAGGTGCAGTTTAGCAAGGAGAAGAACAATCAATCTCTATAATGTCCACTCACTCAAATACTCTCGTGTGCCTGATCTCTAGTTCTCTTTATTTTATCAGTAATTCTAATGTCCCTGATCTCTACTTCTCTTGATTTATTAGTAATTCTAAGGAGGTGAATATCTTTCTGAGAAATTAAGTGTGCCTGATCTCTAGTTCTCTTGATTTTATCAGTAAGTCCAATGTTTATCTAGCTAGATAAACCGCTATAGTAGATTCAAATGATTTTGTTAGCTGTTCTTCCCTTTAAATCAGCTTGATTTCATACTTTCCTGGAGATTATACATGGTTTCTGTTTGTTCTAACTATTCAGAGATTTTGTGGAGATTTCATGCTCTTCCTCATCTTTACCTAGACTACCTTTTGATCTTCTTTTGTTTATAATCAAAGCTGCAATGGCTACTGTCCCTGACTCACTCATTTGGGAGGTTGTGAGGAACAATAATTCCTTCCTCGTGAAGCAATTTGGCAATGGTAATGCCAAAGTGCAGTTTAGCAAGGAGAAGAACAATCTCTATAATGTCCACTCGTTCAAATACTCCGGTGAGTGATCACACTGCATTGGATTTTTCTTTGCTTTAATCTTTTTGATTTATACATTAGGTGTTTGTTGTAAAAATGTAGGTTTGGCGAACAAGAAGACTGTCTCTGTTCAGCCATCTGGGAAGGATCTCTCTATTGTTCTCACTACCACTAAGAGTAAGAGGCAGAACAAGCCTGCTTCTGTTTCTCACAGGTCAATTTTGAAAAAAGAATTCAGCAAGGTGGCAAAATCTGTCATTAATCAGGTAAATTGATTACTAATACTTGGAAATCACATAATGTTTTTGTTTAATTTGCATGCTAAATCTTCTCGCACAATATAGTTTTTTCACCTGATCATTTGTAATAAATTAAACATTTTATTCTTCTCTATAAGTTAGTGATATGACACATTGCTATTTTGGCTCCATTTAGGTGGGAGAAAAATGGCACTGAGATGGACATGTGTTTGACAAACGTCCATTTTGAAAAACCTCTTTGTAGTAGGAAATGCCAAAAACTCGATTTTTAGCTCTTCTTCCCATTGCTGGGTTTGTAGGGAATGAAGGTCGCCCGTAGCGACGTCTCCCACCGATCAATAGAGCAAAGAAGACCTGAGAAAAGCAAGCCAACAAAACAAACACACAAACACAGAGATATACGTGGAAAACCTTCACAACTTGAAGGTCAAAAACCACGGGGCACGGCACAACAAAATCCACTATAACAAATAAGGATTACAACGATAATCTAGGTTTGCCCAAACCTAGAACGCCCACCGGATTTGACGACAAATCCAACCTTCTCCACCAACAAAGATGAACTCCACTTCTCTACAAAAGGATAATAATCTACTCTCCACTATCTGCGCAATAGCAAGTGAAAACGAGATAGAAGACACCTTGCGACGTAGACGAAGAGGCCTTTGAAAACGGTGGAGAAATCTCCAAGCAAGTTGAGGAAACACTTCCTCCTTCCGGTAACGGCAACAGCGGCTACACCGCTCTTCCAATCAGCGGCAACAGGCGGCAACAACCACCACAAGAGCAGCAGCACAAACAGCCCTCTCCTTCTCCACTGTAGATCGGCGACAAGAGTGGCGACAAGAGTGGCGACAAGCCCTACTCCTTCCACCAACAAAGGTGGCGACAGCACCTCTTCCAGCGACAACACTGTTTAGGACGGCGACAGCGACAACAGCCCTTCACCGGCGGCGCAAGCGGCCTCTCCTCACTCACCGGCGGCGACTCTCCAACATCGAGAGAAGAGGAAAAAGGGGCGGCGACCAGAAATCGGGGAAAAGGAGGGTCCGGCTGTTTTGAATCGGGAGAGGAATTAACCCTAACTCCTCATTTTACCAAGCAGAACTGCTCACGCCAAAACCAGTGCGGTTCAGTTGAACCGGACCCAAAAAACCTGCTTTGAAATTCTGTCCAGATACAAGGACAGAGCCTAGCGCGTTGCAACGTGCATTTTTACCAGGTTGCAACCTAAATTCCTGAATCACTAAAATTCACAAAAAATGTCCTTTAGGGGCCCAACCCAACAAACTCCCCCTTCAGACCATAAAGGGAAGTTCTCCACTTGACTCCATCAAGTGGACATCATGCCGATCGACCGCCGGCAAAAATCATGCTTCTCCCTTGGGACAACCTTCGTCATCATATCCGAAGGATTTTCATCCGTGTGGATCTTCTCCACCACCAACAGCTTCTCCTCGACTGCATCCTGAATCCAGTGATACTTCACGTTGATGTGCTTCGTCCTGGAGTGAAAGGCGGGATTCTTGGCCAAGAATATAGCACTCTGACTGTCACAAAATACTGTGTACACGTCCTGTCGGAGACCAAGCTCAAGCATGAACTTCTTCATCCAAATAAGCTCCTTTGACGCCCCAGTCAACGCAATATATTCAGCTTCTGTTGTCGACAAGGCTACGCACTTCTGAAGCCTTGACTGCCATGACATTGCTCTCCCTCCAAAAGTGACCACGAATCCAGAAGTGGATCTCCTCGTGTCAACATCTCCTGACATATCCGAGTCCGAGTACCCAATAAGTTCTGGTGGACCTCCACCAAACTTTAAGCAAAGGTCTGAGGTACCTCAGAGATAACGGAATATCCATTTCACAGCACTCCAGTGATCTTTCCCTGGGTTTGCCAAGTAACGGCTCACAGATCCCACAACATGAGCTATGTCTGGCCTAGTGCAGACCATAACATACATCAAACTCCCTACTGCAGATGCATAAGGGATATGACTCATCTCTTCTACTTCCTCCTCAGATGAAGGACTTTGAGAACTAGAAAGTCTGAAGTGCCCGGCTAAAGGAGTAGCAACGGGCTTTACCTTGTCCATCATGACCTCTTCAGCACTTTCTCCACATACTCAGACTGAGATAGCTATAGTTGACCGGCACTCCTGTCCCTGGTGATTTTCATTCCAAGAATCTTCCTTGCCGGTCCCAAATCCTTCATTTCAAAGGACTCACCGAGCTCCATCTCCAACTCATCTACGCTTGCCTTGTCATCCCCAACAATCAGCATATCATCTACGTACAACAGCAGAATAGTAAACGCCTTCTCAGTCCTCTTCACATACACGCAGTGATCAGCCCTGGTCCGTTGGAATTTGCTCTTCATCATGAACGAGTGAAATTTTCTATACCACTGCCTGGGTGCCTGCTTCAACCCATAAAGGCTCTTCTTGAGCCGGCAGACCAGATGATGCTTCCCCTTAGCCACAAAGCCTTTGGGCTGCTCCATGTATAGCTCTTCCTCCAAATCACCATGCAAAAATGCCGTCTTGACGTCCATCTGCTCGACTTCAAGATCCATGGAAGCAGCCATACCCAACACTAGTCTGATAGAGGACATCTTCACAACTTGGGAAAAAATCTCATCGAAATCAATACCTTGTTTCTGACTGAAACCTTTCACAACAAGTCTCGCCTTGTACCTCGGCTGAGAGAGACTTTCATCCAACTTCAGCTTGAAGACCCACTTGTTCTTCAAAGCTCTCTTCCCTTTAGGCAATGGGACCAAGTCATACGTCTCGTTCTTCTGAAGGGAGTACAACTCCTCTTCCATAGCAGCCGTCCAAGCCTCACGATCTTCAGCACTTTGAGCTTCCTCATAGGACTCATGCTCTCCACTATCTGTAAGCAAGATATACTCATGAGGAGAATACCTGCTATTGGGCCTTCTGACTCTCTCAGATCTGACAGGAGGAACCTCCACCACAGGTGGTACATCAACTGACAGAGCTCCCCCTACATCCGGGATCATCTCCTCATCAGGAATAAGCTCACCAACCTCCTCCTCAGCATGCCCATCATCAGCAATAGTCTCTACTGGCCCATCATCAACATAGAGTCTCTCCTCCGCAGGTGGAGACTGTGGAACCTGTGAATCCGCAGCATTCTGCTCACCAACCACTTGATCTTCAACAAAAATCACATCTCTGCTTCTGATCATTTTCTTGTTCACGGGATCCCAGAGTCTATAACCAAACTCCTCATGGGGAAATCCCAACAAGATGCACTCCCGAAACTTCTCATCAAGCTTCGATCTCTCTTCCTTGGGGACATGAACATGAACTTTGCACCCAAACACCCGCACATGTCCGTACGACACTTCATTCCCGGACCAAACACGCTCTGGAATATCACCATTCAGAGGTGCCGAAGGAGACAAATTTATCAGATGAACAGCAGTTTGCACAGCCTCTGCCCAAAACTGCTTACCAATGCCAGCTTGAGAAATCATGCATCTGATCTTCTCAACAATCGTCCTGTTCATCCTCTCTGCCAACCCATTCTGTTGCGGCGTCCTCGGGATTGTCCTTTCATGCACTATGTCATGCTCTCTGCAATAAGCATCGAAGGCATCGATGTATTCTCCCCCGTTGTCAGATCGAACTCGCTTTATTTCTTTACCGGTCATCTTCTCCACCTTTGCTCTGAACTCTACAAACTTTGCTAGAACATCACTCTTCTGCTTCACAGGATATGCCCAGACTTTCCTGGAATGATCGTCAATGAACGTGACGAAATAAGCGGCTCCGCCCACAGACTTGGGCTCAATAGGACCACACACATCAGTGTGTTTCAAATATAGTAACTCCGCCTTCCTCTTTGGTTCAGAATCAGCAAAGGAAACACGTTTCTGCTTACCGGCCAAGCAGTGCACACACGTGTTAGGAATCCCTCCTGATAGCTCCGGAAGAACCTTGTTCTTCACCAAAATCTTCAAGCTCTTCTCACTGATATGCCCAAGCCTGCGATGCCATGACTCCATAGAGTTGCCTTCAGCAGCATTCACAATTGGGCCACAGATCTTGGCATTAGTGCGATAAAGGCCACAACACTTCCTTCCTCTGACAACCACCAAAGAGCCCTTCAGCAACCTCCAGGTACCACCACCTTCAATGCTAGTGTAACCACCGTCATCAAGTCTACCAACGGAAATCAGATTCATTCTCAAGTCAGGAATATGCCTGACACCCTTGAGAACAATCTTCCCAAGCTCAGTCTCCAAATGGACATCACCACTGCCAATAATCAACGACTCACCAGAATTTGCCATCCGGATCACACCAAGGTCTCCCGCAGAGTAGGAGTAGAAGTAATCCCTGTGAGGAGTGCAATGATAAGATGCATCTCCGTCCACGATCCAGTCTGTGTCAACGCATTCCTGGCAAGACGACCCACTGCACTGCAAGCAGAACGGCTCAGCCTCCACAATCGAAGTCGTCGCATCACCACTGGATTCTCCTACCTCCTTGGTCTTTCCCTTCAGGTCTCTTTTCATTTGGAAACAATCCTTCTTGAAATGACCCTTCTTCTTACAATAGTAGCACTCAATGTCCTTCTTGGATTTGCCCCTAGACTTGCTCCTGGAAGTGCCCCTGTTCTTCACATCCTTCTTCACAGATCTACCTCTTCCTTCCATGAGGAAAACACCCGAACTGGAAGATCCAGAATCCTTCCTTCTCAACTCTTCGTTCAGGAGACAACTAGACACCATCTCCATGGTTACCACCCCATCAGGTGCTGAGTTGCTCAACGACACTACAAGAGTCTCCCAACTCTCTGGTAAGGAACTAAGGACCATCAGAGCTTGGAGTTCATCTCCCAATGTAATCTTCATGGACTCCAACTGATTAATAATACTTTGGGCAAGGTTCAAGTGCTCAGTCATCTGCGAACCTTCCTGGTACTTCAAGTTTACAAGCTTCCTAATCAGAAATGCCTTGTTACCTGCAGTCTTTCGCTCATACAAAGCTTCAAGCTTTTTCCATAAGGCTTGAGCCGAGGACTCCGCGGAAACATGATGAAAAACAGAGTCATCAAGCCACTGCCTAACGAACCCTACTGCCTTCCGATCCATCTTCTTACACTCTTCATCATCCTTAACTGAAGCCGGTCTCCCTGTCAACGGAGCATGGAGATCTTTACAATATAAAAGATCCTCCATCCGAGGCTTCCAGATGCTCCAATTCTTGTCATTCATACTGACCATCTTTGGGTTCTGTTCCATTGCTTTCTCAAACCAAAAACAGTTCTAACACGATCCGCAAGTCGATTTATTTCAAGGGATTGACAAGAGAGGATAGGGAGCGGACCAATGGTCGTCACCTACCGCACCGAGTTATAAACCGAGAAATAAAAATGACAAGCCAAAGAACCTCGCTTTGATACCACTTGTAGTGAATGAAGGTCGCCCGTAACGACGTCTCCCACCGATCAATAGAGCAAACAAAACCTGAGAAAAGCAAGCCAACAAAACAAACACACAAACACAGAGATATACGTGGAAAACCTTCACAACTTGAAGGTCAAAAACCACGGGGCACGGCACAACAAAATCCACTATAACAAATAAGGATTACAACGATAATCTAGGTTTGCCCAAACCTAGAACGCCCACCGGATTTGACGACAAATCCAACCTTCTCCACCAACAAAGATGAACTCCACTTCTCTACAAAAGGATAATAATCTACTCTCCACTATCTGCGCAATAGCAAGTGAAAACGAGATAGAAGACACCTTGCGACGTAGACGAAGAGGCCTTTGAAAACGGTGGAGAAATCTCCAAGCAAGTTGAGGAAACACTTCCTCCTTCCGGTAACGGCAACAGCGGCTACACCGCTCTTCCAATCAGCGGCAACAGGCGGCAACAACCACCACAAGAGCAGCAGCACAAACAGCCCTCTCCTTCTCCACTGTAGATCGGCGACAAGAGTGGCGACAAGAGTGGCGACAAGCCCTACTCCTTCCACCAACAAAGGTGGCGACAACACCTCTTCCAGCGACAACACTGTTCAGGACGGCGGCAGCGACAACAGCCCTTCACCGGCGGCGCAAGCGGCCTCTCCTCACTCACCGGCGGCGCAAGCGGCCTCTCCTCACTCACCGGCGGCGCAAGCGGCCTCTCCTCACTCACCGGCGGCGCAAGTGGCCTCTCCTCACTCACCGGCGGCGCAAGCGGCCTCTCCTCACTCACCGGCGGCGACTCTCCAACATCGAGAGAAGAGGAGAAAGGGGCGGCGGCCAGAAATCGGGGAAGAGGAGGGTCCGGCTGTTTTGAATCGGGAGAGGAATTAACCCTAACTCCTCATTTTACCAAGCAGAACTGCTCACGCCAAAACCAGTCTTGTTCAGTTGAACCGGACCCAAAAAACCTGCTTTGAAATTCTGTCCAGATACAAGGACAGAGCGTAGTGCGTTGCAACGTGCATTTTTACCAGGTTGCAACCTAAATTCCTGAATCACTAAAATTCACAAAAAATGTCCTTTAGGGGCTGAACCCCAACAGGGTTGGGGTCCTTTCTTACCATGGCTCCCATTCTGATCGCTCAAACAAACATAGCTTTAGGGCTCATTTGCTTCCGCGATTAGGCTCCGGCGCAGAAGCATACACCGCCGCAATGCGGAAAAACAAATGGCACGTGAAGCGGGTGGCGGCATTTGCTCCCTCGAACCTTCGCAAAAAGCCCTAAAGCGCCCCGTCTCCAACCCAGACGCCCCTCCTCCGGTTGCTCCCGCCCCTTCTCCAACCACCTTTCCAAATGAGGCCTTAGTTACCAAAAATAGTTTTTTGTTGAATACAAGTAAAATTCAGAGCCTGTTAAGGGGCGATAATGTTTGAAAAATGGGTAGTTAGCACATAAAGTTCCACTGTAATCTACTAGTTTAGCTGTCGTTCTACTAACTTTACACTTGAATGTTTTCCCATCGAATGATTGTTATAACCATAATTTTTTTACTGTGTTTTCCATTCTATAATTTCTCTATTTTCAAGGGTTGATCTTCAGTAAATCTTCAATTGAGCTTACGTTTCAACTTTATTTATTTGTCATCTTGCATATCTGTACTGATATATCTTGGCTGTCTCACAATGATATTTTGTTTATTTCTCGTTTGTGTTGTTATAATATTCAAAAGCGTTGCTGATTATAGTAAGTTTAAAGTATACTACACTACTGAACAAGTAGTATATTATTTCTTATCGCATGTTTTTACATTAAAATTTTTTGTATCATGTTGAGTTTATATACCATAACAATTGTTACTGAGTTTGGTGATAGACTTTGTTATTTAGGATCAAGTTCTATTCTAGCATCCATTTTGAATTCCAAATCCATATCATTGCCATTATAATCAGTTGACTTTTAATCAATTATTCGTGTCCAAGTGACACTATAAGTCAATAATCAAATTACATCTATGAAGCAATATATTGGTTGACTTGATTCCAGCGTGTCCACCACATTACCGCTTGTGCGTATAGGTCCTAGGCCTCTCCTCCTTTTACCTCGAGATTTCGAGATGACATACGTTTGTCGTTGGTTTGACTTCCTATGGAGCGTGTTGGTATATATATATAACGCAATATATTATATATATAATCAGGTTGCTAATATAACAACATAATCGTAGAACTCTTCTCCTGGCTCTTCTGCAAGTTATTCAGAGTCATCCTTGTCAAGCAGATGTCCATCACTCTCTAATCTCTTTCCGCAAAATGAACACTCACTAAATACAATCTCATACTTGCACTACCGTGTTGAAGAACAATGGTTGTCGTAATATAGTCCATTTTTTAGTAACTCTAACGTTCTCTCAATCACATTTATTTCATTAGCATACCTTAAATTGAACAATTCTTTATAATTTGTAGGGTTATTACCCTGGTTTAACTACTCATTTAGGTGATAATGTATCGAATGATATGGGGCAAGAAACCCTGGACCATTTGTGTAATTAACATCGACAAGGTAATACTTACCTGTACATTGAAAATGATTAATTAACGGAAATAATATATGATTATTATGTTTGTAATAATAAATTCAAACATTTTACCAGTTTAGAAAACAATATTATCTCTCTTGAATTAGATGAAGAACCTTCTGAGTCATGTAACACCTATAGGAATTTCATGGTTCTTTCACATACACTTAAAACATTTGTTGTAATTACAGTTTTGATATCTACCTTGATCCTCAACCCTAACAGTCACCTCAATGTGTTTCATCTAAAGCACCAACACAATTCTCAAACCACCTTAATTTGTGTTCTTGTCTAGATTCAAGTAACTTGATACAGTCCTTTGCTAGTCTTAAGATGACCCGTAGTACAATAGTGAAGTGTCTGCTAATATTATCAATCGGCCGCAGATACATACTACCAACATCGTGAAATTGTTTGTTATGTGCCAATATGTATAAAAACAATGCGACAGACATAAATTAATTATCATGGACTAAAGGCCCGTTTGGCATTACGGTGGCAGTCGTGAACGTGGTGGTTATGAACTATTATCCATTTGGCACGGCGTTTTTGCTCCGGTGAGTTGGACAAAAATGCAACCTCATGGATATGTATTTGGCATAACAATGAGCATGATCGTCACCAAGAAAACAAAATCAATTTTAAACATAAAATGAATGAAGTTTTTTAGGTGAGGTTGAGCGTTCACGAACGATGGTTCATAACCACCTTGTTCACGGCTGCCATCGCCACCGCCGTGCGAAACGACCGTAGACCTTTCATACGCAAAATATCACAGAGCTCGTTGAAAGGTCCTTTACCCATGCACAACTCATTGAAGCAAAATCGTGCAAAGCCAAGGGGGGTAAGAATACAAGGGATTCAGTTTTAGGTCAAATGGAATTCGGATGGTTTTGACCTCCAAGCCAATTCTGGGACAAAAGCTTCTATCTGAGCGCCACAATTGATTTATTAATCCACAAAACCAACTCCTCAATGACAATTCCGTCCGTCCGAACGGACCTTAATAGAAGAGCGGATCACTGCCATTAAACCTTCGACGCGCCGAATAGTTCGTTCCTTTTGATCACATTCCAAATAAATTCAATGAAATGGATTTCTTAAATTTTGATACACATGAATTTTTGCATGCAAGCATACAACAATTTCTCAAAAGATCCATATTCATAAGGGTGACTAAATTTTACGCTAGCCGTCTACCTAACACAACCCTCACCATTTTTCATGCAAGAATCCGATCTTATATTTAGCATGCTGGTGATTATTATTATTATCATCTTCACAATTAACATACACTATTTGTATTTCCAGGTATCAGACAACTACTACAGGCCCGATCTGAAAAGGGCGGCCCTCGCACGGCTCAGCATGGTGCGCCGCAGCCTCCAGGTCGCTAAGTCCGGCCCGAAGAAGAGAAACAGGCAGGCAATTTAAATTCCCAAGTTGAATCACTTCATCTCCAACCTTTTTTATTACAAAGTGTTTTTTTTACCTGCTGCTGCTTCCATTCTGTGATCTTTTGCTTTTCTCCAACTGCTACTGAATTCTCTACTGCTTGCAGTTTAATCAGATATTTGTTTTCTTCCAATTCATCAAATTTTTTTGGGGTCTAAAATTAGCACAGAGCAATATTTAGACCATAATCTGTTTGGCAAGCACACTCGAACTTTTTAAAAAGTCACGATGACGCAGGAGAAGACTGTTGACTCTTCGTTCGCCGGTTCAAATGAACCATGATTCGAGCGATTTTCCCCTACAAAGTGTTTTTAACCTGCTGCTGCTTCCATTCTGTGATCTTTTGCTTTTCTCCATCTGCTATTGAATTCTCTACTGCCTGCAGTTTCATCATCAGCTTATGTCAATTTTTTTGGGTCGAAAACTAGCACAACGCAATATTTAGACCATAATCCGTTTGGCAAGCACAATCGAACTTTTTCAAAAGTCACGATGACGCTGGAGAAGAATGTCGACTCCCCGTTCGCAGGTTCAAATGAACCATGATTCGAGCGATTTTCCCTTAATTTTATTTATCAGACTCGCTTCATGTCCAGCCTATTTTATCGGTTTTCTACATCAATATATATCAAATATCGCCGCCTGCTGGCTTTGATATTAGCACCCCAAACATTGTTATTAGAAAATATTGGTTTTATAGATGAATTTTTTGCTTGAATCTTGATGGTAAAATTGATGTGCTGGATCACTCTTTATAAAGGGCGATGGTACACGCAAATTAGAAATAGGGAATTGTTATACGTAGAGCGAAATCGTCTATCTTCAGATTTTTACTATTTGCCGTTTGAAAGATCAAAAATTGTTATCCGCACATCAATGTAGAAAATTTAAAAGTTCAATAAAAAATAGAATACATTCATTTCTGCATTACAAGTATTCTATCTCAGTAACAAAAAGTATTGAGTTAAAATCTTAAAAATAATTAATACAAATTAAGGATTGCAAGGCATTTTATTTTTTAAATTATTTGCCAGAAATTTGGTTTGCGGATAGATGATTTCTAATTCAAATAAATTGTTAGATGTTTTGCAAGTAAAATAAATTAATGCCATGTAATCCTTATGGTTGTTAGCACGGCGCAATTGATCAAATTACGCTCTGTTTGATGTGGTTTTTGTTTGCTCCGCTGAGTTTAGATGAAAATGTCATTGTTAGGCCTGAAATTTTAAAATTGAAATCTCAAAAAACCGCAACACCGCACTGCACCGCGTCATTTTCAAACCGCACCGAACGGTTTGGTTGTGCGGTTTTGGTTATTGGAAAACCGCAAGGTTTGCGGTGCGGTGTGGTTTTTATCTTGACAAAATTGAGTAAATCGCACCGCACCACAATTTTTACCATGATAAGTGATTTTGAATTATTATTTTTAAAATCTTGCGCATGCTTTGTGTTTTATGAAATATTTGATTTTCATTTATTTGTAATATTTTTTAAATTGTGATTATGGAGTAATAGTTGTGAAATATTTCATAAGTTTGGTGTTTAGAAATATCAATAGTGGAATATGCATAAATATCATTAGTGAAATGTTTCATACAAATGAATTTTGGCATAGTTGGAAGTAATTTATGCTATGAAAATATATAACACAAAATAATTCATACAAATATGTGCTTAAAATTGAAAATGCATAATATAACTGTACAGAAACCGATACCGCACCGCAAAAACTGACTACAAACTGCACCGCATGGTTTGGTTGCGGTGCGGTTTTCTTCAATTAAAAACCGAACCCCTACGGTTTGGTTGCGGTTTGGGCTCAAACCGCACCAAACCGCACCAGTTTCAGGCCTAATCAGTATCATAGAATGCATGTTTGGCAAGATAGATGATTATGACCGCCGTCGAGAAAAGAAGACTAGTTTTGAACTTAAAAGTGGATGAAGTTCCTTTGGTGAGGTCGGACCTTCGTGAACGAAGGTTCTTAACCACCGCGTTCACGACCGCCGCCGCCGTGCAACTGCCAAACGGAGTCTAGGTCCATTCCTATCCGCACCATATTTGTTGTATGAGATCAAACATTTGATAAAAAAACATAAATGCATATGAGAACCTAAAAATAGAAAAATCATTGAAATTTTGTATAGAATCTCAGACGTTTCTATTCATAAGTTTTGTTAGCTACAAAAGAGTAAGAATATGGTTCTATAATTTCAAAACTCTCTAAAAATATAAGTATAATTAATCATAACCATATAATATATTAATATCTATACACTGTATTAAGAGGGTAAAATATGATTGGGTGAAACATTCAATTTTTTATTTTACTCCTGCTTTTTTACAAAATTTCAATTTTTTTTAATTTATGTGATTATTCATTAATTTTAAACAATGTGCTTTCATATCTACAAAGTTACTTATCTACAATAATAAATTTACTCCGCCGCCCGCAAACCCCGGTGCACATGACAAAAATGAGCGACGGGCGGATTATAGGACTCGGGGTTTTCGAGCGGCGGGAGCGCCGTTGCGCCAGGGCAATGCCGCCCCTAGCGCACTGTAGCGGTCGGGGTACAGATACGATTTGCCGCAGAGGTGGAGCCTACTCGTAGTTTAATACGTACATTATTGAACCAAAAACTTTAAAAAAAATTATGGATATAAGTATAATTTACATATATATCTTTACTCTATATAAAGGGAAAAGTTGTCTTTGGCGACAGCGGCACTTACGTTGGGCCGGGGGCCCGTGTCGTTGCACTCATGTAGGACCAGAGGTCATGCCGTCGCACTCACGTAGGGCCGGAGGCCCCTGCCGTTGCACTCACGTAGGTCCAGACTGTGGAGACCCATGTCGTTGCACTCACGTAGAGCCGAAGGCCCGTGACGTTTCACTAACTAAAAATTTTCAAAAGAAAATTATGAATTTAAGTATAAAATACATATTTATAAATATATATATATATATATATACAAGAGAAGTAATGTCCCATAATTTTGAATTTAAAAATTTCACAAGAAAATTATGAATTTGAGTATAAAACTATAAATTATTATATTACATATTTATAAATATATATTTGCAATATAATAATAATCCTATGCTATGTTAAGTAGTAATGTACATAAATGCCCTCCCAATTCCCATACAAGCAATAATATCTCGTATTAACAATGGCAAAATTGTAATTAAAAATATTGCCGTTGCCGGGGATCGAACCCGGGTCACCCGCGTGACAGGCGGGAATACTCACCACTATACTACAACGACAGGTTGGTTTCAGTTAGAAACCTTATTCAATTTATTTAGAAAAAGACTTTAACTTGGATAAAATATGATTAATTCCGTGTCTTTAGCACGTGTCCATTCATGATATTAATATTATTAACATAACATCTCGGCAAGCGCCTTGTCGGAAATCTCTAACTAGAAAATCGTTCAAGAAAATCTTCGCCCTAGGAAGACACCATCAATTCTGGGTGTTCATAAACTGAATCGAATAACACATCAATCGAATCTAATATTTTGATAAAATGCATGAATTTATATTCGATTCCTTCGAATATTTGAATTCGGATTCATCCCGAAATCGATTCGAATTAGGGCTTCGAGAAGTTTAATTAGTATGTAAAACTTGTATTTTTGCTTATGTTAAGTTTAACTTGTTGTATAAAATTTATTAAATTTTCTTTAATAGCAAATCTTTTTTAAGAGAGATAATATTATTGAGAATCAGATATCACTCAAAATCGAATTTGAATTCGAAGCCGAATTTAAAAAATATGAATTTTAATCAAATATTCACGAATCGGCTTCCAAATTATTCACAAATTTTTTGGTGCGCACAATTTTTTTGATTAAAGAAAAAAAATATATAAAATGAGGAGATTAGTGAACCCGTCGGATATACATTTGGAATTAATCTGGGCCGTAATATCGATTCATATTTTTTACGATTATTTTAAGATATCATATGCATATGTTTTGGATAAAGGTTGTAAAAATATTACTGTAGAAAAAATGTTTTGTTAGTGTTAAACACAACTGTATTTTTGTCGGCAAAAAATGTCTGAAAACATAGTCTTTTAGAACTGTATTTTCGATACAATTGTAATTAATTGGTAAAATAACTCTCGCGCCTAGAGCATGAAACGCTACACGTATAAAAGTATTTCTCCCGAAGCGGACTCAAATGAGCATCAAAACCCATCTTAATGAAGAAAATAGTCTCTAAAATAATTGTTTGACGCAGTCCACTCTGTCTCAGCATAATATTTTTTTTTTTTTGCAAAATATTTCTAATAATATCCTGCCCACTTAATTCCAAGAAGAAATTTTTTTACCAAAGCTTAAAGTGTTAAAATACACTTAAGAGTGCAATATTTTCTCTTAAACAAACATAAAAATTTACAAATTAAGAGATTATGTGATCATGTATTTGTCTTATTTGATGCCCAATTCCTACTCATACATGCTTATTTATTTGCATACAATGCACTAATTTAAGCACATGGCTACCTCGGGCTGGTCTGCGGGTCTCTGCGGCTGCGGAGATGGCTGCGGAGTATGTAAGTTTCTCGAGAAAGCCATGATTTTGCTTGATGAAAGGCCTCATGAATGTTCGAATTCATCGTTAAATTGTAGGTTGCTTAACTTGGTACTGCCCCTGCGTCACCTTCGGCCGGAACGCGGAAGCTGTCGACGAAGGCCATAGTTGTAAGTATGTTTGAGGTATTTTTCGCTTTGGTTCAGCTGGGCAAGCTCGTGCAGTGATTTCTCCTTTTGGGGATATATGGTCTGTTAGTACTTCTCGAGAAGTCATTCATCACAGAATTACTCTCACAAGGAATTCACTAAACTTTATGAGTTCGAAATTATAACTTAAATATAGTAGAATTTACTCCAATTTTGGCGTAACATTCAATTCAACGCCTTTTGTAACGTGGAAGTCTGTTGGGGGTTGTCTTTGTTCCTCTTGACTACCGCAGAGACGCTCCTTGTGATATCTGAGGTGCTTTGCGCTTTGGTGTAGCCAACTCGTGTTAGTAATTTGAAGCATGCGATTTTATCTTTTTTTTTGATGAATTTAGAGTATTTCTCGTGAGTAGAATTACCCCACCCGGAGCTCGTTTAAATGCGAAGTTACTAATAGAAGTTTATTGTTTTCTCTTGAAAGAGGCCTTTTAGGTATGGAGCTAAGCCCAAAATTTTTTTTTTAAGTGAAATGGTTTTACCTTGAATTTCTATGTGAAATTAAGCTCATTCATGGACTACCTTTTACATAAAAGTCCTCCAAAAGTTAACTTTGCTTAAACTTTATTGCCCCAAAGACAATCTCCAAAAGTTAACTTTGTTTAAACTTTGATTAACATTCAATCTACAACTCTCCAGCATGTGTGGTGAATTGCTGCATCTATGCTCTGCTGATGACACTTGCGTGCCAGTGCCTGTACTCATGCGCATACAGGAAGAAATTGAGATCAAAGTATGGATTGAGGCCCGAGCCATGCGGCGACTGCTGCGTGCACTTCTGTTGCGGACCATGCGCCCTATGCCAAGAGCACGCCGAACTGAAGCGCAGAGGCGCCTTCGACCATCCAAAGGGTAGGTTATAGAGTAAACAATCTCGCTCTTTTTGCTTTCTAATTAATTGGCAAGTATGGATGAATTGGCGTCTTTTTGTAGGGTACGTTGCTCCAACTCAACATGTCATGCATAGGTGATGTCGGATCAAATATATATCCTTTGGCTTGTATGCGTGTTTAATTTGCGACTATACTTATGTTTGTACGTGTGCTCATCTTGTTTATGTTGATGTAGCGCTATTGTGGGCTGTATGTTTGTCTTTCAATTTTATCATTCCATTGCAATCGTATTAATGTTGTGTTTCTAGGGCAAGTTCGTTTATGAGAATATTAATTTATTCAAAACAAATGTAATCAGCAAATATAAAAAAAATATGTCTATGTTATATTAATGTCATATTATTACATTGTTCATTTTTAATGATTTTTTGTATAATGTCTAAATTTTAATGTATTTTTTGGGGCAATAATATATAGAAAAATATTTACGTTTCTAATGATTTTTTTTGAACAAAAAAATTTTGATCTCAAGAAAAATGGAACCCATGACCTTCCACTCAAAACAATGAGAACATGACCATATATCATGTTAATGCTATTTTAATATAAATTTAAAGAATAGTTACAATATATAATATATGTGAAGACAAAATAATTTTAATTTAATTTCAACTAGTGATAAATATTTTTTTTTAATTCAGTCCAAATTGGGCTCTATGTAGATCCACCCATGTGTATTGCCAAGGTGAATTAGGTTTAGGGTATTGGTTAATTATTGCAATTCATTGGAAAATCATAAGACTCATGGATTCAACATGAATCTAGAAAATATTTTTTTCTAGGGGTATTAATGTCATTCTACATCCTAGGAAAGCGGGGATAGTTGTTGTATTTACTATTTCGTCCTCCTAAATCGCATGTTAGTGGCCCATGAAATCTCAACGTGTAAAATAGTGACACTCGGCAGTCGGTGTAGGACACTTTTTAGTATATCATAGGGTGACATGGATTAATTGGGCGCTATCAAATATGTACAACCCCGGTATTCGCCAGGAGGTGAGCGGAGACTAAAGAATCAGCAGGCGAGAGGAGTGAGAAGGAGGGTGAGTCAGAGACCCAAAGCAGGCTTGCAGGAAAGAGGGTGAGTCGGGCTCTCGCCGGCTGCTCGCAGCGAGCCGGGTTCTCGCCAGCTGCCCGCGGGCCGCCCGCGGGAAGGCGGGCGAGCCAGGTCCTCCCGGGTCGCGAGAGAAGCCCATGTGGGTGGCTCGCCCAGTAGGGGTCCAGGGGTGTTTTTTACCTGGGAGCCCCTGGTGGTCTGCAGTTAGCCTCTCCAAACAGTGGAGTTTGACTGTTGGCAAACCATTTTGGGCTGCGTATAGTAAAAGTGTAAGGCAGAATCCCGCTATTAGCAGACCAGATCGGAAAAACTATAAATAGACCTTGAATGACACCTTTGGAGAGGATTCCAATCTCAGTATTCTGAGCTTCTTCCTCCCTAGGTTATCTTGGCTTAGCTCCCAGGCTCTCCAAGGTGCCCAGTCTCAGCTTTGGCTTGGGAGGGGAAGCGCTCAAAGATCTTCGAGTCTTTGTCTAGTTTTGAGTCTCAGGTCTGTTCCTTCCGAGGAATCAGTAAGTGTCAGCTGCCCCTCAACTTGTTGATGGCCCAAGCTCCACAAGAGACCAAGTCTTGGTTTCAACAAAATGCATATTATATTTCTGACATTGATGAAACATATTTTTCTTTCTTTGAAGACGATGTTGCATCCTCGAGCCCTAGTGTTAAATACGTACATACCATAATATACTAAAATATATTTTCTCTCAGAAATTATGACTTGAAGACGACACGATGCAGTAATGGTAGATATCCAGGATACATAAATTAATAATGGATCGAACCAATAGCTCCCGGGTAGTAACAAATATGAGGAAATTGAATATCTCGTCCCAAGGTCCATTTTCTAGCGATATATTATGATCCCCCTTTTCAGTGATATAATATCTTAGACCTTGTTTGGGACAGTGCGTTTAAGCTGTGGCGGTGTGAAACTATGGTAGTAAACACGGTGGTGGCGGTTTATCTATGTTTAGGACTTTCGTGGCAACTTTTTTAACCTAAATTACACTTTTAATTTGGGAGTTCATAACCGCTAAAGCTAGCTGACTACATATGTATGACTGCGGTGTTGTTTTACCCCAAGATAGAGTTTTTCTGGGGGAAAATAGTGATCGTGATCACACATATCCAAACGATGTCTGTGTTTTTCATATCTGGCAGCACACTGAAATTACGATCACGTAAGAGTTCTACGTGTTGGGAATCACCGGGATCATACACTAAACGATGCTCATCGGAACATGAAATAAGTGCTACATATATGTTTACATAGCAAAATATGTGCTACATGTAAGTTGCAAAATAATTTAGAAAATGAAGAAAAAAATCTATGAACATAGTAAAAAGGAAAAGGGGAAAATGTGATAAGGATCATCAACAATGACTACTTTTAGTGTTACTCAGAAAGCTGAGATTTACAATATATGTCGCAAATAACATTTACTGAATCTGCGAAGCTTGGAATTGAGATTGTTGATTTAGATGATCCATACAAATTTAAGTGTGTCACTAATTCTTATGCTTATCAAATAAGTATACTTAAAACTTTATTTTATTAACAACATCTCGATCATGTGCTAAAAATACATTTTTATATCTGAAGTTGTGCATGTGACATGATCCAATAGTCTACTTCATCAAGATGTTTATGATAAAAGTTTAACATTTGTTACTAAATATTCTTTACAAAAAAATTTGAAACAAATTTTCATATTGTCTATTTCATGCACGGCAAGCCGATATTATTACAACGAAGTTTTGGATATTTTGTTTTTGTGCTCTTTGTAATTTCAACAACTAATTTTATAGTTCTATCTACTTAGAAATTGAATATTGAGATGTAATGACAAAGTATGATGAGTTATGTGATGAGTTTTTATGTAGCAAATTGGGCAAAAAAAACATCGGCTCAGGCTGTGACTACTATTAAGGAAGGACGAGGAGCAATAAAATACACTAATGTGGTCGCCGAACCCAAGAGAAACATCAAAACATGACTGCAATATCAATTAATCAATAAAGCATGAGAAACACACATCATTTCCATTACAAAAGACTTAAAAAAACCACTTACACAAACTTACATGAAACAATAACACACATTAACATAGGCATAGGTAGTTGAAACATATGTAGTTGTACACTTACATGATATTGTAAACAAACACAAAGAAGAGATTACAAAAAACAAATATAGATGCATTCTTCTCCATAAAACATGCATGCAGACAACCGTTGGATCACCTCACTTGTGCATGGCACGCTGAGTTGGAGCAGTCGTCGGCCCAGCAATAAAACCTAGACAGATTCAACGGCACATAAATTTCCTCCATTAAAAAGCAATAAGGAGAAAGATTATCTATTGCATACATATGTGTACATAATGAGCGAAAACTTTCATTTGATGAAACATTGTCTATTTTCATTTTATCCCCCTCATTAATTTTTCATTTTGCAATCAAAAAAGTAAGCGGCAAGAGAAAAGAAGAGATCAATATATTATTATTATTATTATTATATTAATTTGACTCATTCTATGAATATGGCAATCACTTCCCACTCCTTTAATATTTGTTGAGGAGGCTATTTAAACATACTATAATTAATAGTTATAACTCACTTATAAATCAAATGCGAAGCTATTGTAACTAATAATATTTATAAAAGTAACATGAAGTAGAATTCGGCCCACATATGCCCCACGGTTATAAAGAAAGTTACTAACATACCCTTTGACAGATCAAAGCCTCTGTTCTTGAGTTCAGCATGTTCTTGGCAGAGAGCGCATGGCTCACACCAGAAGTGCACGCAGCAGTCACCACATGGCTCGGGAGCCAATCCAAACTTTGCCCTAAGTTTCTTCCTGGACGTGCATGAAAGCAGACACTGGACTTGCAGAGACATCAACAGAGCATAGATGCAGCAATTCGAACCACATGCTAAATATAAGCAAGTTGCAACAGATTATAGATTAATGATAAGCAAGTTACATAAGGATATCGATTATATTAATTATCATACATATATATAAATATTTGAGGAAAACCATCATTATATCTATATTCGAGATCGAATCCCTAAAAAGCGCATGTTGGGATATGTGGTGGCGGTGGGAGGTGGAGCAGTTGGGGATATAGAGAAAGCCGTGTTTTCAATGGAGCTCCCTCCATCGGTTGAAGGCTCTGATTGGGCAGCTGTGACAACGATGTGAAAAAGCGGAGGTGGGAAATTAAAGCAGTGACGAGATTAGAGGTGTCAGAAATGGGGCTAGAGTAGAAATAAGATGTGGAGCTATGGAAAGAGAAGTATGAAAGCACTTTTGTGACACAAACACTTTTAATTTTTCACCGCACAGCAACGGTGAAG
Organism: Dactylorhiza incarnata; assembly: GCA_033032865.1. Classification (NCBI taxonomy): domain Eukaryota; kingdom Viridiplantae; phylum Streptophyta; class Magnoliopsida; order Asparagales; family Orchidaceae; genus Dactylorhiza; species Dactylorhiza incarnata. The sequence goes on from JAWHQI010000219.1 coordinate 716,147, forward strand.
GCGAGAATAAAATTTTTCCACCGCTACCACTGTCCCAAACAGAACCAAAATTAGACATAAAACAGTGTTTTGGTGATCTATCCATGCAGATCGACCGCCATACGGCGGCCTCTCTATCCCCACTCATGCATGCCGGCTGTATAAGCCTTCTAGCCGGAGAGAAAAACAAAAGAAGAGAGACGCGTGAATGGCAAGGAGGTGGGAACACTTGAGTTTCGAACGTGTTAGCGGAGAGACCTCTATATATATTCGCTCTCTTGTTCGTTTTCTAATACTTCTCATGGATCAACGATATATGTAAACTTACAACCAAACGCCTGCAAAATAGTGATGTCTGTGGGAGCAGAGCTTAATTTTATTACCACCGCTACAACCGTCCCAAACAAAGGTGAAATTACACATAAAACGGTTCATTTTCTAATACTTCTCAGGGTTCAACGATATATATAAACTTACAACTATGGCCGTCGTCGACGGCTTCTGCGATCCGGCCGTAGGTGACGCACGGGAAGAACCAAGTTAAGCAACCTGCAACAATCAACGAATTATTCCATCGTCTCCTGCAAATGCTCGCATTCATTCAGAAAATCATTGCCGGCCTTCGGAAACTTACACGTTCCGCAGCTGTCTCCGAAGCCGAAGAGGCCGGCGGACCAGGTTGACTTAGCCATGAAATATTGAGGCTTATGTTTTTTCTACCTAAACATCCGGCCATCAAATATATATATATATATATATATATATATATACATATATAACCATGAATATTGTGGATGATAACTACATACTATATTCAAAGAAATATTCATACGGGCTCTGAAAGGGTCCTGAGCACACGTGTGAATTGACTCAGTAAAAGTCTTCGTTTGGCGCAGCGTTTTTGTCGGTCGTTTGGAGCAAACGCAGCCGGACAGCGGGAAAACAAACGGCCTCCGGCTGTATTTGCTCTGTCTGGAACCCCTCCTCCCCATCTCCAGTTTGAATTCTCCAGCTCCACCCGCCGTTTGCTCCCGCCACCGCCGAATCAAAGGAAGCCTAAACTTCTAGCGTTTGGAAGCACTTTTGCATAGGGGGAAGAAAGGGTAAAGAATTTAGTCCCGTGTTGTCATAATTAACTATTATTAATGTTTGATGTTTGTATAAGCGTTGGCTTATTTTAAAGCAATTATGGAGAATACTTATGCATTAGAATATATATATATTTTATTTTTTTAATTTTATAAGCACATAAATTAAAATATATGGAACGTATAAAACAGAAGAAAAATAAAATTAGAACGCTCTCGTGTTCGTTGAGTGCGGCCCGGACGCACCCCCTTGGGTGCGGCCACACCGCACTCCCCTTAGGGTGCGGCCGAGCCACTCTCCCTCGTAACGGGGTTGGGGCAAATCCCCCCTCTTCTGGCTCTCCGCCCGTTCGTCGGGTTCCGGATTCCGCCTAGAACGCCTCCTAGCACACTCAGAATGCTCTCGTGTTCGTTGCGCGCTCAGAGCTCCCGCGCTCGTTGCGTGCTCAGAACGCCTCTCCGTTCGCTCAGAACGCTCTCGTGTTCGTTGCGCGCTCAGAGCGCTCCCGCGCTCGTTGCGCGCTCAGAACGCCTCTCCGTTCACTCAGAACGCTCTCGTGTTCGTTGCGTGCTCAGAGCTCCCGCACTCGTTGCGGGCTCAGAACGCCTCTCCGTTCGCTCAGAACGCTCTCGTGTTCGTTGCGCGCTCAGAGCGCTCCCGCGCTCGTTGCGCGCTTAGAATGCCTCTCCGTTCGCTCAGAACACTCTCCATTCGCTCAGGACGCTTTCGTGTTCGTTGCGCGCTCAGAACGCTTCCGCGCTCATACGCGCTCGGAATGCTTCTGAGCATTCTCAGAACGCCTCCCCAGTCGCTCAGATTGCTTCTCCGTTCGTTGCGCGCTCAGAACGCTTCTGAGCGCGCTCAGAGCACTTTGACATTTCGGGCACGCTCACTTTTTGTCTTTCTGAAATGCTCACATTTTGTCTTTCTGGCATGCTCACTTTTTGTCTTTCTGACATGCTCACATTTTGTCTTTCTAGCTTCTCAGATTTCAGGAACAACCCGTCGCCTTTTTCGCCTCCAGCAAAACTGCCCAAACTGCCCGAACTGCCCGAGGGGTGAGATGGTCATTTACGAAAAATGGAGATCCGTGTGCTCCGAACCGGAAAGTATGATTCGTTCGCCAGGTGGTTACGACGGCGAAATTACCGGGCTACCCCCGGCCAAAGCTATAATAGGAGCCCCAGGGGTTCATTTCAAGGGATCTGGCCTTCTGCACCCGGGAGAGCTCCTTGAAGATTTTCCCCGAATTCTCCTTCGGCGCTTGAAGATCTCCGTGGACTTGAAGATTTCCTTTATCCCGAAAGGCGACTCAGCATTCTTACTTTTGTTCTCCGGAGCATCTCACTTTTGCTCTCCCGGAAGGCGACTCAACATTCTCACTTTTGTTCTCTGCAGTTCTCAGAAGGAAAAAGACTTAGTTTTTCTGAAGGTGGCCTGTCACCTTCAGAACTCTCTCTCTCTCTATTATTGTAACGAGCAGCGGCCTGTCGCGCTCGAGTTCTAAGTCTCTAATTGTAACCCCCCAGAAGATAATGGAAGTTGGTCGGCACAGCTCCGACCACGTGGTTTTTTACCCTTTCCGGGTTTTCCACGTTAAAAAGTCTCAGTGCACTTAACAAATCTCTAATTGACTGTTTGTGCGCTCGGTTTGCTTCCGAGCTAAGGTGGTTCAATTCGACCGGTCTACCAAAGCACCCGAGCGACCCGCAACAATATTTATAATATTTTAAAGCAATTATAGAGAATAATTATGCATTAGAATATATATTTTAAATTATTATAAGCACGTATAAATTAAAATATATGGAACTTACAAAACATAAGAAAAATAAAATTAGAATATATATATATATAACCTTACGACCAATCGCGACAGTATCTTGATTGCGATACGTTCGGGGCAATCAATTATTTGATGTAGCTTAAAATAAATAAAATATTAATTAATCAACTTTAATAAAGTTGATAGGTTTAATGGTAGCTTCTCGAAAATATGTGATATGCCTAATGACAACCTTCCTTGAATAGACCGTCAGCATGCCTAATGACAGTCTACCATAGTAGGTATATGAGCTCTACTAAAATGTCGCCCTCCAGAACAATAATTGTCGCCCCCCCCCCCCCCGGTCGGGCCTCACTCCGGTCGACTGATTTTGACTGAATTTATGCGATCCCGAAAATGCCCCCAACCTCTCACGACATCAAAAGAGACTCGCTGCTGCTGTTTTCTCCGCTCAGTATTTCTCTCCTCCCATCCGCGAACCAGCGCCCCCTCTCCTCCGCCGACCATTTCCTCTTTTATACGCTTTCGCCTCCCGCAAGAGCTGCAACTCGCCAAGCCAAGCGTGCCGATCTCTGTCTCTTCCCCAGGTTTTGCGATGGCGGTAGCGATTTTCCTTCCGCCACGATTTCACCGCTCCCAACTCTCCTCCTCCAACCTCTCACAACCCACCGCTTCCAGTCGCGATCCGGCGCCCCACTCCAAGACGCGCCGCCGCCACCCCGACTCCCGATCACGCACCTCTAAATTACTCCACCACATCCCACGACCAGTCGCGCCTCCTTCAGATTCGGCGACTCTCCCAAAACAGAGGAAATTTTAGAAGCTACAGTAAAAACAGAGTAATTTAGCACAAGGTATAAATCAACTCAGAGAAGATCAAGAAAAACTGATAGAGCAAGGAAACGCATGGAAGATTCAGTTCAACGCAGTTCTATGAGGGATCAAATGGACCACCTCTTCGTGTACTTCCTATAGGCTCTCCCCGGAGAGCCAAATGGCTCTCCCCGGAGAGCCAAATGGATCTCCCCGGAGAGCCAAAAGGATCTCCCCGGAGAGCCAAAAGGATCTCCAGAGACCTTTATAGTGGATTTTCAAATTTTTATATATGGTGGGCCTATTCTTCAAAGTCATGTAGTACGTATCCATATGACTTAACTCCTTGATCAAGTAGACTTAAAGACTCTACGATAAGCTGAATTTTTTGACTAATTTGATGTATGTCAAAAATTAAATTTTGTTGATTAAATCTTCAATGATTTGCTGAATTTATGTATGCTATTTGTTTGATCTGAGCCTTTATTATCCAATTATATATGTTTCTTTAATTTATTTTTGAATTCTTAGGCCACTGACTTTGTCTGATCCATCGCAGATTGTCTGCATGTTAGTCATCAGCACCAATGAACGGTATCGACCTTGTGCTGCGGGACATTGCGAAAACACAACGATCGGTGGAGACCCTCGTCCGTTGTTGCCCTGAAATTCCGCCGGAATCGATTCCGACCCAAACGCCGCCATTCTATTCATCAACATTCAATCGCCCCACTAGTGAGCCGTGCATTTGTGGCAAGCAATCTGGCACGTTTGAGCAAGCTGTCATTCCATTTAGCTCCGATTTCATTTGCAGAGCAAGATAGAATTTTTAGATTCATCACCATGTGAAATTGTAAGTATGGTGCTCAGTACTGAGAAGATCAGCACAGTGGATCCCATTGTATCATTCATGAAAATGTAAACTGAAGTATGGATGTCTTAAAGATTTAATCTCTGTCATTTTTTGGCTCAAAATTTCTAAATTTAATATATAATTTTTGGATTAAAAGGAGAAAAAGTAGTTGAAAAGTGGTAGCAACTTTTGGATTGTGATTTCCTTATCTTTTCTTTGATGATTTGGAGAAAGTATTGTCTCTCACTGCAGCAGCAATGAATGATTATGCTGGTTACTTACATGGACTATAGAGAGCCACTAGTGGTTCATCAAAATCTTTTAACACTCATGTAGCATGTAGGACTGTACGTATATATAAATCCTGGGCCGTCCGACTGTAATGAATCTATTTTTAAGTTGGATGCATATATTTTAAAATGATTTTTACATAATTATCGTATTATTCAATTTCATATTTGTTCATCTTCTCAAGGAGTTTGAATAGTTTAGTATGTTTTTAATCACAATCAAGAAATATTCATCATAATGACACATAATAGCCAATAATTTCTCAAACTAGCTACAAAAAGTATTTGACCCAGTACAATTTGATATTAATCTTCTAGTTTTCAAATTTTGCTTCCATTAGGAGATATTTTATCATCATACTAAATATTCATCATAATTACATATATCAACATTAGTTGTGCTGAAAAAGATTTAAAATATTTTTGTTATCAAAGATGATAATAATATGAACAACTATAATGACACATTGTAATCAAGTAAACCATTATAAAATGACTTATTATTATAATGATCTATTATAATAAAACTCATTGGACCACAAACTAAGACATTTATGAGAATAGTGATAATCTATAACACCATGAGTCAATTTAGAATGATATTCACAATACATTTCAAGATTTTTACATTGATAAGAGTAATGAAGCTTATTAAAGTAAATTATCACTTTGCTTTAGTATTGAATGAATGGTTTAACTTGCTTGATGAAAAATATAAGAATCTGTGAGTTAAGAAAAATTGAGAATATTGTTTGGTTGTTATTTTCATTAAGCTCGTTCCATGAATTCATCATAATGCTCTAATATTGATAAAATATTAGTGTATGAAGGCGTTTTTTGTGAGAAAGCGCAGCAACAATCAACTTTGACGATTACATCGAAAAAGTCGCTGAATCAATGACAATGTTTGATCATCGTACCGTTGTCTTACTTCCTCTCTCTCTCTCCTTCCATTTTTTTCCTTCCTTTCCCTCTTTTCTCTTCCTCTCTCACCCTTTCCTTCTCCTCCCCCTCTTTTTTCTCCTCCCCTCTTTTTCTTTCTCTTCCCTCCCCCCTCCCCCCTTTTTCCCCCGTCATACCAGAGTAGAACCCGGTGCCCCCCCCCCACCCCCACAACAAATATCGCCCCCAACCAGGGGCGGATCCAAGAGGGGCCGGCGGGGGCCAGGGCCCCCCCAAGAATTTTGCAAAAATATTAGGAGATTTGGATTCCTCTCGTCGAGCCAATAAATTTTGACTACTTACACGTCAAAAATGGTGTCCGAATGAGGGAGAAATGTCTCCGAGAAGATGGAGATTTTCATTTTTTTTACGAGAGAAAAACAATGCTTGACCTCCCTTCTACGAAGCCGCTGCCATTTTGATCCGCCCTGCTTCAATTCCCGCAAGCGTGCATCGGCCTCTACGCCAGTAGACGAGCACAAAAATATTTGCGTCACCTTTTGATTGGACCCCCCTAGTCAAAATTCCTGGATCCGCCCCTGCCCCCAACCACAAATGTGCGCGGAAACTCCCTTATCTACAGGAACTCAGTCAACACGTATGCGCCTGAGTTTTCTTTTTTTATTAGATGAATTGCGATTTCAATTAGAAAACTTTAGGGGTTTTTTAATTTAAATTTAAACTAATACAATAACTTTCAATCGATCGTCACACTCTTATTGTGACATCAATAGACTCGACGAGATCTATATATCCAACGACATATTGATCCTTAAGATCCGACGGTAGATAAATCATGCATCCACCCAGGGGCGGATCCAAGGGGGGGCCGGCGGGGGCCCGGGCCCCCCCAAGAATTTTGCAAAAATATTAGGAGATTTGGATTCCTCTCGTCGAGCCAATGAATTTTGACTACTTACACGTCAAAAACGGTGTCCGAATGAGGGAGAAATGTCTCCGAGAAGATGAAGATTTTAATTTTTTTTACGAGAGAAAAACGATGCTTGACCCCCCTTCTACGAAGCCGCTGCCATTTTGATCCGCCCTGCTTCGATTCCCGCAAGCGTGCAGCGGCCTCTACGCCAGTAGATGAGCACAGAAATATTTGCATCGTCTACAACATGAACGCCGATGCCTCCCAGCATAGCCGACGTGTCCGTTCCCTGCATCTGCCATCTCCTGCGCCTCCACGATCCTTATCGTCGTCGACGAAAACATCAATTTGGTAAACGACACATTTGTCAAGGGAAAGCAACAACATATTATCAAAAATAGAGGGTTTTTTTTATCAAAAATGTAATTGTAATTTGTATATTGAAATAACATCAATATGATTGTTTGTCTCATTTTTGTTTATTAAAAATAGAGGTTTTTTTTTTATCAAAAATGTATTTTCATATTTAATACATTACAAACAACAACAACAACACTCAAGCCTTTATCCCACTATAGTGGGGTCGGCTATATGGATCCTTTGTCGAACTTCTACCATCTTAGTCAAGCTTCTCGCATCTTCTCTGCATTTGGTGCTACTCCTGTCATATCCCTGATACATTCATTCCAAATTTTAATAAGTCTCGTGTGTCCACACATACTCCTAAGCATTCTCATCTCCGCAACTCCCATTTTTTGCTCATGTACACAATTCACTGCCCAACACTCAGAACCATAGAGCATCGCTGGTCTAATTGCAGTACGGTAAAACTTGTCTTTAAGTTTTAATGATACTTTACGATCACATAAGATCCCTGACGCGCCTCTCCACTTCAACCAACCCGTTTTGATTTTATATTTAATACATTATATTAAAAAAAATGCTTCACCTTTTGATTGGGCCCCCCCTAGTCAAAATTCCTGGATCCGCCCCTGCATCCACCCTTCGATATTTGCAGCCCTCAAATCGATATTTGCAGTCTCATTGGATATTTGCAACCCCTAGACCAAAAAATTTTAGATTTAAATTTTTTTTTAACTTGTAAAATTTATAATACCAAAATAAACACATCATTCAAACAAAATCAAAACTTCATCGATAAATTTCTACCAAAATTATTAAAATCACAGACAAGAGAATTACAGATAAGTAACAGCACACCAAATTTTACCAAGTGTTTAAGAAGAAGGGAATACACTCAAAACTAGCGAAAGCCAAAATCATCCTTTTCAATTTAAAATCAATCAAATTTTACACAGAAATGTCAGAAATGATATATATGCCATTTGAGCTGCACCATTCCCTCCCTCATAACCTCCTCAATGAACTTCTCTGAAAGAATGGCGGCGGAAGTAGAATCGGCTCGTTTCTGAGAGGCACCGGCACCACGAGATCTACATCAAGGAGGCGGAGATATGCCGATGCAAGGAGATGCGAGGAGAGGTTCGAGGGAGGAGACGCGCATGCAACGATACTCGGTCTTTGAATGGGGAAATGGGCTGGATCGGTGACAAGGAGGCATGGGTCGGAGCTCCGGCGGCGCTTCCGGCTGTTCCAGGCGGCAGTGGCGTGGATTTCGGGGAGGACTTGCGTGGAGTTGCAGATTAGGGCCAGAGCGAAGGGGGGGCGGCGGAGTGTTCGGGTTCAAATGAGGGGGCTACAATTAGAGCTTTATTTTAGGTTAAAATCTCTTTAGATTTTAAGGTATTGGGGTTGCAAATAGCTATTGTGGGCCTACAAATACAAGCGGCCTTAAATTATGTATGTTTATACGAGTGACTGTGCACGGGGGCCTCCCGTGCCCTGCGCGGCAGTGTTGAAGTTTTGAAGTGACTTGAGGAGGAGGGGCGAGTGGAGGCAGGAGGGGTGCTGGGTGAGGTTGCTGGGCGAGTGGAGGATGGAGTCCAATAGGCGAGTGGGCTGCTGCTGTGTTGGCCAGTGAAAGTGAAGGAAGTGGGCCTTTGTGGGCCGCCAAGAGAAGGCTGGCGAGTGCATATGTGAGAAGCTTGTGTGCTTGCCGAGTAGGAGTTGCAAAGTGGAGCTTGTTGCTGTGTGTGCGAGTGGAACTGAGGAGAAGTGCTGTGCATGGAGATTGAAGGTGGCGAGTGGAAGTGTTTGAGTCAGGCGACTGGATGTGGGCTGCTTGTTGTGGGCCTTGCCAAGTGGAAAATGAGGAGAGTGGGCTGCCTTGAGTTGGGCTGCCGAGTAGAGCAAGGGGGAGGGCTGCTGTGCATGGATGTGCGAGTGGAGATGTGTGCATGGCTGTGCGAGTAGAAGTTGGAGGGGGATGCTACCTAATGTGGCTTGCCGAGTGGATGTTGGAGAGGGAGGTGTGCATGTGGTGTGGTGTATGCACCCCCCCCCCCCCCATTGTGCCTCATTTGTGTGTTTACTATAAATACCCCCCCCCCCCCTATGTGTGAGAGTTAATGCGAAGAGAGAGATTCAAGAGAGTATAGGTGAAAGAGAAGAGAAGAGTTGAGAGAGTGGGAGTGTGCCTACACCCCAGGAGATGTAACACCCCCATCCGTTAAGAAGCATATGACAGAAGGTCCGGTCGGGGCCCCACGCCATATACTACCAAACAAACGGGAACGTCACTTAATTGAAATACCAAATGACACTAAAGAGCGAACCTAACTCAGAGCATTCTATGCGGAAGCAAAAGAGCGAGACGAAATATATAAACCACCAAAACCCGAACCCGGGTATGTCCACTTCTACTAATAGGAATAAAATGTGTTTACACAACAATAGAGGCACGACGGCCTAATAGTTTACCAACATCGGCGCGCAGGCCGGCCATACATGAAAAGCAAAAGAACATAAAAAGGCCTTCAAGGGCCGCAGCAGCACCAGGGCTCCAGCCCGCTATTAGCCCGCTATGTTCCCGCTCGGTCCAGCACCTGTACAACAAGCCCACCAAAAACGGTGGCAAAACAGGGCAACGGTCAGCTAAAGCTGACCAAATTGTACCGACCCCACCCCTTCGAGGGGGTGGCAGTTCTAACCATCCCTGCAAAACAGTCTCCGCAGCATATATATATATAAGAGTGCGACTAGCAAAGCCCACAACAGTTCATACATATGCAACAATCACAAACGTGGGAATGGCCCCCACGTTCCGTGCTCTCAGGCACTCTTTGGTGTACTCCGCCTTCCACCACCATCCACTCTTGATGGCTTTGCCCTTCGAGGCTAAAGTCGGTGGCCCGAATACCAGGGCACCCCCGTACTTTAATTGTGAACATACCGTAGTCCGAAGACTCTTTCCCATTGCCTCCCGACATGCTGTACGAGACTCACTAATCAGGTGTTGCAATGGTGCGGTTTCAGGTTCGCCAAATGCCCGTTGTTCACAGCTCTCGTTGTACAACACGAAGAGCGGGTATGGCGTTCCCTCAGCCCAGGTATTCTCAATTAGCCGGCCCTACGGGCCGCTAAGTCATCCACCAAGACACCCTCACGGGTCGGGCACAAAGGCCTCAGGTCCTCTCAACAGGTGGGCACAACAACATCACCAGAACTCAGTCTGGGAGCTGTCGCCTGGCGACATTCAATGTCGCCAGCGACAGTGAACAAAACCCCATTTTGGCTTCTAGCTGTGGGTGCTTCCCGGGGCACACCCCCAGGCATTGCTGCACATGCAGTAGCACTCCCACTGCCTCAGAACGTCCAAAATTCACCAGATCCAAGTCTGGGAGCTACCGCCCGGCGATAACGCTAACGCCGGCGGTAGTGAACACAAACTCCATTTCTGTTTCTAACTTCGGGTGCTTCCCGGGGCACACCCCCAGGCGTTGCTGCGCATGCAGTAGCACCCTCTAGTCCTACGAAGCAGTATATCTACACGGAGTTTTCCCCGGCACGCATAATACCAAAAAGCATCACCAATCCGGACGAACCGTCTCGGATGGGCTTCACACAGCGCGCCTACGTCCATTTCACGTATGGACTCTACATGTATGCAAGATTTGACGGGGATAACACGAATCGACCCGTCGGAGGCCACGACCTCACCCTTTTGGGTAGGGGGCCTCAACGATGCAAGGAACGGACTAGAACGTGTCCAAATGAGAGTAAAGAGAATTGTTACCCTTGGCGCGCGTTTCGAAACCATGGAGCACGATCGTAGCGGTTGTCCGCGCACGAAATCCGCTCTCCGCGCGTCGAGTTTAGCTCCAAAATATCTTACCACGGTGACGGAGGCCTTCCTCCTACAGATCGGCGACGACCAGGACAAAGAGAGGAGGAGAGGAGAAGGCTCGGGCTTCTCCTTCCAACAACAAAACGAGAGAGGAAGGGAGCTCGGGCTTCTCCTTCCAGGCCGACGAAGTTCGGGGCTGCTGTTGAGAAGAGGAGAGGGCTGCTTGGGCGGCTCCTCCTTGGTCCCGGCCGACGGGAGAGAGGGAGAGGGAGGAGGAAGCTCGGCTTCCCTGCTCCAGTCGACGGGAAGGAGAGGAGATCGGGGGACGGGGCTCTCCTTGCCCTAGGAGGCGACGGGAAAGAAGATCGGGGGGAGGCTTTGCGCGACGAGAGGGAGATCGGGGGTTGCGCCGTTTCACGCGATCTGAGAGGGATCGGGAGGGAGAGGGAAGAGGGAGATCGGGAATGAGAGGGAGAGGGGATTTTAGGGGTTTTATTAAAACCCTAGCCTATCCCTGCTATCCGCAGACCATGCACCTATCCGCACCCCAAACATCACTATTCGCACCCCAATTTCTAATCGCACCCCAAAACCAATTTCATATAAATTGAGGCATTACAATTCTCTCCCCCTTAAAGAAATTTCGTCCCGAAATTTGAAGCACAAACAACGAAATGAAATTCGTCATACCTGAGTAAATAGATCAGGGTACTCCTCGCGCATGATCTCTTCTGGCTCCCAAGAGAGCTCCTCGCGGCCACAGTTGTCCCAACGGACTCTCACCATCCTGATGGCCTTCCTCCGCAATTGCCGAATATCAGTATCGATGATACAAACCGGAGTCACCTTGGTAGTTAGGCTACTCTCCACCGGCACACTAACGGCCTCCAACACAGCATCGGGCTCTCGCACCGCCTTCCTCAACACAGAGATATGGAAGACATCATGCAACCCACTCAGCTCCGTCGACAAGGCAAGTCGGTAAGCTGCTTGGCCGATGCGCTCGGTGATCTCGAATGGCCCTACATACCTCGGACTCAGCTTCTTCAAGCGTCGGATCCTCGACACTCCTTTGAAAGGCTTTATCTTCAAGTACACCCAATCACCAACCGCGAACTCCACGTTCCGGTGTTTGGCGTTGTAATACTTCGCCTGTCGGTCTTGGGCGGTCAACAACCGCTCTCGAATAGTCCGTATCGACTCATTCGCGTCAACAACTTCTTTACGCTTCAGCAGCTTGGTATCACCGGTCTCCGCCCACGCTAACGGAGTACGACACTTCTTGCCGTATAATGCCTCATACGGGGCCATCTGGATACTCGCCTGGTAACTGTTGTTGTAGGCGAACTCTACCATATGAAGGTGATCTTCCCAACGCTGCCCGAAGTCCAAAACGCACATTCGCAGCATATCCTCCATTGTCCGATTTGTCCTTTCGGTCTGCCCATCTGTTTGCGGATGGAAGGCTGTGCTAAACTTGAGCTTTGTGCCCAATAACCGATGGACATGCCTCCAATCACCGGACGTAAACCGCCCATCACGGTCGCTAACTATGCTGCGAGGGACGCCGTGTAATCGAACGATGTTCTCTACATACATCTTTGCTAGCTTCTCCACTGGATCGCTCTTCTGATTCGGGATAAAGTGTGCAACTTTAGTCAACCGATCCACAATAACCCAGATAGAGTCATTTTTCTGCAGTGACTTTGGCAAACCGTGTACAAAATCCATGGAAATATCGTCAAATTTCCACTCCGGGACTGGCAACGATTTCAAGAAACCTCCTGGCCGTTGGCACTCGGCCTTCACTAGCGCGCACGTTTGACATTTTGCCACGTAGAGGGCTATGTCCTTCTTCATGCCTGGCCACCAGAACAGTATCTTCATGTCCTTGTACATCTTTGTGCTCCCTGGGTGGATTGAGTATTTGGTATTGTGAGCCTCATACATCAACTCCTCCCGTAAAGTACCGGATTTTGGGACGCACAAACGATCATCCTTCTGCAGAAGACCGTCTTCAACCGAGAACTTTGGCCCTTCCGCTGCATAGCGCTTCATGCTCTCATCAAGTTCCAACGCTCTCCGAACTCTGTCCGCGAGGTCACACTGCACCTCCGTCCAGTTCAGGCATGCATTTGCACTAGCACTCCTGTCAACACAGGTAATACCCAAGGCTTCCAACTCCAGGACTAAACGTTCATCATGAATGCGCAACCAGTTTGCTCGAGCTGGAGTTCTGCGACTCAAAGCATCAGCGACTACGTTCCCCTTCCCGGGTGTGTAGTGTATCTCGAAGGTGTAATCCCCGAGGAATTCCATCCACCTTCTTTGTCGCATGTTCAACTCCTTCTGATTCAACAAGTACTTAAGGCTCTTATGGTCCGTGAAGATGTCGATCTTCAAGCCATACAAATAATGCCGCCATAGCTTCAGGGCAAATATCACGGCCGCCAACTCCAAGTCGTGGACCGGATAATTCCGCTCGTGCACCTTCAGCTGGCGAGAGCCATACGCTATAACCTTGCCATGCTGCTGCAGAACGCAGCCAAGGCCGCTCCCAGAAGCGTCGGTGTAGATCTCGTAGCCCTCCGTGCCGCAAGGCAAACATAAGATCGGAGTTGTCGTAAGCCGCCGCTTCAACTCCTCGAAAGCCTGCGCACACGCGGGCGTCCAAATGAACTCCTGCATCTTCCGTGTCAGTGTCGTAAGAGGCAGCGCGATCCGTGAGAAGTTCTCCACGAAGCGCCTGTAATAGCCGGCCAGCCCGAGAAAGCTACGGACCTCCGCTACAGTAGAAAGAACAGGCCACTCCCTGATGGCCGCAACCTTCACCGGATCTACCGCCACACCCGATCCACTAACCACATGGCCTAAGAACGCCACGGAAGGTATCCAGAACTCGCACTTCGAGAACTTGGCATACAGCTGGTTCCTCCTCAGAACCTCTAAGACTACTCGCAGGTGCTCATCGTGCTCCTCCTCGGACTGAGAGTAGACCAGTATGTCGTCAAGGAAGACGACCACAAACCGGTCGAGGTACTCTCGGAAAGTCCGGTGCATCAAGTCCATAAACACCGAAGGCGCATTAGACAGCCCAAACGGCATCACGGTGAACTCATACTGCCCGTACCTTGTACTGAAGGCAGTCTTCAGGATGTCGCACTCCCTGATCCGCACCTGATAATAGCCGGACTTCAAGTCCAGCTTCGAGTATACTGTCGAACCAACGAGCTGGTCGAACAAGTCGTCTATCCTCGGAAGAGGATACTTGTTCTTCTCGGTCAGCTTGTTTAGCTCCCGATAGTCGATGCAAAGCCGCAGGCTACCGTCCTTCTTTTTGACAAAGAGGACCGGCGCACTCCAAGGTGAGGAACTCGGACGCACGTAACCCTGCTCAAGCAGCTCCTGCAACTGCATCTTCAACTCCGCCAACTCCTTCGGAGCCATACGATACGGCGAGCGGGCCACGGGCTTAGCGCCCGACACCAACTCAATCGTGAAATCTATCTCCCGCTGCGGTGGAGCACCGGGGAGATCGCTCGGGAACACATCGGGGAACTCTGAAACTACCGGAACATCCGTTAGGCTGGGCATCGGCGTTGAAGCCTCCACAAGAGCAAAGAATAACTCTGCTCCTTGTCGCACTGCCTTGGACACCTGGAGAGCAGACATCAGCGTCTTGCTCGATCCACGCATGCCCGCAAAGACCGTCTCACGATCGGCACACTGCCCAAACCTCACCTCCTTGGTGGCGCAATCGATGCACGCACGCTGTTCCGACAGCCAATCCATGCCGAAAATTACATCGAACTCAACCAGGGGGAGTAACGATGCTTTCAGGTCATACTCCTGACTTCCGACTAGAACCTTCACGCAACAACTTCTCTCCACACGCATCGAATATCCATTCGGCAGTAGGACATCCAGTCCATCTGCAGAAGCAATCGACGGCGCACCAATACGTTGGACGAAGTCCGACGATAAGAAGGAGTGCGAAGCTCCAGTATCGAAAAGCGCTCTCGCCGGAACGCCTAAAACATTTACAAAGCCTATGCCGCTAAACAGGGTTAGCATGAATAATAAAACAGGTATATAAAATAGTAAGGACTGTATCTTAAATTATACCTGTCACGACGTCCTTGGCTTTGATAGCCTCCTGCTGACCAAGATTGAAGACTCTGGGCTGCGGGGGAGCCATACGGGAGGCAGTGGACTCAGCTGCCTTCCCCTTCTCAGAATAAGTTGGCCCCGCCTTCTTCTCTGGCCTTGGAAGCCCACTGCAGCACTCCCGAGAGAAATGGCCAGGCTTGCCACAAGTGAAACAAGTGAGCGGGCCGCGTCCAGACGACGCGCCCGAAGCAGAGGGAGCTGGCCCAGATACTCGAGCCTTCTTCCAGCGACTCAACCTCCGCATCTTTGACGCACTCGGCGCCTTGCCCTCCGGCACTGCCTCGACCGCAGCCACCTTGCCCTTCTCCCTGAGCATGTCCTGCTCAAGCGCTCGGGCAGAACCAACGAGGGTCGTGAAACCCTGCGTCAACGGCCCTGTCAGAAGGTACCGCAACTCACTACGCAGTCCACCGTAGAACCTGTTCACCCTTCTCCCCTCGTCATCGAAAGAAGTCCCAGCGTAACGCCCGAGGCGGGTGAACTCGTACAGGTAGTCATCAACCAGTCTATTACCCTGCGTCAGAGCCAAGAACTGGTTCTCCATCGCGATCTGCTGCGACGGAGGCACATACCTTGCCAGGAAGATTTTCGAGAACTCTTCCATCGGCACATCAACCAGTTGCCTTCCCGCAAACTGGCGCCTCTCAACTTCATCCCACCACCGCCTGGCTTCCTTTTCCAATAAGAAGGTAGCGAAGGTCACTTTCTGCGCTTCGTCCGACTGTGTCGCTGTCAGGATTCGCTCCACATGCGACAGCCAGTCCTCGGCCTCAGCTGGGGATTCAACCCCGGTAAACGGAGGAGGTCGAAATCCAAGGAAGTGCTTCAGTTGCTGGTTAGTAGCACGCCTTACGGGGACCTGCTCCGCTCTTAGTGGCTCTGGGGCCACTTCCTGCACCAGCGGTTGACCTTGCCTTCCAGGCTGGCCATTCAACGCAGCTAGAACGGCTTCTGTAACTTGCCGAACCAACTCAGCAGACGGGGGTGTAGGAGCCTCAGCAGACCCGCTACTCTCAACCACGTCACGGAGACGCGACGGTCCCGCTGCACTTCGAGTGCCCTACACAAGTGCACCACACAGTTAGGCGACAGCACAGTCACAACTAACAACAAAAGGAACACTCGGGTTCCAAAATCATGCAATAATTGTTGGTTTGTTGTTACATTTTATTCCTAAGTGGACATTTTGGGTTTATTTTATGTCTCGACGGTAGTGCACACATGTGCTCACCACCCCTTAAAAGAATTCGTCCACAAATTCCTTAGAAGGATACGGAAACCTTAGAATATGATACCAATTTGTAACACCCCCATCCGTTAAGAAGCATATGACAGAAGGTCCGGCCGGGGCCCCACGCCATATACTACCAAACAAACGGGAACGCCACTTAATTGAAATACCAAATGACACTAAAGAGCGAACCTAACTCAGAGCATTCTATGCGGAAGCAAAAGAGCGAGACGAAATATATAAACCACCAAAACCCGAACCCGGGTATGTCCACTTCTACTAATAGGAATAAAATGTGTTTACACAACAATAGAGGCACGACGGCCTAATAGTTTACCAACATCGGCGCGCAGGCCGGCCATACATGAAAAGCAAAAGAACATAAAAAGGCCTTCAAGGGCCGCAGCAGCACCAGGGCTCCAGCCCGCTATTAGCCCGCTATGTTCCCGCTCGGTCCAGCACCTGTACAACAAGCCCACCAAAAACGGTGGCAAAATAGGGCAACGGTCAGCTAAAGCTGACCAAATTGTACCGACCCCACCCCTTCGAGGGGGTGGCAGTTCTAACCATCCCTGCAAAACAGTCTCCGCAGCATATATATATATAAGAGTGCGACTAGCAAAGCCCACAACAGTTCATACATATGCAACAATCACAAACGTGGGAATGGCCCCCACGTTCCGTGCTCTCAGGCACTCTTTGGTGTACTCCGCCTTCCACCACCATCCACTCTTGATGGCTTTGCCCTTCGAGGCTAAAGTCGGTGGCCCGAATACCAGGGCACCCCCGTACTTTAATTGTGAACATACCGTAGTCCGAAGACTCTTTCCCATTGCCTCCCGACATGCTGTACGAGACTCACTAATCAGGTGCTGCAATGGTGCGGTTTCAGGTTCGCCAAATGCCCGTTGTTCACAGCTCTCGTTGTACAACACGAAGAGCGGGTATGGCGTTCCCTCAGCCCAGGTATTCTCAATTAGCCGGCCCTACGGGCCGCTAAGTCATCCACCAGGACACCCTCACGGGTCGGGCACAAAGGCCTCAGGTCCTCTCAACAGGTGGGCACAACAACATCACCAGAACTCAGTCTGGGAGCTGTCGCCTGGCGACATTCAATGTCGCCAGCGACAGTGAACAAAACCCCATTTTGGCTTCTAGCTGTGGGTGCTTCCCGGGGCACACCCCCAGGCATTGCTGCACATGCAGTAGCACTCCCACTGCCTCAGAATGTCCAAAATTCACCAGATCCAAGTCTGGGAGCTACCGCCCGGCGATAACGCTAACGCCGGCGGTAGTGAACAGAAACTCCATTTCTGTTTCTAACTTCGGGTGCTTCCCGGGGCACACCCCCAGGCGTTGCTGCGCATGCAGTAGCACCCTCTAGTCCTACGAAGCAGTATATCTACACGGAGTTTTCCCCGGCATGCATAATACCAAAAAGCATCACCAATCCGGACGAACCGTCTCGGATGGGCTTCACACAGCGCGCCTACGTCCATTTCACGTATGGACTCTACATGTATGCAAGATTTGACAGGGATAACACGAATCGACCCGTCGGAGGCCACGACCTCACCCTTTTGGGTAGGGGGGCTCAACGATGCAAGGAACGGACTAGAACGTGTCCAAATGAGAGTAAAGAGAATCATTACCCTTGGCGCGCGTTTCGAAACCATGGAGCACGATCGTAGCGGCTGTCCGCGCACGAAATCCGCTCTCCGCGCGTCGAGTTTAGCTCCAAAATATCTTTCCACGGTGACGGAGGCCTTCCTCCTACAGATCGGCGACGACCAGGACAAAGAGAGGAGGAGAGGAGAAGGCTCGGGCTTCTCCTTCCAACAGCAAAACGAGAGAGGAAGGGAGCTCGGGCTTCTCCTTCCAGGCCGACGAAGTTCGGGGCTGCTGTTGAGAAGAGGAGAGGGCTGCTTGGGCGGCTCCTCCTTGGTCCCGGCCGACGGGAGAGAGGGAGAGGGAGGAGGAAGCTCGGCTTCCCTGCTCCAGTCGACGGGAAGGAGAGGAGATCGGGGGACGGGGCTCTCCTTGCCCTAGGAGGCGACGGGAAAGAAGATCGGGGGGAGGCTTTGCGCGACGAGAGGGAGATCGGGGGTTGCGCCGTTTCACGCGATCTGAGAGGGATCGGGAGGGAGAGGGAAGAGGGAGATCGGGAATGAGAGGGAGAGGGGATTTTAGGGGTTTTATTAAAACCCTAGCCTATCCCTGCTATCCGCAGACCATGCACCTATCCGCACCCCAAACATCACTATTCGCACCCCAATTTCTAATCGCACCCCAAAACCAATTTCATATAAATTGAGGCATTACAATTCTCTCCCCCTTAAAGAAATTTCGTCCCGAAATTTGAAGCACAAACAACGAAATGAAATTCGTCATACCTGAGTAAACAGATCATGGTACTCCTCGCGCATGATCTCTTCTGGCTCCCAAGAGAGCTCCTCGCGGCCACAGTTGTCCCAACGGACTCTCACCATCCTGATGGCCTTCCTCCGCAATTGCCGAATATCAGTATCGATGATACAAACCGGAGTCACCTTGGTAGTTAGGCTACTCTCCACCGGCACACTAACGGCCTCCAACACAGCATCGGGCTCTCGCACCGCCTTCCTCAACACAGAGATATGGAAGACATCATGCAACCCACTCAGCTCCGTCGACAAGGCAAGTCGGTAAGCTGCTTGGCCGATGCGCTCGGTGATCTCGAATGGCCCTACATACCTCGGACTCAGCTTCTTCAAGCGTCGGATCCTCGACACTCCTTTGAAAGGCTTTATCTTCAAGTACACCCAATCACCAACACAGCGTCAGATCCTCGACATTGAGCTGCTCACCCAGACCAACTACAAGAAGTGGAAGTCATGCATGGAGAGCTACCTGCTTGGAGAGGACCTATGGGAGGTCGTTGGAGGAGAAGAGCAGGCAGAAGTGTTTCCTATCGATGACAATGGTCTAGCTATGAGAGCTTGGAGGAAGACCAACGCCAAGGCGGAGTTCACCTTGAAGAGAGCTATCTCTCCTAACTTGTTCGACCACATCATGGGGTGCAAGTCAGCGTCAGAGTTTTGGAGTGCCCTTGATGGGCTATTCAACAAGAAGAACGTAGCGCGGCTACAGTTCCTGGAGAATGAGTTGGCGCGGTCCACTCAAGGAGAGTTGTCGATATCCACCTTCTTCTTGAAGGTGAAGAACCTGTGTGCTGAGATCTCAGCCTTGGATCCTTACGAGCCGATCTCAGAGGCGAAGCTGAAGAGGCACATACTCTGAGGTCTGCGGAAGGAGTATGTTCCGTTTATCACCTCTGTGCAAGGATGGGCTACTCAGCCCACCTTACTGGAGCTAGAGAACATGTTGTCGTCACAGGAGAGCTTGGCGAAGCAGATGGCATGAGTGTCTATCTCAGGGGGAGATAGCGAGGCGTTGTTCTCAGGCAAGAGGAAGCCTTGGGACAAGAAGAAGAACTCCGGAGATGGACCTTCAACGTCCTCTCAGGGAGTTAGAGAGAACTTCCTCCCTCCTTATGACCAGAGGGGGAGACCCTTGTGCTTTGCCTGCAAGAAGTACAGGCACATGGCAAAGGAGTGCCGGTCTAATCTCAAGGCCGGTCATGTTGCTGAGAGAGGTGGAGACCATCAGAGAGGTGGAGACCATCGAAGAGGTGGAGGAAGAGGTGGAGGTCACCAAGGTGGTGAAAGCGGAGACAACTGCTTCTTGGCTGAGATGACGGCAACGTCGGTCGATGCCTTATCCTCCGTCAGCTTTGAGAACGACTGGATAGTGGACTCCGGTTGCGGGCACCATCTCACTGGAGATGTGTCAAAGTTTGCCTCCTTGAAGGCACATGGTGGAACTGATGCTATCATCACGGCGGATGATATGGTGCATCCAATTGAGAAGGAAGGGATGGTATCCCTGGGAAGTGAAGAGAAGCCCGTGACACTAAAGAGTGTGTATCACGTGTCGGGCATGAAGAAGAACCTCTTCTCAGTTGCGAATGCAGTGGATGCAGGTTACCACGTGCTGTTCGGACCGAAGGAGGTGAAGTTCCTGAAGAACCTGTCTTCAGTTGATGCTGATGTCACGCTCACCGGGAGAAGGGTGAAGGACTTGTATGTTTTGTCTGCAAGTGCCTACGTGGACAAGCTGAAGACAAACGACAGCGAAACGATCTGGCATGAGAGGCTAGGTCACGTAGGGATGGACAAGTTGAAGATGATAGCGGCGAAGGGCCTGGTGTCTGGCCTGCCCAATCTCTCTTCTTGCGGCGACGGTCATGTGTGTGAGGGCTGTCAGTTTGGCAAGTCACATCGACTTCCATTTGACAAGTCGGAGACCAGGTGTAGGGCACCCCTTGAGTGCGTACACGCTGATGTGATGGGACCGTGCGCCACCCTGACCTATGGAGGAAACAAGTATGCGCTTGTCTTGGTGGATGACTACACTTGCTACACGTGGGTGTAGTTCATGAGGGAGAAGGCGGAAGTGTTTGAGAAGTTCCAGGAGTGGAAGGAACTGGTGGAGGGGAGGCTGAACCTGAGGGTGAAGAAGTTGAGAAGTGATAATGGAGGGGAGTTTACCTCTAACGCTTTCAACTCTTTCTGCAGGAAATTCGGCATCCGACGAGAGCTCTCATGCGCCCACACCCCTCAGCAGAATGGGGTGGCAGAGAGGAAGATCCGCCATCTGGTGGAGACAACCAGGAGTTGGCTACATGTCACGAGCATTCCCAAAGCCTTATGGGCGGAGGGAATGGCATGTGTCACCCATGTGATCAACCGGCTACCTCTGAGTCCCAACAGGATGGTGTCTCCACACCAACTCATGTTCGGGGAGAAGCTAGATGTGAGTCACATGAGGGTGTTTGGCTCTACCTGCTTCGTGCACGTTCCAGAGGCTGAGAGAACCAAGTTATAGCCGAAAGCGAGGAAGTGTGTCTTCATCGACTACGACGAGAGGAAGAAGGGATGGAAGTGCATGAACCCGCAGACCCACAAGTTCGTCGTCTCGCGCGACGTTGTGTTTGACGAACTGATCTCGTATTAGGGAGTCTCTTCTGTGGTGCTGCCGGAGAGTGGAAAATCAAGCAGGAGAGAAGAGAGAGTCGATGAGGACTCTATGGTGGAGTTGGAAGTATCTCCAAGTGCCCCGTCGCCATTTGGCTCAAGGGGAGCATCTGGCTCAATGGGAGCTTCTGGCTCAGGTGGAGCTTCAAGCTCTAGAAGCAGGGGGAGCGCTGCTTCAAGAGAAGTTGAAGGAGGAGCTGGAGAGGAGGAGTCTACCGGAGTGGTAGAAAGTGGCCAAGCCTTGAGGAGGTCGAAGCGGACCATCGTCCCGCCTGCTCGCTATAAGGAGGGGAACTTCATGAGTTTGGTCTCTTGCTTCTTTGCAGGACCACTCGACGAGAGGGAACCTGCCCGCTTTGAAGATGCTGTTGGCACCAAGGAGTGGGACGTGGCCATGGACGAGGAGATGGAGGCCCTGAAGAAGAATGAGACATGGGACCTTGTTCCCATGGTAGAGGGCATCAAGCCTGTCACCTGCAAGTGGGTGTACAAGGTGAAGAAGAGAGCTGATGGAGAAGTGGAGCGGTACAAGGCTAGGCTTGTCTCTCGAGGTTTCTCACAAACCTATGGAGAGGACTATGAGGAGACCTTCAGTCCTGTAGCGAAGATGACGTCGGTGAGGACGGTCATTGCCCTAGTAGCGTGCAGAGGGTGGAAGCTGTGGCAGCTGGACGTGAAGAATGCATTCCTATACGGAGAGATAGATAAGGACATATTCATGGTGCAACCACCTGGATACGTATCCAAGTCTCAGCCACGGCATGTCTGCAAGCTGAAGAAGGCCCTCTATGGGTTAAAACAGGCGCCGAGAGCCTGGTATGGGAAGATTGCAGAGTATCTGTAGTTCTGTGGTTACGATGCCTCAGACTCAGACTCTAGCATGTTTGTGAAGAAGAGTGGAGATCTTCACGTGCTGGTGCAGCTGTACGTCGATGACATGATCGTGACTGGGAACAACAGTGAAGAGGTCGCGGCGCTGAGACAGCAGCTAGCCATCCGGTTTGAGATGAAGGATCTTGGTGAACTGCACCATTTCCTTGGACTTCAAGTGGAGAAGAGAAGTGGCGGGCTGCTCGTGACCCAGAAGGCGTATGCCGAGAAGATCGTCGAGAGATTCGGCATGAAGGAGGGTAAGAGCAGCTCTGTTCCACTGGAGGTTGGGCTGAAGCTTCGGAAGGAAGAAGGGAGGATTCTTCCTGATCCGAAGATCTTCCGGGCACTGGTGGGGAGCCTTATCTATCTGACCATCACAAGGTCGGACATCGCCTTTGCTGTCGGCCGAGTGAGTCAGTACATGCAGGAGCCGCGGAAGCCTCATCTGGAGGCAGCCAAAGGGATACTGAAGTATGTGAAGGGCACCCTGGAGATGGGGTTGTTTTATGGAGGGAGGACCGACTTCAAGCTGCATGGCTACACAGATGCAGACTATGCAGGTGACGCTGATGATCGCAAGTCGACATCAGGTTACGTGTTCATGTGTGGAGCCACTGCCATTTCCTGGTGCAGCAAGAAGTAGGACTCCATTTCCCTTTCCACCACTGAGGCTGAGTACAAGGCGTCGTCCTTAGCAGCTCAGGAGTGTGTCTGGCTGAGGAGGCTGGTGGAAGACGTAGATGAGAAGGTCAACGGACCTACTGTGCTGCGTGGCGACAACGAGAGTGCTCTAAAGCTGACAACCAACCCAGTGTGTCACGCAAGGACAAAGCACATAGAGGTCGAGCACCACTTCATCCGAGAGAAGGTGTTGGGTGGCTCGCTTGCGGTGGAGCACGTGCGGAGTGAAGAGAACCTGGCGGACATCTTCACAAAGCCCCTATCTGCGGGGCCGTTCAAGAAGCTTCGCGCCTGCCTCGGAGTCGTCCCTGAAGCTCACTTCAAGGGGGAGTGTTGAAGTTTTGAAGTGACTTGAGGAGGAGGGGCGAGTGAAGGCAGGAGGGGTGCTGGGTGAGGTTGCTGGGCGAGTGGAGGATGGAGTCCAATAGGCGAGTTGGCTGCTGCTGTGTTGGCCAGTGAAAGTGAAGGAAGTGGGCCTTTGTGGGCTGCCAAGAGAAGGCTGGCGAGTGAATATGTGAGAAGCTTGTGTGCTTGCCGAGTAGGAGTTGCAAAGTGGAGCTTGCTGTTGTGTGTGCGAGTGGAACTGAGGAGAAGTGATGTGCATGGAGATTGAAGGTGGCGAGTGGAAGTGTTTGAGTCAGGCGACTGGATGTGGGCTGCTTGTTGTGGGCCTTGCCAAGTGGAAAATGAGGAGAGTGGGCTGCCTTGAGTTGGGCTGCCGAGTAGAGCAAGGGGGAGGGCTGCTGTGCATGGATGTGCGAGTGGAGATGTGTGCATGGCTGTGCGAGTAGAAGTTGGAGGGGGCTGCTACCTAATGTGGCTTGCCGAGTGGATGTTGGAGAGGGAGGTGTGCATGTGGTGTGGTGTATGCACCCCCCCCCCCCCCCCTCTTTGTGCCTCATTTGCGTGTTTACTATAAATACCCCCCCCCCCCCCCCCCCATGTGTGAGAGTTAATGCGAAGAGAGAGATTCAAGAGAGAGAGTAGAGGTGAAAGAGAAGAGAAGAGTTGAGAGAGTGGGAGTGTGCCTACACCCCAGGAGACCTCAATCCATACCTCGGCGAGAGGTGGAGAGTGCAGAGTGCACTGTGAAGGGGAGAGTGGAGAAGCGGGCCTTGTCCGCGACAAGTTGTTTTTTTATATATCATTCAGCTGACGTGAATCAAGGTGGATGCACCTTGTAGTCAGCTTCTCCTTGTTGTAATTCAATTGCCTAGTATAAAGAGTTCTTCGTTGTTTGTTCATCGTTGGTTCCTTGTGACTGGTAGCATTCAAAAATTTAACAAGGAGGCATGAGTCTTTGAATGGGGAAATGGACTGGATCGGTGACAAGGAGGCATGGGTCGGAGCTCCGGCGGCGCTTCCGGCTGTTCCAGGCGGCAGTGGCGTGGATTTCGGGGAGGACTTGCGTGGAGTTGCAGATTAGGGCCAGAGCGAAGGGGGGGCGGCGGAGTGTTCGGGTTCAAATGAGGGGGCTACAATTAGAGCTTTATTTTAGGTTAAAATCTCTTTAGATTTTAAGGTTTTGGGGTTGCAAATAGCTATTGTAGGCCTACAAATACAAGCGCCCTTAAATTATGTATGTTTATACGAGTGACTGTGCACGGGGGCCTCCCGTGCCCTGCGCGGCAGTACCCCAACCACGACATATTGCCCTGGGGGCGACAGCGTTCTCGCCGCTCGCAAACCTCAGAGCGATGTGCTCCACGCATCGTTCGATTTTGTCGTGTGGCATGCGAGTTGGGGGGGCGTCGTTGAGCCGGGGCAATGTTGTGACCGAAGTACTGTCGTGCGGGGCACGAGCCTCCCATGCACAATCACTCGTGTATGTGTGTATACCTCCCGTGCACAATCATTGTGTATGTGTGTGTGTGTGAGTGCCTGACACGGGGCTCCGCCCCTACGACCAAGCGCGACAGTACCCGGCCGGCGACGGCGGGCTTCGCCCGCCCACTGCGCGATGCTATCTGGCGGCCTTCGACCGCATCCAGGCGAGCTTTGCCAGCCTCCGCACGGGCTTAGCCCGTGTTCGATGCGTTTGCGGGCTGCGCCCACAACATATACATATAAGTACTCGAAATGACCGTAAAAAATATACACATGAGTACTTCATACTACCAACTGCAACAGTACCCCGGGAGGGGGCAGGCCCCGAGCGACAGCTCCGGCCACGGCAGTGCTCCGCGCAACTGTACTCCGGTCACGACAATTCCCCGGCGTGACGGCGCTCACGCCGCGGACAAACCCCTGAGCGCTATACTCTGTCCATCACTCATTTTTTCTTGTGCGCGGTGTTTGCGAGTGGCGGGAAGAGCATATTCTTTATTGTAGTTAATAGATTTTATCTATGCGAGAGCAAATTTTTTAAAATTAAAGAAATTGAAAATTTTGTTAAATGGGGGAGGGAAACTCTCTTATCTATAGGGACTCGAGTCAGCGCGTACGCGCATGCGTTTCCTTTTTTTAAGAGACGAAGGGTGAATTAAATTAGAAAACTTTAATTTTTTTTTAAATTTAAATTCATACTTATACTATAACGCGCTATTACTATGGTAACGATTGACTCGACGAGATCTTTCCAACTACATAATGATCTCTAAGATTCAATGGTTGATAACTCATGTATCAATTGAACGTCTATAACAAATGTCACTTGTTTTCAATGGTCTATTGTTGAACGGTTTCTTAGTTTTGTTCATGTACTAGATACTACTGCATTATCACTAAAATGTGCTATTGATCACTTTTTTTATGAAGCACGACCTTAGTTTCTCAAGACTGCGTGGTCAGGGTTATGATGGGGCAAGCAACATGATTGGTGAGTTTAGAGGTCTTAAAACATGCATTGATTATGCGAGAAAATGCATTTGCATTTTATATTCATTGTTTTGCTCATCAGTTACAATTAGTATTATATTAGTAGCTGTTGCAGAAGGTCATTTTTAAGGTGCAGGGATGTTTTTCTTGATTAACAATGCATTGAATGTTGTGGGAGGCTCTTGTAAACGCCGCGACAATCTCAGAGCTGCGGAAATTGATCGAGTTGCTGGGGAACTTGGTTGTGGAGATCTAGATACAGGTCGTGGTTTAAATCAACCATTGGAGATTAAAAGGGCGGGAGACACGTGATGGAGTTCTCATTATGGCACTGTGTTAAATTTAATCCGAATGTACGTTCTCATCTATTGTGGATGTTCTTGAAATTATTGCAGTTGATGGAGTAGATGGAAATCAAAGAGGAGCAGCTATCAATATTATCAAAAGTATATTGACTTTTGATTTCATATTTATTCTGCATTTAATGAAAGATATTTTGGCAAAGACACGTGAGTTATCACAAGCATTACAAAAAAAAAGATCAAGATTGTACAACCCGTATTCGCCGAGTGGGTCCCTCAAGACCACTGGCGAGATCCAGGTCAGCCAGACCATTCTCCCAGGCTGAGACAGGTGGAAAGACCCCCGGGTAAATAGGGGCGAGCCGTAGGCAGGAAGGAGAAATCGGCGAGTGGCACCCTTGCGGACCACTCACCCAGAGGTGTGGGCATTCGCCCAGTCAAGCGAGAGTTCGGCGAGTGGTGCCCTCACGGACCACTCGTCCCCAAGGGCTTTAAGGAGGAAATGACCATGATGCTCCTATGGGCTGCAAATAGCCCTTCAGAACAGCGGAGTTGGGCTATTAGCAGACCAATCTGGGGTGCGGTTAGTAAAATTAAAAGGCGGATTCATGCTATTTGCAGACCAGCCTAGAAAAATCTATAAATAGACCTTTAAGGGCACCTTGGAGGAGATCCGATTCTTTGAGAGTCCTCTCCTCTAGGCTAGTCTTGGTTGGCTGCTAGTGCCCTCCAAGGTGCCCGACTGAGCTTTGGTTTGGGAGGGGAAGCTCTCTAAGATCTTCCGGGTGTATGGCGGGACCTCCTCGCTGCAGCCTTGGGTCTATTCCAATTTTCTCATCCACCAGTCAGAGAGTTTAGTGAGGGAGAAGTAAGCGTCGGCTACACCCCCCAGTGGGTCCGAACTCAGGAGACCGGTTGTCGGTTTCAACAAAGATATTATTAATGCAATGAACTTTGTGCAATTGTCGATTGCTATTCAATTTGAGAAATATTGAACTAGAATATGAGACATTTTATCTTGAAATGACTTCCTTTTGTGGTAAACATGTTATTGAAGTTCCCAATATGGATAGTAAGTACGTTCAAGCTGGAAGATAAAGAAGAAATGCAAGAGATGCCACAAATAATCATCATTATCGAGTTGAGATTTTTAATACAGTGATCGATTGGATTTTGAGCGAGTTGAATGATCGTTTTAACGAAGTAAATACTGAGTTACATCTTTGTATTTCTTGTCTTGATCCAACCGATCAATTTGTTAGATTTGATAAGAAAAAATTGATTCGTCTAGCACAGCTCTATCCATATGATTTTGATCCAATAGATTTGCAGTTGCTTGAAGGTACGCTTGACATGTACATTCTTGATATGCGATCAAGTAACGCATTTTCTCAAGTCGAAGGGCGTAGTGGACTTGTTCAAAAATTTGTGAAGCTAAAGAAACATGATCATTTTCAGTTGATTTATCGACTTCTGAAGTTAGCATGTTTTTTAATTACCTGTTGCAACTGCTACAGTTGAGAGGATGTTCTCAGCAATGAAGATAATAAAGACTCGTCTGCGGAACAGAATTGGAGATCGGTGGATGAACGATTGCTTAATTGCTTATATCGAGAAGGATATTGTGAAAAAATATTAGCAATGAGACAATCATCGCACGTTTTCGAAATATGGAGTCACGAAAAGTTGTTTGGTAATGATATGTATTTTGATTATTAATATTGTTCTATGTTTTATGTAATTGAAACCATTTTAGTTAATTATTACTAATGAAAAGTACTATTAATCCGCATATATTTAAATTTTTGTTGTTTCCTTTTGTTTTGGGGGTCTTTAAATATTAAATTTAATAATTTAGAATCAAAACATTTATCAAAATTTTATATATTTTACATGGTGCCAGGTCGCGGGGCCCATGCATATATAAAGTAATAGTAAATTAAATAAATTTAAAAATGCCATGTAATGATGATCATGACAAGGTCCAATGGCATGGTGCTGCAGCTGGTAAACCTCTGGACACATCTGAAATGAAAATTAATTAACTAATAATAATTTTTTTAAAATAATGACAGGTTTGCCCTTAATGATATATTATTAATACCACCCTTCTGGCCTTCTGTATTAGATAATAAACCAAGAAAAATAGTTAATGAAAAAAAAATATCATTTAATATTTTTCCCAAGGCATTTGATTTCCTAATGTCAAGAGTTTTGAGATTTGTGGCATGTTGTGTTGTTTAATATTAAAGTTTTTTTTTTGCTTTGTTTTGACTTCGATTCCGCGTAAAAAGGTCCGTCCCTCTTACGCCGAGGGCTCGTTTGGCACGGCGGTGGCGGCCGTGGACATGGTAGCGCCCGACCTTACCTAAGGAACATCTTCCGCCTTTATGTTCAAAAGTAGTTTTTTTTCTCTGCGCCGATCATGATTGTTGTTTTATCAAAAACATATTTTACGGCGGCGGTGTTTTTGTCCAAAATCACTGGAGCAAAAACGTCGTGTCAATTTGGCCCTAAGTGAACGTCACACTACATACATTAAGTTGTGAGTGTATCCGTGTATATTTATGTTGTGATGTATACGCACAAACGAGAAATTGTCATAGATGAGCGTACATATCAGTTAATTAATGTGTGAGCAGGTGCAAAGTTATGCAAGACCGCGCGTCCAGCGTCTCGTCCTCGTCATTTGTGCACTCCTCGCCGCCGTCGCCAATGGCCTTGCCCCAACTGCCCTGGGGCATGATCGTCATATTCCCAAAATTCGTGATCCAGGTGATCGAAATCATGCAATTCTATTCGTTCATCTAAGTGTCAAGAGGGCTTTTAGGTTTTCAGGCGAAGACTTGTCTCTGATCAATTAATCCTCCTGCTTAGCGCTCGCTCCAATTGTGACGGTTCTGCTCCAGAGACTGCTCCTGCAAGCGCAGCTGAATACTTGGATTTTTTTTCCTCAAATTACTTGTAGAACGGGACAGGTGGCATGTCACCATTCTGAGAACTAACTCCTGTAACCGAGTGCAACTAGCGGATTTTATCAAAACTGGGTCTGGCCCCTTGATTTTTCCCTTTATGTCCTCTGTTGTCGGCTCTCTATTAGACTGTTTGCACGTCTAACTTACTCTCGAGCTAAGACGGTTCGATTCCTCCGGTCCGTGGGAGCGCTAAGCGACCCTCAACAACCGTATATGAAAAGATTGAATGTTTACGCTCAAATTGGGGGTGCATATCACGAAAAAAGCACGTGAGACTCATTGGATGCGCATATCATTTTTTACAGGACAGGTTTGCACACACCATTTCACACTTGGTTCACATTAGCAAACATATCTGGGGGGGGGCTTTTGGTTGTCACATTTAGGCTTCGTTTGTTTTGCCATTTTCGCCGGGTGGGTAAACAAATGGGCACCACGCATCGTTCTCGCCGCTCGCAAACCTCAGGGCGATGTGCTCCACGCATCGTTCGATTTTGCTTTGTGCCATGCGAGTTGGGGGGCGTCGTCGAGTCGGGGCAATTCCGTAACCGGGGTACTGTCGCGCGGGGCACGAGCCTCCCAGCACAATCACTCGTGTTTGTGTGTATACCTCCCATGCACAATCATTGTGTATGTGTGTGTGTGAGTGCCTGACACGGGGATCCGCCCCTACGACCAAGCGAAACAGTGCCCAGCCGACGACAGCGGGTTGCGCCCGCCCCCGGCGCGATGCTGTCTGGCGGCCTTCGACCGCAACCATGCGGGCTTTGCCCGCCACCGCACGGGCTTTGCCCGCGCTCGATGCGTTTGCGGGCTGCGCCCACAACATATACATATGAGTACTATAAACGACCGTAAAAAATATACATATATGAGTACTCCATACTGCCAACCGCGACAGTACCCCGATCGCGACAGTGAATGGGAGGGGGCAGGCCCCGAGCGACAGCTCCGGCCACGGCAGTGCTCCGCGCAACTATCTCCGGTCACGACATTCCCCGGCGTGACGGTGCTCACGCCGCTTACAAACCCCTGAGCGCTATACTATGTCCATCGCTCATTTTTTTTGTGCGCAGGGGTTTGCGAGTGGCAGGAAGAACATATTATTTATTATAGTTAATAGATTTTTATCAATATGAGAGCAATTTTTTTAAAATTAAAGAAATTGAAACTATGGTAGTAAACACGGCGGTGACGGTTTATCTATGTTTAGGACTTTCGTGACAACTTTTGTAACCTAAATTACACTTTTGGGAGTTCATAACCGCTAAAGCTAACTGCATATGTATGACTGCGGTGATGTTTTACCCTAAAATAGAGTTTTTTTTTTTGAAAATAGTGGTTGTGATCACACATATCCAAACGATGTATGTGTTATTCATATCTGGCAACACACTGAAACTACGATCACGTAAGAGTTCCACGTGTTGGGAATCACCGGGATCATACTCTAATCGTGTGACGCACAACATTTCGCGTAAGTCTTTTATTTAATCAACTTCTATTTTATAATATTTAGCACTTAAATATCCCCTATATATGATGAAAATAAAAATTAGTGTCTACATTTTTCAATAATAAGTATGTTTATGATGAAGTGCGACTTCATGATTATTTGTTCGCTGGTGGCATCATAAGAACAAAGGTGATGTTACGTTAGTATACCAAGGCCATGTTCACTGATTTATGTAGTTTATATGGGAGCTGCTAATGATGTGCTGATAGCAGTTTGCATGATTTATCTATAATGGAATGGTTTGGAGTATAATATGTAACATGTATTAATGGTATATTAATATACCATTAATATACAAGTGGCATAATTGCTCTTGGATATATATACCACGGTTAGGGCACGGCGCCGATCTCTTTCTCTAACTTCTCCTCTTCCTTTCTGAAACTCACAAAATATTGCGGGAATCAGTGGGTGTATTGTTGAGATCGGAGGTTGCACAGCTTTTGTTGACCTGGGGCTTAGTCGGGTTTGTGATTAAGTGCGCAGTTTTTCTGCTAGTTCACAGCAAGCCTTTTTTCCCCTTAATCTCATTTAGCTGTTTCTGTTTTCGTTGTTGATCGGAAAGTTTTATACACAAGCAGTCGACGGTTTTGTTTGGGTGTGATCTGACTTAAGGAGTTTGATGGATCATGAATTCTCATGTATTCTCAAGTTTTGGGTTTTTACTTGATTGGCCGGCTAGTGTTTGTTTTATTTATTTGGGTATTGTTGCTTGATGTGGAGCGTGACTCTGGAAAGGAAAAAGTAGCGGTGAGACCTATTTGTTTAATTTATGCTTATTTTTCAAGTAATGTACTTTATTTACCTTATGTTCAAATATATGCACAAAGGGATTTCATATGGCTTGTAGCATCATAATCACTAAAAAACATATTCTCGCTTTATGTATGGCCTTGAAAGAAGGCAAGCAGACGAATGATATTCTGAGGGGATTAATTTACAAATAAATCATTTTTATGTCAACGTGTCGACACGAGGTTTTATGTATGAACTGCTAGCTTATGTATGAATATTATGAATATGTTGATTTCCAAACTAGTTTTGGAACATGAAGACCCTTCGGGGTGGGCCTAAAGCATGAAATATGAATGAACCATGTATATGTTATTGATGAAAAGGGATTCACTAGCCCCTAATATGACCTAATGAATGGAACTTATGAAATATTAAATGTACAAGTTTTTATCCTACTTGTATCTATGCACATGTTTATTATTAATTTACATGCCCACAATGATAAAACCATACAAATGATAGAATCTTCTTATACCACTGTTTAAGAATTATCATAGAACTGATGTTAGGATTCTGAAAAATATTACTGCTACAAACATATTACACTCATGTTACCTACTTATATATATTTTATCCATAATGTTCTGTATATATTACTCATGTTTAAATGTATAGCAGATTAAAGAAATAGAGTCTCGCTTAGTCTTTGCTAAAGACTAACGGTTTCAAATGCTAATTTTTTTTAGGTAAAGGGAAACCGCATGCAAGTCAACGCTAAAGTTATGAAGAGTTGTTCAGTACCTTATTAGTTGTCCTTAGTCTTTACTTTTATTATCATAGAATATGTAGAAGCTCTTTTTGTGATAACATCTATGTACTGATAATGTGGATTTTTTATATATAAGCATGTAATAGTATAAGTAGCTCTGTGGCCAAGGACGAGATATGACTCACTGTGAATACATGTTGAGATTACTTTATGTTAACTACTGATGTATGCTTGGCTTAATGAACATTGGTTATGATATGACGTTTGGTTGTGGCGGTCTGCGGGCCGTTACAATTAAATCGTTGCTCATCGGAACATGGAATAAGTGCTTCAGTAAGTTGCAAAATAATTTAAAAAATGAAGAAAAAATCTATGAACATAGTAAAAAGGACCTCAAAAGAGAAAAAAATGTGATACATGTTTACATAGCAACTGGACAAAAAAGTATCTTCAACAATGACTATTTTTAGTGTTACTCAGAAAGCTGAGATTTACATTTTACGTCACAAATAATATTTAGGCAAAATAGCCAAAATGGTCCCTTAACTATTGGTGTCGTTTCAAATTGGTCCTATACCTTTCATTTGGTTCAAATGAGTCCCTTAACTTTGCATTTAATTTCAAATTCATCCTAAAACTAACACCGTTAAGTTTATTTCAATTTACTCAATAATAAATGCAAATTTTGTCATTCAAAACATTTGGGCACTTAATCTGTAATTACCACATTTGTATAATCTGTTCAAAAAATTTGGGCACTTAAATTACCAAATACTTAAACTGTACCAAAACACATTAAGAAGATGCAGCAATCTGTTCAAGAAGATGCAGCAAACGCATTAAAGAGATTCAATTACAGAGAAAAAAATAAGAAAATCCTAACAAATCCCTCTGCATTAGGATCAAAAAAAGCAAACCGAAAGCAAACTGAAACAAAGCCCTCTGCATTAGGATCGAAAATCACAAGAAAAAAAAGAAAATCCTAACAAAGCCCTCAGCATTAGGATCAAAAAGCAAAAAAAAAAAAAAAAAAACAGGACAAAAAGCAAAAAATAGGAGGGGGATCCGAACCGCATAAAGCAGCAAAAACAAACAAAAACAGGACAAAAAAACAAAAAACAGGAAAACCCTCTGCATTAGGATCGCAAAAAAAAAGCAAAAAAACCCAAAAAAAACACAGTTCTGAACGGAGGAATCGAGCAGCCGACGGTGGTAGGAAGCAGTGGAAATATACCTAAAGGACGCCTGAAATTGAGCAGCGCGACCGTGGTAGGAGGGGGATCCGACACCGGCGAGGGCGAGAGTTGATGGATTAGGGCATTGGGACGGGGAGAGGAGCAGCGGAAATGGCAGGGAGAGGAAGCAGCGGAAAAGATGGGAAGATGAAGCAGCAGAAATTACCGTCAATATTAACGGAAAGGAAATATATAGGACTTATTTGAATTGAGGTGAAAGTTAGAGGACTGTTTTGAACAAAAAGATAGTTATAGGACCAATTTGAAAATACACCTATAATTAAGGGACCATTTTGGCTATTTTGCCTAATATTTACTGAATCTACGGAGCTTGGAACTGAGATCGTTGATTTGGATGATCCATAAAAATTTAGGTATGTCACTAATTCTTATGCTTTGTCAAATAAATATACATAAACTTTATTTTATTAACAACATCTCGATGCTGTGCTAAAATTAGATTTTTATATCTGAAGTTGTGCATATGACATGATCCAATAGTCTACTTCATCAAGATGTTTATGGTAAAAAATTTAACATTTGTTACTAAATATTCTTTACAAAAAAATTTGAAACTAATTTTCATATTGTCGTCTTCATGTACGACAAGTCGATATTATTACAACGAAGTTTTGAATAATTTGAAACTAATTTTCTGTGGCTTAGGATGTGACTACTATTAAGGAAGGAGGAGTAATAAAATACACTAATGTGATCGCCGAACCCAAGAGAAACATCAAAACATGACTACAATATCAATTAATCAATAAAACATGAGAAACACACATCATTTACATTACAAAAGACCTAAAAATTTCACTTACACAAACTTGCATGTAACAATAACACACATTAACATAGGCATAGATAGTTGAAACATATGTAGTTGTAAACTTACATGATATTGTAAACAAACACAAAGTAGAGATTACAAAAAACAAACATAGATGCATTCTTCTTCATAAAACATGCAGACGACTGTTGGATCACATCACTTGTACATGGCATGCTGAGTTGGAGCAGTCGTCGGCCCAGCAATAAAACCTAGAAAGATTCAACGGCACATAAATTTCCTCCATTAAAAAAGCAATAAGGAGAAAGACTATCTATTGCATACATGTGTGTATATAATGAGTGAAAACTTTCAATCGATGAAACATTGTCTATTATCATTTTATCCCTTATTAATTATTCATTTTGCAACAAAAAAAGACAGGGAAGAGAAAAGAAGAGTTCAATAAATTATTATTATATTATACTTCCCTCTCCTTTAATATTTGTTGATGAGGCTATTTAAGCATACTATAATTAATAGTTATAACTCACTTATAAATCAAATGTAAAGCTATTGTAACTAATAATATTATAAAAGTAATATGAAGTAGAATTCGGCCCACATATGCCTCACGGTCATAAATAAAGTTACTAACGTACCCTTTGACGGATCAAAGCCTCTGTTCTTGAGTTCAGCATGTTCTTGGCAGAGAGCGCATGGCTCACACCAGAAGTGCACGCAACAGTCGCCACATGGCTCGGGCGCCAATCCAAACTTTGCCCTAAGTTTCTTCCTGGACGTGCATGAAAGCAGACACTGGACTTGCAGTGTCATCAACAGAGCATAGATGCAGCAATTCGAACCACATGCTAAATATAAGCAAGTTACAAAAGACAATAGATTAATGATAAGCAAGTTACATGAGAATATAGATTAATTATCATACATATATATAAATATTTGAGGAAAACCATCATTATATCATGCAACTTGTGGATGAGAAAGACAAGTAGTATCATCTATATTCGAGATCGAATCCGTAAAAAGGGCTTGTTGGGATATGCAGCGGCGGTTGGGGATATAGAGAAAGCAGTGTTTTTCAATGGAGCTCCCTCCATCGGTTGAAGGCTCTGTTTGGGCAGCTGTGACGGTGTGAAAAAACGAAGGTGGGAAATTAAAGCTAGAATAGAATTAAGATGTAGAGCTGTGAGAAAAAAGAGCTAGAATAGAATTAAGATTTAGAGCTACGAAAAGAGAAGTATGAAAGCACTTTTGTGACACAGACACTTTTAATTTTCCACCGCGCTTGCAAGACAACGGTGACGGTGGGAATAAAACCTTTTTTCCACCGCTGCCACTGTCCCAAACAGAGCCAAAATTAGACATAAAACAGTATTTTGGTGATCTATCCATGCAGATCGACCGCCATGCGGTGACCTCTCTATCCCCGCTCATGCCGGCTGTATAAGCCTTCTAGCATGAGAGAAAAAAAGAAGAGAGACGCGTGAATGGCAAGGAGGTGGGAACACTTGAGTTTCGAACGTGTTAGCGGAGAGACCTCTATATATATTCGCTCTCTTGTTCGTTTTCTAATACTTCTCATGGATCAACGATATATGTAAATTTACAACCAAACGTCTGCAAAATAGTGATGGTAGAGCTTAATTCTACCACCGCTACAACCGTCCCAAACAAAGGTGAAATTACACATAAACGGTTCTTTTTCTAATAATTCTCAGGGTTCAACGATATGCATAAACTTACAACTATGGCCGTCGTCGACGGCTTCTGCGATCCGGCCGTAGGTGACGCACGGGAAGAACCAAGTTAAGCAACCTGCAACAATATTCGACGAATTATTCCCTCGTCTTCTTCAAATGCAAGCATTCGTTCACAAAATCATTGCCGGACGCTTTCGAAAACTTACACGTTCCGCAGCTGTCTCCGAAGCCGCAGAGGCCGACGGACCAGGTTGAATTAGCCATGAAATATTGAGGCTTATGTTTTTTCTACCTAAACATCCGGCCATCAAATATATATATATATACATTTAACCTAAAAAAGGCGTCCTGAGCACGTGTGAATTGACTCACCAAAAGTCTTCCTATCTTGAATTAACTTTTAGCGTTTGGAAAAGCACTTTTGCATTAGAATATATATATTTTAAAACTATTTTTAAACTATTATAAGCGCGTATAAAATGAAATATATGGAAAGCATAAAACAGAAGAAAAATAAAATTAGAATACATACCAAAGTACTAGTGATAGGCACGGGCTTCGCGTCAACGGTCAGCCGCGATAGTACTCCGATCGCGACGGTGAACAGGAGGGGGTAGGCCCCGAGCGACAGCTCCGGGCTCCGGCCATGGCAGTGCTCCGTGCAACTGTACTCCGGTCACGGCATTTCTCATGCGTGACGGCGCTCACGCCGCTCACAAACCCCGGAGCGCTATACTCTGTCCATCGCTCATTTTTGTTTGTGCGCGGGGGTTTGCGAGTGGCGGAAAGAGCATATTCTTTAGGCAATTGTTAACCGCACCCCAGTTTTGGCTATCCGCAACCCATTTATATAAAGTATTACGCATTGTTTTGGAAATACGCCTTGTACAAGCATTTTTTGGAAAAGTGTTCAACACGAAAGTTGTAGATATCGTCGAGATCTACAACTTTCGTGTTGAACACTTTTCCTAAAAATGCTTGTACAAGACATATTTCCAAAAAATTACGTAATACTTCATATAAAATGATTGCGGATAGCCAAAATTGGGGTGCGGTTAACAATTGTCATTCTTTATTGTAGTTAATAGATTTTTATCTATATGAGAGCAAAATTTTTTAATATTAAAGAAATTGAAAATTATGTAATAAAGAGAGGTAAAATGGGGGGAGAGAGAGAGAGAGAGAGAGAGAGAGGGAAACTCCCTTATCTACATGGACTCGGGTCAACGCGTACGCGCCTGCGTTTCCTTTATTTATTAGATGAAGGGTGAATTAAATTAGAAAACTTTAAGGGTGTTTTTAATTTAAATTCAAACTAATACAATAACGCGCTATTACTATGGTAACGATTGACTCGACGAGATCTATTCAACGACATAATGACATCTAAGATCCGATGGTTGATAAATCGTATCAATTGAAATGTCTATAAGTTATTTAAATTATGTATGTTTATACGAGTGACAGTGCACAGGGGGCCACCCGTGCCTAGCGGCAGTCCCCCGGCCACGGCATTGCAAACCTCCGAGCGTTGTGCTCCGCGCGTCGCTCTATTTTGCCGTGTGCAATGGACTTTGCTAGCGGGGCCCATGCATATATAAATTATAAAATAATAGTAAATTAAATAAATTTAAAAATGCACATGTAATTATGTAAATGTGTAATGATCATGATAAGGTCCAATGGCATTTTGCTGCAGCGGGTAAACGTCTGAACACATGTGAAATGAAAATTAATTAATTAATAATAATTTTTTTAAATAATGACAGGTTTGCCCTTAATGATATATTATTAATTACCACCCATCTGTAATATTCGGTAGTAGATAATAATCCAAGAAAAATAGTTAATGAAAAAAAATATCATTTAATATATTTCCCAAGGCATTTGATTTCCTAATGTCATGAGAGTTTTGATATTTGTGACATGTTGTGGCTCATTTGGCACGGCGGTGGCTGTGGCGGTGGCGGTGGCGGTGGCGGTGGACGTGATAGCGCCCGACCTTACCTAAGGAATGTCGTGCCAATTTGACCCTAAGTGAATGCCACACTACATACATTAAGTCGTGTTGTGAGTGTATCCGTGTATATTTATGTTGTGATGTATGCGTACAGACGAGAAATTGTCATAAATGAGCGTACATATCAGTTAATTAATGTGTGAGCAGGTGCAAAGTTATGCTGGACCACGCGTCCAGCGTGCCGTCCTCATCATTTGTGCACTCCTCGCCGTCGTCGCCAACGGCCTTGCCCAAACTGCCCCGTGGCATGATCGCCATATTCCCAAAATTAGTGATCTTGGTGATCGAAATCATGCATTTCTATTCGCTCATCTAAGTGTCAAGAGGGCTTTTAGGTTTTCAGGCGAAGACTTGTCTCTCAATTAATCCTCCTGCTTAGCGCTCGCTCCAATTGTGACGGTTCTGCTCCAGAGACTGCTTCTGCAAGCGCAGCTGAATACTTAGTTTTTTTCCTCAAGTTACTTGTTGAAAGGGACAGGTGACATATCACCCTTCTGAGAACTCTAACTCCTGTAACCGAGTACAACTAGCGGATTTTGTCAAAACAGGGTCTGGCCCCATGATTTTTTCCCTTACTTACTGTCTTCTGTTGTCGGTCCTCTATTAGACTGTTTGCACGTTTAACTTACTCTCAAGCTAAGACGGTCCGATTCCTCCAGTCTGTGGGAGCGCTAAGCAACCCTCAACAACCGCATATGAAAAGATTGAATGTTTACGCTCAAATTGGGGGCGCATATCACGAAAAAAGCACGTGAGACTCATTGGATGCGCATCTCATTTTTTACAACTGCACACACCATTTCACACACCTGGTTCACATTAGCAAGCATATCTATAGGGGGGCCCTTTTTGTTGTCACATTTATATAATTTAAATTATATAATAATTATATTTTGTATTTTTTAACACGTCACATCATGATTCAACGTCCGGCCCGATTGTAAAATATCCATTATTTTAAGGTAATTGTTACGTGCAAATCAGTTTTGGTTACGTGCAAACCAATTTCTATGAGTTATTACGTGACTTTTGAAAATACGTCCATATTTCAATCAGGACGGCAATACTTCTTGTGCGTGCATTTTTAGGAAAAATGTTCAACACGAAAGTTGTAGATCTCGACGAGATCTACAATTTTTGTGTTGAACACTTTTCCTAAAAATGCATGTACAAGACATATTTTCAAAAGGCGTGTAATAACTCATAGAAATTGGTTTGCACGTATCCAAAACTGATCTGCACGTAACAATTACCTATTTTAATTGAAGATTAAAATTTACAACTATATAGCACAAATATTTTCAATATTTCTCCAAACTATAGAGACGGGGCTTATTAAAAGCATTAAAGACGGCCGGAGAAAGTCGAATGGGCCGGGTCATCTAAAGCGTCCGCCGGCAATGACTCATTCGCCCCGACTTGACTCATCACCTAGTTAAAATAGACTAAAGTACCCATCAACCCCCGGCCTCATTATGTCCCATATTTAAAATTAAATACATTTAATTTTAAATGCTGTTATTTACGTGTTAAATTCATTTTGAAACGTAGGGTTGACTTAGGGTCTGTTTGGGAGAGCGGTGGCGGTGGGAGAAAGGAGTGGTAGCAAAAGGAGGGTAGGAAAAAGAGCTATTGGAAAAGGTCGATTGCAAATGAAGATCTGTTTAGGTGAACTCCGTTTGCAGAGCTTTTCATAAAGGCGAAACACCTTATAAACTGTTTGGCAAAACTAGATATGAGCAAATAAAAAAAAAATCATAAATATGCGCCCGGGAAAAAATGCGTCCCCACGCCGAAAAATGAGCGCCCGGGCAAAAAAGACGGCCGGAGAAAGTCGAATGTGGTGGTTCATCTAAAGCGTTTGCCGGCTATGACTCATTCGCCCCGACTCTACTCATCACCTAGATAAAATATATTGTGATGCGTGAGGTCATGGTGCAAACCAAATAGTTGGCTTTTACCACGAGATCTGCAACATCACGAAGGCGAGAACACCACACATAATACATTGTACGTGGTCTGCGAGTTTGTGGTGCAGACATGCGTGCTCGTGAAAAAAAAATCTCCGGATACATAGAATTCGTAAAAGTGGCGGAAGATTCTATATTAATATAGAATATTCTGAAAACTTATAGATTTTTGAGTGGTGAAGAAGTTTCTAGATAGTTTTCTAAAGTAATTAATCTAGTATAATCTATCATATGAAGGAAACATTAGTTATATTTCTCTCGAATTTTTTGGGTAGGTATGCTCATATCCCGGAGGTGCGTGAGCAGATCCAATCGTAGGATCGCGAGATCCAACGGTGCAGATTAATATTCGGAATGTATTGCGGGAGTATTTCAAATATTTAGGAGGAGTATTTCAGATGTATTTCATCTCGACCGTTGATCGCGAGATCCTACAGTTGGATTTGCTCGCGCACCTCCCAGATTAGGTACGTATACGTACCGAAAACAAGTTCTATTTCTCTAGAGTGTAAAGCACTAGCTATAAAGTGATCTACGTTGACTAGGTCTTGTATGTATAGCACTAGCTATAAAATGTGCGCCCGGGCGATAAATCATGTATTAACTAAAACGTCTATAAGACAATTAAATTATGTATGTTTATAAGAGTGGCAGTGCACGGGGCCTCATGTGCCCCGCGCGATAGTATATATCACGGCCACGACATTTCCCCCGGCGCGAAGTCGCACTCGCCGCTTGCAAACCCCTGAGCGATGTGCTCCGCGCGTCACTCGATTTTGTATTGTGCAATGGGGTTTGCGAGCGGCGGGAGCGCCGCCGAGCCGGGGCAATGTCGTAGCCGAAGTACTGCGCCCCCGTGCACCGTCACTCGTATATATATAAAGTAAAAGTAAATTAAATAAAATTAAAAATGATAAGGGGGGAGAGAAGCAAGGGCGGACCCAAGCGTGGACACGCTAGGGCACGTGCCCGAGCGTAAAATCGCGGATACTGCATTAGGCACAGTCATTTTCGCGCATTCCGCTAGGGCAAATAGCCGGGCGACCGGGGCGAGCGGGGCGATCGGCGTTTGGCGTCGAACTGCTGGTACGCTTCTTCTTCTTCTTCTTCCTCTTCTTCCTCTTCTTCTTCTTCTTCTTCTTCTTGCAGGAAATGAACTGATTTCTGTGCCTTTTGTCGAGGTTTTGCCTCCCGTGAAAGCTCGGCGCGACCGGCAAATGCGTATTTCCGTCGAACTGCTGGTAAGAAGAGTTTTGCCCTCTACGATTAGGTTTTTCTTCACTCCTATTCGCTATTTTCAGCAACCGGGCACTGTAAATTCCTACAGGACTCCGGCCGTGAGTTTGTTTTCAGCACCTGAAATTGTTGCTATGTCCAATTACGTCCACTTGTGTTACCCTATCCAGATTTTCGCTTCTTCATTGTTTGGAGGTAAGGGTTTCCACTTTGAATCATTCTGCCATTGTTACCATCAGCTACTTCAGAAAAACGCCTGAAATTGGAGATGGTATTCAAAAGCTTGAGAATAATATTATGCATGTTAATAAACATGTTGTGCTTGCTCTGGACATTAAAAATGAGTTCTGATAAAGATGGAATGCAGGGAATGAACGTAAAATGTGCCCTGTGGGTACATTAATGATTTGGTGGTTTTGTAATGTCATGGTTATGCCTAAATGATGCAATATTCATGCAATTTTCCTACCTTATAAATTCTGAATTTATTAGTAGAATCTACAAACATTCACATTAGATATAGATGTTAGAAATACAAGCAAGATCTGATTTCAATTTAGGACTGATTAATTTCTGATTTCTTCTTCTTCAGATTTCAACACTAACTGGAGTGTTCTCAAGAACTAGAGTGTTCTCAAGAAAGTGGAGTGTTCTCAACACTAACTGGAGTGATAATCGGCAAGGACGCAAGGTCCATTCTTCTTCCTCACTTAGATCTAGGTAGGATATAAATTATATATAGATAGATATAAATTAAGGTTTGTGATTTAATCCAGTTTGGTATAGATTTAGGTAGGATATAATTTAACACCTATTTTTAAACACGTATTCAGCTATTTAGGTTTGTTTTTTGCAGCGTGTTTAATTAGTGGCCAATGGAGAAATTTTTTTCTAAAAAGGGAGCAAGTCAAAGTTCGATAGATTCTCAGGAGTTAGTTGTCACTGGTAAAAGAAGCCGCGTAGAAGAGTTTAAAATTGAAGATTTACCTTCAGACCCTGGCTTAAGACTTCCTATAAACTCATACGATGCAAACATTCAAGAGTCCATTCGAAGATATTATTTGCAAAAGGGTCCTTGCCAACCTCATCTAGAAAGTTTTCCCCAAACAAAAATTGGAAACAAAGCTCGACGTTTTAATAAGAGTTGGTTTAACGAGTTTAAATGCTGGTTAGAGTACAGCAAAGAAAAAGATGCAGCATTTTGCCTTTACTGTTATATTTTTCCTCAAAGGGGTTGTGAGCCTACTTTTACCACGAGAGGATTCAGAAATTGGAAAGAGAAATCAGTACTGGACAAACATGTCGGAAGTCACACTACTCCACATAATGCCTCTAGAAAACTGTGCGAGTCTTTGATGAATCAAAAACAGGGTATTCAAATTGCTTTTGCAAGACAAGATGAACAACAAAGTTTGGAATATCGCGCTCGTTTATGTGCTTCAGTCGATTGTATTAGATTTCTGTTACGACAAGGATTGTCCTTTCGTGGTCATGATGAGACTAAAGAGTCTACCAACAGAGGAAATTTTCTTGAGCTTTTGGAGTTTCTTGCATCACATAATAATGAAATCAACTCAGTTGTGTTACAGAATGCTCCTCAAAATTGTAAACTTACATCGCCTAAGATTCAAAAAGAATTAGTATCAGCTATTGCAATAGAGACAACAAATAAAATTGTTCAAGAAATCGGAGAAGACTGTTATGCAATTTTAGTTGATGAATCACGTGATGTATCTACAAAAGAGCAGATGTCTGTTGTTTTACGATATGTTACTTCCAATGGCACGATCACAGAACGTCTTCTTGGGTTTGTTCATGTAGCTGATACTTCCGCGTTATCCCTTAAAGCAGTTATAGATCATTTATTTATGAGATTTGGTCTTAGTATTTCTAAATTGCGCGGGCAGGGATATGATGGTGCTAGCAATATGAAAGGAGAGTTCAGAGGGTTAAAAGCTTTAATTTTGAATGAGAACAGTTGCGCTTTCTACGTTCATTGTTTTGCACATCAACTGCAGTTGGTACTGGTAGCAGTTGCAGAAAAAAATTCTGATATTGCTGAGCTTTTCACACTTATTAACACAGTAATGAATGTTGTTGGTGGCTCTTGCAAACGTCGTGATTCTCTTAGAGCCTTGGAAGTTGATCGAGTTGCTAGAGAGCTTGGATGTGGGGACTTGGAAAGTAGACAAGGGTTGAATCAACCTTTAGAGCTCAAACGCGCTGGTGACACAAGATGGGGGTCACATTATGGCATAGCTTTAAATTTTATTCGCATGTTCTCTTCTATTATTGATGTGCTTGAGATTATCATAATTGATGGGGCAGATGGAAATCAAAGAGGAATGGCAAGCGTACTTGTCCAAGTTATCTTGACTTTCAAATTTACATTTGTTAT
Source organism: Dactylorhiza incarnata (assembly GCA_033032865.1). NCBI lineage: Eukaryota > Viridiplantae > Streptophyta > Magnoliopsida > Asparagales > Orchidaceae > Dactylorhiza > Dactylorhiza incarnata. The sequence continues at coordinate 759,479 of JAWHQI010000219.1, forward strand.
TCATTTGATGAAAAATATTTTATCAAAAACAAATGAACTATCCCAAGCGTTGCAGAGAAAAGATCAAGATATTGTAAATGCAATGCATTTCGTAAAATTGTCAAAACTATTATTATTGAAGATGAGAAATGATGAAGTCGAGTGGGAAATTTTTATGACTGAAGTCTCAACTTTCTGTAGAAAACATGACATAGAAATTGTTAATATGGATGAAAAGTATGTTCAGCAAGGTAGATAAAGACACAATGCACGTGAGATTACAAATAAACATTATTTCAGGATTGAACTTTTTAATGCAGTGCTTGATTGGATGCTAAATGAGCTAAATGATCGTTTTGATGAAGTAAATACAGAATTACTCTTATAAGTTGCTTGTCTAGACCCAAAGGATCATTTTAGTTCATATGATAAACAAAAATTACTTCACCTTGCTGCATTATATCCGTATGATTTTACGCCAATAGAGTTGCAGTTACTTGAAGGACAACTTGACATATATATTTTTGATATGCAATCTACATCAACGGACACCTTTTCTGATGTTAAAGGAATTAGTGATCTTCTGAAAAATTGTGGAATTAAAAAAATAAGATCACTATCAGTTAGTTCTTAGATTATTGAAATTGGCTTGCCTACTACCAGTTGCTACAACTACTGTTGAAAGAACGTTTTCTGCAATGAAGATCATAAAGAATCGGTTACGAAATAGAATGGGGGATGAATGGATGAATGATTGCTTGGTTGCGTACATTGAAAAAGATGTTGCAGAAACTATTACAACAGAAACTATTATTTCTCGTTTTCAGAGCATGTGTCAGCGGAAAGTATCTTGTTGAACTGTAAGTTTTTAGTATTTGACAAACAATTTTTAGATCTTCTATGCTATGTTGTGTAATATTTTGTTTAATATTTTCCTTACATAAATATATCATCAAAAAAAAATTTCGGGGCCGCTGCCCCCGAACCCCCACATCAGGGGGCACTGCCCCCCGAACCCCCCGAATTGATAATACTTTAATTGTGCCCGTGCGACTTCGAAATCCTAGTTCCTCCGCTGGAGAGAAGGAGCTGGCCATGATCATGACAAGGTCCAATCATGTGAAATGAAAATTACTTAATTAATAATATTTTTAAAAATAATGACAGGTTTTGAAAAAATAATATCACAAGAGTTTTGAGATCTGTGGCATGTTGTATTGTTTAATTTTTTTTTTTTTTTGCTTTGTTTTGACTTCGATTCGGCGTACCTCTTACGGCCAAGGGCTCGTTTGGCACAGCGGTGTCGATCGTCGGCGTGGCAGCACTCGACCTTACCTAAGGAACTTCGTCCGCTTTTATGTTCAAAAATAGCTTCTTTTTCTCTCTGTGCGTTCATAATCCGATGTTTTATCAAAAACATCAAAAACAAATTTAACGACGTTTGTGCTTTTGTCAAAACTCATGAGAGCGAAAAACCTCGTGCCGAATTGACCCTAAGTGTATGCCACAGTGCATACATTAAGTCGTGTTATGAGTGTATCTGTGTATATTCATGTTGTGATGTACGTATACATACAAACAACAAAGTATATATGTCATAACTGAGCGTATATGGAAAGTTATGCTCGGGTGCGAGCGTATATGGAAAGATTGAATGTTTGCGCATCTCATTTTTTACGGGACGGGTCCGCCCACATCATTTCACACACTTGGTTGTCACATGGAGCCCATTTTGTTGTCACATTTAGGCTCTTCTCCATTTGCTTCTTCCTTTGGTTATAATACCAAAATTTAATATTTTGAAAGCTAAATATGCATCTATATATAATATAAATATATAATTAGGAGAGATAGACAGTACCTTGACCGCCTCTACGGCCAATCGCGACAGTACCTTGACCGTGCCAATACATGTGGGGTCCACAATGTCTCTGTGACAGTACTCCGGCCACGGCCACGGCCACGGCATTGCCCCGGGGCAACGGTTCTCCCGCCGCTCGCAAACTCCCGAGCGCTATACTCCGCTCGTTGCTCGTTTTTTTCGTGTGCATGGGGATTTGTGAGCAGCGGGAAGAGCACAGTTTTTATTGTAGGAAGAAATTGTCTATATAAGAGCACATTTATATAAAAAAAAACATAAATTAAAGAAATTGAAAATTTTGTAATAAATAGAGTTAAAATCGAAAAGTTGAATCTTTTACCAAAGGTTGTTTTTTTTTTAAACTTTTTTAGGTGTTTATATTAGCAACCCGCAAATAGCTATTGGCAGCCCCAATAAATTAAAAAATATATATAAAATCTAATTTGACTCTTCTCTAATAATAACCTACTTAAAGACTTTTCATTTCCCCCGTTTTTTCCCGTTTTCTGGAAAATTTCTGATTTCTCGCCGCCGGTCGCCCACAACCGCCGGAGAAGAACCCTTAGACACCGTTGAACTCCTCTGGATATTTTTTGGCGACACCGACGAACCCTTCCAAAATCTCATATATTATCTCCTACTTTTGATTTTTTTTTGCACCTCCTAAATAATATTTTCTCAGCTTAGATGTATTTTCATTTTAAGCTGCCAATATTCATCGGGCTGCTATTATTATCGGGCTGTCAATAATCATTCATGGCTGCCAATATAAATACCCAATTTTAATATGGCATACTTATCTGATCATGCTTAAAAATTGTTCCAGACGAGAATCGTCAAAAGAACCGTCAATCGAACCGGTTCTAATTTTAAAAACAATGTGGTTCTCGAATTTGAAGTTTGAACTCTAACGACGTTAGTTTTTTTTTTTTAAAATTGAGATGTTTTTTTGATGTGTCAAATACTTGAATATAATTTTAATTATTATATAATTTAAAGAATATAATTATTTTATTTTCGTCACGATTCAGCTGTCGGTCTGACCGATCACACCACGAACATTTCCTTCGGTTCAACATTCGGCCCGGTTGTAAAATATCCATTATTTTAATTGAAGATTAAAATTATATAACACAAATATTTTCAATATTTCTCCAAACTATAGAGAGACTTAGGCGTTTGGGGGGACTTATTTTCACCGGTCAAGCGGTTACAATCACATGAACCAGACCCTAATTAAGGTCCGATTCATGCGGTCGTAACCGCTTGACCGGTGAAAATAAGTCCCCCAAACGGAGCCTTATTAAAAGCATTAAAGACGGCAAAGAAAATCGAATGGGCGGGTCATCTAAAGCGCTCACCGCATTCACGACCGCCGCCACCCCGCGAAACGAAGCCTAAGCTGAGAAAATTTTCTGTACGTATAACGTTTCTACTTTTCTGTGCGCGGATTATATTTTTAACCCAAAATGCAATTCTTTTTTAAAAATACACATGTTAAAAAGTGATTTTTTTTTAATACAGTTACAGTTGTAAATTACATACATTTGTACGACAAAATATAACTATGAATACAGTTACGGTCATAATTTCAACTAAAAATATTGTCCCGCATCATCCTATCAAACGCTGCGCGTACAGAAAATTCGGATCACGAGAGTTTTCGGTGCGAGATTTCTGAAACAAGTGGGATGAAATTTTGGCATTGCCTTATTTTTGAAATAATTTGATATCTTGTAGAAATGTTTTCCCTTATGAATCTACATCACAAGCAATCAATTCTTTCTTACAAATTTTGAATTGTTTGTGGATAACAATTTTGTCTGCGTATAATCATTTTACAAATAAGCTTGGAACCATCATGTTGCTTCCAAGCGGCTTTCTTTGGACGGCTCTGATCTCTCGAGTTCCAGCCGCCTCAGCGCAGATGAACTGAGCTTCTCACCATTCGCATCTCCGGCCAGCAAACGCACCACTTCCACCTGCAGAATCATTTGCCTAATCCAAATTATTTGGAGTCGGCTTTGTGAATCCTCATTTTCCATTCGCTTGTGCCGAGCATTGCACGAGATGTTAGAAATATTTTGCATAAATCATTTTGAAAACTTATATCATCTTGCGACAGACTTAGGCTCCGTTCGGCACGACGGCGGCGGTCGTGAACGCGGTGGTAAAATCGTCATTCGTGAACGGACACCTAAGGAACTTCATCCACTTTTATGTTCATGAATGACGGTTTTACCACAGCGGTCATGACCGCCGCCACTGTACCAAACGGGAGTCTTAAGCTCTGTTTAGCGCGGCGTTTTTGCTCCAGTGAGTTTGGACAAAAACGTCACTGTCATAGAATGCATTTTTGGAACATAAAATAGTTTTGAACATAAAAGTGGATGAAGCTCCTTCGGTGAGGTCGGGCGTCACGAACGCCGGTTCATAACCATGGCGCACCAAACGAAGCATTGGGCTCTGTTTGGCACGACGACGGCAGTCGTGAAAGCGGTGGTTACGAACCATCGTTCGTGAACCAAACATACATTCTACGACGGTGGCGTTTTTATTATTGTATATCTTCTATTTCCATCATATTTCTTATTTTAATTCACTTTGTTTTAACTTTAGTTTAAATTATTTCAATTTAACTGTTTTTAATATTTATTTATTTATTATCTTTTGTTTTCATTCTAAATTTTATTTATAATAATATGAAAAAAAAATGCTTAAATAATCTCATGTCACAATATAAAAATTAAATCAAAAATCCAATTCAAGTTTCTATGGAACCCCTAACCCCATAAATTTTTTGAGAAATATTAGGAAGTACAGTTAACTTATATAAATAATTTCTTTGGAAATTGGAAGTACTTAGAAATCAACATTAGGTTTAAGGCTGGCGGGCGGAAAGTGCGGATGCAAACGCCGCTTTTGAACCGGAGAGGGAGAGGTAGGGGTCAAAACGGAGTAGATCGAGGTTGTTTCCTCCTTGTTGCGGGTGCAAACGGAGCAAACGGAGCAAACGCCGCCGGCGCCCGTTTGTTTACCCGCCGTCCGGTGGCATTTGCTCCAAACGGAGGCGGCGAAACGCCAAACCAAACGAAGCCTTAGGCTCCGTTCGGCGCGGCAGCGGCGGTCGTGAACGCTTACCTAAGAAACTTCGTCCACTTTTATGTTCAAAACTAGTTTTATTTTTTTGGTGGCGGTGATAACCGCTGCCATGCCAAACATACATTCAATGACGGTGACGTTTTTGTTCAAGCTCACCAGTGCAAAAAAAATTGCACCAAACAGGGCTAAGGCTGATATCGAGTCGAGTTCGAGTGATTTGAGCCTGACTCGAAATTGAAATTTTCGAGTCGAACTCGGCTCGAAATCGAAATCAATTTCGAGTCGAGCTGGCTCGAACTTGAATGGAGCTGGCTCGAAATTGAGCAATTTTTCTCTTTATTCATAGTTGGCTCAAAATTAAATTGGGAAACATTTAACTTTAGCAAATGAAACACTTAAAACCATCAATATTTTTATTTAGGTTTAAAATTTAGTGTTTTAAATTTTAAAATAATAATAGTTAATAAATACATAATATTTTTTTATATGATTCGAGCTGATTCAAATCATATTTCGAGCGATTCAGGGCTGGCTCGAAATTGGCTCGAAATCGACTCGAAATCAGATTCGAGTCAAATTGAATCGACTCAAATTGAGTCGAATCAATAGTAACCGATTCCGATTCGGCTCAATATTCGAGCGACTTTCGAGTCGAATAAAAAAAATCCCCTCAAAACACTCTAAATGTAATGAGTTTATTTAAAAATTGTGGAGTAAAAACAAAACTTTTTTCTCTCTAAAACAATGGGTTTTTTATCAAAAAGAAAGCAAGTGGGACCATAATAGGAAATTTTCCAACTAAAAGTGGTTTTAGATTGGAAAAGAACTAAGTTATATATATGTCCTCTAGAAATTTAAATTGATGTTCAAAATGAGAGAGGGATTAAAATTTAAATAAAGTATAGAAGTTACCTCAACCTAAAGTTAAATTAGAATTGTTATAGCCTAAGCATTCAACCTAAACGGAGCTTAAATGCGCAAGACGACATAAGTTTCTGATGTCGGACAAAATTCTCGACACGCCCCCTCAATTGATGCGAGAGTGAGATCTACTCTCCTCTGATACCATATTATAATCCAAGTATTCAATCTAAATTTAACTGGTTATACGCGGAGTGGCACAATTTTTCATGTCACTTGAGAAAAGAAGAGTTTTAAGTTGAGCATGAAAAAGACGAAGTATATGGAGCTTAAATTTAGTAGTGCAAGAAGAGCGGATGACCAAGATATTTCTTGCAGTGTTTTAAATATCTGGGATCGATAGTTCAAAAAGATGGAGGTGTAGATAAAAATGTGATGCATACAATCCAAGCAGGTTGGTTGAAGTGGATAGGCGCGTATGGGATCTTATGTGATCGTAAAGTACCACTAAAGCTTAAAGGAAAGTTTTACCGTACTGCAATTAGACCAGCGATGCTCTACAGGTCTGAATGTTGGGCAATGAATTGTGCACATGAGCAGAAAATGGGAGTTGCGGAGATGAGAATGCTTAGGTGGATGTGTGGGCACACGAGACTGGATAAAATTAGAAATGAATGCATCAGGTATAAGACGGGAGTGACACCGATTGTAGAGAAGATGCGAGAAGCTTGATTAAGATGGTTCAAACACATACAAAGAAGACCATTAGAGGCGCATGTTAGGCGTTGTGAGAGTTTAGCCACTATGCATGTTAAAAGGGGAGGGAGGGGTAGATTAAAAAAGACTTGATGAAACTATAAGGAAAGAGATAATGTACTTAGGCATTAGTGAGATTATGACTAAAGATAGGGCACAATGCGACAAAGGATCCATATTGCCGACCCCACTATGGTGGCTTATACGTGGAGAGGCTCGACATCTCTATTAATTGCGCATATCAGCATAAGTTCCGGTGTGGGACTAAATTCTCAGCAAGAATGAAGGTGAGATATAACAAAAATATTGAGAATATAGTGTTATACTCCCATTGCCAAACTCAAATAGCCTTGTGTATGTAATATAAATCTCAGGCCCCTTCAACCGACAATCAATTAGTTTTGGGTTGGATGCATAGATTCTAACATGGCTTGATAGTAGGCTAAGCCCTACAACCTACTTCCATGTCACCGTTTTTTTTTTTTTTTTGAAAAAAAAAATCATTTGTTCGAGCCCAAAGACCCTATACGTGAGGGTGCATGTTGAGAATATCGCTCCGCTCTGAGAAACTAAATGTAGTTTCGTGCATTTGCTATAGATCATGTCCTACCTACAAGCCTATAGCCAATTGGTTATACGATCGATGTATAAGTTCTAACATGGTACTGGAATAGACAACACCCTGCACATGATGGGTCTCTCGGCATATCCTCCTAATCCACGATTTGGTTCTCTAAAAGAGTTTAGGTAGATACCATGATCACTCTATCTCCATTTACAACGAGCAAGGTCGCCACGCGGAATAGAATCACCCAGGTCCTGGTATCTCACCTCTCGGGCGGGGTCCTTATCATTAAGGAACAGGCAGAAAACAAACCATTTTGACTCTTTTTCTCAAATATCTGCAGAAAGAAGCCACTCTATCAAAAGGAACCAGGCCTAAGGCTTGGCGTATTGGCTTCGTATTTCAGTCAGCCAATACGCCAATACGCCCGCCGGTGAAGAGCAGGTTACTAAATAATCACTAGAACAACGGATGGTGAAAAACAAAGCCTACATCCCACTACGGAAAGGCCTATGAACCTTGAGTCAATATGTAGGGTAAAGTGTTAAGAACACAATCCCACAATGAGAAACGCATGTAGTCTTATGCTATATAAACTCATGTCGCCTTAGCCTTATGCAATATAAACCTTTCCAGCCTATGATCAAATAATAATTTTTAATTTTTTCTTATTTTTAAGTAGTTGAACATTCCTTACGATCAAGTTCTTTGTGGAAGCATATATTCTAACAAAAAAAAACGAAGGAATAAAAGCAAAGGTAACATACCTTAAGCTGAGGCAAACCTTTCTCGGCTCTCTTTCTATTGACCGACAGTCCACCGGACAAAGTCTCCTCACTGCGTGTGAAGAGAACCAAAAGCTTATTAGAGAAAGAACTATTTAACTCTCTCTTTTACAGCAAGGCGCACAAGAATGTAATAGTATTCTTCATGGAATAAAACTTTCGAGTGCGAGCAATCTGACACTGTGCTCCCCCTTGGCCCAGCAACAACAGTACCCTGGTCGCTGTTTTGTATTCGACGAAACAAAAGTTTTCATGGGATACTACGGAGCGACGAAGGTGCAATCGCTATTGGGGCGCGTGAGAACCCGTACCAAACTGCTCGTGTGTGCACATGAACAGTCACACATTTATAATAGTATAGATTACCTAACAATAATAGCGTCCAACTTGTCATCAATAATGGAAGGGCCATACGGGTCGGTAATAGGCTCTACTTGCACAATCAACTCTGGTTTAATGAGCTGCATAGATTTCAAGAAATGAAAAATCAAAGAGCCTCTTCAGAAAATGAGTATTCAGAACCACTGACAAAACATACTAAAAATATCACATGTCCATGTCTTCCCTTACCTTCAGTTATCATACATAAAAAGGGGGGAAAAGAAAAAAGATGTAGAGTATATGATAAGCTCTAGAGGCCGCTTTAATCATGAACCGGTGAACCGTCGGGTCTAACCGGCAAACTGGAAACCGGATCTGGTTTATCAGAACCAGGCCGCTTTTATATTTATCATCGCGGCTCAATCCAGGTTTGGATGGATCAAACAGGTCAGACCTTGAACCTTTCGTTCATCCGGCTTGATGCACGATCCGGTACTGAAAACATTGCTCAAATGCTTGCCTTGTTATTCTTAGTAATCCATGCTTGTGAAGAGAGATGCTAATAACAAAAGAAACCAACAAAAATATATTGTAAAATATGGGAAGACATACTAGAGAGATGCTAATAATGCACTGTTGAGCAAACCGTTTTGATCAATCAAACCGCTTTTATATTTATCATCGCGGCTCAATCCCGGTTTGGATCAATCAAACCAGTCAGACCTTGAACCTTTCGTTCATCTAGTTTGATGCCCGATCCGGTACTGAAAACATTGCTCAAATGCTTGCCTTGTTATTCTTAGTAATCCATGCATGTGGAGAGAGATGCTAATAACAATAGAAACCAACAAAAATATATTGTAAAATATGGGAAGACATACTAGACGATGGCCCTTCCAGCCGACATATGTATCACTCTCAACTTGATTCCAAATATGGATTCTTGATTCTTATAGATGTTATTTCTCTTGTGTTTTCCCTTAAGTTAGTAGTATGTCATTTGAGTTGTATTTGGCTATCTATTATACTTGTGGTCTATTAAGCAATGTTTGGAAATTATGTGATAAAAGGCCTTCACCTTTCCACTTCATATATGAAGGAAATCACCTGAATTTTGATGTAAAAGCCCTTGTTTGCGGGAAAAGTTTATGGCAAAGGGCGGGAGAAGGAATGCAAAGAGTGAACTATGGTTTCCTTCAATACTTCCAAAACCTCATAACTTATGCCTTATTAGCATCCAAAGATGTCTCGGCACATTTGATCATGCTCCTACAATTAATCTTGGCCATCCAAATTTAATTCTCCCATTTGATCGTGGCCATCCAACCTTAGTTTATTTTGAATCCTTCGGTCTGATCCCCCAAAGCAAGCCCAAAAAAAACAAAATCGCAGCATTTCTCCCTCGCCTTGCAGTCGTGTGTTGCCCCCCCCCCGACATTTCCGCCTCCTCCTCTAGGGCATCGCAACCCAGGGTTCCAGCATCCGTCGACGAGCACGTTTCTGGTCACTTCTCGCACTACAACAAAACTAGGCTACATCGGCGTTTTTTTGGGCTTTCCGCGGCACTTTTTAAAAACACCGCAAGAAAAACGTCGCTATATCCTTATTTTGTTGTAGTGTCGGTTCCGGTATCCGTCGAGGATCCCCGTCCCAAAGCTCGATCCCTGTTGTCGGCGTTTCGAGGGTTTGCTGCCAAAGGCATGATCGACTCTCCACCGTAAGGTCTTATTTCTCCGGCTCTCGGTTTCAACTTCTACGTTTTCTACTTCATAGCAAAATCGCAAGCACCCGGGGTCGACCTCTTCGGTTAAAGGATCTGCACTCGAGGCTTCCCCTATGTAAGAAGTAGAAGCATTTGAGTACCAAGTATTTCTCTTCCACGCACTATTTCAATTGAGTACCGAGGTTTCTAGTAGGCAGCAAAAAATTCAGTCCACGAGTGCAAGATTGAAGTAGCAGGGATCTATTTTTGCTTTTTTCATCTATTTTTTGTAGTCATAATAATGTATTTCCTCCTATCTTTGCATGGCTCGTAGGTCCCAGTTGAGGACTTCTCTCCTACACAAGATTGAAGTAGCATGCCTCAGATGAATCCACACCCGTCGCTGATTTCTCATCGTAGGTACCAAATATTTAAAGAAAAAATGAGAATATGAATTTCAAGACATTAACAAAAGGCAGAAACAAGGGGGAATTTTATTTGCATGAGCTGCCACTACATAGATTTAAATTTTCGTATTCAATTCACAAATTAGCTCGAAAAATGTCAAGTGAAAAAAAAATGTAATAAGAGACGAGACAAGCTCGAACCTACGGGGTCAATACTTGATAACCTGAACATGATTTTTGCGGTGGGCATTATAACAAATTAGCTCGAACCTACGGGGTGAAGGATCTTTAGCACATCAATTCCTACACTTAAATAATAACAACGGATATGCACATGAACATCGCAATCGGTTCCAAACAAGCATCATCTTTCTTCAGGTACCTCAAAAAAGTTGTCATTTGCTAAATCTGAATTCAGGTTCTTATTCTTTGTGCTTCGCTAACATCAACAAAAAAAACGAGAATTATGAGAAAATCCTCCGATTTCGGGGCACATTGCACTAGATTCCTGAAGTCAGATTTCAACCTTCTATAGTCCACTTAAGCAATGAAGTATTTACTCTCCAACCATGTGGATGTCGCCCTTTACATCCCGATTGTCAAAGTCAAACCTCGAGAGTTCTCCTCACCAATCGAGAAATGAGTTTTGACATTCAATTCCTCATTTGAACTTCCAAGAATTGATTCGCTATCTTCAAAGTCATCCATAATTCAAAAACTATAATCCCCAATCCTAAATATGGAATGTGCAGTGGTCTTCCTACATTGATATTTGGGCAATGAATTAGGCATCCACTTACAGTTAAGAATTTGCATGTCAAAGATCCTTTCAAGTGGGAAATCACATACACTGAATGCTGATTTTGTTTCCTTGTTGTTAATAAACATAATGCAACTTAGCGAAACGATAGAATAAAACAAAAATGATCCCTGACACTTGCGGTAGGAAAAACGGTGGTGGGAAACCAATGGTGGGATTAGAGCTGTCAGAACGTAGTGGTAGGAAAATCAATAGGGGTATAAAGGAGATGTGGACCTATGAGAACAAAAACATGAAAATATGGAAAACTCTTTTTAGCTTTTCTAAAAGTGGGAGGGTTCACTGTTTTTTCATAAAATCCTTAAAACACTTTTTTGGTAGAAGCACTTTTCCCACCACTAGAAAACCAAACGCCTCACAAACAAAGCCTCAAAATTCCTCCCTAGCTTTGGGACCTAAGCTTGCAAAGAATATCCATTCTTTCAATAAGAGAAAAGTTCAAATCGTTGTAGTTTCCTTCTAAGCACCTTCTACTCTAAATTTTATTTAAAATTGTCGTGAACTTAGGGTCCGTTCGTTTCAGCGGTGAGAGTTGGAGCGGTGGGAATGAAAGTGGGTGTCTGCAGTCTCAAAAAAAGGCCAAAAATAGCGTTTTGGACTGCTGGCGTTAGTAATTGGAGGGTTACCAAACAAGTTTTTTTGGCAGCAGTGTTCCCCCCCCCCCCCCCCCCCCCACACACACACACAATGGAGATGGAGCAAAAATGCCCAAACAAACTTCCCCTTAATCGTCAAAACCATAAAACGACATAGCAAATAACATCACCTTAATGTAATCCTCAACACCCTTCATCCTTGTCTCAATAGGCTGGATGAGATGAGAGAGCTGCAGCAAAATGCAACATTTAAGAAAAACCATAAAACCAAGAACTGGGAGACTCAGAGGAAGTAAAAAAAGAATGGAAAACCTCTTTCTTTGACAGCATTGGCCCATCACATACTCCAACAACGATGCGGTCTTCAGCCAAATCTGCCGAAACCTAAACAAAGAAAGATGGATTTAGATAATAAAAGCATTCATCATCTCATCTCATACAATAATTCACAACAATCTTCAATGAAGTGTAACAGGTAAAACTGCAAGCTCAATTAACGCGGGTTCTTGTGTAGTAAATAGACGTAAGGATATAAGAACATGCATATTAGGAAATGAGAAGGGATAGTGATTACGGCGATGGATACGGACGGAGCAACGGGTCAAAAAATACCTTGAGAAGGTGTCGGTGGCCATCATGGAGACGGTCGAAGGTCCCTCCAAGCACGACAGCACCATAGGAACCCTTCTGCGTAACAATATCTGAGGGCATCTCCTCTGGCGCATGAGCTGTCATGTCCGCGGATATACTTTTCCGTAGCAGGTTGACGTCGACGGACTCCGACGGATGCTCTCCTGTCGATGAACTCCGACAGATGCAACTCGTTCCCAGTTGCTGCTAGTTGATGGATCCTGGCGTCGAGCGAAAAGATCTCTCTGGCTATGGGCGTAGGCAGCGAAGGAGATGTGGGCTAGGATCCGCTCACAATGTTTTAAAGATCCTGCATAGCCGTATTTCCCGAACATTTATCCAAATCTGATTAATGGAAGAGCATTCATGCATCATGTATGTGTACTCTTACAATGCCAAATTATTTCAGATATCCACAAACCAGGGAGCATATGCAAGAAGTTCATTAATAATTCTCTGGATCGGAATATAATTATGCATGCTTATCAAGAGATCTCACAAATGCAAATATTTATCAGTAGTAATGAGAGACGGCGAGACTGGAAAGATACAAAGCAAAGGATCAATATTAGTCATCACAAACATCGGGTAGGTAAAAAAAAGTCTGAAGGATTCTATCTCCCAGATCATACTCAAAACCGGCAGATCTGCAGTATTGGTACATTCATAAGAAAATCTTAAGTATTAATTCATTATTATTACTCCATTCATCAACATGAAAGCTTCGTTTGTTTCGGTTGTTGCTGATCGAAAAGTAGTTGTTACTTGTTAGAGATGGAGTTTGGAAAAGCAGTTGTTTAGGGAAAATGAAGTTTGCAGCAAAAATCTGTTTGTGTAAAATGGAGTTTGCAGAGCTGTTCGAAAAGCATTGCATAAAAACCGTTTGTTAAAAATAGAGTTTTGTAAAATATTGTTTTTTAAATGCAAAACTATGCACAATTAACGAAATAAAACAAACTAACAAAGTTTTTTAAGTTACATCACATAAAAAATAACAAAGTTATTCCTCGGTAGCAGTTCCACAACTTGCGAATCGCGCGCCTAGGTATCACCTAAAAGAGTGAATACGTAAATAGTTTAGATTCACCAATTATTGTCAAAATTATAAACCATTTGTACTGAAATTTACCTTCTAGTATCATGCAATTGTTGTGCGATAGACTCACATAGCGCAATCATCTCGTCTACATTGAACTCTAACAAACAATTGCATGAACATTAATTTTTAAAGATGGGCACTTAAACTAGACATCTGACATATATTACTGTAACACCACATGCATATTGTTTTCCTGATCATATCTACACTCACAGGATTAAACTGAAGTTTTATCCTTATTTCAAAAAGTTTTTTATCTTACAAAAATTAGAAATCTGGCATATATTCACTGTAGGAATCTTATGTTTCAGAGAGAAATTTCTCTTATTTGACTCAGTTGGTTGGTAACTGGAGTGAGTAATTTTCGCTCCTTGAACTTTATTTTCAACATCCTCATAGAGAATGGTCAACTAGAATTGCTGCTTAACAAGTATTCTACTCCCGATGCTTCCACTAGCTCAGCTAAAGTATCAATGGTCGCTCTAAACAATAAAAAAAGTTGTTGCAATCTTGATCCGGAAAAAATAGGTATGCAATCATGTTAATAAATTGGAAGTATTTTTTTTTTGTTAGTAGAGCAGGTCTGGAAAAAAAGAGGCATGAAATCAGATCTGGAAAAAATAATACTGCAGGAGAAAACAGAAGCAAGAAAAAAAATTGAAACAGGAAAAAAATGTGGAAGAAAAATCGTTGAAGAGCAGAGAAATCAAATACCTTTAACTAGCACAGAATGAGGGAGGAGCGTCGCAGGAATGCGATCAGATCTGGAAGAAGCAGGAAAAAGATTAGATGCAGAGGAAGCAGGACCGAAATCAGATCCGGAAGAAACAGGAGGAGGGAGGAAAAAACTTGCGCATATGATTGGAAGAGGACGACGACGTACCTTGCAAAAGAGGCCAACGACGAACCTTGCGAAATATTGGAAGAGGCCGATGGCGAACCTTGTGAAAGAATGGAAGAGGATGGTGAACCTCGCAAAAGATTGGAAGAGGCCGACGGCGAGCAGAAATGGAGAAGAAAACCTCCGCTCCTTCGGGGAGAGGCTCGACGGCGAGCGGCGAAGACAAAACGGAGGGATCGAAAAGTAGCTACGAAGTTTGGTTCATTCAGAACACTCTGCATATCGATCAGAACACTCCAGTTTTGGCTATTCGCACACCAATTTCTATGACTTATCAAGCACCTTTTGAAAATACGTCTTATACATACATTATTAGGAAAAATGTTCAACACGAAAATTGTAGATCTCGTCGAGATCTACAACTTTTGTGTTGAACATTTTTCCTAAAAAATCCACGCACAAGGTGTATTATCGTCATGATCGTAACTATACTGAATTTTTGAAAATATGCCTTGTACATGCATTTTAGAAAAAGTATTCAACACGAAAGTTGTAGATCTCGACGAGATATACAATTTTCGTGTTGAACACTTTTCCTAAAAAAGCATGTACAAGGCGTATTTTTAAAAGGCGTGTAATAACTCATAGAAATTGGTGTGGAAATTGTTGAAGGCACACCAAAAATGGCTATCCACACACCAAGAAACTTAAAATTCTCATCTTAAATCCTTTCATTTTTTTCTGCATGCAAACATTTGCCCTAAGCCGCAAACCTTATTTCGGCAAGAGAAGCCCTCGCCGAAACCCCGCCCGACTTCGATGCCACGATCGACGACGAACCCTGGCGGAGAGGAAGACTTCCGACGAGCCTCTCGACACTCCATGCCTGATTCCAGCGGGATGTCCTTGAACCCTGCGAAAACCCTGAGCCTGGAGGAAGTCCCGCGGGCAGACATGAAGGTTTTAGGGTTCGTTAAGAAATTTTTTCAGATTCTAGCTTCTGTTTTTCAATGCTTCGCCTCTAATTCATCTTACTCATTCTAGATTCTAGTTCTTCGATGCTCTGATTATAGAATCGATTTTATGGATTTTAGAATCATTTTTCGTGAAATTCTTTTAGGGCTTAGTATTGTTGGGCGGATTTATAAAGGGTTGTACAATGATCACGAATTAGTAAAAAACTTTCAAGCATCTCTTTTCTACGAGGATTTAAAGGGTTTTGCATTTTTTTTAAAGGGTTATGCATTGCAAAATATTATCTCATATTGGTTCATTTCCAATTTCACATTCATGCTTATCAGGTGAGAAATTTGTGGAAGAAGGTGAAGATTCAAAGCAAAGTAAATTTTAGTACTCAATTTTTTAGTGCTTACTGTATTATCCTAATCATATTTTATGCATAAACTGATGGAGTTGATGTGGAATTTAGGTAAAGTAGTGTAAGTGGATGTCGGATCTCATTTTGAGACCCAACAATTGTTTGCATCAAAAGAATTACTCATTGAGTGGGTTCGAGGTGTTGGTCGAAGTTTGAGTTATGTTGTAACAATAAGAGGTTCAGATAAGATTATAGGGTGACTTACACCTCGCGTGTTCTTAGGGTGTGACATGTTGGGGTCCAGCCCCTAAAGAGTGGAAATACAGATCAAGGAAGTAGCTGTGCTGCTGCTGGTGAAGGTGAATGCTGAGAGAAGCAGAATTTTCGTGGCCTGTTGCTAGCCGAGGCGATAGTGTTACCGCGGGCGGTAGCGTTGTCGACGGAATGTATTGTCAACTGATGGGATGTATTGTCGACTGATGGGATGTATCGTCGATCGAGGGGGATGTGTCAACGAGCCGTCGAGACGAGAGCTACTGCGGCGCGATAGGGGCTACCGCCCAGCGCTAGCGTGCAGGAGCAGTTTCGTGAAGATGCGATCTGGAGCCGTCTGATCGCTTTGTAACCTCTTTGGATGACCAAGATAGGTTCGCATATTTGCCCTAAATAGGCATGGACCTTTTGACAGAGAAATTAATTCAGTTAGAGCCGTCAAAGAAGGAAATCGTGGAAGAGGTGCGAGAGCTTTCCGCCATTGTTGTCGGAGGTGTTCTTCAAGGAGGAAGAACAGTTTTCTCACCGGAGGGTATTCTTCGTCTTCGCTGTAAGGATTTTTCGCTCAGTCTTGTCTCCGTTTCCTTTTGGTGTTTGGGGAGAGATTTGAGTTTTTCTTTGCTTCCTTTTTCTTGAAAAGAAGATTTTTCACTGTGGCTGAGAGGGGATTCAATCTGTGAATCCCAGGGGGATCTAGGTTGAGCAAACATAGATTATTTGTTGTAATCCTTATTATTATTATAGTGGATTGTATGTGTACCCCTCCCCGTGATTTTTCCCTCATTGCTTTAGAGATAGTTTTCCACGTAAAATCCGTTGTCCTCTGGTTGATTTATTTTGTTCTGTGTATTGCTGCGTTTTATTTTTCTCTTCTAGTGTGCCCAGATTTGCAGTGGGTTATATCCCTACATAACAAAGGAGGCAGATGCCATGATAATCAAAACAAGAAGGATTATGTGAGGTAAAAAAGCAGAAAAAGATCTAGTAAGTGTTGTGGTTGTCCATTCGCCATCAAAGGTCAAAAATTGGCTACTGTTGATGAATGGAAGCTTGATGTGAAAGAGGGAAAAATAGTTGAGCAAATGTATGATTCAGGGGTAAAGCCGCAAAAAATATTAGCCGCTGTGATGATTCAACTTTTCTTATTTTCTGCTGAATGCTTGATGGGAACCCAGACATGCCAATGGAGATGTCTGATTTAAAATTTTGATTTTCCCTCGAACATTCTAAGGTAATTTGGTTTTCTGTAAATTATTTTCTCTTCCAAAAATTTTCTTTTAGTGGATATGAAATTTTAGAGAGCTTGCCATTATGGAGATCTAAAATGGATTCTTACTAAGAAAAAGTCTTGCAAGTATCCTTTAGACCGTCATTTGTTCCGTCATTATCTTTCATATCACCTCTTTCTGCATCAGTTCTCCCTCAGCCGACATGCGATGCATATTGTACTCGATGCATGTTGATTCAAAGTATAATGAAAGGCATTCACTTACGAATTAAAGATTTTAATGATTGATTTGCTTCTATTATTCATATATCAACATTTTGGATGGAGACTTCTTAAATTTGTTATTTCTTTACAAATTATTATATTAAAAAACCGCTTTTTGGCACTTTGCACTCCCCAATTATGAATTTTTGGCACTTTGCATCTTGAAAGTTTAAAATTGACGTTTTGCACCCCTGAAAATCTTTTTTTCTGGCACTTTGCACCCCAAATTTTCGTCTGGGCAGCCGCGAAAGTGCTCTTTTTGGCACTTTGCACCCCAAATTATTTTGAAAAATCTATTTGCAGCCCATATTTTGCTAAATATTTAATCGCAACATAAATTATTTTGTTAAATCTATTTGCAGCCTATATTTTGCTAAATGTTTATTGCACCACAAAATTTGTAAAAACTTTATTTGTAGCCCAAATTGTACTAAGATGGAATTTACCATCCGTAAACATTATTTGCATCCCGAAAATTTTATTTGCTAATTGCAAATTTTATTTGTAAACATTATTTGCAGCCCATAGTTGAAAGAAAACAATACCAGCATTACGTCAATTTTAAACTTTCAGGATGCAAAGTGTCAGAAAAAGGTATTTCGGCATTGGGGTGCAAAGTGCCAGAAAAAAAAATTCGGGGGTGCAAAACGCCAATTTAAACTTTCGGAGTGCAAAATGCCAAAAACCTGTAATTCGGGGGGTGCAAAGTGCCTAAAACCCATTAAAAATTTTCCATTAGATTGTCTAGAAACAATCCACTATAATCAAAACAACAACAGTTCTTCTCTAGCTCATGTTATTTATTTTCTTTCATATTGTGCTTTGCCTTCTCATAATTGTGCTTGGTTCCCTAGGTAAACTTGTATCAATGAAGCTGCAAGTTGGAGGGAGAAGCTGGATCAACTATACAAGAGCTCATCTCAAAGATTTAGAGTAGTCATCCATGGATCTAAGGTATGGAATCTCAAGCTGTATATGTCTATATGCGTAGAGTCGCTAGTCTAAATGCCTTCAATTTGAAAGGTTGCTTAAGGAGATTTGTGCAGATGAGGAAGGTGATCTCCTAATAGATTCTACTGTGAAGAAGATCTCAAAGGTTTTTGTTGTATCAACTCTTGTCAGTGTAGCGCAGGTTAAACCAAAGGAAGGAACAAGACCAAACGAATAGTGGAATTGGAATTGACTAAGTTATCAAAGGCGTAAGGCGCACTGAGGCGCAAAGGGGTCATGGAGCCTAGGCGCAAGACGCAGGCGCGCGCCTGAGGCACGTGAGGCGCAAAAGTGAATTGAGTGCCAAATTCACTGAAAATCAATGAATTTGATGCCCAATTCACTGAAAATCAGAGAATTTGGCATCCAATTCGCTGATTTTCAGTAAATTGGGTGCCCATTTCCGTGAAAATCAGCGAATTGGGCATCCAATTCGCTGATTTTCAGCGAATTGTATGCCCAATTAGCTGATTTTCAGCGAATTGTATGTCCAATTCGCTGATTTTCAATGAATTGAGCACCAAATTCACTGAAAATCGGTGAATTGAGCATCCAATTCACTGAAAATCGGTGAATTGGATGACCAAGTGCGTGTAGGCGTGCCTTGGGTGCGTCTGAGATCATGTTTTTGCCCACCTCCCAAAAAAACAGGTTGAAGAAAACACCCTGAAAGGCTCAGGCGCGCCTTTGGTGAGCCTGGGAGCTGGTAAGGCGCGCGCCTAGGCGCGCCTGGGGCACATCGCCCGCCTCTGCCTTGCAGAGGCGCCTCAGGCGCGAGCCTTGATAACTTAGGAATTGAGATACTCAATTCCAATTCCCAATTCCAGCGAAACGAACTCACCCTTAGTAATTTTCAAAAAACTTGGTTTGTTGTTAGCAATTGTGTGCGGATAGTCATTTTTGATGTGCTTTTAACAATTCCCATAAAAAACCACATCATCTAGAACACTGCAGATCTGCAGTTCTGGTGCAAGATATCAACAGATCGGGTGCCGCCGAGCTTCACCAGCACCGGATCTGTCACCGGAAGCCCTTTTCTGCACATTCGTCGGGTGCCGGCGAGCTTCAATAGATCGGGTGCGTATCGGCGGGCTTCCTTTCGGCCGACAAGAAGAACGGCGAGAAACAAGAAGGGGAGATTCAAAGTTACCTGTTGAGAAGGTCGCCGGAGAGATGCCGGTTCTCGCGCGCGTCCCGAGGAAGAAGACAATGGGAATAGCGAGCTCGGAGCGGAGCGGAGAAAACCCCGTTGGTTCGGAGTTTATTCCGCCAGTAATGCGACCACGACTAACGCGGAACCAAACGGGACCTAGGCTTGCACTCGTTTGCCTCTGATGGTTTCCGTGTTTTTTCTCTTGCGCACTTTGATCCTGCCTTATATTTTGGGTGCTACTATTAGCACCGCAGTTTTGACTAGGCGCACCGCATTTTCTCCTAATTTTTTGCATCTTTTGGAAATATGCGTTGTACATGCATTTTTAGGAAAATTGTCCAACACGAAAGTTGTAGATTTCGCCGAGAACTACAACTTTCGTGTTGAACACTTTTCCTAAAAATGCATGTATAAGGCGTATTTCCAAAAGACGTGAAATCTATGAGTATTTCCAAAGTACGCCTTGTACATGCATTCTTAGGAAAAGTGTTCAACACGAAAGTTGTAGATCTCATCGAAATCTACAACTTTCATGTTGGAAAATTTTTCTAAAAATGCATGTAAAAGGCGTTGTTGACGCCAGGAAAATCCTGACCTCAAGATTCGGACAAATGCAGCCGGAGGCTACTCGCCCAGCAGTCCAACGAGATGACTAAGCTGGCGACTATGAGGAAACTAGGTGAGCAACAACAACAGGACCTCAGGTCGCTGCGGCAGGGAGGTCCCACCACGTACCCAGAAGCTCCGAAGAGACTTCCCCTCCAAGACCAAAAATGGCCGAGCAAGGTACAAGGAAGGCACCGACTTGGCTAGTACCGGGAGTAACGGCCAAGTGCGACAGGTTCCAGAATGCAAGAGCAGGGTTTCGAAAGCTCAAGTCCAGGTGCCAATCCAAGTACCCCTGGGGTCCTATTTATAGGAAAACCAAGGGGTAGGGGGGTTTTTATAGCCCACCCCCTGCCCGGCGACTAGCGACATTGAGGCGATCTCCCAGGGCAAATGGGCGAGTATCACCTATGTCGCCCACCTTTTGGCGAGTATCCGGGCTACTCGCACGAGTGCACCCCTACTCGTCTAGGCTGTCTTCTGCTCCTATGCTTGATGAACTCTCCCAGTATCCTGCTGGCCGACTTTATCTTGGTATCTCGAACTGTTGACTTCCGTATTGACTCTTTGACTTTGACTTCTGCCTACGTGGCCTTGGGTGAGTCCTACCCTCGGAGAATGAGGGTTGTACACAATCCCCGCTCTTTGCGAGTAACGCAGTTGCTCGGAAAGAATCATCCAACCCTTATTCGACGAGCTATCTTTTGGGCGAGTATGGGTTGATAGTCGGCATCCCACTGTTTTGACGCCCTGGCCCTATATATAGAGGGGGAGGGGTCTCTGATGGCGAGGCATTTTTGATCCCGCTTTCAAGATGTCGCGTAGTATTGCCGAGGAAGCTGCCGCTGATTTGGCCGAGCTTGCCAGCTTGTTGCCACCGTTGCGGAAAGTGTTGACGCCAGGAAAATCCTGACCTCAAGATTCGGACAAATGCAGCTGGAGGCTACTCGCTCAGCAGTCTAACGAGATGACTAAGCTGGCGACTATGAGGAAACTAGGTGAGCAACAACAACAGGACCCCAGGTCGCTGCGGCAGGGAGGTCCCACCACGTACCCAGAAGCTCCGAAGAGACTTCCCCACCAAGACCAAAAATGGCCGAGCAGGGTACAAGGAAGGCACCGACTTGGGTAGTACCGGGAGTAACGGCCAAGTGCGACAGGTTCCAGAATGCAAGAGCAGGGTTTCGAAAGCTCAAGTCCAGGTGCCAATCCAAGTACCCCTGGGGTCCTATTTATAGGAAAACCAAGGGGTAGGGGGGTTTTTATAGCCCACCCCCTGCCCGGCGACTAACGACATTAAGGCGATCTCCCCGGGCAAATGGGCGAGTATCACCTATGTCGCCCACCTTTTGGCGAGTATCCGGGCTACTCGCACGAGTGCACCCATACTCGTCTAGGCTGTCTTCTGCTCCTATGCTTGATGAACTCTCCCAGTATCCTGCTGGCCGACTTTATCTTAGTATCTCGAACTGTTGACTGTCGTATTGACTCTTTGACTTTGACTTCTGCCTACGTGGCCTTGGGTGGGTCCTACCCTCGGAGAATGAGGGTTGTACACAATCTCCGCTCTTTGCGAGTAACGTAGTTGCTCAGAAAGAATCATCCAACCCTTATTCGACGAGCTATCTTTTGGGCGAGTATGGGTTGATAGTCGGCATCCCGCTGTTTTGACGCCCTGACCCTATATATAGAGGGGGAGGGGTCTCTGATGGCGAGGCGTTTTTGATCCCGCTTTCAAGATGTCGCGTAGTATTGCCGAGGAAGCTGCCGCTGATTTGGCCGAGCTTGCCAGCTTGTTGCCACCGTTGCGGAAGCCTGCTCGCGACGCCGAGCTTGAAGACTTTCTCGCTTCTAGGAAGAGGAAGCGTCTGGAGAAGAAGAAGGAAAAGAAGAGCAAGAAGAAGAAGAAGAATACCGACGATCCTGAGAATGTCGCTGATCCTCAGGTCGGCACTACCCAGCAGGTACTCGCTGACTTGGGTCTTGGTCAGTCAGGCGGCTCGCCCGCTCCCGATCCTCCTTCGCCGGAGGTTGCCCCTGAGCCGAGTACTGCTGGAATCTCGGTCCAAGTTCAAACCGAAGTTCCTCCTTCGCAAAGTGAGAGATATCTACTCGCCACTTTATTAGCCGCCTAAGTGTCGGCTGGTCTCTGACGTTTTCTATACTATCTCGCAGATCCGCTTCTCGTCGATGCTCGGGGGGAGCCTTTGAGCACGCTTCCTCTGCGATCCTCGCCTATGATCCCGCACACGACTGGGGAGGAACTCGCCGGGGCGGCTCGGTGCGGATCCTTCATAGCTCCGCGGTAGACAAGAGGCCGATGAGCGAGCAGAGGGTTACTGCAGCGAGCAATCCTCCTCCACCGCCACCGCCTTTGCAGCGACCTGAGGTGGCGAGTAGTTCGCAACTGCCTGCGGACCAACTTCCTCCACCTCCTCCGTTTCCTCCTCCGGCCGACATGCAGGATGATCGCCGCCTCCTGTTTTCTTCGGCTCTCACCGCTCATCCGGACGAGTCCTCGCGCCGAGGCGGGATGGCGGGATCTTCTGGCTTCTTTGCTCCCCGAGGGGGAGGGCGAACAGTGGATGGTCGCGGTCGGGGTGATGCGCCTTCCAGCAGGGAACACATCGGTGGGTCGCACTCGAACCGGCGAGATGGCGCTCGTCGCAGTATGTCCCCGCATCGGGGAAGGAGCTCTCCTCGCCGATCATCTCGGAGTCCCCGCCGTGACTCGCGGAGTGATGCCCATCGGCCTGGTAAATGGAGTCGCTGTCTTCCCGATCATCTTCAAAGAAGGGTCTTCCCGCTACTCGCCACTAAGACTTTGTCTCTTTGTTTTTTGCAGCTCGCGCTCATACTCCGATCGGGGCTCTGGTTGACGCTGTAGGTCTTCCTTCTCGCGAGTATCAGGAGAGGGCTACTCGCGCCATTTTAGGCATGGAGGCGAAGCTGGAGCGACTGGCGATCAGTGAATCTCATCGGCGCCTGACCGCGGTGGAAGCGCGAGTGGAGCTCCTGGCGGCTGCTGACTCCCAGCGTCGCCTAACCGAGCTGGAGGTGCGAGTATCACGGCTGGAAGAGTTAGATACTCGCCTGGCTAGTGTAGAATTTCGCCTTCAGGCTGTCGGCGATCTGGAGCGCCGGGTTGGGAGGATGGAGCATCGCCAGCAGTTGCATCACGACGAGCTGGTGGGGATGCGTGCGAGTACGGGCTCCATTGGTCGCCTGGCGAGGATGGAAGAGCAGCTGCAACAGGGCGAGGATGCGATGTCCGTGGCCTTCGAGCACTTCAAGAGAGCTCGCAGCATGGGCTGGGTTGGGAGACAACCGCAGCTTCCCGATCCTCAGTCGAACCCCTAGGACCCTGGCTCTTTTTGCTTTATAGTTGCTTGTAGCCTTCTGGCAATTTCTTGTAATGCTGAACTATTTTCTTGAAGTAAATTGATATTTGGCGAGTATGGATATCGCCTTTGTTGCCTTTCTTGTTTTCTGTGATGTCTTGATGGTCTTCTTCGTTTTTTGTTTCCGCGAGTAGTTGTTAAATATCGCATTGATGTGGCGAGTATCCTGAAGATTTGACGCAGGTGCTCGCTCGCTCGACACCGGTGATTTGATGTGCACCCTGGGTTTTGGCGACTTTTCCTCGATACGCGCCACCTCCAACTCGCGCTCGCGGTGGCGTACGCGGGAAGCCAAGCTTTGTCGAGTACTATAAATAGGGGGGTGGATACGTATTCATTACGCTTTTTGCGATCTTCCCTTTCTTTCCAGCGACTATCTTCCGATTACTCCTCTCCTCGCCACTTCGATATTCGCTTCTCCAATCCTTCTTCTTCTGAATGGCTGACGAGGCAGCTATTCGCCGTGCAAGTCATGCGAAGAACTTTGAGGCGACTTCTTTCAAGAAGTCGATTACTCGGCCGAGCGACCTGAAGGAGTTCTCCGCCAAGTATTTGTCGCCGGGATATGTCGCCAGGCTTCCTTGCGAGGATGAACGCCTGAACTCCTTCTCGCCAACTGAGCTGGTCTTCCCCATCCGGCATTTTGAAGTCGGCCTGCGACTACCCTTGTGGTCGGAGGTTTGCCAGATCCTCCGCTACCACGGGATAGTCCCGGCGCAAATCAACCCCAACAGAGTGGCGATGATCGTGGGGTTCCTCTGTTACCTGCGCGATCAGGGGATCGCCTTTGATCTCTCCGTCTTCCGGCGAGTATTCCACTTCGGCGCTACCGGTGAAGGCGTCGTATTTTTGTGCAGTCATGTCTGCACCCTGGTCGGCACGGCGAACAAGAACCATCGCTGGACGGAGCGAATAGTCATCATCAAGGGCGACTTTGGCGTCGTGCCGACTTCGTCCTTCCAGCCGGCAGAGAGCGCTTTTGCTACCCCTTACCTGGAGGAGAGCCGGGAGAAGCTGCTCGACAGCTTCCGAGGCCGCCGGTTGGATGTCGTCTTCTGGAGGAAGCGAGTAGATGAGCTCGCTGAGGTGTTCCCTGGTGAAGGTAGTTGTCTAAGCGAGTATTTGGCCATACTCGCCACTTGTCTTCAGCCGGTGTCTAATGCTCTTGCCTTTTATGTCTTGATGCAGCTACTCGCTCCCTACCAAGCGAGCTTCTTCCCTTGGTGCCGAAGGCGGGGGCTCCTGCCTTGGTCGATTTGTCCCCCGGCGGCGATGATCAGGAGGTCGCCGGCGATGATGCTGAGCCCTCGAAGAAGAGGAAGGTCAAGGCGAAGTCTGCCGAGCCTGGGAGAAAGAAGGAGGTCGCCAAAAGAGACCTGAAAGCGAGGGCAGATCCATCGGAGGCCGGCGATCCTAGTGGCCATCCGCACTTTGGCGAGGGTGTGAGCAGCGAGGATGCTTATGGTCTCCCTCTGGTGTCCTGGGCTGAGCGAGCCCATGAAGTGACTTTGAGCACCAACCTCCCCTCCTGGTTGGAGGATTGGGAGGACGCGGGCGAGGCGTTCGACGTTTCGTTCGCCCTTTATGGTCGCGCGGACGCCGAATCTTTGCAAGAAGTCTCGGCCGAATATCTCGCCCATCAGAGCTCGCGAGCCAACCTGCGAGCTACCGAGCTTGGGCATGCGACGGCAAGGAAACTGCTCGAATATGAGCAGATGATCAAGATGCAGAGCAAGAAGCTCATCACCTTGGGGTTGGAGGTCGCCAAGTGGAAAGACCAGGAGGTACTTCGCTCGTCGCCTTTCTGATCTCGGAGATAGCCGCCTTTTACGCCAACGGATGTTCGCTAACCTCTGTCTTTATCTGTACAGGCCGCCGAGCTGGAAATGGCGAAGAAAGTGTCCCAGCTGGAGAAGGAGTTGGAGGATACTCGACAAACGTTGGAGGCCGCCCAAGTGCGAATCGCCGAGTTGGAGACTCGGCCTGCCGAGCAACAGCCTTCGTCGGCGGGCCCCTCCAGGGTGGGCAAGCAGATCCGTATAGTCGGCGAAGATATGGCGCATATTTGCCGGGAGATCGTGCGAGCAACCGGGAAGGTGGTCCTGAGCAGCCTGAAGGCCGATGGCTTCTTGAAGCCGGAGGCAATGCACCTGACGGTCATGGACATCATCCCGGCATTACTCGCCGAAGAGTCCACTTCCCCTATGCGAGATCTCTCATCCTCATCCACCGGTTCCGAAGATGACGGTTCTGAGGACGAGGGCGATGATGGCGAGGATGGTGGCGATGATGCATAGTCTCCTGTCTTCTTTTTGCAAATCTGTACCATCATTTTAATATATGTACTTATGGAAGTAAATGAATACAATTATTTTGCTCGCCTTTTATAGTTGCATTTGCTTTTCTTCTTTTCGTGATCATGCCGAGTAGGCTCTTAGGTTCGAGACGAGGTTGAGCGTTTGCTAGGCGACCAAGCATAGGCGAGATTGGATGTTGCGGACGACGTCGTACCTTACTCGCTGGGTAGATACTCGGCCATACATACTCGCGCCCTCATACTCGCATCTTTCTACTCGCACCTTCAGGTTGATGCGGCTGAAGAAGTCGACACAGTAGGGAATGACTGTCGGGGAGGTTCCGATGGAACACCTTCCAAGGGATCACAACAGCCCGAGGTCTCCATCCTATTTGGGGGCTGAATGTTTCCATCCTTCGGTGGGTCGAATCAGTCCTACCCTTTTCCAAGTTGGAATGTCGGCTTCCAGACTCTCCCCTGGTAATCTCTTCAGTCGGACGAGAAATGCGGTCGGAGGGTAACTCGACCAACATGCAAGGGGGGAGCTGATCTCGACCGTCAGTGCAGAGGCTTGGCATTAGGAGAACGCACTACCGAGGCACCATCCCATCATCCGTTCTGAGTTTTTACGAGGGTGTAGTCGGAGGCTTATATTTCAACTTGCGGTGGTGAATGTTGATGTAAGACGATGTTACGCAGGGGATGGCAGTCGGGGAGGTTTCAAATGAACGCATCATCCCGAGGCCTCCATCCTACCTGGATGCTGAGTGCCGATCGAACCTGTTTCCTGTTGCTCAACCATTTAAACGGGGAGTTAAGCACACTTAAGCACATTAACTCACACAATTGAAGGAACTAATTGGACAACAAATCGCTTTGTTATGGATTTTTAGCCCTCGAGGGTGCACGACACCTTTATTCAAGGGTCCCCTGAGAGGTTAAGTCGATCATCCTACCGTCAAGCTAGGAGGTCGGCGTCACGACTTCTTCCTGATAATCTCTCCAGTCGGATGAGAGGTGCAGTCGGAGGGAACCGCGACCAACATGCAAGGGGGGAGCTGATCTCGACCGTCAGTGCAGAGGCTTGGTCTTAGGGGAACGCACTACCGAGGCACCGTCCCATCACCCGTTCTGGATCTTACGAGAATCAAGTCGGAGGCCAGTTTCCCAACCTGTCGTGGAGATCGTCTTCTTTGCTTCTTTTTTTAAAGGACTTTTTTGAAATAGGAAGGACTGCCTCATCCCATATCTCAGGGAGACGTAAATTTTTTATTTTATGAATGAATTTACAAGAGAAGGGGGGCATGTACATTCCCCTTAGGGATAAAACCTTTTCAGGTCATCGCCGCTCCAGGTGCTCCCTAGCAGCTCGCCTTCCTGGTTCTGT
Organism: Dactylorhiza incarnata; assembly: GCA_033032865.1. NCBI lineage: Eukaryota > Viridiplantae > Streptophyta > Magnoliopsida > Asparagales > Orchidaceae > Dactylorhiza > Dactylorhiza incarnata. The sequence continues at coordinate 786,720 of JAWHQI010000219.1, forward strand.
AGGTGGTACCCTCCGGTTAGGAGAGCTTCTTGGATGATGAAGGGTCCTTCCCAGTTCGGGTTAAGCTTCCCGATGGCTGCTGACCTTCCAGTCGCGTCCACTTTCTTTAGGACCAGGTCACCTGCTTGGAAGTGCTTGAGGCGGACATTTTTGTCAAAATGTCTTGCCATTCGGCGCTTGATCTCTTCTTGTCTGGTTGAGGCCAGGTCTCGGAGCTCTTCGATGTAGTCGAGGGACAGCTTCTGGGCTTCCTCATTTTCCAGTCGCCATTCTTCGTTTCCGTCTTCCGCGGCCACCACCCTTGGGCTTCTGACTTCAAACTCTACAGGGATGAGAGCTTCCGACCCGTGAGAGAGTTTGAACGGCGTTTCCCCGGTGGCTGAGCTAGGAGTGGTCCTCAGAGCCCAAAGGACCGAGGGGAGCTGTTCCGCCCAATTACCTCTTAGGTTTTCCACCTTCTTCTTCAGCAGATTGATGATCAGCTTGTTGGCGGCCTCTACTTGGTCATTGCTCCTGGGATGGTGTACGGAGGCAAATCGAAGATCAGTTCCGAGCTGTCTGCAAAAATCCTCCAGCTTTTATTTAACAAAGAGAAGTCTACACACATTCTCCAGCTGCCTACATCCTTTTTAACCATTACAACATTGGAGACCCAGCCTGGGTACTGGATCTCTGACACAAAACCCGCATCCAGCAACTTCTTCACCTCTTCACGGATAGGCCAGGCCAACACGGTGGCGGTAGACCTCTTCTTCTGGCGGATGGGCTTCACCGCGGGGTCGAGATTGAGGTGGTGGCAAACAACCTCTGGGTCGATCCCGGGCATCTCAGCAGCACTCCAGGCGAAGACGTCAACGTTATCTTGCAGGCACGTTGCCATCTCCACCTTCTCGGTGACCTTCAGCGAGCCACCGATCTTCAGCAGTCCTGATACTCCCGCTGCGGAGAGTACCTCTATCTCCTCCACTTCCTCAGACGTCTCTAGTCGGGTCGTGCCTCCAGTAACCCTCTCGAACTCCTCCGCGTCAGCCATCCAGCTGATGGTGCTAACCGAGCTGAGATAGCACTCGCGGGCGGCTCTTGGATCGCTCCTGATCCTCACCTGGACGTCCCCTTGGCAATACTTGAGACACTGATGGTATGAGGATGGGACGGCCTTGAAGGTGTTGAGGAGTGGCCTCCCGAAGATGGCCTTGTAGCAGCTTGGGGCGTCCACGATGATGAAGCGGCACTGGAGAGGGGTGCCCCCGAGTGTTACAAGGAGATCTACTCCTCCTTCCACTTCCTGCTTCTCTCCAGAGAAGCCAAAAAGAGGACCATCCGGTGCCCGGATCCTTCCTGCTCCGACGCCCAACCCGTCAAACGTCTCCTTAAAAATGACGTTGACGGAGCTACCGTTATCGATCAGGATTCGATCAACGGTATAGTCTTCTACTGCGGCCTGGATTACGAGGGCATCATGAAAGGGGTTCTCATTCCCTAGCATGTCTTCTTCGGAGAAGGTGATCTCCTCCAATGGGGGCGGTGTCTGCGAGGTCGAAGCGACGCTCCTTCGATAGATTTGATGGAGACTTCCCTTGCGAGAAGCTCCTAATCCCGCACCCCCGTGGATCACCCCCACTCCTCTTCCTCCTGGGGCCACTTCTCCTCGACCTCCGTGGTCGAATCGGTCCTCGTTCCTCCTTCGGCCGGCGTCCTGAACCGCCGGCTGCTCGATCGGAGCTTCTATTCTCCGCTGCTCTCCTCCTGCCTCTGCTGCTGCCAGCCTTCTTCTTGCTTCCCAAAAATCCGGGAAGGCCATCGTGCCATGCCCTTCCACCTGGTGGAGCTCGCAGTAGAGAGGAATCTCCTCTACATGCGGCCTCCTCTGCTTCTTATTCTTTCGGCCCTGGCGGTTGCCGCGCCTGGCAACCGCCATTGCTTCCTCCCTTCTTCTATCCTGGCGCCCCTCGGGCCTGTCGTAACGCCTTCTTTCTGGGGATCTCCCTCCCCGCTCCCGACGTTGAGGTCCCCTGGCTGGCTTCCATGGTGGCCGGTTAGTGGGGACTTGGTAGCGTCTTTCTTCTTCCCGACGCTCTGGGGCCATGATGAGCCTTCTTTCCTCGTTCCTTCTCGGCTCCTCCTTCCTGGGTTCTCTTTCTCTCCTCTCCTCTCTGCCTCTGCCTTCTGGCTTCCGCTTCTCAGCCCTCCTGGGCTCTTCCTTCTTCCTCTTCTCGGGGGGACTTTCCTCCTCCTCTTCTTCGTCCTCCTTGGTCACTCGGGTGAGCCTGGCTAGGAAGCCGCGGTTGGAAGCTTCACCCTGGACGAACTGGTTGGCCCTCTCGATGAGGTTGGCGTAGGAGTATGGAGGGTTCCTACCGATCTCCAACTTAAAGAGGCCTTCACGAAGGCCAAAGGTTAGAGCCAATCGCAGGGTTCGACCATCCACCTCCTGGATGTGCAGCACCTCTTCCTGGAAGCGATCGATGTAGTCCCCCAACGTTTCTTTTGGCCCCTGGGTTAGATGAAAAAGGGTCGTAGCCTCCTTCTTCAACTTATTTGCCGTGGCGAACCGCATGTTCAGCCCCCGGCAAAGATCTTCAAAGCAGTAGATGGAGCCTTCCGGCAACTGGTGAAACCAGTCTCTTGCCTTCCCTCGGAGGGAGATTGCGAACAACCTACACTTGAAGGCGTCTGACATGGTCCGAAGAGAAGCGACATCCTCGAACCATTGGATATGACGGATGGGGTCTTCTCTCCCCGAGTAGTAATTCATCGAGGGATCCCTGAACCCCTCCGGCACTGGCGCGACGATGATCTCCTCGCAGAACGGGCTCCTCCCCCCGACCTGGCGATGATCATCATCTGGCCGAGTATCTCCCCCATACTCGCTCGTCTGGCGAGTATGATAGAATCTCGCCTGATCGTCCTCCTCGCGGAAGCGAGTTCCTCCAGGTCCTTGAGATGCTTGCAGACCAAACTGCGACTTCCTCGGCCGCTCGAGCTCCTCGACGTGCGCCTTCCCTGCTCGCTAAGTGCGAGCACCTTCCTCGGACGGGCCCGGGCGATGAGGCGAGGTCGCCGTTCCTTCCGTGCGAGGTAGGAGAGCCGCTCGCATGGTGACTTCCATCCTTTGCGCGAATTCTTCGAAGACAGCCAATGATACGAACTCGCCGCCTTTAGCTGAATTTCCCGCCACCTCCTCGTGGTCGCTAGCTGCTACCATCTCACTTTTCTACCAGACTTTCCTCCTCTGACCGCGGTCCACGCTCACCGCACCAAAGTGTTGACGCCAGGAAAATCCTGACCTCAAGATTCGGACAAATGCAGCCGGAGGCTACTCGCCCAGCAGTCCAACGAGATGACTAAGCTGGCGACTATGAGGAAACTAGGTGAGCAACAACAACAGGACCCCAGGTCGCTGCGGTAGGGAGGTTCCACCACATACCCAGAAGCTCCGAAGAGACTTCCCCTCCAAGACCAAAAATGGCCGAGCAGGGTACAAGGAAGGCACCGACTTGGCTAGTACCGGGAGTAACGGCCAAGTGCGACAGGTTCCAGAATGCAAGAGCAGGGTTTCGAAAGCTCAAGTCCAGGTGCCAATCCAAGTACCGCTGGGGTCCTATTTATAGGAAAACCAAGGGGTAGGGGGGTTTTATAGCCCACCCCCTGCCCGGCGACTAGCGACAGTGAGGCGATCTCCCCGGGCAAATGAGCGAGTATCACCTATGTCGCCCACCTTTTGGCGAGTATCCGGGCTACTCGCACGAGTGCACCCCTACTCGTCTAGGCTGTCTTCTGCTCCTATGCTTGATGAACTCTCCCAGTATCCTGCTGGCCGACTTTATCTTGGTATCTCGAACTGTTGACTGCCGTATTGACTCTTTGACTTTGACTTCTGCCTACGTGGCCTTGGGTGGGTCCTACCCTCGGAGAATGAGGGTTGTACAGGCGTATTTTCAAAAGACGCGAAAAATTAGGAGAAAGTGCGGTGTGTAACATCCCGACTTTTATTGGGCCACTAGACCCTAGTGAGCCCAATAAAAGTAGGCCCGAGCGGTAGAAAACTACCATTTTAAGTAATGTTGCGCGCCGCAACTAAATCATTGGGGTGTAGCGACCAAATGAACCCCGAATTGACTTCCGTCAGTTCCGTTAGACTAGTATGAACAATACGAGCGCAACGGAATTCGTTGCACTTCGATCCGAGGTCGTTTGGAGAAAACGACCATTTCGGGTGTCGTAGCGCGCCACTACCTCATTATTATGAATAGTGACCGTACGAACCCCGAATTGACTTCCGTCAGTTCCGTTAGACTTGTATGAACAATACGAGCGCAACAGAATTCGTTGCACTTCGATCCGAGGTTGTTTGGAGAAAACGACTATTTCGGGTGTCGTAGCACGCCACTACCTCATTATTATGAATAGTGACCGTACGAATCCCGAATTGACTTCTGTCAGTTCTGTTAGACTCGTATGAACAATAAAAGCACAACGGAATTCGTTGCACTTTGATCCAAGGTTGTTTGGAGAAAACGACCATTTCGGGTGTCGTAGTGCGTCGCTACCTCATTATTATGAATAGTGACTGTACGAACCCCGAATTGACTTCCGTCAGTTCCGTTAGACTCGTATGAGTAATACGAGCGCAACAGAATTCGTTGCGCCTCGATTCAAGGTCGTATGGAGAGTATGCCATTTTAGGGCTATGCAGACCACATCAGTGCAACGCACGAAATATAAAGCGTACGAACCCGGTATCAGCCCCGGCAGATCATAATGGACCCCGGGACCATGGAAGACCCCGTCCTAGGTTGACCTCGGTCAAACTCCCGCCCCCCCCCCCAGCTGGAAATTATTGGAAAATGAAAAGAAAGGGGGGGAGGAAAGAGAAGCTCCTCCCCCAAAGGAGGGGGCTGCCCATGAATAGGCAGCCCCCTATTGGGGCAAGGGGGCAGGAGAGAGGGAAGGGAGGGGAGGGGGAGAAAATATCTCCCCCCACTCACCCTCCCTTAACCCCACGTGGGGAAAGGAGGAGAGGTGGGGAGGTCTCCCCCTTCCCTATATAAGGAGGGGCTCAGCCCCCTTTCTGAGAACAAACCCCCCCTCCTCTCAGCCACCCCCTCCTCCTCCTCCACCCTGCCGGAGCCAGCCCAGCCAGCCCAAGCCGCCGCCACCTCCCTCCTTCTCCATGGCCGGCCACTGCCCCTCCACTTCTCGAGCCCCACCACAGGTAGAACCTCCCCCTCCTCCTTCCTATCTCCCGGAGGAGGCCACCCCTCTCCCCATCGCCGGAGCGCCGCCGGCCGCCGCCCCAAGCCTTGCAAGGCTCGGGGAGGAAGCTGGCCGTGGAAGCCCTCTCTCCCAGCGCCGGTGGTGGCACTGGGGGAGGTAGGTCCCCTCCCAGGGGCCTCGACGCTGGCGCAGGGGAGGCGGTCGGGCCGCCGGAGGACGCCGCCCCGGCGGCACCCGTGGCCTCCCCCTCTTCCTTTTCCTGTAGGGGTTAAAACCCCTCCCCCGGCGGCGGCCGGCGGCGCCAGGCCGCCGGACCCCCGCCGGAGGTCTGCCCCCTCCCCGACGCCCCGACCAGGGGCGGCAGGGAGGTCCCTCCGCGAGGAGACGGCGGCGCGGCCAGCTGCATGGCCCATGCAGGCTGCGCCGCGCCTCCCCCTCCCCTCCTGCTCAAGTTCCCGGTGGGGTCCGGCGGCGCCAGGCCGCCGGACCACCACCGGAGTGGCCGCCGACCCCCGGCGCACCGACCGAGTGGCAGCACTGGTGCCCTCCCAGCGGAGGCGGCGGCGCAGCGGGCCTGCATGGCCCATGCAGGCCGCGTCCCCGCCCCCCGCCTCCTTATTCGCCCTCCCCCGGCGGTGGCCGGCGGCACCAGGCCGCCGGACCACCACCGGAGGAGTCGCCGACCCCCAGCGCACCGACCGGGGGCGGCGCCGGCCCCTCCGACCGCTGCCCGGCGGCAGCTGGGGCCGCCTTCTGGCGGGGATGGCGGGAGCCGTCCGATCTCCCCCAGGAGATCTGGCGGCCTCCCGCACCTAATTCCACCCCCCCCCCCCCCCCCCCCCCCCCCGCCTCAGCATATGTACCCCCCACAGCGGATCCGCCGCAGATCCGCTGTGGGGGACGAGGGAGAGCGCAGGGTGCAAAACCCCTGCGCCTCTTCCCTGCCCCTATCCACACCCCAAAAACCCCCTGCCCTTCCCCATTTTCTAAGGAAAAATGGGGCCATTTCAGAAAAATGTTTCTAAATGAAAAATGTGCCCCACTCTGAGGGACACCTCCAGTAATTTTTGGGAAATTTTAGGAGTCATTTTTACTAATTTTAAACCTAATTATAAAGTTTATTTTAAGGAAATTAGAGCCCAAATGAGTGGGGAAAATCACTAAAAAATTCATAAGCCCTAGTTAGGGCATCTTATACCTACTATCAAAATCTCAAATGATAAGCTCTTCATCTGGTCCTTTAAATGCTTTTACAAGCGAAAATAAACGCCCGAAAAAGAGCGAAGTTCATCAAAATGAATCGGCGTCCCCTCGACGCATATTTTTAAACGCTTAATAAAGATTTCGCGTATCGATCTAAGGAATTGACTAAGTTCGGAATATCAACGCAAAATCGGAATGAAATCGCGGCGCGGCGCTGGAACTCGATACCGCCGCGGCAATAATAAAGGAACGAACTCGCGACAAAAGAATAAGTGCAGAAAACTTATGAAACGTAAATAAACTCCAGAAATGGAGTAGAACCCCTATGAACGGGGAGAAGAGCATGATCTCCTCCTACGAACGGAGTCGACGAATGAAGCCTCCTCTTATGGAGTGATTGGACTAATAACCCTTTTTATATGCTTACTGCTTTCTGTACTTTCGTTTAAATCCAGTCTCGCACTGGTCCCCCGCATTTACATTCAGTACTTTCCTTTAAATCCAGTCTCTCACTGGTCCCCAGCGTTTACATTCTGTACTTTCATTTAAATCCAGTCTCGCACTGGTCCTGTCATTATGGCCTCTGCTTTCGGCCTACTTTTCTGCTTATCATTATGGCCTCTGCTTTCGGCCTACTTTTCTGCTTATCATTATGGCCTCTGCTTTCGGCCTACTTTTCTGCTTACTATTATGGCCTCTGCTTTCGGCCTACTTTTCTGCTTACTATTATGGCCTCTGCTTTCGGCCAACTTTTCTGCTTATCATTATGGCCTCTGCTTTCGGCCTAATTTTCTGCTTACTATTATGGCCTCTGCTTTCGGTCTACTTCTTTGCTTAGTATTATGGCCCCTACTTCCGGCCTAATTTACTTGCTAAATGCAGCGCTGTCGTGGCTATAATGTGGTGCTTATCCTCCCTTCTGTGAGGCCTTAGTTGGGGAGAACCCGGAGTCGAGTCCCTCCTCCCAGGTTAGCCCCAAGCAAGGAGCCCTCATACCGCTAAGCCTCCCGGTCAGAGGTTGTGGGACCGGTCGAGTAATCTGCCACGTACTTTAAGCGCTTGTTTTATTATTAAGCGGGTGAAGATTGATTGGAAGTGGCGGGTTGGTCACGCTCGCAGACCGTTCGTACCGGTGCGGGTGGGTTGACGACTAATGGCGACAGGGAGATGTGCACAGCGGGTTATCACCACTCCGAACCTGCAGTTTTACCTCCGCTGGTCGGCCTACAAATCGGTTCGCCGGATGTCGCTCACATCCAGTTGGTACGCCAAGTTGTACAGGAGGGCCTGAGTGATACGATACGACTACATTCAGAAGTGGCAAGACTGACCACTGTCACCGACGGCCACATCGGTGAGGCCCGCGGGGTTAGCTCCCCTGCTTGAAGTAAAGCGGTCTAAACTGTGTCGACACAGGGTCTTTTTGTGTGCGTACAGGTTTGAATACCTGGGTGTGTGTATGCGCGAAATAGTGTTGCGTATTTACCATACGACGCGATTACGGATATTAGGGCGGAAGGCCCTATATATATATATGTTTACCTGCTGCTAACCCTCTTCCTTGCTTCAGCTATTTTATTTCTGTCCTTTAGCCGCCCCCTGGATATGGATCCGGGGAGGGGATGTATTTTCTACTTAGCTCTGTGACTAACGGTTATTTCTTATAACCAATCACAGGAGATAGGACAGCGAGGAGCCCCCGCACAACAGGATGATATACCAGCCTTGGAGATGGCCCGTTCGATTACCCCAGCCTCGCCCCCTATCTTCCGCGACGTGAGTCCTAGATTATAGGACTAGACTAGGATCTTTTGTTTCGTCGATGTAGCCCCCGAGGCAGTAGCTGTAAACATTAGGCTTCGGCCCTGTTCTAATATGTGAATATAAGCTGTGTGCTTGTTTTTCTGTCTTTCGATTGCTTCCGCTATGCGTTCTGATGTGATATTATGATTCTTGTGCCTGACAAGGAGATCGCTCGGTGCTTGAAAAGGGTGGGACGTTGCCACCCGGAAAGCGCTAAGTGGTCATCCTTGGGCAGTAAGATCCCCCCTCCCTGAACCAGGTTCAGTTTGGGGAGGGGGGGTCTTACACGGTGCGCCTAGCCAAAACTGCGGTGTTAATAGCAACGCCCTATATTTTGAGTCGTGTTATATGCAGACCAGTTCGGTTGTATGTAGTCCAATGATAAATGCTGGTCAAACTATAAACCTATAGCCTATAGAAAGTGTGAACCCGTTCAGAAATTGGCCTGAGTCATTTTCAAATTGCACGACCTGCACATAGCTGAAGTCAGACTGCATATAGTTATTGCCTATATTTTTGCCAGCACGAATTTTCGCTCATGATTGATCTAAAATACTATCATAAATTATTTTATGTATTATCTTAACATATTTTATAATTGTTCTTGTAGGTGCTTGAGGAGATGAAGGACATAACTCCAGATGAAATGAAATTATGTTGTGTTGTTGATCTTCATCCCTCCGCCCGGATGCCGAAGAGAAAGAGGTTGAAGAGAGTGTTCCTCTTTCGAGTTCCTCTTAACCAAAAAAGGTTGAACAATCCACTCCCTCTGCTTTTGAAAAAAAAAATTATGATAGATTTACAGAGTAGATTGTTTGCCCATTTAGACGATATTATTGCATATGTTAGTATTGTAGATAAAAAGTTGATTTATTAAGTGAGCGTGTTGATGAGCTCATAAATAGGCCGCAAGCTTCTGCTAACATGCCTTGCTCTCCCACGGGCTTAGAGATAGATGTTATAGATATTAATGACTCTTCATATAAAAGAGTTAAAATTTCTGTTGAGGAAAATATTATCGAAGCTTATAATGAAGATTATTCAGGAATGATGCTTCTACCTCAAGAGAAAAAAGATTTATCCACGCTAGAATGAGCTCTGTTCCCTCCAAATAATTTGTTCTGATTTTATAACACAGAATTAATTGACTTTAGAATACTACCACTCTCCATACTCACACTTCGTTGTGACGAAAGTAAATGTCTTTCATCTTTCGTAGCAAAGTGATTATGTTCTTCCACAAATTTGTCAACTGTCAAATGTTTACCTTCTTTATTCGTATTAAATATAATAACACCCGGACAATTTGTTCTAGTATCTAGCCGACGAAATTTAAATTCTGAATCTGAAACTTTTGACATTCTTTTTGATCCACCCTTACAACATCAATATTCACGTAACTTTAAAATTCTGGTACCATGCCAAAATAATGTGCTCTTTACACACACTAAATCCAATCATAATAGCTTAAAACTTTGAATATTATATATATATATTTGTTAACTTTGCACAAAATATTTTTAAATCTCTATTCACCCCCCTCTAGAGAATTCTAGTGAGGTTAACTGTGCACTTTCAATTGGTATCAAAGCAAGGTTGATCAAAAAGGGGTAACTCCTTGATCAAAAAGATCCTACCTCATATATATATATTTCTAAAATTTTTGTTTTATGACACAAATCAAAGATTATGCTTCCACCATACCACCAATTTGCAACCTTGAAAAGTTTGCACTCTGGAAAACAAGAATTTGGATCTATATGAATTCTATTGATGAAGAATTGTTTAATGTTATTTTGACAGGTCCTCCCAAGCCTTATAGAAAGGACTCAAGTGGTAAAGTGACTCAAACACTTGTCCCAAGGGCTGAGTGGACAGTTGATGAGAAGAAGGCAGGAACATGTGATGCAAAAGCTGTGAACATTCTTGTCTCAACCCTCTCAGATGAAATCTTTCAAAAGGTTGTTGACTGTGAATCAGCAAAGAAATCTGGGAGGCTCTTACAAAGATAGTAGAAGGAAGTGCTGATGAAAGGAAAGATAGGAATGCTTTATTTATCTCCCAATATGAGAACTTTCAAAAGAAGAATGAAGAAGGCATATCTGAGATGTATGACAGATTCAGTCTGATCATCAATCAATTAAGGAACTTGGATAGAGAGATCTCTCTCACAGAGATCAATGACAAATTATTAATGAGTCTCCCAAGTTCATGGGACTCAAGAATATGGGCAATAAGAGATACAAGAGGACAAAAGGAAATCTCACTAAATCCAATTCATAAGCTTCATCTTCAATATTCACTATTGGAAAAACATCAGTTGTCGTACTATTAGCATCATATATATAAACATGATAACATCAATAAATAAATAAAAATACATAATCGATATATACTACATGAAAATCAGGAATGTTCTACTGGGAGATCATTTTTGATCTCCCAGGAAATAAAAAATGATCGCCCAAGAGATCAAAAATGATCGCCCAAGAGATCAAAAATGATCTCCCAGGAGATCAAAAATGAACTGGAGAGAGCATCAGTCATTCTCTGGATCAAAAACAGGAAAAACAATCATTTTTGATCTTTTGGGAGTCATGCAATATGATCTCAGCATTAATTTATTAGATCAAAAACAGGTAAAACAACCATTTTTAATCTCTTGGGAGATCAATATGATCATTAATTTCATGGATCAACAACATGATAAACTGAGTGATGATTTAGGTAATCAATCAAAATCTGTTAGTATACCTGCCTTTTCCCCATACTCTGTAAAGAAGGTGTCAACTGTTGAGCTTTTGCCTCTTTGCAGGTAGAAAAGATGAACATAGGCCGAACGTGGATGAAATGTATTGATTGTTCATGAAATCAGTGAGGGCACACCATGTGGTTGAAGAAATGGTAAGAGCGGCGAAAAATAGCGCGAATTACCCTAAAGAGAAGAACTAGCGTGCGAGAATTTGGGCAAAAATAGTGCGAATTACTTGCCCTATAGGATTGCGCCACGTGTCGCTTGGAGGTTTAACCCGGACCTAGATTTGAAAATGGAGCCCGATTCCAAAAATTTCCACTTCACGAGGAGGAATTTTTGGAACCCGGCCACCAGGTGAAACAACAGCGCGACGCGCGTCACAATCATGAAAGCACGGGAAATTTTCAGCAATTTTCTTGTCTAAAGCGCGCGAGAATTCATTTTTCTCTCTCTAAATTTCAGCGATTTTCGTTGCTCCAACCCAACAATTTTCTTGTCTAAAGCCCGCGCGTCGCGGTGGCCGCGCGAGGGCGTGTGCAGCGGTGGCATCGCGCGCGTAAGGAGGAGGTCGCACGCGTGTGGGGGGAGGAGATCACGCGCGCGCGCTGTGCCAGCGCGCTCACGCGGGCGTCGCTGTGCGCGGTGCCCATCGAGCTTTCGCTCGGGCTTGTGCGGCGGTGGCAGCGTGCGCGTGAGGCGGAGGTCGCGCACGTCGAGAGGACGCCGCACATGGGGGGAGGAGCAGTGGCGGATCCAAATTTTTTATCAAAACCGGGCACTAATAAAAATAAATTACAAATGACAAAATAGATAAATAATGATCAAAACATACATTTATCAAAAATGTAATCAATTAATCCTTATATTTCTGAAAGCATACATTTATTAAATAGAAGTTCTTTTGTGCTTCTATTTCTAAGAGTTGATTCAAAAAATTTACATCAAATAATGAAACTATGAAAGCATACATTTAGTAGAGTATAGAATGAATAACAAATTAGTGTCAAAATCTCCAAAAATAGCAAATTAGTAGAGTACAAAACTCGCAAAATCTTGAAACCTTTCAATTGCAGACCTGCAGTGGACTGAGTGGAGGAAGGAAGGAGGCGACGAATTGCGGTTTGCTGGCTATGGCTAGCTGCAGTGGAGATCGAAAGACAGGCCCTTAAGTTTGGATTTTGGAGTCTGGAAACAAAGGCAGAGACTGGAAAGTGGAAACGAAGGCAAAGTTAAGAAAAACCCTTTGGAAACGATTCGAAGTAAGGCAGATCGGCAGAATAATCTTATATTCTCACAGAAGGAGGCCGCTGGAAACGAAGACAGAGGGCAGAGGCCGCCCCACTCGTCGTCGATGTATAGGAGAATGGAGATTATTAGGGCGCGCCGCTGACGCCAGCACGGGAGAGAACGCCGGGCTTGGTCGCCCGAAGATTATTAGGGCATGCTCTGGCGGATCATGGCGAAGGCGAGGTCTTAGCCGCTAATTTTATTCCGTGATTCATACCCTCGCACGTGCCCGGGTATGCCCTAACATGGGTCCGCCCCTCGGGGAGGAGGCCACCCGCGCACGCACGCCATGCGCGTGCGCGCGGTGCCCGACGAGCTTCCGCTCGGGCGTGTGCGTGCGTTGTTCAGTGCCCCTTTTGGGCGGTGATATGACCCTTCGAGCGGGCGCGGCTTGTGCGTGCGGCTCACTCGGTCGGGTTGGCTTACTTGAGCGCTTCGGTCGAAGTCCTACCGATTCGACTTGAAAATCTTTAGAGGGAACCCCATCAGGATGATTCTGCCCTACTCAGTGTTGCTCTCAAAAAATGTTATATTATCATTAAACTTAACCTGATATGTTAGTGATAGTCGTTTCTGTCTTATCATCACACACGACGAAAATTCTTGGTTAAATTTTTAGTTAAACGCTGGTCCGAGGCAGGGGCAGACCTATATGAGGCCGAGCGTGGGCGGCGCCCACACTCAATTTAAAAAAATTTAAAAATATTACATTAATTTTTTTTTGTTCTTATAGACTTATACATATTATATATAATTTCTATTCAAAAGTGAACAATAAGTTAGACTTGGTATAACAGTTTTTGATTTCCTGTTAAGATTATTAAAATTTTGTGAAAGTTCTTGAGTTCAAATCCTCATAATACAAAAAATTTGATATTTTTGCCAAAATTCAATATTTAGACAACAAAAATCATTAAAAATGTAAATATATTTTATATAATTAAAGAAATGTATTATAAGAAAATTCATTAAATTTGTAGATTTTTTTTATATTTAGACATTCTATTTTTTTTTTAAAATATAGATATACATTCTATATATTTACACAAATTTTATAAAAAAAAATTTAAATTATGAAAATAATATAAAACAAATTGACATTAATATAGTATAAATATTTGTTTTATATTTGATAATTAAATTTTTAAATGAATTAGTACTCCGCCACACAGAAAATGTATCCTGCGTCCGCTACTGGTCCGAGGGAGGATTGTAATGGTTCTGAATTTTTTCAGTGACTCGCATGCCGAAGTAGCCTGCTTACGAGCAGTCAAGCACAGGTGAAGCCCGTGAGAGAGTTTTTGACCACTTCTAAAAAACCCACACAATTTCGCACAGGCGAAGCCCGTGCGCACCCAAGGCAAACCACGAATGGGTGGAGCACATTGTCACGTGGTGCATCGAGCACGATCGATAGCCGAATGTTGCCGCCCATCAAATGATGTCGTCCGCCAAATATTAATGCTCGCAGAATATTTTAGGTACATATTTTTGGAATATAAGACAGAAAAGATACGGGGCTGATCCAGGTTCATAAAATCAGAGGAACGAAGAGCAGAAGAACGTGGAATACGGCGTCGCATCCCCTGCCCGCCGCCGCCGATCCCATGGCCGTCGGCGTCCTCGCTCTCCAGGGTTCCTTCAACGAACACATCGCGTGTGAGTTCATTTAATCGCTCTTTCTTCGTCTCTCTCTCTCTCATCTTCTTCTTATGCTTGCTCACGTCTTTGATGTATCTCGATGGTAATGGCGGGACAGCTCTGAGAAGGATCGGCGTGACCGGAGTAGAGGTGAGGAAGCCTTCGCAGCTGGAGGCCGTCGAAGCCCTCATCATCCCCGGCGGTGAGAGCACCACCATGGCGAAGCTCGCACACTACCATAACCTCGTCGGTTCACGCTTCTTTTCATATACTTTTCCTATTCATTAAAATTTAATGATCTAATTCGAAAGTTGCTGCATAGATTATTGGATTTAACCATTGTTTGGATCATGTGCTGAGTATTTTTTCGTAGATTAAGAAGTGATCTTCGAGTGGGCTTGCAATTGCTTTGCACGAATTGATTGTTTATTGTTTTTCTTGATGAATTAGCTTATGATCCAGTTCCTAATGGTGAAAGATAGAAGATCAACTAATATGACACATAAATGCATGTTGGCAGCTTGAAGTCTTTTAGCCTCTTCCTGGAATCCTTGACTCCTTATATTCAATCCTCTCATGGTTGCAGTCTCCAGAAATTCCTTGTAATTGAAACAAGCCTTCCTTTTCTCATATGCTGACTACATGATTTCCTCCTAAAGGAGGCGAAATGTTACTTCTCGAAATCCTCATGTTCTTGTTGTGCCAATGGTTGATCGAGACATTAGGACAATCCCAAGTTAATGATTAGTATCTAAAGAAAGGGTGTGCTGGATTTTATCCTAAGCTTCTTGCTCTTCTGGCGACGCATCTCGAATTACTTCCTCCGGTGGCGAAAAGCTTGTTGCTTTGCTAGTGACACATCTCGAATGAATGACTTTGTTCATTCAAGTCTTTGCATGCGGTGGTGATAACTGTTAAGGGCAACTAGCTTCCTCCTAGGTGGACTTATGGGCTTTTGCTTCTTTGATGCCAGCGAGTTCTCATTGCGCTTCCAAATAGAAATGAACATTTTCTCTTCTCCGATGATTGGAGCCTCTTGCTGCTTTTTTTTCGCTCGACGGGGTTGTTCTAGGAGCTCATTCAGTTCTTCTACAAATGTTAAAGTATCACTTAAGCATATGAAAATATAGAAGGATAACCAAATAGCTCTTGAATATATTATAAGGGCATACTTACAAGTGCGTTTATTGTTGTCCACTACCCATTGCAACAACCAATGATGCAATTGGCAATCTAAATTCCTATCACTCATAAACTCGATTAAACATTGATCTTCATTAGAGATGGTTGGTTTCTCTAATGCCTCAATAGGGAGTTGCTGGGGAGAATTCAATATCCCCCATCCTTGCAAGAACCTAAGAAAGAAATACTTATTCCTCAAATCCTTCACCTAGTTACAAAGGTTATGGACGTGATCCAATGACAGACGAATCAAGTTGTTTCATGCTGGCCTCCAAGTTCCATCGAGCATTTTCCATTCTCAGATAAATTATATATTTTGTTATCATTGCAATGGAATTCGACCCTACCTAAGGAGAAATGTATATGCATAGATTACCAAACAACCTTCCATTTCAGTATTGGGTTTGTTCTCTATGTTGTGATTGTTGTCCAGTTCCAACCCGAAATCCAAAGTTATCATGCACATTTCGCGCAAGCTCGACAACTCACTCTTGATCATCAACAACTTGTAATGGAATTGACTAATGGGAACATAATAACACTCAACAACAATAGCATCCCTACCATTTCACTAACTTTCAATGCGAAGAATGCTTCAAATAACTAAAAAGAAAACCCTAGTCGCAATTCTTAAATAGATTGTGGAAAACAACGAGAGAGAAATTAAATGATAAAAAAATATCAAAACTTTTATTTCTTCGCATGTATATTACAACAAGTATTTGTACACTTATATAGAAGAGAGAGGGGAGAGGAAATCTCATTCTAAGATGTGAGATTAATAACTACAGAGAAAGAGAGCTTAGTTGGGCTCACTTGGGCCTTTGTTACTGGTTTTTTTACATGATTTATTTAACACTCCCCCGTAAGCTGGAGCATACAGATCGTAGGTATCAAGCTTGGACAAGAACTGATAATATAGTGGACGTGGTAAAGTCTTCGTGAGAATGTCCGCTACTTGTTCGGCAGCAGGAACATGTTTTAACTCCAGTTTCCTGAGTTGTACCTTCTCCCGAATGAAGTGACAATCGACTTCGATGTGTTTGGTGCGTTCATGAAAAATAGGATTCTTGGCAATATGTATAGCAGCTTGACTGTTACAATAGAGAGTGGCTGGTGAGGGAAGTTTTACACCAAGGTCACTGAGAGGCTTTCTAACCAAGTGAGCTCGGACACAACAAGGGCCATTGACCGATACTCTGCTTCGGTGGATGAGTGAGCAACCACCGACTGCTTCTTGCTACGCCAGGTGATAAGGTGTCCACCAAAGTATGTACAATGTCCACTTGTGGAACGACGATCATCCAGTGAGCCAACATAATCAGCATCAGAGTATGCAGTAAGAGATAAGGGAGATGAAGAAGGCTTGTATACAAGTCCTTGTCCAGGAGCGGTCTTCAAGTATTGAAGAGTGCGCTCAACTGCCTAAAGATGAGAGATACGTGGTGCATGCATAAATCGACTGACAACTCCAACAACAAAGAATATATCAGGCCTCGTAACAGTGAGATATATCAGCTTCCCCACAATGCGACGATAGTACTCCGGGTTTGAAGGAGTAGATCGAAGTCTGAGGCTTGAGCACAGAGCTTGTGATTGACATCCATAGGAGTGTTAGCAGGCTTGCATCCAGAGTAGCCAGCGCATGGAGCAAATCAAGACAATATTTTCGTTGAGACAGAACAAGACCATCAGGACGCCGAACGACTTCGAGACCAAGAAAGTACCGAAGGTTCCCCAGGTCTTTAGTTTGAAAGACAGAGGCCAAATGTTGCTTAATCATAATGTATTCCGTGGAGATCATCTCCCGTTATCAAAATCTCATCAACATATACCAAGAGAATCACAGTGCCTGACGGTTTATGACGAGTGAATAGAGAGAAGTCAGCCGAGCTTCGAGTGAACCCAACATCACGAACAACCTGACTGAACTTATCAAACCATGCCCGAGGAGACTGTTTGAGACCATAAAGAGATTTCTTTAGACGACATACAAGAGACTCCCCCGTGGTCTCAAACCCGGGAGGTTGTTGCATGTAGACAGTTTCTTGCAAATCGCCATTGAGAAAAGCATTCTTAATGTCCAATTGATGGAATGGCCAGTGTCGACGAACAGCGAGAGAGATCATAACACGAACAATGTTCAGCTTGGCGACAGGGGAGAAAGT
This sequence comes from Dactylorhiza incarnata, assembly GCA_033032865.1. Lineage (NCBI taxonomy): Eukaryota > Viridiplantae > Streptophyta > Magnoliopsida > Asparagales > Orchidaceae > Dactylorhiza > Dactylorhiza incarnata. Next base: position 803,976 of record JAWHQI010000219.1, read on the forward strand.
TTCATCATAATCCAAACCTTGTTGTTGAGTAAAGCCACGAGCAACAAGACGAGCCTTGAGGCATTAAACTGCCCCATCAGGGTCATGCTTTATTGCAAAAACCCACTTACATCCCACGCTAGTCTAGCCAGGAGGAAGAGGGACAAGATCCCAAGTGTGATTTGTCCAAAGAGCAGTCATTTCCTCATCCATAGTTGCACGCTGTTACCGATATGCACGCGGAGGACCCGCCTTGGCAAGTTTACTCGAGGAGGACGCGCGACGACAAGGGAGCGCACGACGCGGGAGTGCAAGCCGGGACGCATGGCGGCGGACGGACCGAACCGGGCGGCTTGGGCGAGGCAGAATAGGGGACCGACCCTTCCTATTTGTATCTTTAATTTGAATGTTGTATTTTATTTTATTGTAATGTTGAGTGTGAGTGTGGTGGATCCCTCCCTATAAAGGGACCTTATGTTGTATTAGCATCTTTGGATCACTTAAGTTATTTGAGGCTGCTCCCCTTTTTCTCTCCAACCATAACTCTCTCTCTCTCTCTACTTCTCTACCTTCCCCCTTCCCGTCTCTCTCTCTTTCTCGCTATCGCTAAGCTTCCGCCGACAGCTCCGACGGAAGCCTCTCTCCCTCGCTGTCGCCCCTCTTGTCGGCTACCCGATACCCCAGCGGTATCATTGGTCCGACCTGCCGGGGAGCCCTTGACCTTGCCCGTGCGGTGGAAGCAGACATCGGGCCCCGCGCTGGCGGACCCCCCACCTTCCGCCATCCGCCGCCGCGCGATAGCGGCCCTCGGCCGCCTCCAATGGGGTCCGACCGCCCTCCCCCACGTCCAGACGCCCCGCACCGCGTCTCCAATAATGACTACAATGACTTGCGCCGCCGCGGTTTATGCTTCCGCTGCCGCCAACCATACTCACCGCAACATGTGTGCCCGGTTAAAGAGTTTCACGCGATTATTGGTGACGGGGATGGCGACTACTCGTTCGAGGACTCGGCACTTTCAGGGATGCCCCCCCCCCCCCCCGCCGGAGCCGGAGGGGGCACCCCTTAATGTGTTGGAATTGCCCTTCTATTCTGTGGGCGGTCTTACCGGTCCCCGCACGATGAAGCTCGCGGCCGTGATCAATAACCGCCAAGTGATCATTATGATTGATAGTGGAGCGAGTCACAATTTCCTGTCAGCTCAACTCGCCCGCGACATCGATTTACCAATTTCCGCCTCCCCGGATTTCTCCGTCTGTCTCGGCGATGGTCGCCGCCGCCCCACCTTGGGGCAATGTTTGGATGTCACCCTCTCCGTCGGACCCTGCACGGTCACATCGAATTTCTATCTGTTCGAGCTGGGCGGCCTCGACGCCATTTTGGGCGTGGCGTGGATGCAAACCTTGGGGGACGTTCGGGTGAACTGGGCCTCCATGACCATGTCATTCCTGCATCAAGGCCAACCATGCCTCTTAGTGGGCGACTCTACCCTCCTCCGCTCGCCGATCTCGTTCCGAGCTATGTCCCGCGTCACCGGCGTCGACTTTTCAGCCTGGCTATGGCCTCTCCAGACGGTCTGGACGGATACGGCCGGCCCTCTCGCGGTCGAGTTGCATGACGTTCTCGAGGAGTTCTCGGATACCTTTGCCACCCCACCGTGCCTTCCGCCTACCCGGCCGACCGACCATGCGATTGTGCTCCAATCGGGAGCGGCGGCGGTCTCCGTTCGGCCCTACCGCTATGGACATGCCCAAAAGGACGAGATAGAGCGGCTCGTATGAGAGATGTTGTTGGGGGGCCTCATCCGGCCTAGCGCTAGCCCGTTCTCCAGCCCGGTCCTATTGGTCCACAAGAAAGACGGGAGTTGGCGGTTTTGTGTAGATTACCGAGAGCTCAACAAAGTTACGGTGCCCGACAAGTATCCGATCCCAGTAATTCAGGAACTCTTGGATGAGCTCCATGGCGCTGCCTTCTTCACAAAGTTAGACCTTCGCGCCAGATATCACCAAATCCGGGTCCGACCGGAGGACGTGCCGAAGACGGCTTTCCGCACGCATGACGACCATTTCGAATTCTTGGTGATGCCATTTGGGCTTACCAATGCCCCCGCCACATTCCAAGCGACCATGAATGACATCTTCCGGCCAGTCCTCCGTAAGCACGTCCTTGTTTTTTTGATGACATTCTCGTGTTTAGTGGCTCTTGGCAGGACCACCTCCGCCATGTGCGTGAGACTTTTACCACCCTTCGGCGCCATCATCTCACCGTCAACCGGAAGAAATGCACTTTTGGGGCCACCACGGTGAGCTACTTGGGGCATACCATCTCCGCCAACGGCGTGGCGATGGACGAGGATAAAATTCAGGCGGTCCTCCAATGGCCGACCCCCTCCTCTATTCGGGACGTTAGGGCGTTCCTCGGCCTCACCGGATATTATCGGCGCTTCATCAAGGACTATGGCGGGTTGGCCCGTCCCCTCACTCGATTGTTGAAAGCCTCGGAGGAAGGCCTTTGTGTGGCCACCGGCCGCAATGGCGGCGTTCGCTGCCCTACAGGCGGCTTTGGTGCAAGGGCCGGTCCTGGCCATGCCAGATTTCCGGCAACCGTTCCTTGTGGAGTGTGATGCATCGGGTTCCGACATAGGCGCAGTATTGATGCAGGCCAGCCGGCCTATCGCTTATTACAGTCAGGCATTTTCTTTCGCGGTGCGCAGCCGCTCGGCTTACGAGAACGAGCTCATGGCTCTCGTGTTGGCGGTGCAACACTGGCGTCCATACCTATTGGGCCGCCCTTTGTGATCCACACCGATCATCATAGTCTCCGCTACTTACTCCAACAGAAAATCGCCACGCCAACGCAACAACTTTGGGTGGCCAAGCTTCTTGGTTATGACTTCACGATCGAGTTCCGTCCGAGCAAGACCAACCGAGCTGTCGATGCTCTCTCGCCACCCGCACGCCCCGGAATTGGCCGTCATTTCGCGCTCGGTTTGGGAAGACGCCACCGCCCTCCAGCAAGAAGTAGACCACGACCCCCACTTGGCGAACATTCGGGCGGCCTTACTAGCGGACCCAACGGCGCGGCCGCCCTATTCTCTCATTGGGGGCCGGCTCTTCCATCGGGGCCGCCTAGTACTATCGGCAACCTCCTCCCGGATCCCACAACTGTTAGCCGAGTTCCACTCCCACCCCTTCGGGGGGCCACGCAGGGGCTTTCCGTACGTATCGGCGTTTAGCCGCGTCGTTGTACTGGCCGCACATGCTCCGCCAGGTGAAGGCCTACGTGGCTGTCTGTTTGCCTTGTCAGAAGGCGAAGTATGAGACGATGTTCCCCAGCGGCCTCCTGCAGCCCCTGCCGATTCCCAAGCGCGTTTGGGAGGACATAGCGATGGATTTCATCACCCGACTACCTCGTTCGAATGGGTTTGATTGCATCCTGGTGGTCGTCGACCGTCTCACGAAGTCCGCCTACTTCGTTCCTCTCCGTCATCCATACACGGCGGCAACCGTGGCAGACAGCTTCATCATCGAGATCGTGCGACTTCATGGTTTTCCCCGCTCCATAGTGAGCGACCGCGACCCGCTCTTCCTCAGCAGTTTTTGGACGTCTCTGTTTCGTCTCCAGGGCACGCGTCTCCGGATGAGTACGCCATATCATCCGCAGTCAGATGGGCAATCTGAGGTGCTTAATCGGTGCTTGGAAACGTATTTGCGGTGCTTCATTGGCGAGCGGCCCGGATCATGGGCAAAATGGTTATGTTGGGCGGAATACTCCTATAATACGGCATACCACCACGCCGCAAATACCTCCCCGTTCGAGATCGTTTATGGCCGACCTCCTCCTTCCGTGCTCCGCTATCTTCCGGGGGAATGCCCCGTCGCTAGCTTGGCCGACCATTTGTACGATCAGGACATTATCTTGGACTGTTTAAAGTATCACCTTCGGCGTGCACAAGCTAAGATGCTCTCCTTTGCTAACCGGAAGCGCAGGGATCTTTCCTTCCAAGTGGGCGAGCGAGTTTTTCTCAAACTTCATCCATACCGCCAGCTTACGGTCGCCCGCCGCCCTTGCCCCAAATTGGCACCTCGTTTTCTACGGGCCTTTTGAGATCGTCAGTCGCATCGGAGCCGTGGCATACCGTCTCCGCCTACCGGACAGTAGCCGCATCCACCCGGTCTTTCATGTTTCTCAACTCCGGCGCGTTATCGGCGACCACCCCGTCACCGACCATATACTGAATGACCCCGACAACTCCGGTTCCGAACCCCTATACCCGGAAACCATCATCGATCGGCCCCACCATACGTCGGGGGATTCCATTCCGGAAGAGATCCGGGTAGCTTGGCGCAACCGCCCTATCTCCGCCGCAACGTGGCTACTGCGGGATGACTTCCGGCGCCAATTTCCGGATTATTGTCTTGAGGACAAGGCTAATTTTCCAGACGGCGGTATTGTTACCGATATGCACACGGAGGACCCGCTTTGGCAAGTTTACTCGAGGAGGACGCGCGAGGACAAGGGAGCGCACGACGCGGGAGTGCAAACCGGGACGCATGGCGGCGGACGGACCGAACTGTGCGGTTCGGGCGAGGCAGAATAGGGGACCGGCCCTTCCTCTTTGTATCTTTATTTTGAATGTTGTATTTTATTTTATTGTAATGTTGAGTGTGAGTGTAGTGGATCCCTCCCTATAAAGGGGATCACCTTATGTTGTATTAGCATCTTTGGATCACTTAAGTTATTTGGGGCTGCTCCCCTTCTTCTCTCCAACCCTAACTCTCTCTACCTTCCCCGTTCCCGTCTCTCTCTCTTTCTCGCTATCGCTAAGCTTCCGCCGACAGCTCCGACGGAAGCCTCTCTCCCTCGCTGTCGCCCCTCTTGCCGGCTACCCGATACCCCAGCGGTATCACCCGCCACCCCGAATGTTGAAGAGCCTCCTGCAAAGAGTTAGGGGTGGAAATAGAGGAGAGAGAAGTTGCAAATTCTCGGAGTTCCGGAGAGAGGCGATGTAAGGATACATAATTTACCAGGGGGTGAGCCGTACAAGCGGGTGTCGGATCTTCTGGCCGCAAGGTATCATTGGTAGGAGACACCTGTTTCAGAGCATCCGACGTAGGAGAGCGACGAGTATAGACACGAAGAAGAGGTGGTTTGGTGGTGATGTGGGCCGGTGTTGGAAGTAGTGGTGGTAGTTGAGAAGTCACCAGAACAGTAGGACGAGGAATGGTAGGAGGTGTTGGAGGAGCAGTAGATGTAGAGTGATAGGGCTGCTCTTCGAGGAAAGTGACATCCGTAGATGTAACAACCTTCCGATCACTAGGAGAGTAGCAGACATAACCTTTCTGAGTGCGAGAGTAACCGACAAACATATATTCGGTAGCACGAGAACAAGCTTGTCGGTGTTCGGACCATAATTGTGAACATAACAATTGCAGCCGAAGACACGAGGTGTGATAATGAAGGGAGGGGTGGAGGGAAACAGAAGGCTAAAGGGAGTTGCAGAGTTGAGAAGAGAGGAGGGCATGCGGTTGGTGAGGTATCAGGTTGTGGGTACTGCGAAATGCCAATAAACTTTGGGAGCCTGCATTTGAAACATCATGGAGCGAGCGACTTCAAAGAGGTGACGATTTTTCCGTTCAACTACCCCATTTTGTTGTGGGGTGTACGCACATGAGGTTTGGTGGATAATCTCAAACTCAACACATAAATTGGTAAACATGTTACTTGTGTATTCTGACACATTGTCGGTTCTTATAGTTTTAATGGTGGTGGAGAATTGGTTGCGGGTTTCAATAATAAAGACATGAAATACACGAGTTATTTCAGAACGATCATGAAGTAAATATAACAATGTTATGCGAGAGTAATCATCAATAAATGTAATAAAATAACGATACCCGGAGTTACTTGTTACTTTATAAGGTCCCCAAATATCAGAATGAACTAACATAAAAGGAGCATCGCTCCGAGTACAATGAAGAGAAAAAGAAGAACGATGTTGTTTGCCGAAGATACAAGACTCGTAGGTGAAGTCGTTGAGGGTGAGATCTGGAAGAACTTTCTTGAGAATTGGAAGAGGGGCATGTCCAAGTCGCCGATGCCAACCAATAGTACTAACGACTGAGAGAATCGTGGAGGGTAGTTCCAGAGTGTAGAGCCCATTCGACAGTTGCCCTTTACCAATGATAGTCTGCATCTTTCGACCTTGCACAACAAAAGAGGTGGAAAAAAGTTACATAGCAATCAAGGTCTTAAGTGAGACGGATAATAGAGAGAAGATTAAACGGAGAGCCCGGAACATGTAGAATGGAGTGAAGAGAGATGGAGGGAGTAAGAGACACGTCGGCTGATCCAGAAATCGGAGTGGTGTCCCCATTGGCCACTGTAATGTACTTAAGATGTTCAGAGTTTGAGTAGTGAGAAGGTTGCTTCGGGGTAATATGGTGTGTTGCTCCGGAGTCCATAATCCAGGTTGAACTATGGGAGAGACATGAGATACCTTCTTCGGAGACAGATGCGACAGAGCTGGAGGAACGATTGAGCATCCCTTGAATTTGCTGGAGTTGGGTGCGAAGGCATCAATGTATGTGTGATTATTGGTGGGAGCATTGGTGGCAATAGAGGCCTGTGGTGGTTGTGGCATACCGTGCTTACGGTAACACGTGGCCTCGAGATGACCATCCCGACCACAGTAAGTACACTTAAAGGGAGCACAACTGTTTCGACCCTTACCTCGAGAAGAGGTGCGTCCTCCAGGAGAGGATGGAGGAGTAGAGTGAGGTGGAGAAGACTGTTGGAGCAGAGCCGGAGAGAGATTCCCGGGAGCATCAGGGGGTGGTGTGACCTTCAACAACATAGAACACACATCTGAAAAAGAAGGAATGGTGGAGGAGGAGAGGATTTGAGCCCTGATGCTGTGGAGGTAAGACGGAACACGTGTCATCATCATGGCAATGCCAACTGCTTCTTTCTGAGTACGTTGTGTAGCGAGTTCAGTAGTAGGTGGCTGATGCTGAAGCCAGACTTCTACTTAAGTTTTGAACCGCGCCACAAACGAGGTGAGGTCGCCGGTCACCCCTGGGTCAAGAGACTAAAGGTCCGTGATGACAAAAAGATGTTGCAAGTTGTCCTTGCCAGAATAAAGGGAGTGAAGTTCCTCCCACATAGTTTTGGCCGTTTCATGATACATCGCCATAGGATATGGTTCACTGTCCATCGAATTTAGAATCCACGATTGGACACGACCGTCATCACTTTGCCATTCCTCGGTGGGCTCAGATGGAGTGGCCTTTGTCAGAGGATGAAGAGGCCTTTTGTATGGAGAACACGATGAATAGAGTGCACTCATTCAACAAAATTCTTCTTCCCACTAAGAGGATTTTTGTGCTCTGATACCATGTGAAAAACAACGAGAGATAAATAAAATGATAAAAAAAATATCAAAACTTTTATTTCTTCACATGTATATTACAACAAGTATTTGTACACTTATATAGAAGAGAGAGGGGAGAGGAAATCTCATTCTAAGATGTGAGACTAATAACTACAAAGAGAGAGAGCCTAGTTGGGCCTTTGTTACTGGATTTTTTTACATGATTTCTTTAACAGATTACATAGTAAACGAAAAATGAAATCACTCTTTCGTTATACGACGAGAAGCTAAAGCACAGTGTGCCACAAGATGCTACAAGATATGGCACAATTTCTTAGAAATTTCTCACGAAGTAACAAAATTAATTCACTCATTACAAACACCTTGATAATCCAAACATCTTAGGTAACAATTCGTCTCATCTTGACATCCGCATAAACAAAATGATAAAATACACAACATATCTTGACAATCATGTCCAACACAATAAAACCATTTTCACCAATAATTTGAAGCAAGTCATTATACACAAATATGTTACACATCTCTACACAATATAGAACACACAAGCTATCTTTATTTATGCGAGGAATACATTCATGTTTGGTTCAAAATTTTGGTTTGGAAGAGCATTAAGCTCGTCAATACCGCTTAGAGGCATTCTTATCTTGGCGTCAAGGCGTACCAAGGCGAGCCCCGACCACCTTGACGCTTAGGCGACAAGGCGGACGCGGACGCCTAGGCGACAACAAGGCGAGCAAATGCCAGGCGACAATATTAATTTTTTTTAAAAAACAAATGAAGTTATAGACAGCGGTTATTATAATAACCGCTGTCTATAGTGTCTGTCAAGTGACTATAGACAGCAGTTATTATAATAACCAGCGGTTATTATAATAACCGCTGTCTATAGTGACTGTCATGTGACTATAGACAGCGGTTATTATAATAACCGCTGTCTATAGTGACTGCCATGAGACTATAGACAGCGGTTATTATAATAACCGCTGTCTATAATCCCGATTTTTTTTTAGGCAAAAGAGAACCATCATTCAGCATTAACTACACAGATTTTATTCAGCATTCACTACACAGATTTTATTCATTAATACATCCAAAATGAACAAGGCAACCTGCAACCAGCATGAAGAATGCTTTAAATCATTTCTATAATCTGTGACATCAAGCAAACTCAGAAGACACCAAATGATTAGGGATCTAAAGATAGTTCTCACAGTTTAAAACATGATCTGTGCATGCAAGTTTCTTGACAATCAATATATATTACAAGTTTACAACAATCACAAGTATGACAAGTTGACAATCAATATATAATGACAAATTGACAATCACAAGTTCACAACAATTTCACTCAATACCAAAATGTTATCAGATAGAATCATCATCTAGTAAATCGTCATTTGCATTGCATGAGCTTAGTTGGTTTGACGTACTCGTCATTTGCCCATAATTATCAACAATATCTTCATCATCATTTGGAAAGCTAATATGATCTAGATCTTCATCCCCTTCAGCTATTAGTTCATGATTAGCTGGAGCTCCACTTCTTAAATTTCGAGCCCCAGTCCCAATAGCTCTCTCTACAGCTTCCCATGTGAGATCATCATCATCATAAACTAAAGCTTCCTCTTGTTGGTTCATCATCCACTCACTACTCCAATCTAGCTTATCAAGCACTAAATGGTTGTAATTTCTTCTATTTTCACGTCTTTCTTGGAATCGAGCTTGTAGACGACGATTGTATTGGATGTATACAAGATCATTAAGCCTTTGATGCTCCAATCTATTTCTTTTCTTTGTGTGAATCTGAATCAAGATAGTTGCAATTTGCAAACTTGTTATTTGTTAGTAGTTAAAACAAGTTTAATTTTAAATTAAAAATTTGTATACTTAATTACTTACAAACTCAAAAGTACTCCAGTTGCGCTCACAACTAGAAGAAGAACAACATAAGCCAAGTATGCGCAATGCTACCTTTGTAAGGTCAACATTAGGTCCTCTATGTGCACCCCACCAATCCACTATTTATTTAAGACATATAAATTAGTATAAGTGTATAACATTTAAATATTTAAGAATAAATAAAATAGTAATCAATACTTACTTGGATTTAAGGTGATTCGTTGCCTAATAGCCATAGACTTTCCAAAACTATTTCGAGATGCTTTATAGTTAGTGTCTTGCTCTGCAATCTTGTCTTGCAATTGTTGATCGGGCACTAGTCTTGCAATAACATCATTGAAAGCATCTTGAAATTTCCAAGCATCATCAGCATATTTTTCCTCATATTCAAAATATTTGTTTGGATTAAGAAACAAAGTCGCCCTATACAACTTTTGCTCCATTTGCTTTGTCCACCTATTTTGAACAATGTCAATAATCTTTTTATATAATCTTTCTTTATTATCAAAATGATCTTTGATTTTTTGTTTGGCTTCTTCCATTGCCACATACACTTCAGGCATAGTTGGCCTTTCATCTCCATCTACTAATCGCAAAACGGCTATAAGTGGCTTTCCGCCTTTTAGACAATCTCTTACTCCATTCCAAAAAACAGTTGAAAGTATTGCTTCAAAAACTTGTTTTCCGGCTTCGGTTTTTGCTAGATTAGCAGCATTCCATGAAGGCGACACAAAGAATAATTTCAACTTCTCTTCATGCTTAAGCACACTTTGTAGAGTAAAGAATGATGTTGCAAACCTAGTCACTGAATGCCGGACTAGATCACCACCTATAGTAGTCCTTACTGCATCAAGTAAACGAGTGTGCCTGTAGATGAAATTTGTAATCATCCTTGCCTTTTTTATCACTATTTTGTTTTGTTGTAGCTTGCCTATATCTTCTAGCATGAGATCAATGCAATGAGCTGCACAAGGAGTCCAGAATAATTTGGGTCTTCTCTCCATTAAAATTTTACCAGCTGTCTTATAATTGGAGACATTGTCAGTCACTACCTGCAAGCATACAATAAAATTTTGTATATATCAAAAAGGTAACCTGAACAACGCAAAAGGTAACCTGAAAAATGAAAATTAGTATAACCAAAAAGGTAACCTGAACAACGCAATCAGCTCTTATCTCTGTAATTTTACTATCAAGCAAATCTGATAGCATTGCAGCATCTTGAATATGACTGGATGCATCTACGGAACCCATAAAATAAGTTCTTTCTGGACAGTTTACTAGGAAATTGATCAAATGTCTCCCTCTCCTGTCTGTCCAACCATCTGACATAAGAGTGCAACCATATCTCCTCCAATACGCTTCATACTTTGTTTTCATCTCCTTAACTTTCTCTTTTGTATTTAGTAATAGAGGGACTCGTAAATCATGATAACTAGGGCCTTTATAACCAGGCTCATACTGTCCAACTGCTTCAAGCATTACTTCAAAACTTCGTGTCTTTGCTGCATTGAATGGAATTCCACATTCATAGAACCAATCAGCAACATAGCCATCAACTCTCTTTTTCTCTTCAGGAGATCTAAAACATCTCTCAATAGTAGTTTGTGCAGGACCTTTAGCACGTCTTTCATCAACTACATCTTCGGGAGCACGTCTCACATGAGCATCCATAGGGCCCCGTTTTTGTGGAAGGTGGAGAACTTTTCTCTTTTTGGCACTTGTCCCAGAACTTGAGACAAATGAACTTTTAGCTGTAGATACATTCTGTGAACTTGTTCGCTCTATTTCTTGTTCACTCGCATTATCATCATCAGCAGTCAAATCCACCTTGTCCTTTTTTTTATCATTTAAAGCCGCATACATTTCAGTTGCTATTTCCGAAGTAGTCTTAAAACACTTTGCTACATCTCCATATCCGCCACATAAGTGCTGTTTCAATCTTTTGATTCCACCTTTATATACTTTATCACACAAATTACATTTAACTGTATTTTTATCCTTGATGTCAGGCCAATGTCCATACTTTCATCCAGGATCCTTTGAATTTGCTTTTCTTTTAGGATCAGTTTTTGGGTCTAGCTCATTGCTATCAACGGATGGAGCAAGACTGTTGATGTTTTGGTCTTCCATCTTTCACAAACAACTGAAGCAAGAGCTATAAAATTCAGTTACACAATTAATTATGAAGCAACACACTAACACATAAAGTTAAGTAATAACTAATAAGTATGGTCAATGTCCATAAACAATTACACAAATAGTTCATACATCATAGATTAGCAATAAGACAAAATATGTTTCTACTTTCTACTTTGTTTCTACTATGTTTCTACACAATTACATTTGATTAGCAATAAGACAAAATATGTTTCTACTTTCTAACTTTCAATTTGATTAGCACATGTATTGATTATATAATCACAAATCTTATTTTGCATATTATCTATTTTCTCAGGCGAAAATTCATTCACTCCATCATAGATTTGCAATAAAAACAAAAATATTTGTTAAAATAAATTCAACACAATTATTATCATGTATGAAACTATATGCAGTTAACTTACACTTGATGGCATTGTCGTACTCCTAAGAGCATCAACTATGTCAATCATGTAGCACATGATATAATACCCACATTGAATACTATCCGGTTGTTTAGAGCACTAAATAAACAAATGGTAAACATTAGAATTTAGAATTGTAAATATGAAAATAATTATATAACATATACTCATATAAGTTATAGCTTACCGACTTCCACCGTAAAACCTTTGGTTTTTTAAATTTGAGACTCTGCTCCTTTGCCAAATCCTTCAATGCACTTCATAAAATATTAAAACAAATTAGTTTACAGCCGAATCTAAATTTCAAATAGGAATTAGGAAATATACTAATTAATAAACTTACAGTGCAATGACATTTTTAAGATCATCACGAATGTCATTATTTAAAGAATCAAGCCAATAAATGGTATTGTTATCGTAATCAAGAATCGCCAACATCCAATGTACTCTGTGTAACAAATAAAATCATTAATAAGTAATAACTTAATTAGAATAATAAATAGCAATAATTATTGATACTTACTCTCTATGATATGACAAAAATAATAAAGAATCCGGTTGTAGTTGAGCAAGCCTATTTTTTAGCTCTTCTGCTCGTGATTTAATACGATCCTTGACAAACTTATCATTAAAAGCAAAAATTGATGTCGGATTATGAAAATATACATTTCTTGTGTATCTAAACTTGTTTAGTTGTGAATCTATGTACCTGTAAAAAAACATGTAAATTAATAATCAATATATATTAACTAAAAATCTTAGGTTTGTAATATTTGATAATCATTACTCACCAAATACATGATAATATGATGTTAACTCCAATCTTTTCCATATTAAGAAAATCAAACAACTCTGAAGCTTCAAAGTATGTACATGTTGATGTTGGAGTTCCAAATACATTTGGATGTAATACCAGATTTATTATTTTGTCCTGTGTCTCCATCATCTTAATGAAATTGGGTAACATGACAATGACATCATTGGCATTCTGTGGAATTATAAATAAGTAGTATTTAGTATTTCGGGCAAAAAATTTAATTACATAAAGATCAAAAATAATAATTATAAATTTATAATACCGAAGACGGTAAACACCCATGTGATGTTTCAAGCTGATGTGACGTTTCGGGTTGATGTGATGTTTCAGGCCCTTGTGAGGCTAATACAAGTGCCTGCTGACAAACCAAAAATACATTTGGATAACATGATATTTCATAAAAGTATAAATAATTAAACATAATACATAATAATACCTGAGAAGTTTCAGTTCTAACACTAAATATGCGCATAAGATCATCCATTTTCATTTTCATACTAGCCATCTCTGCTTGATACGCCTGCTCTTGTTGTTGTTGTTGTTCGTTGAGTTGTCTTATTTGGCTCGCATAGGCTTGATGCTCTTGTTGTTGTTCTTGCCTCCACAACTCTTGTTGCTTGCTCAATCTTTCTTGAACAATAGACTTCACATCATCAATACGAGCTATTGTACTTCTCTCCTTTCGCTTATCATTCTTGAAAAAATTTGTAATGGTGGAAAACTTGCCACCAGCTCTTACTCTGCCCGGATGTTCCTTGCCTAAAACAGATGCAAGGATGTCATCCCTTCCCTGTGACACTAATGCAGCAGACTGAGACTCTTGGCTCGAGACCTCATCCTAAGTGAAATCAAGAAATATTAATGCAAATGATGTAATGAAAATTTACAAATTATGAAATGATAATTTAAACATACAATTCTAGTTGCCAAATCAGCTGCATCTTGACTAATGTATTCACCAGTCTTTCTTTTGTGACCGGCTTTCCATAGCTCCGCACGTGAAAGTGGTGCATTTGCACCTTGTTCAATCTTGACAATAAAATGCAAATAAATTATCATTTAAATTATTGAGAAAACCAAGTTTTAAAACAAAATATATGAGAGAGAAGTAGAGAACTAAATAGTAAATACTAATACCATCCTTTTTTCTAATCCAGAATAACCCATTCTGGAAGTAGTATGAAACGACTTTTGTGTTTTTGCTCTCTCTGAATTAGCTTTACTTTTCTCCTACACAAATAAATATTTGTTAATACTTAATACGTAGAGTAGAATGCTATAAACATTGAGTTTATTAAGAAAACATAACCATAGATTCCGTAGTGGTGCGACTGTCGACAAAAACTTTCCAATTGTCGGGAGTTATGAAATTATACTTGACAAGAACATTGTAACGATGCTCCAAATCAACATCCTTTACATAAGTGACATACAGTTTGAATTTCCAAGACCTCCAACTTTCACCCATGCTTTTCATTAATTGATGGCGAACACCATCAACATTATCAAAATAATTCTGAAAATAATAGACAATATTAATTAATAATTAACTAAAAAAACACAATTATGTAATCACTAAAAATGAAATTACGTACATTTACTTCTTGCCACATTCGATCTTTAATTTGTTTATCAACTTTCTTCCATCTAGCAAATGTAACTGGCACATGCATCCTCACAAGAGAACCAATTAAACTCATCAATTTATTATACTCAGGCCCGAGAATAATGTGACCATCATCACTAACAAAAATATAAAGTTTCTTCCCCTCTACTATAAGCTTATTCAATCCGTACATCTTAGTGTTACCTCTTGTTGACTTTGATGAAGATCCTTTATCAGCCATTTTCCTAGAATAAGAAAACCCTACAAAAACCCTAAACCATCCAAAACACCTAAACAAAATACTTAAAAAACCTCAATAATATTGAGGTAAATAAAGAACAGTAAAACACACATATAACTATCATAGAGAGACAGAGAGTATGCTTGGCAATCACACATATAAATAAAGCAAAAAACCTAAACCACAAACAGTGAATCGTAAAAAGAAAAAAACCCTAAACCACAAACAGGAACTTGGAAATTATATGAGCAAGGAAAAAATCGTAAGAAGGTAGAAGGAATTAACGAACCAAAGGAGATGAGAATCTTTGAAGAAATCGCCGTTAGGGTTTTTCGCACAGTCGAAACAGAGCAGCAGCGAGTAAAAGGTAAAATGTCGAGGTAAAAATGATAATTATATGTATATTGGACAGCGGTTTTTATATAAACCGCTCTCTATTGTATCAGGAATGATACAATAGACAGCGGTTTATATATAAACCGCTGTCTATTGTACCGGGAATGATACAATAGAAAGCGGTTTATATATAAACCGCTGTCTATTCTCCTATTATTCGAAAAAAAATAAAGCGGTCGTCGCCATGTTTCCAATCGGCCGACTGGACGCCTAGGCGACGCCTAGGCGACGCCATGATAAGATTGCTTAGAGGTGCACAAAAGGCCCGTGTATGGAAAAAGTCCTGAGTCTGGTCGACAAAGCCCTGGACTAGAGGGCCTCATTAGGCCCCCATTACCGGGGCATGACAGCTGGGCATGCACACAAAATTTAATTTTGGGTAGCCGCCTAGTTTTAAATGTAGGGTGATTGGGTGGTGCTTAGCTTTGTCTAGCCAGACCTGGACAAAAGGCACTTTCCAAGCCCCCCTTTCAAAGGGCCCCTTGGCGCAACATGGAAAAAGCCCAAGCCCGGGCCTGTCAGGTTTTTTACACCACTAACCATCGGTGAATCTCCAAAATGTCTCCCAAATGCTACGTTAGTACCAAACATAAACTAGGCTCATCAATGAATGATGCCTATTCCAATGGGCTAGTGAGGCCTCGTAGTGCAAGATCATAAAAACTTGCCAAATTTGCAATCTGGTAACCTACCCACTCGACATAAAGATTATTACTCGGGGATCACTCAGATCATCGAGTAGGATCTTATTTGGTATCCACATCAGAGCACCAACATCAATTCGTCAACTAAACACATGCAAGCCGCATTGGGGGTATTTTCTCGTATTCACCCTCTATTCGAGTTTCTATTTGTTCTCCTCGATTCGGCAAATCAACAAGGACCCTATCCAGCTATTGTACATAGAGCTGTTTGGAAAAGTTTCGGAGCCCGACAGAGATCTTTATGCATTTGATGAAGTTCTTTTTAATAAGAGTAAACTCATTTAATATAGTTTGATCAACTTCACTGTAGTGTGACTGTGTGAATCCCACACATAGACATTCTATTTATACATATAAATTGAGTGAGGAAGAACATTCTTCTCCCAACTAGAACCTATATTTCTTGGTCCTTTCTCCTCAAGCCCACTATAAGCTTCCTAATGTGCTGGAGTCTGGAGGGAGAGATTGCTCATGTCTTCTGAGCAAGCTGAGTAATTCTAGAGGACTACATTCTAATTTTCTCTCAGATCTTTTATATTGAGGGCATACCAAACGGGAAGGGGTATTAGCGATATAAGAAAGAAGAAATGAAAATGATTGATGTTTTTGGTATTTTCGTAATTAATCCAAGGATGTGGACTTTTATTTCAAATGGTTTTTTTTCTATACTAAAGGGTTAGTCCCTGCGGGATCCTAGAGAAATCATCCACACATGTTAGATATTATTTCGAATGGCTTACATGTAAACTCTATGCAAGATGCCTTAGGGCTAGGAAATTAGACAAGTAAAAAAGTTATCCCTTTCCTCCTCTCTAGATCTTTCTAAATTAGGGTTAGGGATTTGGTAGCTCTCCCTCGAGCTCCCCGCCTCCGGTAGCTGCGGCAAGGCTGTGCAGTTATCCAATTATGATCGAGGCTCATAACACGTATTTTCTTCTTTCTGCTCTAGGTCAAGTAGAATCTGTGTCTAGAAAAAGAAGAGAAGAGATAGAAGCGAGGAAACTACATTCTTCTCTTGACATTGATTATCAAATCAAGTTAATGCCTCAATTTTCTTCTCAAACTTTGATCCACACGGTCATTTGAATATGTTTGGCATTCAATTTCCTTAAAATCTGATTGAAATCGCTATGTCAAAAATCGAAATATAAGTTTTCATGCATTGCCAACATAACTCGTTTGTTCTAACTTGCAGTTTCCAGCTCTGAGAGAGTTTGTTAGTTTAGGAAAACCAGTTTGGGGAACTTGTGCGGGACTCATTTTCTTGGCAAACAAAGCTACTGGTAAGTTCATTTGCACATTGTTTACTTATGAATCTCAACGTTAGAAATAAATTCACATTTATTTCAGGCCAAAAGTTGGGTGGTCAAGAGCTTATTGGAGGGCTCGATTGCACTGTTCACCGAAATTTTTTTGGTAGTCAGGTATGCCATTTGGCCATGAAACTTTAGGGTCCGTTTGACATGACGTTTTTGCTCCGCGTATTTGGACAAAAACGCTACAGCCATAAAACATCCATTTAACATGACAATCATTGCGACCATCATAGGAAAACCCCGTTTTGAATCACTTCCAGGGGCGAGGTTGGGTGTTTACGAACGACATTCATGACCACTGTGTTCACCGCTGTCACAGCTGCCCCAAACAGACACTTAGTTTAGAAACAATCATCATCATCCTCAACATCATCACATAATTCTCATGGTTTTGGTCTGATGAGTGAAGATATATGATTTTGTTTCACAGATTCAGAGTTTTGAAACTGAGCTTTCAGCTCCTAAGCTTGCTGAGCAGGAAGGCGGCTCTGATAGATGCCGCGGAGTGTTTATACGCGCACCAGCCATCCTAAAAGCAGGACCTGGTGTTGAAGTACTTGCAGATTATACAATACCCTCGGATAAGTTGAGAAGTGTGGCATCTGATATTGAAGCCAAGGAGGTTCATCACTGCTTCTCCTTCCCCTCTCAAACACACAAATAAGCATGCTCAAGCACAGAAAAATTCTTGCATTTCGTGTTGGTATTAATTTGTATGATTTGAAATTCATTTGGTATTGTTTTAACAAGCTATACCAACTCATAGCAATGAAATGCAAGAACCTATTTCCTAAGTATGAAGTATAAAATTTACCTGTAATAAAAAGGAAAAACAAAACATGATTAGTGATACGCCATTGAACAAAGAACTAGACATGCTTGCATAAAACGGGAAAACGGATACAATCCAGAGCGAATTCCGGCCAAGATCTAGGAGGCTGGTTCCTCCTAAGATCCCTCTCTCAAATGAGAGCCAAACCCTAATGATCCAAAGATAATGAAACACTCTCATAGCTCCTCCTTATATAAGGGAGGATGGGGCTCACATGACAATAAACAATAAAAATAATACTTAATTAATATTAATTAATACGAATTAATTAATTAATACCAATTAATTACAGTAATTAACTAAGGAGGTTTCCACATGCGCTCCTGTGACTCCTGCAAGGTGGTGTGCTCAGGCGGATGCAACGTCATAACAATATGCCGCCCTTGAAAATTGACCTCATCCCCAAGGTCAATATTACAAAATTTGTCGGGGTCTTTGACAATGGAAGGGACGTATAATTTGTAGCGGCTGAGTGTAAAAGATTTGATGAGAGGGGGTGATAGAAGATGAGGTCTGTCTTTTAGTGGGGGCAGCCATGGGTGTAAACAGATGTGATAAAAGGAGAAAGTAGAATTGCAAATTAAAATAAGAGGAGGTTTGTCTTTTAGTGGGGTGTTGGGGGCTAGAGGTGGCATGAGATTGGGATAGAAGAATGATGGGCGGCTGTAGCTAGGAGAGTGTGCGACACTTTTGGGGTTTGTTTTTGGGAAGAGGAAAAGAGTAAAGAAAGAGGGAAAAAGTTGATGTGACAACACAAGGGAGAAGGAAAGAAAATGTTGGCAGCTAGCAAGGTTTTGGAATTTTGGTATTTGGTTAAGAAAGGAAGTGGGTGAGGCGTGTGAGGCTAGCTTAGAAATGGTGGGTTGAGGATGCCATGTGGGCTTGTGCCAAAAAAATAAATAAACCAAAAGGGGGCAGCCCGTGGGGTCCACTTGGCAAGAAAAAGGAGAAAAGTTAAAGCAACTGGGAGGGGGCTGCTTTATGGGGGGCTCGAGAACAGGAAAAGGGAGACGTGCCAGGCGGGGCGAGGCGGCAGCTTTCGCGTGGTCTGCGATCGCGGGAAGGAGAGGGCGCGGCGGGCTTTGACGGGAGTCGGCGTACGCAGAAGGGAGGTGCGACGACGCTGGAGGTGCGGGTGGGAGGGAGGTACTGGCTGCTGCTGGACTTGCTGCTGGGTGGATCGGGCGGCCGACGAGGCACGAAGCTGCTGTTGCTACGGCTGCTGGAGGTGCGGCTGTTGTGACGGCTGCTGGAGGTGCGGCGGTTGCTACGGCGGCTGGAGGTGCGGCTTGTGCGACGGTTACTGGAGGTGCGGCTGCTGGCCGGCCGCTGTTGGTGTGTGCGGCTGCTGTGGGTGGCTGGTCGGCATGGCGGTGGAGCAAGGCCTGCAAGGATGCAGACAGCGAGGCGAGGAGGTTGTCGTGGATGTCGCAGCGACATTCGATGGAGGCGAGATGGCGGCCGATGGAGTTGAGGCGGCTGTCCATCGTGGCATGAGCCCCGACGACTTCGAAGGAGCGGGCGGGGGCGGCAGGTCGGACCATTGATACGCCATCGAACAAAGAACTAGACATGCTTGCATTAAACGGGAAAACGGATACAATCCATAGCGAACTCCGACCAAGATCTAGGAGGCTGGTTCCTCCTAAGATCCCTCTCTCAAATGAGAGTCAAACCCTAATGATCCAAAGATAATGAAACACTCCCATACCTCCTCCTTATATAGGGAGGAGGGGGCTCACATGACAATAAACAATAAAAATAATACTTAATTAATACTAATTAATTAATACTAATTAATTAATTAATACCAATTAATTACAGTAATTAACTAAGGAGGTTTCCACATGCGCTCCTGTGACTCCTGCAAGGTGGTGTGCTCAGGCGGATGCAATATCGTAACAATTAGGCATATCGAAAGAAGGTTTTCACTCTTAAGCACGAATATCATGTTAGTTTACCTCGTTGTTCAAGGTGAAATCTTGAATGGTCGAAGTGGTAACTGTTGTTAAAAAGCAGTAGTTAAAGTAGAAAAAAACTTTACTCCAGGCTTCTCGGCTCACTTCGGTCTTTCTCCTGAGGCACATGTCTCAACAACACAAACGAGGGTTTTGCTCAAACATCTCACGACACGAGCTGACGACAACCATGCAACACCTGTATGAAATTACCATCCCGTTAAGGACATGTTTTGCTGTTCATATGTCAAGGGGCCGGTAAGGTTTTGCGCGTTGTATTGAATTAAACCACATGCTCCACCGCTTGTGCAGGTCTCCGTTAATTCCTTTGATTTTCGGTCTTGCGATCCGTATAGACCAAGGGCGAACAAACTCATCGTTTACGGCAAGCAAGACGCAGCCCTATCTATCTACCTCTTCAGACACAATGTCTCGAGTACCCGGAACCATGTTTAGTGCTGCAAAAGCATAGGTTGTAGACCCCTAACATCTTTGGCTCCTCTTTCTTTTCCGAGAAAAGAAAGCGGAGGGGACGACAGGGCCCTTATGGGCGGTGAGCCGATAGGCGAAGAGGACAACTACGTCGATGAGCTGCATTAGCTGCGAATGGTCCATAAGGAGTATTATTTATATATGACTATGAGTTGATATCACCGTGACATAAAAGCTAAATTTAATAAAGCCATAATTAGGATATGATGTTGATGTTGTATGGATTTGTGTGTTGATCGGTGAAAAAAAATTGAGACAGGAAAATGTTAAGAAGGAATGCTGAAACATTAGGAAAGATAATTTAAATAAAGTGTCCTAGAGGAAAGGTGTCAGTGTAATCTATTGAAAGTAATGTAATTGAAAATGTAGGTTAGGTGGTTTAGACATATATGACGTGTGGTAGAATTGCACCATTTGGACTGGTAGATATAGTGTTAAGGGATTAGGAAGAAGAGTAGACTTAGGCTTCGTTTGGATCGACGGCGGGAGCCGGCGCGGGAAGAAAAGCGGCAGGGTTTCGAATCGGAGGCGGGGAGGCGGGGCTGGAGACGCTGCGGTCCGCGGCTTTTGCGAAGGGTTTGCCGGAGCAAATGCCACCGCCGGCGCGCGCGCGCGTTTGTTTTCCCGCTGTGCGGTGGCGGTTGCTCCCGCACCGGCGCTCAAACGCCGCCCCAAACAAAGCCTTAAAGTAGCTTGGATTAAAATTCAAAATGATTTCCGTGGATTTTGTGTGACACCTTAGGCGGCACTCAACAATAATGAATGAAAATTGAGGATTCATCAAGCCAACTCCACGATGAGGATGGTGTATGATATGCGGTAGCCGTATCAAGACTGAGAACAAAGAACACAAATTTGCATTGCATAAAAGAAAACACTGATACAATCGGGAGACAAGTTTTTGCCAAGCACCCTGAGGCTGGGTCCTCCAAGACACTCTCCTCTCCAAGGAGAGACCAAATGACTAACAATCCAAAGATACCTCACTCACAATCTAAGGGCTCCTTATATAGATGGAGCCCCTCACTGCAGAACAAAATACACAATAAACTGCGAATACAAGATAATCCATGACGGTCGTTGCGTCTCTGCTAGCGAGGCGTATATGTATTAGTGTCATAAGCCAATTATCCTATCTATTCTTATCTTTCGTTAGGATGTACACACCCTCATTGCTAATGATATAGTTGCTTGCATTCCTTATTGAACATTTTTTAGATCTGCTTGCACATATATGACCTTTTTAAACCTCAGGGTAGGGTTAAAATCAGCAGATTGAGAAAATAAAAACTTTAATGGAACAGAGAGGAGAAATGTTGAAACTTTGTTTAATTCGTGCCGATGTTTATCTGTAAGTACCCAAAAATCATATAACAGTAGTGCTTAGAAACCAATAAATTGTAGAGGAGGAGAAAGTTAAACTTTAGAAAAACACTTTTAATTCAACCATTTGATCCTTAGAAAAGCCACTAGCTCTTTGAATGGTGGTCCAGCTTCTTTATTTGACCCTTGTTGAGTCGCTTAGAAGTAAATAATGAGTTCCATGGGATCTTCTTGAGGATGTTGTCCCTTTGAGAAAGCAGTAAGGGAGTTTAATTGGGTCCTTCAATGCACTTTTTCATCGGAAAGTGGTTGAAACTTGAAACAAGAAACAAAAATTGCTCTAAAATAAGATGGGAGGGATAAAAATTACAAGTTATGCTCGCACCTACTCTTGAAGGCTGGTTCCCCCGAAGAATTCCTCTCCGAGGAGATAGACTTCCTAATGATCCCAAAAGATAACCCTAAAACTCCACTACACTCCCTTATATAGGTGACATTGTTAACATGTTTAACATTACATAACTGCCACTAAGGATATCGACGAAAGGAAATACAAAGTGCAATAGTAAAAACATGACTGTTCGGCGAGGCTGCTCCCATTACTCCCATGCCATTAGGAGGATCGTTCGGGAAGTCATACTATTATCAGAAAAATAACACAGGCTTCGTTTGGCGTGGCTTATTTGCTCCTGTGAGTTGGGTCAAAAACGTCATTATCAAAGATTGTATGTTTGGCAAGACAAAGGTTATGACCGCTGCCATGAAAATAAATTAGTTTTGAGCATAAAATGCATGAATTTTCTTAGGTGAGGTCGGGCGTTCACGAACGACGGTTCATGACCACCGCGTTCGCGATCGCCACCACCGCGCCAAAGGAAGCCATAGTTTTCCAGATTTGTGGAACATGTAGATCCATCACTCTCAGATATGCAAGTATTTTTCCAATTTGCACTCTCTCCAGTCACTAAATTCACCATGCAATGTTCAGTGTAATTGCTACATTTGTCTCATTGAAAACTTGTTTCTTGTATGTAATCTGATTGCTGTTGTACTTCGTAGGCTATTGCTGATTCTCAGGGGAAAGTAATAGTTGCTGTGAGGCAAGGGAACATACTTGGAACCGCCTTTCATCCCGAGCTGACTTCCGATACTCGATGGTAAGTTGACTTCAGATACTTGATTACCATAACGGAACATATTAGATCGGTGTTACTCTGAATAACCAAGGAGAGAGGATGCGGAGAGATAACTCTGTTCTTTCACGAGTTTGTTGCACGCACAAATCTTCTTTGATTGGCACGGTAATGAGAAGTATCCGTACCATGGGTGTTTAGCCTCAGGGGCGGATCCAGAGTGGGGCCAAAGGGACACTGACACCCCCATTTTTTGCGATTTGTTACAAACAGGTCAAAATTTGGCTATTCGTAGATCAAATTTGGCTTTTTGCAGACCACACGCGTCCCTGACCCGTGGCCCGCCTACACACCCCCACCCGATGTAACATTTTATGTACAATTGTGTTTAGATTTTTTTATGCACCCATATTTATAATTTTCTGAATCCGTCACTGTTTAGCCTGTAGTAGCCCTTGCGGCATGGAAGCCCTTGTCAGGCTGCCAGCCGCCCGGTTGACCGTAAAAAACATCGTTTTCTACTAGGAACTCATTCTAGTCAATCAAGAGCTCTTGGTGATCAAAGAGCTTTTTGTCGACCAGTGAGGTTCTGTTTGGAAGAATGGTGGCGATTGTGAATGTGGTGGAAAATGCAGTAGCATTTGTATATTATTTGGGCAAGAGTCGCGAAAGTTTCAGACTCCGGTAAACTGCCACCACTGCATTTACTACCACAGCAGCAACTGTCACATACAGAGCCTAACTCGTCATGGTGAATCAAGATATCTAAGGCGAGCTCTTGGTCGGCCAAAAAAGCTTCATTTGCGACGAGGAACTCATCGTAAAAGGACTTATCCTGGCCGTCTACGGTCCAATCTGAATCCATTCGCACGAGCCATTGCTCGCTAAACATCAAGGCAGAACGAGATTTTTTATTCGCTCCGCCTTTTCCAAGTTGACCTGGTTTACGGGCTCAGCGCTCCGACTTGGATGACTAAATTTGTTAGAGCAGCGGCTTATAGAATGCGCATTTTTCCCCGGACTATAAACACGATTAACCTTGCTTCATCTCCTTCGCAGGCACAGTTATTTTCTGAAGATGAGGAAGACTGCTGTTGAAACTAGCTTGCAGTGTTTGGACCTTTCAGCTCAAAATTCCGGCTATCCTCCTGGTCGGCGACCTTCCGATTTACCGGTTATCGAATATTAGGGTATTTGTTGCATGAATATTTATCAGGTTTTTTATGATTATATCTCACCTGAGATGCTTGATTTACTTCAATTCCCCATTTGATTCAGTATCTTTACTTCATCACTTTGTATATATATATATATATATATATATATATATATATATATATGTACTGTTATAAATGTTTATTCTATAACATTAATATTATTAATGTTAAAATATAATTAATATTTAGTATTAATTATTACAATTAAATGTTTTAAATATTTTAATAAATTCTGAAATTATTATTCTCCCTATAAGTTGCCTTCTAAAATACGAGATTTACACAATTTTTTTCTCATCATTTCCCCTTGAGCTCTCGTATTTTCGCTGTTCTACTTTCTTGTTATTTTATGTTTGCTACGTGTTTGTTCGATATCCATGCACATCGAAGTTTAAGGATTGAGCATCAATTGAAAGTCATGTGAGAGAGTGATGCAATTTCTTTAGGGCAGTGATCACACGGTTTACTCAATCTAATTTTCTTACTTTAATATTTTACAACATTTTATTTCGTGTGGTTTTAAATACTTAATCTATATTCCGAAAATTCTATAAAAATACATTATTGTTATTATTATTATTTATTTCTAAAAGTAAATGGGAAATAGTTTTTTAAAATATTTTTTTTTCTAACAATCCCCACTCTACTAGTCGGACATTTCATTTTTTTTTGAGCTAAAATGTATTTATTATTTATAAATAATACTTTTTAAATTTACAATAGTGAAGCACTTGTGCATAGGATTCTTCCGTGCACAAGTTCGTCATCTTTGTGAGTTTTTTTGTCACACTACATAAAAAGACTAGCATAAATTAAGAGGATAAAATTAAATTAAAAAAAATGTACAAATTAAACATGCTTATGAAAAGTTGAAAAAATTGTAATAAAATTAAAAAGACTAATGTTTCGTCAAAAATATATTTTTTCCTTATATATAATACAAGCATTCGTGTGCGGAGAACACACTACACTGTGTCCACGCACACAAATATAGTAATTCAAGTTATTATTTAATAGTGTGTGAATAGTTGTTTTGGGCGTGCGTATATAAATTTGATTTAATAAACATGGATAATTTTTTTAATAAAAAGGGACAATGTCATTGTTTTGTGACCTAGGTTACTAGGTATAAACAAGGATGATATACACATACTCAAAATGGCGGTTCACATACCGTTAAATAAGGCAATTGTTATTCGCAGATCATAAATGTCTATCCGCAGACCAATATTTTCTCATTTCATTTGAGTTTACAAATTGTTCTCAGCAGACCAATTTTAAATTTGAGGGGTTGATATCTTTGTTCTCATGAGCAGAGCTCGACAACGAAGGAACATCTCTGACGACCTTTTGAGCACTTCAATGTGTGCACAAATCGTGATTCATTAAATAAATGCGCGGATAGAGACTGAGTTGAGGAAGAAAGACGATTTCTTCGTTGTTCATGTGATTTCGGTTTGTTTTGGAAGATTCAGATAGCTAGGGTTTGTTTGGGAAGATTTAGATAGCTATGGTTATTCTCTCCCTGTGGTAAGGAAGACGAAGAGGACGATCAATATTTTTTTTTCTACACTAATCTGCATATAACAAGAATATCTGCGAATAGACAAAATATGTTAATAGACAAACACGGTTTGCATAACAACCACCTTAAATAATTACTTAAAATTAATTTTAGAATACCCAACCTCTTTCTAACCGCAACCCATCCTATCCCGAACCCTCCTTTCTTGAAAATGCATGCATCGTGGACCCCCAAGAGCCGCTCGACCACGCCGGAGACCCTCTCGCCGCCCTCGCCGACCTTCCTTCACGCAGGAATTGCCACCCGTAGGCGTCAGAGCCTTCTCGGAGCAGTCGGCTGCCCAACTCTATGCCATTTTCTTTACCTGGTTGTTGTTTATGAGGGCGGATTTACTCGGGAATGAAAGATGAGGAGTCCGTGAGCACGTAAAAAAGTTTTATCCGCTTAACTGATTTGTTACCTTCGTCTATTTTATCTTGTTCTAGGGCACATCATGGATTGCATCTATGACACATGCGTATACGATTATACTCGAAACCGTAATCCGTGAATGCTATGTTCATAGGATTTGGGGAGGGTAGGGGGTGCAAACGAGTCGAGCTTGGCAAAATTTTTAAGCTCGAGCTCGACGAGCTCATTTTGCCCGGCTCGAGCTCAAGGCTTACTTATTGAGCTCGAGCTGCTCACGAGCTTTTTAGCTCATGAGTCTTATTTTCTTTATATTTTTATATTTTCTTTAAAAAAAATGCAAAAATAAAAAACTCGCGAGCTGACAAACAACATTAAGTGACCTCTGATAGTAGGAATTGCTCCCATTCTGCTTCTAGAGGAAAAATGACACAATTTCTGATGTTTTCTTATAGAAACATGGATGAACAAAATCCTTTCCTTCATGCTCAACTTGGTTTTCTCTTCATGTTAGGGCAGCCCCGGCCTTACCGAAGCTTCTATAAGGGGCACGGGGCACAAGTAAATGATACAAAATCTGGAGAACAAATGCAGTAGCACCTAAAAGTGTGCCAAAAGAACCGGAGAACCGATCCGAAACCGAACCAATCGATTTGGGTCAGTACTAGTGGCTCTTGGTTTGGTTCTGGTTCCGAAAAATTTGGAGCTGATCTTTCGGTTTGATTCTCGGTTCTTAGGGTCGGGTATCTGAGAACCGACCAAAAAATCGAATTGTTGGCAATTGATTAGTAATTTATGTAGCATTTAATGTATATATTGTTAATGATTACCTATTAGTATATAATCGATTTGGGTCACTACTAGTGGCTCTTGGTTTGGTTCTGGTTCCGAAAAATTTGGAACCGATCTTTCGGTTCGATTCTCGGTTCTTAGGGCCGGGTACCCGAGAAACGACCCAAAAATCAAATTGTTGGCAATTGAATAGTAATTTATGTATAATTAATATATATATATATATATATATATATATATATTATTTATCGTGATTTCAAATTTAAAGACATCAATAATAATATACTTTTTGATTGAATTTGAAAATGTTGAATCTCGAATGATAATACTATATTAAAATTGCTTCAAATTAATAATAGTAAATTCTAATTCTATTATTATGCGAATATTAATACTATATTAAAATTGCTTCAAATTAATAATAGTAAATTCTAATTCTATTATTATGCGAATATTTTATTCTTAGATAGTTAGATGATTAATATGATGAAAAATTCAAATTTACGGAGATATGATTTATGTACAATTTTTTTATTATCATTTACTTGCAATTTGTTATATGACTCCTACGTAAAATGAGTAATGAATAACATGAAATAAGACGACGAGTAGAATTGAACCGAAACTTAACCAAATTTTTCATTTCGGGTATAGTTCTAGGGTTTGAGTGCATGAGACGGTTCTGGTTCCAGTAAGTTGGAACCAAACATATATAAGCGAGAATCCGGGGAAGGGTCCCATCACAAGGGTGAAATGTAGGCAAACCTTACCCTGTATTTTTGCAAGAGGCTGCTTCCAGAGCTCGAGCCAGTGACCTCAAGGTCACACGACAACACCTCAACCTGTGCGCCAAGACATCTTTTTATAAAAAATGAATAAAATTTAGGAATTTCTTTACAACTTTCCATTAAGAAACAAGCGATTGGCGCAAGAAACCCTACTCTAGATAGGGTTGAAGGGAAAAACACCAAATAATTCAACGAAGAACAAACAAAACTGAACCAACTCGAACATTTCTTAGTATGAAGTAGATTTCTAGTGCTTCTAAAGAAACAAATACAAGCAAATACAAAACTAGAGAAGCCCCGTGCACTGGTGCCAGAAAAACTTACGCCCCGGGGCGCACTGTCAGTGACGTTTGCTCCCGCACCGAAAACTCACTAGAGAGACAAATAGAGCCTTAGTATAAAGTAAATTTATAGTGCTTCTAAAGAAACAAATACAAGCAAATACACAATTAGAGAAGCCCATTATACTTAAATGCTCATATGAAGGAAATCCAAAACCAACCTTTCTATTACTCAAAAACTAGATAACATTTATCTCATAGAATCCAATTTATTAGTACAAATAACAAGGAAAATGATTTCGCGGTAGTTTGATTATTTCGCTTCAGCAGTAGTCGTAGTTGCATGCATCAAGTCTAATAAAAGCAAATCACAAAAGTACGCCCAAAAACAACAATTGAAATCTAAATATGACATTAAAGCTCAATTTGACTCGACTGCAGTGATGAGAGAAGCAGTGACAAGAAAATCCGTTGTTTTGCAGAATGATAAGAAAATCAGTGAAACTGTTTGAAAGTGTAGCTTTCACAGTGCTGTTCAGAAATTGAAAATTATTTTACTGTTTGGAAGGTGGGAAAATCTGAGCAGAAAATTTTAATTTTATTAATCATTATTAATTATTTAAATGCTATTGAGTGTTGATTATAGTAATTAATAATTTTTAAATTAAATAAAATTCTTATTTGCATCGTAATTACTTAATACTGATGTACAAAAATCTTAAATTAGACCGTGGTTCTCTTTTCGCTCTTTGAACGGTCTGCACAAAAAATTAGCGGTCCACGACTCTCAAACCGTGGAGCCAAACATAGCCTAAATAAACAACAGAAGATTCATTACGCACATTTTATCCGCTTCTCAATTACTCTGGGACATGCTCACATCCGATCCACAAAACAGAACCAAATTCTCACTTTGCCCAAATCATCACACTTTCAAGTCTTCAGAATTGCGAAGTGTTGACGAGACTAAAAACAAGAAAGTAAACGAAGATCTCGATTACACGGGGATTATTTGTGCATTATCTCAGTTTATTAACTCATCTTCACGGCTCGAGTTTGCGATTTCATTTCCCTAATTCCCGTCCAATTCCGGATCATTGACCACTTCCCAACAACGGTACAAGAATTCTGTATCGAGAACGAAGTAGAATTGGATCTAATTGATTGCGCACCAAGATCTAAACCCTAGCAAAGAAGCACATTCGCTTCCTAGCTATAACTGGGGAGAGAGAGAGAGACCACGCTCGCTGGCACGTGTCTTCTCTCCCCCTCTCTCATGCCCCGCTTTGGGCGGAATTCAAACTTAATATTTCGAATAAAAAAAATTTAGACTCGAAGAAGACAGGATTGGAGGTGAGGCCCAGCTCCCGATGGCTGTTGGCGTTGATCCACTCGTTCGAGGTCCTTCCGGTAGTCGGTGAGCTGGGGCGAGCTGATCTCAGCCTCTAGCGAGGTGATGCGGATTCTCGGCAATGTGTCTATGGACTGACCGTGAGTTTGCACTTGGGGTACCTTGGTAATTGTCCTATGTTGGGTTGCCCTCTGTTGATCTTGTCGAGTACCGGTCGTATATATAAAGATATCCCCTTATCACTTTTTTGGCGTAACGATGGCTGACCATCTGATCCCGATAGTCCGATCTGAAACCCAATTTAATTTCGCTCGTCCGATCAAATTACTTCAAGAGATTTCCTCCTCTTAACAACGGATCTACGCGCACATCAACCCTCCCAAAACCGCACCTCCACATCGAGCTATCTAGGGCAAAAATCATTCCCTCGTAGCGCTCTCCACGCTCTCCTGCGATCGTTCATCCCAACGTCGGAACGCTCTCTATTACAGGGTTGCGACCTTGCTGAGGACCCAAGAGAAGATGAGATACATCGATCATGGCTGTTTCGCTTTCCGGGGTTGAGATCAACATCTGTGCTGTCGTGGCTGAGGTGCTGTCCCGGGTGCACACAGAGCCCCAGTGCACTATCACTCGTGTGCATTACAAAGGATAAATATTGGTTTGTGATTGTGATTAACGGCTAGTTTGAGATTCGGATAATTGTTTTTCGTTACTTTTAATTAAAAAAATTTAATTAAAATTGAGAGTATTACTTTGAAAATTAATGACTGGTTCAAATTTCTTTTTTATCAAGTATATATAATTTATTAAATTCTAATTAGTATGTTTCCAATTATGAAAAATAGATCACCGCGATTTTAGAAGACGGCGGCCGTTAACATCACCGTCTCCCGACCGTTCGTTCGTTCGATCTCAACACACGTGTCTGGTCCACCGTGTCTTTCGGTCCACAGAAATTCGACGGCTGTGATTCCACCATTAGATCCCAGCTTCCCATCTTTCGACACACTCCCGTCTTAGCGTAAAACTCTTATTTCATGCCGGCGGGTCCATCCCCACCCTCCAAATCCGTTTAAGAGATCATATCTGAACCGTACGTTTCCAACTCCGTGTTACCCCCGGCCGTAGAAAGTCTTGATCCCGTTTAAGCCTCATCTCCGAAACACCCTTTTAGACCCACGGTTAATAGCCACGTGTGATGCCTACAATTAACTTTCTGCGTGGAATAATTCTAGTGGGCGGCTCCACGTGACCCGCAGGGTTCGTGGTCGTAGCCAACCGCCATCAGGAGCTGGGCCCCACCTCCAATTCCGTCTTCCCCGAGTAAAAAAAAAAAAGCTTCGGATCCGAAATATTGGAATTCTACTCTTCCATACTCCAAAGCGGTGCGTAAGAGAGAGAGAGAGAGAGAGAGGAGAGAGATGCCAGCGAGCGTGGGTTCTCTCTCTCCTCAGCTATAACTAGGAAGATGATGTGCTTCTTTGCTAGGGTTTAGATCTTGGTGCACGGTCAATTAGATCCAATTCTAGTTCGTTCTCGGCAAAGAATTGCTGAACAGTTGTGGGGAAGTGGTCAATAATTCGGAATTGGAAGGAATTAGGGAAAGGTAATCGCAAGCTCGAGCCGTGAAGATGAGTTAATAAACTTAGATAATGCACAAGTAATCTTATAGTGTAATCGAGATCTTCGTTTACTTTGTTGTTTGTCGTCTCGCAATTCGGAAGACATGGAAGTGTGATGGTTTGGGCGAAGTGAAAATTTGTGTGTTTTGTGGATCGGAGGTGAGGATGGCGCAGAGTAATTGGGAAGCGGATAAAATGTGAGTATTGGATCTTCTGCTGTTTGTTTGAGGTCATATTAGATTCCAATTGTTGTTGTTTACGGGAGTAATTTTTGGGATTTGATTTTATTAGGCTCGATGTATACATCTACGACTACCTGCTGAAGCGGAATCTTCAAACGACTGCTAAAGCATTCATGGCGGAGGGGAAGGTTGCCCCTGATCCAGTAGGTAATAAGCATTTTTTTTTTGATTTTTTTCCCTGTAGTTCTGAGTAATTGGAAGATGAATGGTTTATTATCTCAATATGTTCTAATAAATTGGATTCTGTGAGATATATG
Source organism: Dactylorhiza incarnata (assembly GCA_033032865.1). Lineage (NCBI taxonomy): Eukaryota > Viridiplantae > Streptophyta > Magnoliopsida > Asparagales > Orchidaceae > Dactylorhiza > Dactylorhiza incarnata. The sequence goes on from JAWHQI010000219.1 coordinate 835,121, forward strand.
TTATGTAGTTTTTGAGTAATCGAAATTTTGATTTTGGATTTCCTTCGTATGAGCAATTAAGCATATGGGTCTTCTCTAATTCTGTATTTTCTTGTATTTATTTCTTTAGAAGCACTAACAATCTATTCCATACTTAGAAATGTTCCAGTTGGTTCAGTTTTGTTTGTTCTTCATTGAATAATTTGGTGTTTTTTCCCTTCAACCCTATCTAGATAGGGTTCCTCGCACCAATTGCATGTTTCTTAATGGAAATTTGTGAAGAAATTCCTAAATTTTATTCATTTTTATAAAATGTCTTTTTTTAAAAGTTTGTAAACTTTCCCAATTTAATAAAGCGATTTATATTAGCACATCTTAAATGGGTATACGGAGTCCTTTGATTTTGGATTTCCTTCATATGAGCAATTAAGCATAAGGGGCTTCTACAATTCTGTATTTTCTTGTATTTGTTTCTGCAGAGGCACTGCAAATCTATTCCATACTTAGAAATGTTCCGGTTGGTTCAGTTTTGTTTGTTGTTGTTACGGACACCGACGGGGTCGACGAGGGCGAAGGGAGACCGTCAGTGTGGTGGGTGTATCGATGCCGAGGGCACGGTGCGCGCAACATGCCGACCTAGCTATCGAGTGGGGGTTGTTGTATCAGTTTATTTTGAGTATCGTTATATTTCGATTTCGTTATGTGTAGCCCGACAAGTATATAAGCCGGAGGACTTTTGGTATTCTGTATGCTTGGAAGTATTTTGGAATCTCAGATTTTCTTTTCCGTCTTTCTCTCTAAGTTCCCCCTCTTTCCTCTCTCCCTCTCTCCAAATTCTCGTGCCCATGTGAGATCCTTGGCCTCCGTCATGGACGGGGGATGGTGGGCGGATACGGGCACGATGTGTGGGAGGAGCCTATGCATGAAGAAGCTGAGGTAGTGGTCCGGTGGAAGTCCCGACACGTGCGTGGCGAGGGCGATGAACTCATCAATGTACTCGTCATGGGAGCCCGTTTGACGGACACCGCAGAGCCGCTCCACCGCGGAGTCAGAGTAGCGGTTGTCGTAATGGAGAATGACCTCCTGTTGAAGGGCCGACCAAGTCATGGTCGGGTTGGCCCACCCAGTGGAGGGCAGAACCCTCCATGCCGATCAATCCCGTGCTCACTTTCTAGCAGTTTTCAATGGTTGCCGTCGGCGGCCGCGACATTCCTGACTCTCCAGCAGGACCTGAGCACCGCCCCCATCTTAGTTATGCCAGATTTTTCACAGCCGTTCGTTGCGGAGTGCGACGCATCGGGCTCGTGTGTCGGTGCGGTGTTGATGCAAGCGGGGCAGCCCATCGCCTATTTTAGCCGTGCATTTACGGCCACCGTACGAACCACTCCGCATATGAGTCTGAACTGATGCCCTTGGTTCTAGCAGAACAACATTGGCTGCCCTAACCTGCTTGGTCGCCACTTCATGGTCCGGACAGATCACCATAGCATGCGCTATCTCCTCCGCCAGAAGATTGCGACCCCTGCGCAACAGATTTTGGTAGACAAACTCTTGGGATACGACTTCGACATTGAGTTTCGAGCTGGTTCATCCAACCGGGCGGCCGACGCTCTCTCCCGCCAACCGCGGACGGCGAGTCTGACTGCTATTTCCCGACCCTTTTGGGAGGACACCACCATACTTCAGCGCGAAGTGGCAGCTGACCTCGTGCTACAGTCAATTGCGGGGGCCCTGCAGGCATACACCATGTCCCGCTCACCGTATCATTTGGTGGACGACCGCCTATACTATCAGAATCGTCTATTGTCCGCTTCATCTCAGCTGATCCCCCGCCTACTCCTCGAGTTCCATGCTACCCCAGAAGGGGGTCACGCGGGCGCCTTTAGGACGTATCGCCGCCTTGTCGCTTCGCTGTATTGGCCGGGGATGTTCCAGCGGGTCAGGACCTTCGTCGCGGCCTGCCTGCCGTGTCAGCGTGCCAAATATAAGGCTAGTTTTCCCGGGAGCCCTCTCCAACCGCTTCCCATTCCGATTCAGATCTGGGAAGACATTTCTATGGACTTTATCTCCCGGCTGCCCCGCTCCAAGACATGGGACTGCATACTGGTGGTCGTGGACGGGGTGGTCCGCCTCCATGGGTTCCCTCGCTCAATTGTGAGCGACCGCGACCCCCTTTTCCCGAGCGCCTTCTGGTAGGCTCTGTTCAAGATGTAGGGTACGCAACTTCGCATGAGCACATCATACCACCCGCAGAAGGACGAACAGTCTAAGGTCATGAATCGCTGCCTCAAACATACTTGCGTTCAACACGTCCTTCCATTCCAGCACCGACACCACCCTGTTCGAGGCAGTTTATGGTAGACCTCCACCCGTCCTCACACGGACCGTCCCGGGCGAATGTGCGGTAGCTGTCATGGACGGCCTGCTCCGCGACCGTGATGCCATGCTCTGTCAACTGCGCCAGCACCTCCAACGCGCCCAAGATTGGATGGTGACCTCAGCAAACTGCCATAAGCGCGACGTGCAGGTCATCGAGGGTGATTCAGTATTCCTCAAGCTCCGACCACACCGCCAGGTGACGGTTACCTCGCAGACTCACTCCAAGTTAGCAGCCAAGTTCTACGGTCCCTTTGAGATCCTCGCCCGGGTGGGCGCTCAGGCGTACCACCTTCGTTTACCTCCGGAGAGCCGCATTCATCCAGTGTTCCATGTCTCGCAACTCAAGTGGGTGATTGGAGATCACCCAGTCGAGGAAGCGCTTCCTCCACCAGGTTCCGTCGCCATATCATCGGTGTTCCTTCCCCAGCATATTACGGACACGCGCACGATCCTCCGCGCGGAGCGCCAGTGGAGTAGGTTTTAGTGGTCTGGCAGGATCAACCACTCTCGAAGGCGGCACGGGTAGATCGAGCGGATATGCGCCATCAGTTCCCAGACTTCTTCCTTGAGGACAAGACAAATTTCTCAGAGGGAGGAATTGTTACGGACGCCGACGGGGTCAACGAGGGCGAAGGGCGACTGCCGGTGTGGCTGGTGTATCGACGCCGAGAGCACGGCGCGCGCAACATGCCGACCTAGCTATCGAGTGGGGGTTGTATTCGTTTATTTTGAGTATCGTTATATTTCGGTTTCGTTATGGGTAGCCCGACAAGTATATAAGCCGGAGGATTGTATGCTTGGAAGTATTTTGGAATCTCAGATTTTCTTTTCCTTTCTTTCTCTCTAAGTTCTCCCTCTCTCTCCTCTCTCCCTCTCTCCCTCTCTCCAAATTCCCGTGCCCTAACAGTTATTCATTGAATAATTTGGTGTTTTTCCCCTTCAACCCTATCTAGAATTCTTGATAGGGTTCCTTGCACCAATTGTGATACGAACCGCTTCGGCTTCCGCGCCTTGCCAACTCCCAACGCCGGCTGCACAATTCCACCGCAGAGCTGCCACCACCCGATGCACCACCATCTTTATGGTTTATTATTTACATTGTTACTATTTACTAAGTTTTTATTACTGCATTAATTATTATGTTGTTATGAGGTTATATATATACCTCTCGTTGGATGTACTAGCAAGCAAGTGGAATCAAAGTCTTTCCCTCTGTTATATTCTGTTACTCTTCTTGTCTATTTTCATCTACTGCTCGTCCTCTTCCAAGGAATACACCTATCCACCCCGCTCCGAGCGTTGTTTCTCCACTCAACCTCCAGCAGAGATTTCGATCCTTATCACTGGTATCAGAGCTAGAAGACCTCTCGCCTGATGGACACTCGATCCCCTGAACTCCGCCGCGACCTCGACCAACTCAAAACCACGGTTGAACTTCTCTCCGAATGCAGCCAAGCCAACCTTGATAGTCAAGCGGTTGCCATGGACGAGATCCGTGCGTCCCTCAATACCATCTCCACCAACCTTTCGGGGCCTCGCACCCCAACCTCCGCGACGCCAGCCAACAATCCGGAGGAAGACACCGCCCCGGCCTTCGTCCGGAACCCGCACAACCACCACCTACCCCGTATCGACTTCCCCCGCTTTCACGGTGAAAATCTCTCTGATTGGATCTACTGCAGCGACCGCTACTTTGAAGTTGAAGAGACCCCCGACAATATGAAGGTTCGTCTCGCCTCCATCCTATATTGTTAAAGGCGCGCCTAAGGCTCCAGGCTCAACAGGCTCAGAGGCTTGCGCCTTCGCGCGCCTTTTTTGCGCCTTTGGAGCATAAAAGCTGTGTGTGGGTGCAATTTCTGTTGCAAACTTTTTTTTCCAAAAAAAAGAAAGAAATAATGTAAGAACTCAATAATTTTTGCATGATTTAGTGTATGTGAAACATAATCGAGTGTTAAGACTTAAATATGATGCAAGTGACCACATTAATTCTATTTTTAAGAGATATAAATGATAGTAATGAATAATTAATGAGTAGAATAGATGGAAAATCTGATCAAGAAGATAAACTGATGTTTGATGCTTATTTTTTTAAATGAATGTGATTGCGTTTTACCTTCGTCAGGCGCGCGCCTGCGCCTTGAGCCTCGCGCCTAGGTTCCAAGACCCATTTGCGCCTTGGTGCGCCTTGCGCCTTTAATAACTAAGCCTCCATCCACCTCAACGGCAAAGCCCTCCAATGGCACCAGGTTTTTTTTAAAAACCGCCTTACTTGCCAGCCCTCCGCCTGGGAGGAATATCTACAAGCTCTCCGCACTCGGTTTGGTGGCCACCTCAACGACGAACCCATGGTCGAAATCAAGCGCCTTCGTCAACAAGTCTCGATTCAACATTACGTGGAGCAATTTGAAGAACTTATCAACTGCCTCACGGTGGCCGACGAATATGCCGTTAGCCTGTTCATCACCGACCTCCGAAATCGGATTGAGAAGGTTGTTCGCATGTTTAACCCTCAGGATCTTCCCAACGCGATCCGGTTGGCCAAACTCTAGGAGCAACTTATCTCCGAGCCCTCCCCGCAACACCAACCAGCCATCCTTCTACCTCCCGCTCACGTCACTCCCAACCGCAGCCGCCGGTCCTTCTCCCCGGCAGACCTGTTTTTTTCCCGACCATCGTTGCCTCCATCGACGCCAGATATACATCCTAGACGGCGAGGATACCGAACATGAGCCCTTGGCCAATCACCCCACTCTTTCCGAGGAACAGCAAGCGGCCTACATGGACTCCGCAGGGCCCCAACCCCTTGTTTCTATGCACGCCATGACTAGGACACCCACCTTCAATACCAGGCGAGTGACCGGTACACACCACGGCAAGGCTCTCCACATTCTGATCGACACGGGCAACACTCACAATTTCCTTGACGAACGCGTAGCTCGCCGACTGGGCTGGTCGCTAAAAGCCATTCCACCATTTTTGGTTGCAGTTGCGGACAGAAAATGCCTTACGAACGCCTATTCATGCAACGACTTCCCTTGGAGAATGCAAGGACGTGATTTCCAAGCGGACATGCTCACTCTTGCCTTGGGAGGCTGCGACATGGTACTTGGCATCCAATGGCTCGTCACACTCGGATCAATCAGTTGGGATTTCAGCAAGCTCCGCATGGAGTTTACCATGGATGGCAATAAAATCTCTCTCCGGGGAGGTTCTCGCCCACCGACCGATATCATCACACGCCGCTAACTTGAAAAGTTAGTCCAACAGCCGGCCGAGCTCGCCATGCTTGGCGCTTGTCTCCTACAAAATATGCCCGATATACCAACCACCAGCCCCTAGCCAACACCCGCCAGAACTCCACAACCTACTCTCCGAATTCAGCAACCTATTCGTGGCTCCCATCGGCCTCCCCCCACACCGCTCCCATGACCACTACATTCCACTGCAACCCAATACACCACCCGTCCTTACCAATACCCAGCCTTGCAAAAAAATGAGATCGAGCGCTTACTTGACGAGATGCTTCGTGATGGCATCATCCGCCACAGTGTCAGTCCATATTCCTTCCCTATCGTTTTGGTAAAAAAAAAGGATGGTTCATGGTGCCGGTGTGTCGACTATCGGGAACTTAATAAACATACAATCAAAGATAAGTTTCCTATCCCTCTTGTGGAAGAGCTACTTGATGAGCTTCATGGCGCCCACTTCTTCTCCAAACTCGACCTTCACTCTGGTTACCATCAAGTCCGCATGGCGCCCAACGACATCCACAAAACGGCGTTCCACTCACACCATGGCCGCTATGAGTTTTTGGTCGTGCCTTTTTGGCCTCACCAATGCTCCATCCACCTTCCAAAGTCTCTTGAACCGCATCTTCGCTCCTCACCTCCGACGATTTGTTCTTGTTTTTTTTGATGATATAATGATTTACAGCTCCTCATGGGACGAACATCTCCGCCACCTCCGTATATACCTCAGGTAAGGAAGGCAGAGGAGAATGACCAAGAATTTGAACACTGATGGGATCGAGGTCACGGTGGAGACCATGAAGAAACTCAACGATCCGATTGCGTTCCTCCTGGGCACGGACCAACACTTCATCCTCAGGGGAGACAAGAGTAAGCGCGTCGAAGTGGTCATACTCCTGGTAAAGCTGGGTAAACTCCAGGTAATAGGCAGCGGGAGGTCGATCCCCTTGGCGCAAGAGGAAGATCCGTCGCCGCAATTGGAAAATCTGAGCGGCATTCCCACGACAGGAGTAGGTAATCTCGGCTCATTTCCAAATGTCGGCCGCAGTATCCAGAAATAGATAGTTGCGGGCAATAGACTTTTGTATAGAGTTGGTCAGCCAAGACATCACCAAGGAGTTCTTGGATTCCCATTGGGGCCAATCCCGAGAGGTAGTAGTGGGAGCCCTAGTAGTGTCGTTGATGTAGCCAAATAGACGGCGGCTCTTGAGGGCCAAAGTAACAGGTCGAGCTCAAGGGAGATAATTAGTGTCATCCAACTTAATAGTAATACTTTGAGGAGTCCCGTGATTGCGGTTGGCATAAAGAGATCCAGTAGAAGGCAGATGATCATGAGGGGCACTCCCACCGAAGGAGACATCCAGAGTCTCACCACTTCCTAACATAGCAAGCAAGGGAAAAATACACAAATCTGGGTGCTTAGAGACGAGAAATCTCACTCATAGAAAGAGGAGATGCGTCGGGGGGACACAATACGCAATAAGAGAAAGATACATCCCCACAAGAAGGGAGAACGAGCGCCGAAAAAGCAATCACGGACTCAAGCCTGCATAGATCCGGCGCCAAGTGTAACACCCCAATTTAGTTTATCAACAAATCAGCAGTCCGGCCGGGTCCCGTGATAAGATGTAAACCAAGTAACAGTATTTAAATTGATACATAACAAACATAAATGAAAAGTGCTAAACGAGTACTTACATCGGAAGTAATAAAAGAAACTAAGAGTAAAAGCGTACCTCAAAATCTGGTTTCACAGAGCCACTAAAATTGAAAGAGTCAAAATGCTTGGAATGTTGAAATCTTATACATAGTCTGATACAAAGAAACATTAGACAATTCTGATACTTGTCCACAATTACATTACTGTACTGAAAGGATAAACTACTGAATGAAAACAAACTATAAGAAGGACATCGACAAACGCGCTCATCCTAGGCGCAACACCCCACCTATGACCCCTGTAATAATAAGCCCAAAAATGGGTCAACCGAACTGGAGAGTAAGAAAGACCATTCTTCTTAGTGACACTAAAATATTTTGAAGAAAACATGCGTGCAAGCTTTTAAAATTTTATGCTATGGAAAAATATTTACTATTATACTATGCTTGCTTTTCCAAAATAGGATTTGAAAGATAAATGTCTATTCTAGTGTAATAATGTCATGCATTTTCATTCAAGATCTGAAAATATTTAACTATAGAGATCCGAAAATGTATTATTGTACTATGCTTGCTTTTCTAAAATAGGATTTGAAAGATAAATGTCTGTTCTAGTGTAATAATGTCATGCATTTTCATTCAAGATCCGAAAATATTTAACCATAGAGATTTTCTACATTTTCGCATGTACTTGATTTCTATTTGTCTTAAGCTTGTCACTCTTCATATTCTAAGTGGAGTAGCTTCTTATGCGCATTCTAACGACCCGAGTCCAAACTAACGAACGCAGGGGTTCTGGTGTCTCACGGACACAGACTCGCATCTACTAATCTTCTAAATGGAGAACTGTCTCCCTACACTTGAGGCTCATAGGGTCTACTATACCCTATGAGTAAGATAGTGCGCCTCTATATATCACGAGAGAAAGTCTCAATCGTGTCTCCTAATTATTTTTCATTAACTGTTGGATTTCATATTTATTCATCTGGATATCATAAGCTGTATTTCACGCTAAAGCATTGCCTCGTATACTTATTCTGGTGGTTAGTAATTTTGTACGTATAAAGGAATACGTGGTTACATGTACGGTACGAATTCACGAATCTCATACGAGTTCAGTATTTCTTATCATATTACACATTATAATCTAGACGTATGCAATCTCATAATATTGCAAATATTCTCTTGCTATACGAGAAATAATATGTGCATTTAACTATGTGTTATGTCTAGTCAAAAAGAATAGAATTTCTTACCTAGTATTGCGGCGTTCGTACATAAAACGCGGTGGCATGGCTGTCTAGGTTACTCTGGAGGACATGTAGAAATCTCCTCTGATTTGCCACGGAGCACTCTTTCCCTAAGTCACCTCGCGGACCCACTCTAGCATTGGAGGGTTGAAATTTCTGAAATGGGAGAGATCTCGCCCAAATTTGAAGTTGTCGATTCAATCACGACTGGAAAAAAAGAAATCCACCAATTTAGCTAAGGTTGTCTGGAAGTTCTGAACAACACTAATATAAGGGTAAAATTTTGAATTTGCAAGAGGAGATCGACATTACCTGAGTGGGGTTGTTGGACGAGGTCGATTTGTCCGGAAAAGCCGGCCTCAATTAGGGTTGTCGAGGGAGTGGAAATAGATCCTCGATTTCTGACTGAGGAAGGAGGGAATAAACGGGAGTTCTAACTTCTGAAGTTGAAATATGAGGAAGAAGAATTCATAAAAACATCGAAAAATGAGTTTCATATGGTTTACCTGAAGCAAACAGAGGGGGAAGGGAAACTGAGAGTCGGATCTGTTGTAAAAGGGGTTGCCATGGTCTGAGAAACGTAGAGGTGCGAGGTGATCTGGCTGCTGAAATTTCTGAGTTGGTAACGAGGAGTCGGCGCCTGGTTTTGACGATGCACGAACGAAAGAAAATCCTCATACCGCAATAATATAACTGCTCGGTCGTGGGAGCGGAATATGAGCGCAATTTGGCATAACCGGCCCCCAGTTACCAATTTGAGTGGTATCGGTTTCTAAATAAACTGATGGAGAGAGGAAAATTACTTAATTCTTCTTAGACACCAAATCTGCCACTACTCACTAGAACTTCCTAAATTAGTACGTTACACTCGTTCGGAATTTGAATCGAGCTGAAATTATAACACGCAATTAATTTTCTTTTCTTATTTTATGCGGAGAATTTGTATCATCGAATTAATTACCTTGATCAGATGACAACGCTCATGGTGTTTACTCCCGCTCGGATCCTGAAAGACAATTAGTTTCATATTTAGTTTACAGATGTTACACCAAGAAAGGCTCAAACAGCCATGCGAAGAGGACTGCTCCGACGGGCACTAGAGGAAGGCGACGGGGCTGGAGACCGGAGCTGAAGCTGGCCGACTGGAGGAAGACGCTGGAGACGCTGGATGCCGGCGGGAGAAACGCGGGAGGCGCGGATCTGGAAGACGACGACGCGACGAATCTGGATCTGGACTCTGGAGAAGCTGGACGCGTTGTCGGGAGAAGCTGGACGCGCACGCCGACGCTGATGGAAGAATGCAGACGGGAGGAAGAGACGGGCAGGAGGAAGAGACGGACGGGAGATTAGGTCACGCCCAACTCTGATACCATGTTGGAGTGAAGCTAAAATTATATTAAAGTAAAATAATAAAGCATAATTCCTATAATTCCAACACTATGCATATTTTAATATAATATAAAATGTAACAGCAATAGCATAAATCATATGTCCTGTGATTTGTCGTGGTATGAGTTTTATTCATAATTTTAAATCATTGAAACATAGAGGTTTTTGAGTTCTGTGTTCTTTCTTAAAGTTGAGCTGACTCACTTGCATATTCATTTTAGATTTATATTTCATAACTTGACACATTCTCATGATTGATGGATGCACACCATCAAACTCATAGGGCTCAGTAAGCCATATGAGCCTGAAACATGGGGTCGATGACCCACTCCTCCATGTATTGGAACAATTAGATGTTTATTCGTGTTCCACACTAAGGATATATCAGGGAACGTTTAGTTGCCATCCAGAGCTGATCATCTAGCGGTCGGTAATAATCATTCTATCATGTCGTCCTAATAAGGCCACTAATCTGAGACTTATTACTATTTTTATTCTTTTATTCTACCTATAGTTATATTCATCCTTTTGATTATCTTTGTTATTGGAATAAAATATAAATTTTCGTATGATAATCAATGCATCGATTTTTAATAAAATATTCGACCCTTAACATTCATTAAAGATTCTCGTGAATTTGGTTTCATATATGAGCTCATCCTCATGTCCGTGACATCATGCAATCTACGAAAAGAATGTATTAAAGTGATATGTCTAGCCAAGAGGAAAAAAATTTCTTATATCGGTGTTCCAACATTCATAGACATGAAGCATTAACATAATTCCTCACAAGGTAATTCCTCGCAGAATTTTTTCTCCGATAGATGCCAACGCTTAATCAAGCCTGATATTGAATGGAACCCTTACATTGAAACAATAGGTAAAACACCATAAGTCTAGGGATCACCCCCTTCCCTCTAGGGTTTGTCAAAAACCTATAAAACTCATCCCAAGTGCAGAAAGGAGGGGAAGGAAGTAAAAAAGAAGAAAGAAATTCAACAAGAGGTTTACCCCTTAGTGGAAATGCACAAGGGGCCAACAATTCTCTAAACAGGGAAGTCGGGATCCCAATTCCTGGGACCGAATACACACGTTGTAGGAGAAAGGAGAAATCATTCATTGGAGGAATTAAGGAAGGGAAGGAAGCTAATATAAAACTTATTGAAAAGAGTCGTGCGGCTCCTGAGCACGCGCTCGTCGGCGCGAGAGGAACTGCTCTTAACTGAGGGTCAGATGCCTTGCTCCCTGCAGACAGACGCATGGCGGAACTCGTCGATGCCTGCGGGTGAGGGGGAAACCTGTTGTGAACACTCTGAATGGCGGAAAGATCCCTAGGTTGAGATGTTCTCACCGGAGGTGTTACTGGCAGTTACGAGAGTAGTCGAGAAGTGTAACGCATGAACACAAGAACCACAACACTCGTTTCTTAAGAGGGGAGGGGGGGGGGGGGGGGTACAATTGAAGGGAATAAAGCTTTGCGTAAAGTGAAAACTAAACTTATCGTTCTTACGTATTATGGATCGTGGATTAGAACTCGACTATTCCTATATCACAGAAATGCCACTGCTAATTAAATTCTCATTAACTAAAGGTGATACACTCTCGCTAGACACTAAAGCATGCCTAAAACAACGTCATAAAATTTCCCACCAAATGACATTATTTAATTTATCGATTAACCCGTAAAATTAACCATAATGGGTATATATACCTTGATCAGATAATGATGCTGACGAAAATTACTCACGATTGGACCCTGAAATTAAGATTATAAAGGTACTTCGAATTTTTGATGTTCCACCATGCACAACCGTTCTTTTTTCAAAAGAAAAAGAATGAAAAATTACAATGAGAGAAATTTTTCGATTTTTTTGTAATATTAACTATATTGTAACATTATTTGCTCTAAGTTACCTACCTTTGATAGCCTCAAAGGAAATAGGGAAGTGGGTCCTCGATGAAATTGCAATTTCAGAAAATTAATGCATTAATGTTTTTTTCATACAAATTGAAGTAGTACTCTATTTCTATTCTTATACATCAAATTGATGAAATCCTTAGCAGAATGTACATGTTATTAGGTTAAGGAAACCACATAACCTGCTGGTCATTTTACTATTTTTACAGCAATTGATGCACCTGGTGGGTTTCTCTTCGAGTGGTGGTCAGTTTTTTGGGATATCTTCATTGCTCGGACAAATGAAAAACACTCAGAAGTTGCAGCAGCATACATAGAGGTTTGTCTTCCAAAACAAGTAAATTTCATTTTTGATTTATGAATTCTAATAATGTAAGAATCTTGGCAATTAATTTTAAGTGTCTGAACTTGAAATTCGTTATGTACTGGCTTATAGGCTCAACAACTTAAAGCAAGGGAGCACCAGCAACAGCTGCAGATGCAGCAACTTCAGTTCATGCAGCAAAGACAAGTCCAGTTGCAACAAAGAACAAACTCTAACCATCCATCTCTTAGTGGCCAGGTGAGTGCCATGAGCTCAGATGGACTCATGGGGGCATCAACTGCCAGTGTACTAGCTGCAAAGATATATGAAGAGCGTTTGAAGCATTCTCCGTCTATGGATTCAGAAACATCCAGCCAGCTTCTTGATCCTAATCGAATGGCTCTTCTTAAGTCACCCACCAGTCATCCAGGGTAGTACTTTTTGTTCCAAATTGAGCTAGTGTTAAGATCGCTATTTTCCCCCATTTTTTGGGCATCTCATCCATTTGCTACAGTTCTAATTCTTCTCTATTAATGCAGGCAGCTGGTCCAAGGTAATGCTAGTGCTGTTTCCGCTGCGTTGCAGCAAGCTCAAGCAAGAAGTCAACAGACAAATGTGAATACTTCTATAATCTTACTTCTTGATTGGTGCTACGGTGAATTGTTTTTCTTAAATAGGTTTCGTGTTTTTCAATTTACAGGAAATGAAAGGTGAAGGAAATTTGTCTATGGCTCAAAGGTCTTTGCCAGTGGATCAACAGTCAATATATAGTCAGGGTATAATACAGGCAAAATCTGGATTAGGGGGACCTGGTAAGTGTCTCCTAACCGTGTAACTATTTTTCTAAATGCTGTGATTGTCGGCATGCTGCCTCTGGAATTGACTTTGTGCAATAAAGTCAATATTTTACTGCTGTAGAAGACTAGAAGTTTCACTCTTGTTTGCGGTTAATCTAGTTGTTTTAAAGTGTTCGTAATTACTAACATGGGCACAACTGCATTCGATGTCAAGCTTGCATGCCTGCAATACTACTGGCATAATATTTTTCTTTGAATTTATTTTAATTAAGGGAGCTTATTAAAACTCAAGATTAACAACATAAGTGTAAGAGCAAGATCACTTCCAGTTCCAGATGCAGATAGACATAAAATTTCAAAGCACATATGATCTTGCAAAATTTAGCAATCCTATCCAGTCAACTACTGCCCTGAAGCTACGCTGTACATTCCTTATCTCTCATTTCTTAGACTTAGTTCTTGTTCAGGAGAGCTGCAACCATGATTAATAGAGCTGTGAGAAATGGAGGTTGCTAATGGAGCTGTGGGAAACTGTTTGGATAAACTCCATTTCCAGAGCTTTTCAGAACAAAGATATAGCTAACTTGCGGAAAATGCGAAGGACGACGAGATTGCGAGATGTCGCTGATAGGACCTAGTTGAGTAATGACGAGATCGAGAGAAGACATTGTCGATGAGGAATATGATCGATGCAGGTATTCACGTGATGGGGAGCTAGCTCACGCTCAGGATTGGGAGGATACACGGACTTATCACGCAACGAGGGAGCTGAGCTCAACCTCACCATGAACTAGAGTGGGGATGGAAAAGAGCAAGAAGAGGAGAACTAAGAAGAGGAAATAAAAATTACTCAACTAGGTCTGTTTCCAATCTATTGTCAAAGGTTCGGTCTTTCTCCTCTGAGAGAAGCCACTTTGGGCATAGGGCCAAAGGTTAGGTCTGTTTCCAATCTTCCCCCGCCCATACCCCCAATGATTGGGGACTATATGGGTTCTGTTGTTGTTGTTGCTTACTTCCTATGACCCAAGGAGGTCTTTAAATAGCGGATACATGACACCTTTGTAAATAAGTTCACATACTCGGACTAATATACAAAAATACCAAAACATAAAATAAAAGACATAAGATGTCTATGATACCTACATGACACTTTAACTAATAGCATACAAAATAATATATACTATGAGTTTATGACATTATTTTTTTCACGAAAAGTTAGAAGCTAATGAAAGTAATTCTTTTTCTTTCTCTCAATTCTTGGTTGCACTAACCAAACTTTTGTTTGAGTTTGTTCGGTTTTCATTCATCTCTTCACTTCTGCTTTTGGTGAAATTTTCAATGCTTGAATGTGTGGAACAGTCTGTGATGGTTCAAGTCTTTTACTTTTATTTTTTGCAAGATCAAATGATGATAGACTTTCCTTTAAGAAATGTTTTGTTTACCATCATGACTATTTTGATATCAATGGTTTACTTTTTCAGGGTTGAATCAAAGTGTTAGTGGTCTTCCTTTGAAAGGCTGGCCTTTGACTGTAAGTTTGTATAGAGGACTGTTTCTTTCTATTTAGAATAAAAATAAATTGAAGCCCTTTTATTTACTTGAACATCAACTGTACTTATTACTTGATTTTGTTATTTTATGTAAATTTTCTAGGGAATAGATCAAATGCGCCCAAGTTTAAGTCAACAAATGCAAAAGCCTTTCCTATCCACCCAATCTCAATTTCAGCTTTTGTCACCACAACAGCAGCAACAGTACTTGGCACAAGCCCAGGCTCAAGGAAGTCTTGGAAATTCTCCTAATTACGGAGATATGGATCCACGAAGATTCAGAGGTTTTACCAGGGGGAACATTAATGGAAAAGATGGTCAATCTGTAGTAACTGATGGCTCAGTAGGGTCTCCTATGCAAGCAAGTTCACCAAAAGTCAGACCGGATCAAGCTGAATATCTGATGAAGGTACATATGCATATGTTAATATGTGCTCAAATCTCGTAGATTCACCCCATGTGGAATTGTCTCAGGTTCGAAGTGTGTAGTTTTTTTTTTAAATTATAGATAGGGCGCAATGGCGACAAAGGATCCATATAGCCGACCCCACCATGGTGGGATAAAGGCTTGAGTGTTGTTATTGTAACTAAAAAAATTGATTTGGGCCATAACATTGTATGGGACTGGTTATTGGAATACTTGTATGTAACAGTAAAAAAAGGACAGCCCGGTGCACTAAGCATCCCCGCACAGCGAGGGTCCGGGGATGGGTCCCACCACAAGGGTGAAATGTAGTCAAACTTTACCCTGCATTTTTGCAAGAGGCTGCTTCCAGAACTCGAACCCATGATCTCAAAGTCACACGACAACACCTCAACCAGTGCGCCAACGCTCGCCTTCTATTACTTGTATGTAACAGTGAAGCTTTAAAATTCTATGCCCAAGATAATAAACTTAGATAAAATTTACTGATATTTTCTTCTATAGATTGATCATTAGATGTGATACCAGCTCTTGGTTTCATCATTTTTCTGTCAGGTTATTGGCATGTTTTCTAACTTGATGAACTAAATGACGTAGGACGGGTGAGCAAAACTGAAGGTCGACTATATGAATGCTTAAAGGAACTTGACAATTTTCTGGGTACTAAACTTGCAACAATGAACGTTATAAATAATACGACACAATAATCACAATTTAGGCAAAGCTTCTAGAAAGGTAACAAATGTTGTAATATGCATGTCAGAGTGCTAGAAAACAAATATTTGACAAACAAAACCCGACAATCTGTAGGGTAATATTATCACAATGATTACAAACTTATATTACCCAAAACTTAGAATAAACACATGATTCGACAAAAAAAGACAAACAATCAATAAACTTACAATACTTACGGGATAGTAGGCTTGGTAGATGCCTGATGAGGTGTCGGTAGCTGGAGGAACAATGGAATGCAGAATTTGGACAGTCGGTGGAGAGTTAGAGAGTTAGGTGGGGCTGTTGGCTAGCTGATTCGTGTTTTTTGTGGGCTGGATGAATTTGGCAGTGAAGGGGCGACTACTGGTTGTGTTTGCAAGTGGATGAAGGACTAGTTAGGGAATAAACATGGTTCAGGTTATTGGACAGTTAGTCTAGGGTCTGGGAAGGCTTCCTAGACGGGACAGTTTAGTAGAAAGAGATAGGAAATATTTTTTTGTGTTTTTTATTCTTCCACATAGGGGCTCTTATATAACATTACAAAGAGACACACAACACCGCTAGCCGGTGTGGGACTAAACACATAGACTTAAATATAATAACTCTCAACACCCCCTCAAGCTGGAGGGGAAACCACCAGCTTGACAACATCAAAGGAAGGGTAAATGTGGT
Organism: Dactylorhiza incarnata; assembly: GCA_033032865.1. Classification (NCBI taxonomy): domain Eukaryota; kingdom Viridiplantae; phylum Streptophyta; class Magnoliopsida; order Asparagales; family Orchidaceae; genus Dactylorhiza; species Dactylorhiza incarnata. The sequence continues at coordinate 851,407 of JAWHQI010000219.1, forward strand.
AGGCAAAGGTGGGACAAGATGGGTGACCGGGGATACTCCCACACACAGTACACCCACATGAAAGAAACCACACACACGAATCCAAGAGACCACCGCGGGGATAACACCACACACGCACGGATCTACGGGACCGCGGGGATAACACCACACACACGAATCTACGTGATCGCGGGGATACCACCACACTCACTGTCACGACCCGTCTCGACAAGAGTCAGAGTGCGCTTCGGGGCGAATCGTGATGCCACAGGCATGGGCGAAAAGAAATCCATGCTTGTAAAGACGGAAGCAGAAGTACTACAAATAGTTTTAAAAATAGTTACTTTTACGTAAAACGGATGGATTTATTGCGGAAGCTTTAAAACACACAAAAAGTAAAGAAACATGCAAGCATAATGTGAAAAACACCATTTTGAAATTTGCAATACAGATGCAAGTAATATAGACCTCCGGGAGGGTGAACATGCATTGATACAAAATGATAGTACATATAATAGCCTAACAGTTGTCCTTGATACAAGAGAAAATGGCTAACCATAATCATTACATAATATGAAATAACTGACAGTAAAGGAAATACAACATGGAACCTGACACAGCAACTAACAAAAGAAACCTCCAGGGAAGCAGGAACAGGGTGCAGAGCAGGCTCGGGTACCACGGGGCGCAGTCACGGATGCTAAGGCAAATTCCAAAGAAAACAAGGAAAAAGCCTTAGAGCTATGATACATGTAGTTAAAGCAAGGTAAATAACAAAGCTAGCAAGACAGGTAAATACAAGAAATGCATAAACAGAGCTGAAACAGAACTGAAACATTAATCTACTCCGGAGTATAAAAGTCTAAGTAATAATAACATAAGTTGAGACAATTGAAAGTGCAGGTGTTTTGTTTGATGCACATGATTCATGATTCAGACAGATTCAGATAGATTCAAGTACGGATTCAGAAGATTCAGAAATTTAAGCTCGCTATGACCGGTCCTTTGTTCCCATTAGGGATTCAAGAGGGAACCCACGTCAAGGAGTTGCATCAATTAAACCCTACCTTTCAATGTTAACTTACGTTATTAATGACTTAGATGCAGAATTTCATGGATTCAAGCACACTGAGGCAAGTAATCAAATCGAGGATTCAGGTATCTAACAGTGAAGTCATAAGTAAAATCATGAGTTTGCAAGTGAGAAGTTTCTCTACTTGCCTTAAGTAAGGCGGAAATTGACGGTGGCGGCTAAGGGCGCAACCAAATTAACAATTTCAATTCGACCTGATTAAGCACAAACATGAATGAAAAATTGCATTAAACAGGAGACACCACATGAGCATGCGCGTTTTAAATTGCAAATTAGACGGATGCGAGATAGCGAGGAAAACCATACCTCCCTCGAAGATGAGGGGAGAGAGGATTACACGGAGGAACCGGAGATATGGCGGCGCTTTAGTCTAGGGAAACCCTAATTCGGAAGGGTCTTCAAGAGATTCCGCCAATTGGAGCGACGAACGACGCCGGGGAGCACGAATACCTAAGGATTTGGTGCTTAGGAAGTGCACAAAAAATCTGAAAATGCAAATTGGGGCGCAAAAATCCCAAATAATCGAGGCAAAATTCTGAAATAAGGGAGAAAGAGAGGAGGTTTACCCCAAGGAACTCAGATCCGGGCTCGAGGAGGAGAGGGAAGGAAACCCTAGATTTTTCTCCCGAAACCCACAGCCAAAACGACGAGGGGGAGCAGTTGCCGGCTGTTGGAGGGGAGCAGACACTGCTGTCGGCCCTTGTAGAGGTTGCTGCCGACCTTGGAAGGGGAAGAGGGGCCTTACTGCAGGAGGGAGGAGTTGGAGGTTGACGGCTTGGTGAAGGAGACGGGCTGCTGTCGGCCAGAACAGGAGGAGGAGACGGAACAGGGGGCGGCGCCGGCAGGAGGGGGAGCAGGAGATGGCGTCGGCGGCGGGAGGAGCAGGCGGCGGCGGCGGGGCTGTGCGCAAGAGACGGAAGCGGAACGGGATCGGGAGAGGAAAACTGCCTGCGGAAAAACCTAATACGCGCGAAATTTTTTTTTTTCCTGAAAGGCTCGGACCGGGGGGGTTAATCGCGTGAGGGGGTTTAAAGAGGGGGAGAGCTGGGCTGCGGTTAGGCCCCAAATGGAGGATAGTGTTTTTATTTTATTATTATTATTATTACCTTTATTATTAATGTTATTATTAATTTGGGGTTGTTACATTTTCCCCCACTTAGGAAGTTTCGTCCCGAAACTTTCGAGGATTTTCTGGATGGGGTCCCTTAAGACGACGACTCCGAGATCATTCATTCCAACAGGGTTTGCAATTCAAGTCAAGAGAACTAACTGAAAAGGTAGTTAACTAGAGAGAGGAACAAGAGCGGAGGCATACCAGGATTAAGAGAAAAGGTGCGGATACTTGCTACGCATGTCGGCTTCGAGCTCCCAAGAAGGCCTGCTCACACTGATCTGACCATTCGAATCTAACATGCTTTTGCGTTAGCTTCGTCAACGGAGCAGCAAGAGAGGAGAAATCCTTGACAAAACGGCGGTAGTAACCAGCAAGCCCAAGGAAACTGCGAATCTCAGAAGGGGTAGAAGGTCGTTTCCAGTCCATAACAGCTGAAATCTTGGTAGGATCAACAGAGAGTCCATCACCAGAAACAACATGTCCCAGAAAAGCAACACGATCCAGCCAGAACTCACATTTGGACAGCTTGGCATAGAGCTGATGCTGACGAAGAGTGGAGAGAGTGAGCCTAAGATGTGCTGCATGATCCTCATGAGTCTTGGAATAAACCAGAATGTCGTCGATGAACACGATGATGAACTTATCCAGATGTTCACGAAAAACACGGTTCATCATATCCATAAAAGCAGAAGGAGCGTTAGTCAGACCAAAAGACATCACTAAGAATTCAAAATGACCATACCGAGTTCGGAAGGCGGTCCTGGGAACATCGGATTCTTTGATCTTCAGCTGATGGTAACCTGATCTAAGATCTATCTTGGAGAAGACTGAACTACCTTTGAGCTGATCGAAAAGGTCGTCCACACGCGGAAGGGGATACTTATTCTTCACGGTCACCTTGTTTAAGTCCCGATAATCGATGCAGAGCCTCATAGAACCGTCCTTCTTTTTCACGAAGAGAATGGGGGCTCCCCAGGGTGACGAGCTGGGACGAATGTATCCACGCTCAAGCAATTCATCCAACTGCGATCTAAGCTCCTCTAGCTCGCGCGGGGCCATACGGTACAGAGCTTTAGATATGGGGCGAGTTCCCGGCTCTAAGTCGATAGAAAACTCCACATCTCGATCAGGAGGCATCCCAGGCAATTCGGCAGGAAAGACATCAGGAAATTCAGAAGCAACAAGTATGGATTCAAGAGAAGGAGAGACATAATCCGAATGTGCAGCATACACGAAACACGCAGAACATCCTTGACTAAGAAGGCGAGTGGCGCATACAACGGAAATTACCTTCATGTGACTGCGGGTCTGAACATGAACGCTGAAATCCTTGCCATCAATGCTGAGGTTGACCCTCTTTGCCACGCAGTCCAATTTAACCTTATACGCAACCAGCCAATTCATTCCCAAGATTACCTCGAACTCTGACATCTCCAGGATTATGAGATCGGCTGAGACTTGCAATTCACCAAGCATGATCGGACAATTGGGAATGCCACTACGCGAAAGATGCAGATGACCAGGCACGGAGATCTCATAAGGGACCTCAAGAGGCGAAGTAGGCCAACGATAACGATCCACAACATGACGAGCAATGAACGAATGGGATGCGCCAGAATCAAAAAGAATCTGCATCCATTTATTGTTGACCCTAAATCTCCCTAAGAAAGAAGGACATGTACGCAAAACATGATTGTCCGGATCGAAGGAAAATAAGCTAAAACAAAATTGCAAGAAATGACAAATGCGCATTACATACCAGAGATGACGTCAGTGGATGCAAGTGCCTCGCCCTGGGTAATGACATTCAACACGGCTCTACCCTGTTCCTGAGTTCCCGGAACAGACTGCGGAGGCTGAGCGGGAACCGGGCAGTCCCGGATATGGTGCCCAACTTGCCCGCATCGGTAGCACGTATTCTGCTTGCGGCGGCAGTCCTTCAGCAGATGACTTGGCCTCTTACAGTATGAGCAGTCAGAGGTAACAGTGGCAAGCGTTAACTGGGGTTGCTGTGCAGGAACAACCATCTTCTGCTTCTTCAAGAGGGTGCGGCAGACTTGGGCGACATGGCCCACCTTGTGGCAGAACGCACACACCTCCTTGGACTTGGGGCCTTGTTCCTGGAATGGTGCACCTTTGCGCTTGAGGTCAGACGATGCAACATTGCTAGATCCATGTTGGACCTTCTTAGAAGAACGCTCCAACTCGATAGCTTCCACCTGCAACGCGGCTTCCACGGTCTCGGTATAGGTAGTGGCGCCATGAGCTACCACATGCTGACGGAAATCATGGCGAAGCCCTTTCACGAAGCGGCTGATCTTCTTGGACTCGCTTGGCACCAACTCCACAGCAAGGAGTGATAGGCGGGAGAACTCTCTTTCGTACTCGGTCACTGATCTGCCTGGCTGCTGAAGAGACAAGAACTTCTCGGCTAGCCGGTCACGCTCCACGGAAGAAAGGAACTTCTCCATAAGAGCTCCTTTAAACTGAACCCAAGTCATGGTGGCAGAGTCGGGAAGAGTGCGGCGCTGAAGCCACCAAGTGTACGCATCCTCGGTCAGTTGATAGGCCGCAAGAAGAACCTTCTGGACATCTGGAACTCCAGCGTACTCGAAGTGCTTCTCCATTTGAGAGAGACACTCGGAAATGACGAAGTAGTCACGGTTGCCATCGTAAGATGGCGGCTTTAGTCTTTTGAACGCTAAAGTGTCTGCCATCGCCACAGGAGGAGCAGTCGGAATCGATGCAAGCGAAGTCACCAGATTGACGGCGAGCGGGCTGATTACAGGTTCAGATGCAAGAGGGGCGGCTTCAGGAGTGGTAGTCACTCCAGCTGTCCCTGAGGGGCCGGAACCAGAGGCTGGATCAGGAGTCTGGCGATCCCCCTCAAGACGATCGAGGCGATCCAGGATCTTCTTCAGAATTTGAGCAGTAGCACCACCAGAAGTTTCCACTGCGGGAGGGGTTGGCTTCTTGCGCTGAGAACGCTTGGGAGCCATCTAGAAGGAGATACGAGAGCATCAGGTTAGATCGAGAGTCAAGCAAGAATAAGATAACTGGAAACTAGAGGTTCAACACTTCTTATACTGTCAGGTATGTAAATCATGTAATAATTACAACATTTTCTTTGGACAACTGCTAGTAATGATCATGCAAATGCAACAAAAATTAGGTGCAATATGTAACAATTAGCAAATCCATGTGTGTACAATCATTATCTGTCGTTCCTAGCTTGACACTTGTGCAAATGATTTATGTTATGCATGCAATGCAATTCCGCCTAAATGCATTTCTAATAATGCTTATGAATGGATATGCATACCATGTTAAGTGCCCATATCACTTAACATGTCATGCATACTATGCAGCTAATGTCATCGCACTTGAAAATATTAAAATTGCCCATAACCATTTAATATTTGCAAGCGGTGTATATCCTAGTGGAAATTCATATGCACATAAATGTTAAGTTTGCCCATAACCCCTTAACATTCGTGTGCATACTACGCATGATTATGTGTGTAGTGTGTGCGTGTTTCAGCCAAGAACAACAGTAATGATAAGGTGAGTGAAGAAATGATGCATGCATAAATATTTATAAAATAAGATTTAAAATATTTGATAATTGTAAAATACTTTATCCTGAGATGCTAAACCTGGCTCTGATACCAACTGTCACGACCCGTCTCGACAAGAGTCAGAGTGCGCTTCGGGGCGAATCGTGATGCTACAGGCATGGGCGAAAAGAAATCCATGCTTGTAAAGGCGGAAGCAGAAGTACTACAAATAGTTTTAAAAATAGTTACTTTTACGTAAAACGGATGGATTTATTGCGGAAGCTTTAAAATACACAAAAGTAAAGAAACATGCAAGCATAATGTGAAAACACCATTTTGAAATTTGCAATACAGATGCAAGTAATATAGACCTCCGGGAGGGTGAACATGCATTGATACAAAATGATAGTACATATAATAGCCTAACAGTTGTCCTTGATACAAGAGAAAATGGCTAACCATAATCATTACATAATATAAAATAACTGGCAGTAAAGGAAATACAACATGGAACCTGACACAACAACTAACAAAAGAAACCTCCAGGGAAGCAGGAACAGGGTGCAGAGCAGGCTCAGGTACCACGGGGCGCAGTCACGGATGCTAAGGCAAATTCCAAAGAAAACAAGAAAAAAGCCTCAGAACTATGATACATGTAGTTAAAGCAAGGTAAATAACAAAGCTAGCAAGACAGGTAAATACAAGAAATGCAGAAACAGAGCTGAAACAGAACTGAAACATTAATCTACTCCGGAGTATAAAAGTCTAAGTAATAATAACATAAGTTGAGACAATTGAAAGTGCAGGTGTTTTGTTTGATGCACATGATTCATGATTCAGACAGATTCAGATAGATTCAAGTACGGATTCAGAAGATTCAGAAATTTAAGCTCGCTATGACCGGTCCTTTGTTCCCATTAGGGATTCAAGAGGGAACTCAAGTCAAGGAGTTGCATCAATTAAACCCTACCTTTCAATGTTAACTTACGTTATTAATGACTTAGATGCAGAATTTCATGGATTCAAGCACACTGAGGCAAGTAATCAAATCGAGGATTCAGGTATCTGACAGTGAAGTCATAAGTAAAATCATGAGTTTGCAAGTGAGAAGTTTCTCTACTTGCCTTAAGGCGGAAATTGACGGTGGCGGCTAAGGGCGCAACCAAATTAACAATTTCAATTCGACCTGATTAAGCACAAACATGAATGAAAAATTGCATTAAACAGGAGACACCACATGAGCATGCGCGTTTTAAATTGCAAATTAGACGGATGCGAGATAGCGAGGAAAACCATACCTCCCTCGAAGATGAGGGGAGAGAGGATTACACGGAGGAACCAGAGATATGGCGGCACTTTAGTCTAGGGAAACCCTAATTCGGAAGGGTCTTCAAGAGATTCCGCCAATTGGAGCGACGAACGACGCCGGGGAGCACGAATACCTAAGGATTTGGTGCTTAGAAAGTGCGCAAAAAATCTGAAAATGCAAATTGGGGCGCAAAAATCCCAAATAATCGAGGCAAAATTCTGAAATAAGGGAGAAAGAGAGGAGGTTTACCCCAAGGAACTCAGATCCGGGCTCGAGGAGGAGAGGGAAGGAAACCCTAGATTTTTCTCCCGAAACCCACGGCCAAAACGACGAGGGGGAGCAGTTGCCGGCTGTTGGAGGGGAGCAGACACTGTTGTCGGCCCTTGTAGAGGTTGCTGCCGACCTTGGAAGGGGAAGAGGGGCCTTACTGCAGGAGGGAGGAGTTGGAGGTTGACGGCTTGGTGAAGGAGACGGGCTGCTGTCGGCCAGAACAGGAGGAGGAGACGGAACAGGGGGCGGCGCCGGCAGGAGGGGGAGCAGTAGATGGCGTCGGCGGGAGGAGGAGCAGGCGGCGGCGTTGGGGCTGTGCGCAGGAGACGGAAGCGGAACGGGATCAGGAGAGGAAAACCGCCTGCGGAAAAAACCTAATACGCGCGATTTTTTTTTCCTGAAAGGCTCGGACCGGGGGGGGGGGGGGGGTTAATCGCGTGAGGGAGTTTAAAGAGGGGGAGAGCTGGGCTGCGGTTAGGCCCCAAATGGAGGATAGTGTTTTTATTTTATTATTATTATTATTACCTTTATTATTAATGTTATTATTAATTTGGGGTTGTTACACTCACGAATCTATGAGACCGCGGGGATAAGAGAGAAAGGGGGAAAACTACCACCAAAGACCATACCACCTGCCAATCACCAAGAAAAAATTTGGGGAGACACAAACAACACACGACACAAGCCTAGAGGCCGTGTGGGACTAAGGCGAACAACGGGAAAGTCCCAACACTCCCCCTCACGTGAAAGGCACGTGCATATAGGCATAACATGACCATAAGCAAATACAAACTACAAATAAAGACATAAAGACGACTGAAACTACCACAAAGATGCAACATCAGCGAGATATCACCATCCCAGAAGGGGTGACAGCAGCCGGACGACGAAATGGAAGCAGCAGCGGCAGATCTAGAAGCAGACGACCGAACTGGACGCAGCAGATGGCGGAAACGGAAGCAGCGGAGACAGAACTGGAAGACGCAGCGGGCACAGTCGACGGCAGAAGAAGCAGGCGCCGGAGTCGATCGCAGAGGAGGGGAAAAGATCCGCTCCCGTCGATGGAATCCGACGTTGGCTCGACGGGAAGCAGCAACGGGCTCGACGATGGCAGAAGAAGCAGTCGTCGAAGCAGAGACGGGCTCGACGGATGAAGGCGATAGGAAGCAGCTGGATCGTCGACGTCGATGGGAGAAATAGACGGGAGAAGCTCCAGTGGAAACAGTAGCCGATGCGACATCGATGTGAGAAGGCAGGCGCGCCGATGGGTTTAGATGAAGTCGACGCCGAAGAGGGAAGAAATGCCCGCTCCTGTCATTGGAATCAAGTGTCGATTCCGTTGACGGGAGCGAGAGGGGATCTGCTCCACGGGCTCTTCAAAAACGCAGTGGACGGGATGGAAAGAAGAGTAGACGGAAATCAGAGGCTGCTCACGAGAAAAAAAAATTTAGGGTTTCAATAAGCAAGGAATTATTAACCTCCTCTGATACCAAGTAGAAAGAGATAGGAAATATTTTTTTTTTCTTCCACATATTGTGCTTCACCAATGCTCTGGATGCTGAATGAAGGAAGCATGGTTATGTGCACATAAATCAAAATGGATTCTTGGGTCTGCCCTCTCTGATGTCTTTGGCTTTGATTTGAGGGCATGATTCCGCAGCAAACGCGACGGTATAGGGGGCCACTATTTCAGTGGTACTCTGTGAGCAGCCACTTTGTGCATTTATTGTCAAAGGTTAGGTCTTTCTCCTCTGAGAGAAGCCACTTTGTGCATAGTGCCAAAGGTTAGGTCTGTTTCCAATCTTCCCCCGCCCATACCCCCAATGATTGGGGACTATATGGGTTATGTTGTTGTTGCTGTTGTTTTATTCTTCCACATAGGGACTCTTATATAACATTACAAAGAGACACACAACACCGCTAGCCGGTGTGGGACTAAACACATAGACTTAAATATAATAACTCTCAACAAGTTTTGGCCTGGGAATGTTTAGATGGGCTGTATGAAATTAGGAGGGATTTTGAGAGGGTTGGTGTCACAACCCGCATTTTCTCAATATAAATATATTATCATAGTGAGAGAAAATACGTGTTGTGATGTCACGCTGACGCCGTGCAGAGGACAACTGCAGACGCTCAGGCAGTTTCGTCTTTTCATTTATTTACATAAAAGACATGCGTTATGCTTAAAACATGGTTTAAAATTTAGAATTTTATTTCCGTGTCCCTCGGATCAGTGGATCAACTAGCCCACAAAAGAAAGTATAAATGCAGTGGAAAAATATAATTTACTTCATTTTATCCTACATGCGCATTTAGACTCATCTAATGCTCTAATGATATGCAACCTCTAAGTTTAGTATAACTGTATAAGTAAAAAGTGTGTTTTATGATCTTTTAAAGTAACATAAAATCATGTTCAAAAGAGATGCTATGATCTGCACTAATTATGACATTTTCATATAATCAAAATAACTAACATGCACCATAACATAAATCATTCCCAGTGAGCAATCGTAATAACAACAGAAAAGTAGCAGCAGAAACAGTAGGCCAGTAGACTAACACATAAAAGTATATACTATAGACGCCAACAACCTGACACGAACCCATAGTATCAAAAGTAGAAGTCTGAACTGAAAACAAAGTTAAAAGACAGCAATAACTACCTCCCAAACGGTGAGGGGAAAGTAAATCAGCTACATCTACAAAATTCTGGAACTCGAACTCGATCAACACTAGCCGCTACTAGTCCGAGCCCGAGGCATCCAAAGAGAAAAAATGCCTCAACATAAATGTGCAAGAGGCGGTTTATCCATTTAAGTTATAAAACCGATCAAACAAAAAGGCTCTCTTTTCATTTTTCTTGATTTTTAACAAAAATGAATAATTGTAATCATTATGAATAGTAAGAATATAACACCTATGAAGGTGTCCACTAGATCAATAGAATGAAGTTGTAAGTACCCTTAGGGAAAGTTTTGCACAAAGTGCGATAAAGATCTATCCTAGAATTTTGATAGATAGAAAAGAGTGGTCGAGTCTGATCAGCTCGATAATTTATAATAAGCAATGAGGTGGTGGCATACATTCCAACACAAACCAACAGTCCTTCATACATCAATTCACGAATAGGTATTGTGGCGGTGACATATATTCCGGCACAAACCAACAATCCTTCATACATTAACGTAATTAAGAAAGGAGATAGGTGTAAATATATCATATTATATGTTCAAAATATTGAAGATTTAGGAAGGCCCAAGCAGAGATGCATTTGTTGGGTTGAACTTCACGTCAACTTCAGTAAGTCAACCCGAAGTTTCCATTAACTACCCTGAATCTCGTTTACATTATATCATGAACATGCAAATTATAATTTCGGTGAAGTTTTATTTTAATGAGAGATTATGAATGGGTGACAGTCTCTGAAAGGTCACTATGATTGAAAAATTGAAACTTTACGTTTACTTTATGATCCCATGGGTCCATGACTGAAGTCGCAGGAGGGAGTAGACAGATAAAGGTGAGCCAAGAGCCCGATATTTAGATGAATCAGACAGTCATTTCCTACTTTAATGGTTTCAAATTTTCAACTATAAAATTGAGAGTTAATAATTATATACAAAATATATAAAATTTTATATTAGTATCATCTATGCTATAAACTGCTGTCTAATATTTATTATTTATTTGCCTTTAAATTTTAGACATTTTGTTCATGTTCCCAGCACAGAAAAAAAACATGTATGATTTAAAGAAAACCAAGTAATGGGGATAGACAACCACTTGCCTTGAATCTACCAATTTCCAACCTCCTAAGCGCTCCACGTCACGGATCGGCCGAAAAAAAGACCACAAAAATCTTGAAGGATTTGAAAAAAAATGAAAGTTATGGCTACTCACCCCAATGCCAAAAATCCACGAAACCGAAAATACTCACCGTGCATGCTTAGATCTCGGCGAGAGCTTTCCGAATCTATACTTTGGCGAAGATTTTGTGCACCGGAGCTCTCGTGGCGGTGGTTGGAAGTCTCCCAGAATCGTCTCTCTCTCTCTCTGTTCGGCTGATAGAATAAACCCTAAAGTGTGGGTTCGGTTCTGGGAAAAGAAATGGGTACCGGGTTCTAATTGGATGGGAGGGGTTCAGTTTTATTTAGGAATAGGAAATAAAATAAAAAAAATATATATATATTATATATAAGAGGATTTAAAATTTCATTTGGTGATAGGTGGCTTAAATTCACTTCGTTTTCGATGAATTTCGCCCTAAAGGTAAATACCATGCTACGAATCCAACGACGAAGCCGAAATCAGGGTTCGACGAGCCGTTCTCGAGTTATGATTTCCAAAGTTTACGGCAAATGATTATTCTGTAAATCTTTGAAAAAAATCACCGGGCTTAAATTCACTTCGTTTTCGATGAATTTCGCCCTAAAGGTAAATACCATGCTACGAATCCAACGACGAAGCCGAAATCAGGGTTCGACGAGCCGTTCTCGAGTTATGATTTCCAAAGTTTACGGCAAATGATTATTCTGTAAATCTTTGAAAAAAATCACCGGGCTTCAAATATAGCTCAGATCGCAACGAAACTTGACAACATATATAAAATTAATTAATTTAATTTTCTAAAGTCTAAAATCTCAATTTCGGTAAGTTTCAAAATGCGGTCGACTTGACCAAACAAACACAAAATTGTAGAAAAAATGGTGCATTGTTAACTCCGCGCAAACATAACGCCCTTATGTCATTGGTACGTCATTATGAAAATTAAAATAATTATCGAAAATTCAGGGGCATTGCAGTCACCCCCTTAAAAAGAACTTTCGTTCCGAAACTTAAATCACAAATTGAACTTAAAGATATAAATTAATAAGGTAGAATTCGTTGGACACATACGTATATTTCCATTCATGTTGGTGAGTATATATATTAGTTCTCACATTTTTATTTGTTCAAAAGAACGTAAGGAGGAACTATGAACCACGCGCGCGCGCACGCACCGCACCGGACCGGATCCGGATTTCGGATTTCGGATTTGGGGAAAAATTGAATTGAATTGTATTTTTTGTAAAAAACGATTTTAGACCTTTTATTCGGATTTGTGTCGGCTCGACGAACTCCATCCTGCGTTCGACGAACGACATGCTGCGTTCGACGATCTTCCATCTCAGCGGTTCTGCGTTCGACGAAATGCCTTCTGCGGACGACGATCTTCCGTCTCAGCGGTTCTGCGTTCGACGAAATGCCTTCTGCGTTCGACGATCTTCCGTCTCAGCGGTTGACCATGTCTCTGCGGTCGACGAATTGATTCAGATTGACGACGACAGGTCGTATCGTCGATTGCAAATCTCGGCGATAAGTTGTATCGTCGTGACACCAGGTCTCAAAACGTTTTGTCGTCGAATAGCAGCCTAGTCTCGACGATAAGTTATATCGTCGTGCAGTCTCGTCGTGACCTCTTTCTTTGACGTTTTCTCTTGCAGTTATTACGCATGTTTCCTAAACCACTTACGCGTGTTTTTCGGCATTAATTCCGAACGTTGAGAATACAACGTTTCTCTTCCCGATTTTCAGCCTTCCAATTATATCCGTCCGTATTTATTGTGGCTTCAATTATTGCCGTTTTACGAGATCCTATTTTGGAGGAGACGTGCGGTCTGAGTAATATATTCGATCTTTCTGCAATTCTTCATCATCGCTGCTTCTGCTCTCTCTCCCTCTCTCGCTCGTTCTTGCGATTTCCTTTTCTTTACATTTGCTTCATCAAGTGGAAGTTCGGGTGCTCTGTGCTTCTTCGGTGTCCGCGCACATCGGAGCTTTCGGGATCTAGCCGGGTGTTGTACCTTGGAGGAGTGAGCATCGGTTGAAAGCCCTGCCGGAGGGTGGTGCAACTTCTTTAGGGCAGTGATCACACGCCTTACCCAGGCTTGATTCTAACTTAAAGATTACTCTCTATTTATTTCTCACCTCCTTCATACAATTTTTGATACTGCTGTTTATATACATTTATATATTGTTTCTGCAAAGTTTTAAAAACTGAAAAATATATTATTTTGTATATTAATATAGGAATACTGTAAGATTATTCCAACAATCGTTCGTGAACGCCCGACCTCACTTAAGAAACTTCATTCACTTTTATGTTCAAAACTAGTTTTCTTTTCTTGGTGACGGTCGTAACCATTGTGCATTATATAATGATGGCGCTTTTGTCCAAACTCACAGGAGCAAAAAAGCCACGCCAAACAGTGAAAGAGTCTCTCTCTAAAATTAGAGCTTATTTTGGGTGTCATAGAGAAATTATGATGAGAATAGTAATATCAATATTTAGGTTATCTTCAACATAATAGTAACAATTTCTCCAAACCTTTTTTTTTTGTTGATTCATTTTTCTCGGCTTTGACTTTTTGATGTCCTCTATGTTGCCTTCACATTTAGAAGCTATGAGCAACCATCGAATTTCAGGGACGAAAGTGCTTTTTAGAACACTTATGATGATCCAAAACTTATGTTGAAGTTGTTGAAAGTCAAAAACTCTAGTTCTTTTGGACTACAAGAAGTTGGGGGAGTGGTTGACTGTGAAGCTTAATAAATAAAACATTATTTCAATTTTGATAAACTATTGAATAGTTGTCATTAGTTGTAATATTCATATCAAAATCTTAGGCTATGTGGGTCTTATAAAAGATGATTTTATCTAAATCTAAGGTTCTTAATTCCTAGTTGTAATGTGCATTAGGCACGACGATTATGGTGGAGATTATTATGTCGTTATATATGGTTGTGATGATTAGTATGCACGATAAATGTTCGATGATATGCCGGATATGATCAAAACATGCATGATATATCATGTTTTGTTAATATAATAAGTATAACATTTTGAGAATGAAGCATTCATATCAATAATGCATGCGTATATTTCTTTCGACCTATATCACCGTCTTATTTATCCGGAATATTATGAATGGATCTATGTAGATCACATTAAACGAATAAGCACTTCTTAATTGTGGAAAAATCGAGTATGGGAAGTCACCCCTAGACCGAGCTAGAGCTCCTTCGGGCTCGACGATTCTGACAATGGTAAGGGGTGCTTCGCTTCGACGATCTCGATGGGGAGCTCTCCTTGTAAAGTATGGTTGTCCCAAATAGCAAATGGGCTTGTGTCCTTCGAGAAAGTCGTAGAATATCTAGGAGAGCAGATGATAAGATTCTTCGACATAAGGTTAGGCTTCAACTGGGGTACCGAGCTAAGGACATGACAATCATTAAGCATACACTTTCGCAACTGACTCACGTGGAACACATCGTGAACACCAGGGAAAGTAGCAGGCAACTCCAACATATAAGCAGATACTCCAATGCGTTCAATAATTTGAAATGGCTCCACATACTTGGGATCTAACTTATGGTTCTTTCCAAATCTTTTCACGCCCGGCATCGGAGATACCTTCAAGAAAACCATGTCCCCAACCGTGAACTCCAGATCAATCCTTCGTCGGTTCGCGTACTTCTCATAGTGTTCCTCTGCCACTCGTAGTTCTCACGGATATGCACAACAACGACGCTCATCTCTTCCAAGGCTTCTGGACCTAATAATGGTTTCTCACCAGCCTCAGCCCAAAACAGGGGAGTGCGACATCGCCTTCCATATAAAGCTTCAAATATCGTCATCTGCAAACTCTCTTGATAACTATTATTGTAGGCAAACTCCATAAGTCCAAGACGTTCATCCCAAGCTCAACCATGATCCAGAATGTAACATCTAATCATGTTTTCCAAAATCTGATTTACTCTTTCAGTTTGACCATTCGTCTGCGGATGATAAGAAGTAGAGTATCTTGGGTCAGTGTCTAATGCTCCTTGCAAGCTCTGCCAGAAATGAGACATATATCTGGAATCCCGATCCGACACAATATTCACTAGCACACCACGCAATCTAATGACTTCCTGCAAATATAATTCTGCCAATTTCTCCATGGGACAATTAATCTTAAAAGGTACAAAATGAGCACATTTCGTCAATCTGTCCACTATCACCCATACCGCATCATGTCCTCTAGGTGACTTTGGTAACCCCATTATAAAATCCATAGAAATACTCTCCCATTTCCATCTCGGTATATCCAGGGGTGTTAACTTACCTCCAGGTCTTTTATGATCTGCCTTAACTTGCTGACAGGTATAGCCGTATAACATTCAGATGCAAACTTTGCTATATCATTCTTCATACCAGCCCACCAAACTATCTGCTTCAGATCTCGGTACATTTTTGTGGAACCAGGATGGTATGAAACATTAGAACCGTGCGCTTCACCACAAATCTTTGCCCGAATATCCCCAACAACAAGAATACCATATCTACCACGGTACTTCAAGCTGTCATTATCATCTACTGAAAAGTCCCGTAATTCTCCCCTTTCAGTTTTACTTCGAATGTGCTAATCAGGATCATCCTTCTGATGTAATCTCGTAAATGTAATCTATGAAGGTTCTTCAACTTCTAAACTAGTCGGCATAACACTGCTTCTAGCAGCTATATTCATCAATAAAATTCTTCCACCAGTGAATGCACTGAAATATTAAAGGCATGCGAATTGTTTTGGCTTAAGGCATCTGTTACCACGTTAGCCTTATCCGGATGATAAAGGATCTCAACATTGTAGTCAACAACATATTCCAACCATCTTCGTTGGCACAAATTCAATTCCTTTTGAGTGAAAACATATTTCAGACTTTTAAGATCAGTGTAAATCTTACACGATACCCCATATAATAGATGCCTCCATAGCTTTAATGAATGAATAAGTGATGCAAACTCTAGGTCGTGCGTAGGGTTGTTTCTTTCGTGAACCTTCAGTTGTCTTGATCCATACGCGATCACCTTTCCTTCTTTCATTAAGACACATCCAAGTCCAACTTGTGTTGCATCCACATAAACGACATACTCCAATCCTTCAGTAGGTAAACTCAAAACAGGAGTCGTGCATAATCTCTTCTTCAACTCCTGAAAGACTTCTTCATACTCATTGCTCCACATAAAAGTTGTCTTCTTCTACGTAAGCTTGGTCAATGGTGTAGACAACATAGAGAATCCTTGCACAAATTTCCTATAATAACCTGCCAACCCTAAGAAGCTTATTATCTCCTTAGACGTTGTAGGCCTTTTTCAATCCATAACAACAACTATCTTTTCTGGATCCACAAAAATTCCATCTTTGTTCACAATGTGACCCAAGAAAGATACTTAAGAAAGCCAAAATTCACATTTGCTCAACTTCGCATACAAATGGTGCTCCCTCAAAGTAGACAATACCAAGCGTAGGTGCAACGCATGCTCTTCAGCATTTCTAGAATAGACTAGAACATCGTCGATGAACACAATCATGAAAGGATCGAGATAATCTTTGAACACTCTATTCATCATGTCCATAAAGACAGAAGATGCATTCGTTAGTCCAAACGACATCACCAGGAATTCGAAGTGACCGTAACGAGAACGAAAAGCAGTCCGCGGTATATCAGACTCACGGATCCTCAACTGGTGATAACCTGAACGGAGATCAATCTTCGAGAAAACAGTACTACCACGTAACTGATTAAACAGGTCATCAATCCGAGGTAACAGATATCTGTTCTTAATAGTCACCTTATTCTGCTCCCGATAATCTATACACAACCTCATCGATCCATCCTTTTTTCTTTACAAAGAGGACCGGTGCACCCCAATGTGAGGAACTAGGCCTGATAAAATCAATCTGTAGCAATTCGTCTAACTGGGTGCGCAACTCTTCTAATTCACGCGACGCCATACGGTAAGGTGCCTTCACAATGGGACGAGTATCCAACTCAAGATCAATTATGAACTCCACATCTCTCTCAGGTGGAAGTCCATCTTCTATACTCCTGAATACAAACGAACATATCAATACCTAGCATATCACACTACAGATAGAATACTATAGTTACTTTACTTTGCTCAGTTCAGAAATGTGTAGATACTTACTCCTTCTGCTACTTTGCTCTGAGAATTCATGAAATGATGTTATGATTTGACTCAGGATGATACACCATGAATGCATGAATGTCTTTCTTCGTTTTAAATCATGTGTACATGTATCATCATGTAGATCTTAGCTTGGCATGTGTGCTCGTGCTATGTTATGTTATGCATGTTATGCAATGAATTCTAAATAGTCCTTAGTTCATGCCATGTGCGGCCGTACACATGAAATATTATGCATTGCATCCTACATAGTATCGCATGTAACATAAAAAGATAAAATCTAATGAGCGCACATGTAGTGTTAAGTCGCCCATTTCAACTTAACAGTTACGTGTTGTTGTCCTTATAAGATCCATATACGAACACATATTATGCACCCCATCCTACATAATATGCCCCGTATACTTCAGTCATGTTTATAAGTGTATTGTCCATGCTTCAGCCAAGATCTACAGACGACACGACAGGGTGTGTATGCATATGAAATGAAATTGTTAAAATATTAATTAAAATAACAGTTCAATAACCTGCTTTGATACCAACTGTCACAACCCGCATTTTCTCAATATAAATATATTATTGGAGTGAGAGAAAATACGCGTCGTGATGCCATGCCGTGCAGGGGACAACTGCAGACACTCAGGCAGTTTCGTCTTTTCATTTATTTACATAAAAGACAATGTGTTATGCTTAAAACATGGTTTAAAATTTAGATTTTTATTGTCTGTGCCCCTCGAATCAGTGGATCAACTAGCCCTCAAAAGAAAGTATAAATGCAGTGGAAAAATATAATTTACTTCATTTTATCCTACATGGGCATTTAGACTCATCTAATGCTCTAATAATATGCAACCTCTAAGTTTAGTACAAGTAAAAAGTGTGTTTTATGATCTTTTAAAGTCATAAAATCATGTTTAAAAGAGATGATATGATGTGCGCTAATTATGAAATTTTCATATAGTCAAAATAACTAACATGCACCATAACATAAATCGTTCCCAGTGAGCAATCGTAATAACAATAGGAAAGTAGCAGCAGAAGCAGTAAGCAAGTAGACTAACGCATAAAAGTATATACTATGAGCGCCAACAACCTGACACGAACCCATAGTATCAAAAGTAGAAGTCTAAACTGAAAACAAAGTAAAAAGAGAGCAATAACTACCTCCCAAACTGTGTGGGGAAAGTAAATCAGCTACAACTACAAAAGTCTGGAACTCGATCAGCACTAGCCGCTACTAGTCCGAGCATGAGGCATCAAAAGAGAAAAGAATGCCTCTGCATAAATGTGCAAGAGGCGGTTTATCCATTTAAGTTATAAAATCGATCAAACAAAAAGGTTCTCTTGATTTTTAACAAAAGGAATAAGTGTAATCATTATAGTAAGAATATAACACATCATGGTGTCCACTAGATCAATAAAATGAAGTTGTAAGTACCCTTAAGAAAAGTTTTCCACAAAGTGCGATAAAGATCTATCCTAGAATTTTGATAGATAGAAAAGAGTGGTTGATTCTGATCAGCTCGATAATTTACAATAGGCACTGAGGTGGTGGCATACATTCCAACACAAACCAACAGTCCTTCATACATCAACTCATGAATAGGTACTGTGGCGGTGACTTACATTCCAACACAAACCAACAATCCTTCATATATCAGCGGAATTAAGAAAGGAGATAGGTGTAAATATATCATATTATAAGTTCAAAATATTGAAGATTTATGAATGCCCAAACGGAGATGCATCCGTTGGGTTGAACTTCACGTCGACCTCAATAAGTCAACCCGAAGTTTCCATTAACTACCCTGAATCTCATTTACGTTATATCATGAACATGCAAATTATAATTTCGCTGAAGTTTTATTTTAATGAGATTATGAATGGGTGACGGTCTCTGAAAGGTCACTATGATTGAAAAATTGAAACTTTACGTTTACTTTATGATCCCATGGATCCATGGCTGAAGTCGCCGGAGGGAGTAGATAGATAAAGGTGAGCCAAGAGCCCGATATTTAGATGAATCAGACAGTCATTTCCTAGCTTAATGGTTTCAATTTTTCAACTATAAAACTGAGAGTTAATAATTATATACAAAATATATAAAATTTTATATTAGTATCATCTATGCTATAAATTACTTTCTAATATTTATTATTTATTTGTCTTTAAATTTTAGACATTTTGATCATATTCCCAGTATAGAAAAGAAAAAAAACATGTAAGTTTTAAAGAAAACCAAGTAATAGGGATAGACAACCACTTGCCTTGAATCTACCGATTTCCAACCTCCTAAGCGCTCCACGTCGCAGATCTGCCGAAAAGAAGACAACACAAAAATCTGGAAGGATTTGAAAAAAAAAAACGAAAGTTATGGCTGCTCACCCCAACACCAAAAATCCACGAAACCAAAAATACTCACCGTGCACGCTTAGATCTCGGCGAGAGCTTTCCGAATCTATACTCAGGCGAATATTTTGTGCACAGGAGCTCTCGTGGCGGCGGTTGGAAGTCTCCCGGAATCGTCTCTCTCTCTCTCTATTCGGCTGATAGAAAAACCCTAAAGGGTGGGTTCGGTTCTGGGAAAAGAAATGGGTACAGGTTCGGTTTTATTTTGGAATAGGAAATAAGATAATATATGTATATATATAAGAGGATTTAAAATTTCATTTGGTGATATATGGCTTAAATTCAATCCGTTTTCGAGGAATTTCACCCCAAAGGTAAATATCGGTGCTATGAATCCAACGGCGAAGCCGAAATCAGAGTTCGACGAGCCTTTCTCGAGTTATGATTTTCCAAAGTTTACGGCAAACAATAATTCTTAAAATCTTTGAAAAAAATCATCGGGCTTCAAATATAGCTCGGATCGCAACGAAACTTGACAGACATACGTAAAATTAATTAATTTAATTTTCTAAAGTCTAAAATCTCAATTCTGATTAGTTTCAAAATGCGGTCGACTTAACCGAACGGACACAAAATCGTAGAAAATACGGCGCATTGTTAACTCTGCGCAAACATAACGCCCTTACGTCATTAGTACGTCATTATGAAGATTAAAATAATTATCGAAAATTCAGGGGCGTTGCAGTTAAAGTGGTCGATTTTGTGGGTGATGGGGAAGGGAAGTGACGTTGGGTTCCAAGGAGTGGGGAAGTGGATTTAGAGAGAGGTGGACGTGAGATTAAGGGAGAACGTGTGTTATGGAAAGTGGCCAGAAAGGTGGGTGACAGTTAATGTTTGTAAACGATTGGATATGGATGGATTTAGTGATATGGATTTAGTGATTGAGTTGTGGAATTAGTAGTGATTTTAATAATGGGATAAGGTGGTTTTGGCAAATAGTGGTAGTTATAGGTTGGTTATGGGTGATTATGGGTAGGGATGTGGGGTAGTGGGTAGGTGGCTTGGGAGTTATGATTTCAATTCCTTAAAAAATAGAAATCTCTGTGTTCTGAATTCTTTTCTAAGTTTGAGGTAAATTAATTTCATATTCCTCTTGTTAATATATGTTTCATAGTTTACTGTGCACATTTTGATTATTGAGTCCCTAATGACAATCATAGGTGCCCTGACCTGATGTGTCCCTTGAGCGGAACACTGACTCTCATATGACTGTTTAAAAGTGTGGAAGTGTGGGTTGTCGATCCCATGTCTGAGGCTCATACGATCTGCTGACCATATGAGTATGATGGTGTGTATCCATCAATCATGAGGGAAGCACCTCCCATATGATCACCTAGTGGTTGATACGATCATTATATTATGTCGTCTACTTGACGCAACTAGTCTGAGACTTATTACGTGTTTTAATATTTTATTCTCCTCCTAGTTGCATTCATCATCTTTAGTCATTCTTGTTCTTGCTATAAGATGTAAGTATTCATACATTGATCTGCGAGTCGCAACATAATAATTTACTTGATTGTTAATATGCAATAAAATGCTACATGTAATTTGATTTCATGTGTATTATATAGTAATTTACTCCGGTAACATGTAATAAAAGGCTACGAGTAATTCAATTTTCATATGCATGCTTACGCGACCTAGGCAATGAATCTATAATAGGTGATATGTCTAGCCAAGATGAAGGGAATTTCTTACATTGGTATTACAAAGTTTATAAACACGACGCTGATGCATGACTTTTCTAATTTACTCTGAAAGCCAAGCAATGACATTTCCGATCTGCCACCCAAAAATCTGCTCTTCCTATAAGGTTTCTCATATCAACCCCAGTTAACCCAGATTGAGTGGTTAAGAGTGCTGAAAAAATGAATGTTGTACAAGTGAACATCGATTTTAGTGATCCGACAATGTCTGGAGGAGGAAAAAGGTTACATCATAAAAAAGCGCAAACTTAAATTGACGATCATAAATTTTTACCCCGACGATGGAACACTCAGACGCGATGCGGAGCATGATTCTCTAAGTTCCTCGACGATTATGAAGAAATCTTCTTCAACTAAATGATCGACCAAAGCCCCAAGTCGGCACTCACGCGTGAGTTTCAATTCCGATTCCGATAGATGAGTGGTGAAAAGGATAGAAATAGGGGATCATAGCTTATGTAGTGGTAATGGATAGATTTAGGGTTAATTAAAATTACTAAAATGCCATTGACTCGTAAAACACTCATATTTAAGATGCACAAGGCTCCTACGAGACACATTGCTTACGACAATATAGGTGTTATAAGATCTCCACTAGCTAAAAATATTATTCTCTTAATTAGTGCACACAAATATACGTAACAAGCACATATCCCTCGATCGTAAGATGACAATGACATAATTAGCCGTGCTCGGAGACCCCAAAATAAAGGTTATAAAAATACTTAAAATACATGATCAAAAGGAGAACTTTCAACTCAATTTTCAATGTCTTCTAAGTGAGTCTTCTATCTCTATTTATAGACTAGACAATTCTCCGATTATGATGACCCTCAAAATACATTAAAATAAAAATAAGAAAATTTCAAAAAGTAACTAAAATTCATAGATCTTCGATCCACACAAAATGGACGGCTCCGATCGTTATGTAAACCTGTGTGTCGTGATCCCCAATCACTAAACCTGTGGATTTAAACTTCATATGGGTAGAATGCATATTGTAGGAATTCTGAATCACTATAATTAAATTGTACTTCCTCTTGGTTTATGTAAGAAAAATTCTCATGTGGGGACATCTTTTAGCTTAAGTCCATACTTTCTTTTGATTTTATAAATCTAAAATTAAGGTATGGTCAGGTGCTCTTTATGCGTGGGGATGTATGTGGGTGCTGCGATTATAGTTGGTTGCTTTTTCTTTTTAATCTCAGATATATAAATATGTACGTACTTCCACGGGTGTACGGATTTATAACTTTTTGTTTCTGTTTATGAACTCCGGCTTATTTGGAGTTCTAACCTCACTTGTACAATCATTTACACAGTTTGTTTTATTTGTACAGAGTGCAAACTCTTAAGTTGTTTTTAGTTTTCATTTCTTTTTATTTCTTTTTATTTCTTTATTCAGATGAAGGTTGCCCAGATGCAGCAATCCTCTCAGCAACCACAGGAGCAACTGCAGCAGCAACAGCAACTACAGCAGGTACAATTTTCATCATCTATTAAGCCAAGATGCCCCAATGGGGATTTCTGTTCTTTTCTAACTCTATTAGGATAAGGTCTACTGAATTCAAGAATGCTTTTTGGAGTAACCCATGTGGAATATCCAATTGAAATGTCAACTGCATGGGATGAATACCATAGTAGGATTTAAATTAAAGAAGAATATTAATGGCATATTTCTTAGAACAGGATGCTTACTAATATAAGTTATATATGTATATGCTTACATCATGTTTACAACTGAATTACTCTGGAGTTATTCTAATGTCCACTTGGCAAAAGTGTTTTTTGTTCTTCCAAGCTTTTCATTATCAAATTGTTACCCTTGGAAAATACAAATGATCCTGGTATAACACGGGTTTTTGATCATATAGTACTTGAAATGGAGTCATGTCTACTAACGGATGATAAATAGTGTTGTTCTAGAATTGGTGGGGATCAGCCGCACGATTGTGATCGATAGAGGAGATCGAGACACCACTCGGCGGGACCCGCATTTGCGTACTTGCACATGATATGTTGATCTCATTGATAATCCGAGACCGCGAGCACGTCCGGAGCATCATTTTACTATTTATATGTATTTTATTTTATTTTTGTGGTCATTATTTAGCATTATTAGGACATCGGGCGTAACGACTGATCATAGCCGTTCACGTTGGGTGCCCAACCGCCCCTCTCGTTATAAATAAGGCGGAGGATTTCATTTTCAGTGATTGTTTTGTTTGTGAGAGATTCCAGACCGACAATCATTCGTGGTGCGACACCGTGAGACCCCGGGGTGCGACGTCCCAGTTTACTTTCCTGAAATTTTCCCGTTTCTTTAATTCCTTCCTGTAAACACCCCTACTCCCCCACGTTCCACGCTCTGTTTTGCCTTAACCGCCATTTCCCTTTACTCCAAGCCGCTCGATCCCCTCTTCTCCATCGCAAAAAACGCTCGCCCCTATTCATCTTCCTCTCCCCCTGGCCTGTGATAACAAGCATGCCACACATCCCGTCCTCCACATATCAAGCCCGCCTTTCCTCTTCCGCAAGCATGATCACCTACCGCACGCCGACGGTTCCGCCGTTAGTTTCACGGGTACCTGAAGCCCGATCGTTTCCTCCCAGGAACACAAGTTTGAATTTTATAACACTTATTTGTGCAAATTGTGGCTGAAGATCCTTCGTGCGGAGAAAACTTTTGATATTGTTCGCGCACTTGAAAATCAAAGTCATATTGTGTAGATTTGCTTAAGTTATATAATTATAGTTACTAAAATCCGATTCCGACTAATTTTAAAACAATGCATCATTTCGGTTGTGTGTGTTTGTGTTCATTCCACACATTCACTTAGGCTTGCATTAGCGTCGGCACACCCACGTCACATACTCTACCCTGCGTTAAATTAGTGTCAGAGGGAGGTTAGGGCCACTTGCATGTTATGTACTGGTAGGCCTTACCATCAGTCTATGTCCAACCCGAACCTTACCGACGAGAGAACCACCAACTCAAATTCCGAAATGACACCTGCGGAATTTTAATGGGTGATGTTAGATCGATTCGATAAATTGACTGCTCTATATGGCGATCTTCACACCCGCATCGGCGTCCTTGACGATCAGCGAGAGCATGCGACTTCCCAAAGCAGGGAAGGCTTACCCAATCCACCCGACGTTCCCT
The DNA here is from genome assembly GCA_033032865.1 of Dactylorhiza incarnata. NCBI lineage: Eukaryota > Viridiplantae > Streptophyta > Magnoliopsida > Asparagales > Orchidaceae > Dactylorhiza > Dactylorhiza incarnata. The sequence continues at coordinate 876,028 of JAWHQI010000219.1, forward strand.
CTGAGTGAGAACGAGCTGCCCTCCCACCATAAGATGTGCGTGCTAGGGATCAGCCACTACGAGAGCCCACCCCACTGCGAGAGCCTACCCCACACCGGAGGCGACCCCTCGATCACATTCGTGGCTGTCAGCCTGGACCTGCCCCAGATAGGCCTCTCCAACCTCAAGAGGTTTATCCACCACGACATCCAACCCCTCATGATCGAGCCCAGGGTTGTTTTGAGTACGGACGAGATGATTACTTTGACGAATATCCTGAGCCACGCCGAGCACCACGCGCGAAGGACGATATTACTCGTTGCATACATATTAACGCTCCCACCTTCGATGGTCACCTTGACCTGAAGGCTTTTAGCACCTGACTTCAGGAGATGAACCACTATTTTGAGTGGTATGATATGACCGACGAACGCCGCATTAGATTTGCAAATATGAAGCCGGTTGGTCCAGCCAAGATTTTATGCATCAACCTAGAGAGGTCTCTACATCGAGATGGATACCATCCTATTATCCGTTGGGAGGACATGAAGCGCCGATTAAAGGATAAATACTGAATGAATTAATCCAAGTTTTCTCTATCTCTCTCTAAGTTCTTCTTCCTCTCTCTGTAGTTCCCTTTTCTCCACATTTCATTTCTAGGGTTAGGGTTGAGCAAGACTCCCCTTCCTCTTCCTGCTCACATTCTCCGTGGGTTGAGCTCGGCTCCCTTGTATCCCTGCTTCCATCGCCACCTCCAACGAGATCCTGGAATAGGTCTATAACAAACTTTGGTATCTGAGCCCTAGGTCCTCTCCTCCGCAACCAACATCGGCAACCGCATGCCTTTTACTAATCACCAACCGCCAACCATTTTCTCATCAACAACCGCAAGCCTTGCAACGACACTTTTCCTGCCAACAATACCTTCCAAGCTCACTCACGAGTGAAAGGTCCCAGTGCTATCGAGTCCTTCCCGCGCATCCACCAATCACACATCTTTCGACTCCAACTCGCCGACTATTAGGGCCGTCAACGATATGTACAGAACCCTGCACCGACATTGTCAACTGCTGGACCTCGTTGATCTTCTGTGTCGCAAACCTGTCGCACGACAACTCTTACTCATTAATCCTTCGCTCGTTCCGAGCACGCTGCTCCCTGGCGAGTTCTGTGCATTGTTGTCCCCCTTACCGCGAGTCCAAGCACACAACTTCTGCTTTTCCAACGAAGGGAGCCAATCTTTTTTTATCTTCTGTCGATGGTAGATAGCCCACACGTCTCTTCAGTACATCAAGTCGCGTCTGTCGATGCACCGAGCCACGCACCTTTATCCATCGAGCTGCCCATCCCTTTTTCCTTAGGTCAATTAACTTGACTGCCTACAGATAATTAATTAATTCTTAATAAAATTAATTGATTAAATCATTACTTCAACACAAAGATAAGTGCCGCGGAAGAGGACGCTCTCAGTTCGCTACTATTGGAGATATCATCGTCCTTTAACATCGCGTTTTCACATTACACCGCCAACATTAACCGGCACTTCGAGGGTCCGATCAGACCGGAGCAGTCACTGATTCCACCAGTGTGGTCGTCATCCCAGCCATTACATGCCGCTGCCCCTCCATCCTAGCTTGCCATGTCCTACCTCCGTCTATGATTGCTCATCGAGGTTGCTGATTACGCCGCTGCCACCCATGCCACGCTGAACCCCACAGGCCACCTCTAGACACAGCATCCACCTTCCCCATCATCGATCCCACCAACGCCTGACGAAGCTCCATCGATCGCCATTCACCGTAGGTCGCTCCATTATCGCTTCTAGTTGTTCCCTTCCCGCAGTTCACACAACTGACATTGTCACTTCCAAGTCCTGCGGTGGTGTCCCTGCAATTAGTCCCTGTGGTCTCCATCTCGCAGCCTCCGCTCCAGTCACCTGTTACGACGGTCCCTCTAGATCCATTCCATCCGATGATCGTCCGCCATTCGGCGCCGCTGCTTGTCATCTTCACACATTCAGTAGAGTTCTTCATGACCCTCGACTGCCTGCAACCACCAGGCACACTTGCTCCGCCTCCAGCTATTATGCCCGCCAGTCTCTCCACAGCAAGCGCCCCTGCCACGACAGATCCCTACAACCCTTCGTGATATTTGTGAGCACGACGACGTCCTACCACTCGATGCAGCCTCCGCTACAGTGACGCGCTACCCGGAATTGTTTTGGCGGGAAATTATGGAGCCAGATGATCAAGTTGTGCAAGCCTCGTTTGAGCTTGAGGACACACTCGATTTGAAGGATGCGTGAGATGATATGGGCCCATAATAGTCCTCGTTATCAGTTAATTTTATAAATGTATCATTATTTTGTCATGTTAGTGCATCATTATTAGTGCACTCTTTAGAGCTATTACAATGTTCGGGTCTTCTATTTTCATGCAGGGTCTTTTGGTAATTTGTCGGAGTCATGTACTCTCTATTTAAAGGACACCTTGGGTCATGAATCATTATGAATGAACTATCCGAGTTTTATCTATCTCTCTAAGTTCATCTTCCTCTCTCTAGTTTCCTTTCTCTTCATCCCTGTTAGAAATAATTAGTCACCTCTTATTTTTAATATTTTGTTGTATTCTCTTGTATCACCCTCTACTATATATAGAGGACAATATTATTATTCAGTGATGCAATATGAAATTTACGGGTTGACATGGTATCAGAGTCGCAATCTAGCCGTTCTCTATAGCCGCTCGCCCCCCGTTCTCGTTCGCCTCCGCTCGAACCTGCAGCCCTGTCGTCGGCCTCCCACCTCTCCTCTCTCGTTCCACCGAGATCCTTCTCTCTCCCCTCCTCTTTCTCTCGCACAGGCGCTGATTCTACAGTAGCCTGCCGATTGGCGCACGGGCCGATCGGCTTGGCCGGATGGCTCCTCCTCCGGCAACCATTTGATGTTCCCGTTTTTTCCAGAAAAGTTTCGATTTTCCCTCCTCTACCTCGTACTATGAGGATCAATTGATCGCTCCACTAGATCTCCCTATATCGTTGATCTAGGGTTCTACCTCTCCATATGCTTTCACTCATGAAAAGGGTTCTACCTACTCCTTCAGGCCTTCTTTGACTTCAACGCTCAAGGATTGCTCTAGGATCCCGAATGATCCTATTGGTCGTGTTCGGCATTTTTTTCGGCAGCGACGCTTTTCCGCTGATCTTCCGGTGGCTGTTTTTTGACCTAATCCGAAATTCTTTGGCGTTTCTTTGTTCTCTGATTTCATTATGTCTGACGTGGTTGATTATCGTGACGTCTCACAACCCGTTGGATTTACCCGGGTTGGGCACGATCATACGACGTCCCTGATTACCACGATTCGTCTTAATACAACAAATTACTTATCCTTGTCTCGATCTATTGCTTTATCCCTTAAGAGTCGATGTTTGTTTGGCTATGCTAACGGGACTATTAAAGAGCCAGAGAAGACTGAGTCCACTTGGGCATAATGGGAATCAGAGAACTCTTTGGTTATGTTATGGTTGATTAATTCCATGCAAGAGGCTTTTGCACAGAATTACCTATTCTTGGATACCGCTGCGGATATTTGTAGTTGTGCCGAATCTACATATTCCCACAAAGGAAACACTTCTCAGATCTTTCAGCTACGAAGGAAGATCTTTCTCCTTCGACAGGGTGATCACCTACTATCTGCCTATTATTTGGAGTTCACTCAGCTATATCAGGAGTATGACCATTTTACCTCCCTCGACCTTGTCTACTCCGCTGATGCGATCCTTGTTCGTGCTCATGAAAATCGGAACAGAGTGTTTGAGTTTCTACATGGTTTACACCGCGACTTTGATCAGATTATTGTTCAAATCCTTGACCACACTCCAGTCCCTTCGTTGTGAGAGACCGATAGTGTTGTCCAACAGGAATATGACCGCCGTCAATCTTGGAGTTCATAGGTTCTCACTAGTGGTCCTGCTCTTGCTGCTTTTCATTCTGGAGGCACCAGTCCTCAAGACTTTAAGCCCAGGCCCATGGACAAAGACCACCTGATGTGTGACTACTGTGGTTAGAGTCGGCATACTTGTGATACTTGCTTCAAATTGTATGGGCTCTCTCCATAGAGAGGTGGAATGGTCCCTCGTGGGGGTCGTGGAGGATGTGGTCGTGGCCGCTCCAATTTTAGCTCTCCTCGCTCTGCTCACCTGACTGAGTTCATTGATGATAGTACCTCTAGTGGCCAGATCTATGAGCCCCCGTCTCTACCTGGGGCAATTTCTACTGATGAGATGATGACCCTCCGTCGCATGATGCATGGGTTATTCTCGGAGCCCACTCCTGGTCCATCCTCGTCATTTGCCCATTCAGGTGCTCCAAGTGCTCACTTTGCTGCTGTACCGCCTGCCACTCATTGATCATTGATTCTGGAGCCACAAACTATATGACTGGGTCATCGTCAGGTTTTGTTTCCTATTCACCATGTCTGGCAGACACAAGGTAAAAATTGTTGATGGAATCCTTTCCTCTATTGCAGGAAAGAGATCTATCAATTGCTCTTCTCTTACCTTGGCTTCTGCCCTTCACGTCCCTTCTTTTACTCGCAACCTCTTATCTGCTAGTCATATTACAAACTCCATGAACTGCTCCGTCACTTTCTTTCCTTCATACTGTGTCTTTCAGGACCTGCGGACGAAGAAGGTGATTGACTCGGGTAGGATGCTTGGTGGATTGTACGTGTTTGATGTTGTTGTTCCTCAGGCCTTTCATGCTCACCAGCTTCCTCGTTGGCTACCTGGCATCATCGCTTGGACCATCCCTCTATTACTATTATGCAGTCGTTATTTCCCAATTTTTCATTTTTTTGTGTTTAAAACTTTTATGTGTGATATTTGTGAACTTACTAAACATAAGCATGCCTCTTTTAATCACATGTCTAAGCCTTTTGTTGTACCTTTTCATACTATTCGTAGCGATGTATGAGGCCCTTGCCCTGTTGCTTCGATCTCCGGTTATCATTGGTTTGTTACATTCATTGATTGCTTTTCTCGCGTAACATGGGTTTATTTGATGCGTGTAAAAGTGAAGTGTTCCCTCTTTTCTAGAAAAATCATAAACTGATTTATACTCAATTTGGTGCAACCATTAAAACTCTTCGCAGTGATAATGGTCGTGTAAATAACTAAATATGGATACCAAATTTGAAAATTATTTGAGTGATCATGACATCGTTCATCAAACCACTTGTGTACATTCTCCTGCATAAAGTAGTGTTGCTGAACGGAAAAATCATCATCTTCTTGAAGTGACACGATACTTGTTATTTACGATGTCTCTTCCGAAATACTATTGGGGTGATGCCCTTTTTACTGCGACTTACCTTGTCAATCGTATGTCGTCCCGTTATCTGGGCAATCACACTCTTCTTCATACCTTAGTTATTCCTCCTACTACTCTTTTATCCCGTGTGTTTGGATGTTTATGTTTTGTTCACATTCATAACATTACTCGAACAAAACTTGATCATCATGCCCTTCGTTGTGTTCATTGGTTATTCGCCTACACAGAAAGGGTACAAATGTTATCATCCTCCTAGCAGGAAAATCTTTGTCTCTATGGATGTCACTTTTCCTGAAACAACCTCCTATTATGAGTCCTCACTTTAGGGGGAGTCTTCACACTTGGAAGTGAGTGCTCCTACTCTTCCTCTTCATGTTCCTCCTCTATACATTACCACTCAGGGGGGGGGGGGGGGGGAGTGCGAATATTCCCAAAGATATTTCCAAAGAAAAGGAGTTGCAAGTGTACACCCGGAGAAGCAAATGATCAAACACTTAGTTGCATCCCATAATACCAAAGCCACCACCAGATTCGTCTACAACACCCCTTGAGTTACCTATTGCCCTCCGAAAAGGTAATCGCGCATCCACTCAACATCCTTTATCTAACTATGTGTCATATGCCTCTTTAAACTCTTCCCATAAAGCCTTCTCCGCTTCTCTTTCCTCTGTGTTTGTTCCCGGTACATGGCAGGAGGCACCTGGTCACCCAAAATGGACAAAAGCGATATGGAGGAAATGCAAGCTCTAGAAAAGAACCATACATTGGACCTGGTCGATCTCCCTCCTGACAAGAAGATAATTGGTTGTCGATGGTTTTTTACAGTAAAGCAGAACTATGAAGGTATTGTGGAGAGATTCAAGGCATGATTGGTGGCAAGAGGCTACACCCAAACTCATGGTATTGACTACCAAGAGACATTTGCTCCTGTGACAAAAATGAATACAATCTGGGTCCTATTATCCTGTGTCGCATGTAAAGAGTGGGACCTTCAACAGCTGGATGTAAAAAATGTTTTCCTTCACGGTGAGTTGGAAGAGGAATATGGGTTAAAATAATCTCCGAGAGCTTGGTTTGAAAGACTTCACAAAGTCATGATCTCATTAGGCTATACCCAAAGTCATGTCGATCACACTCTATTTATCAGACGAAAAGAAATGAAGGTGGCTCTCCTGATTGTATATGTTGATGATATGGTTATTACAGGTGATAACATGGATGAGATTTGTGCCCTGAAACTCAAACTTGTTAGTGAATTTGAAGTGAAAGACTTGTGTAAGTTGAGATATTTTCTAGGGATTGAGGTAGCAGGATCAAAATATGGTATTCATATTTCACAACGGAAGTATGTCCTTGATTTATTAGAACAGACAGGAATGAGTGGTTACAAGCCTGCTGATACTCCTATTGAAGTTAACCACAAACTTGGACGTGATGATGAGGAGTCAGTGGAAGATATTTCTGGTTATCAGAAGCTGGTAGGTAAACTGATCTACCTATCTCATACCCGTCTTGACATATAATATGCAGTAGGAGTGGTAAGTCAATACTTGCATTCTCCTAAGGTTAGAAATCTTGATGTCATGCACAGAATTCTGAGGTATTTTAAGACCTCGCCTGGTAGGGGAATTTTATTCTCTTTTAGTGATAACTTAAAAATTGAAATATATACTGATGCATAATGAGTTGGATCAGTTGGTGATAGAAGATCTACTACAGGATATTGTTCTTTTGTTGGGTATAATCTGGTCACTTGGAGAAGCAAGAAACAACATGTAGTGGCTCGCTCTAGTGCTGAGGCTGAGTTTAGAGCTACGACTAATGGTATATGTGAGGGGATGTGGCTTCGTTCCCTTTTGAATGATCTTGGTTTATTGGAAACCGGCCCCTTCAACTTGTATTCTGACAAAGCTGCAATCACATTGCTTAGAACCCTGTCCAGCATGACCGCACCAAACACGTTGAAGTTGACCGACACTTCATTAAAGAAAATATTATGAAAGGGATTGTATGTACCCCTTTCGTTCACTCGGAGGGACAACTTGCAGATTTTCTCACTAAGACATTTGAGCGAAAAAATATTTGCGACTATTATTAGCAAGTTGGGCATGAAGAACATTACATGCCCAAATTGAGGGGGAGTGTTAGAAATAATTAGTCACCTCTTAATTTTTAATATTTTGTTGTATTCTCTTGTATCACCCTCTACTATATATAGAGGGCAATATTATTATTCGGTGATGCAATATTAAATTTACGGTTTGACAGTTCCATTTCTAGGGTTAGGGTTGAGCAAGACTCCCTTCCTCCTCCTCGCATTCTTCGTGGGTTGAGCTCGGCTTCCTTGTATCTCCGTCTCCACCGCCACCTCCGACAAGATCTCCGAATAGGTCCATAACAAATGCCTAGATAAAATCAGAAGAAGTTTACTCCCTGCCATGTGTGCAAATTTTAACTAGACTGGTTACCCACTAGTGTGGCCGAAATTTTAGACAAGATACAATGTGAGATCCTTAAACGTGCTTGACACCTTATTATTTTCCTATTCTCCCTAGACACCGTAAGGAAAATAAACTTATTATTAATACATTATTTTCATATTAATTATTCCTTTTCCTAAATAGTCCTCTTCCCATACATTCCTTCAATGTTGTGGTTATCCCCATAATGTTAAGATGTCGTCTACATTCTTCTCCTGCCTTGGTGGGAATACTCTTTGTGTGTATGCGTAGCGCCCGGATCCCCTGGAGTTCGTACGGGAACTCCAGGGGTGGAGTTCGCGCAGCTCGCACCGTTGGATTGGAGTTCGCGATTCATCTCCATCTTTAAATGTCACACAATCTTTAAAACAATTATACCATGTTAATGATGTCTTTAAACACAATAACATTAAACAAAATATGCTAAACTTAATAGATAACACTGACATTTAACAACTTTGAGTTAATAAACTGATATCTAATAACACTCACTACTTAATAAACATGACATCAAATATCACTGACATTTACTTAAACTGATACGTTAATAGTATTGGCATGTAAAGAATGTTGAATAAAACAACTTCTAAGACAATATTATTATGTCAATGGCTTGTTTTTCTGCAACAGGCTTTGTTGATTGCTATCACTGCTGAATGAAATTTTCTGCAATTGTTTGTTTCATGTAGAACAACAGAAAAAGAAAACAAGCTACTTCATCAGGAGCTGCAAATAGTACTGGGACAGGAAATACTTTGGGCCCTTCTAATTCCCAACCATCAACGCCATCTACTCACACAACAGGCGAAGGCATTACAATGGCTGGAAACTTGCAACATGTTAACAACTTGCCAAAAGGGTTAATGATGTATGGTCCAGATACTACAGCAGGGCTCGCTGCATCTTCAAACCAAATGGTATTCTTTGAAATATTACTTTTTTTTGCATAAATATCACGAGTCCTTAAGTCTTAGACTGCTGCAAGTGGCTTCACATTTTTAAAAACTCTTCATTTTGGTTCCCCACATATAGGATCATTTCATAAAAGCCAGTTTATGTCTTAACAGGACATTCAATTGAGTAAAAGATAACAAAATTGTCCATTCAAATTTGTGTAAAAGTTATGCCATGTAAGCTAAATAAACAGAAAATTTAATGGCATTATATGTAGAGTATGAATACTAAGCTGGAGTACCTTGCTGAAATTTATAAGTTGATAGGGACGTAATTGAGGGGTCTTAAAATGTTGACCTATGTGAAGCCAGGTTCAAATCTCAGGGACCTAGGTGATATTTACCTTTTTTTTGTTGGTACTATAAGATTGTTGGAAATAAGAACCTTTCTGGATGCAGGGCTTTGTGTTAATACTGATTTTTGACAGGATGATTTGGAGCATTTTGCAGAGGTTGGTACTTTGGAAGATCATGTAGAATCATTTCTTTCCAATGATGATGGAGATGGCAGAGATATTTTTGCAGCATTAAAGCGAAGTCCCGTGGAGCACAATCCAGAACCTTCAAAGGGTAATTTTAGCATCCTTATATGAAATTAACTAACAATCTGAAGCGAAGGAGCTAAAAATGTTTTTTTATTCATTCTGCTTAGGGTTTAGTTTCAATGAGGTTGGCTGCATCCGAACAAGCAACAGCAAAGTTGTCTGTTGCCACTTCTCTTCAGATGGAAAAGTGCTTGCGAGTGCTGGGCATGAAATGAAGGTGCTATATGCATTATGTTTTAGAGTGCCTTACTTTTAGAATTGATTTTGATGAATTAAATATGAGCATTACATTGTCTATGTTATTAATTAGTTTTGTTTCTATTTTCTTAATATTGTAACTGATAATTATTTTCATAGAATAAATTGCACAGTTAAAAACATGCCTTGGTTTCCCTAAGCATCATTGGTTTTATGTTAACTTTTTGGGATGGACTCATATGCCTTATTTTCCTCAAATAACAATTACATCAAATATGATAATTTCGTGTGATGTTCTAAGATTCAAATGCGATTATGCTGGCAATTTAGGTAAATGATTCCAAGGCAACCTGATGAACTATTTTATTTAGTTGTACCCATATTGACATTGTTTGATTTAGTTCTTGGACAAGAATAATAGATATAATGGGTCTGTTTTTCTCTGTTAAGAAATACACATGAGATCTTGAATACAAAGTATATTAATCTTTTTAAAATAATGCCCAGACTAATTAAGTGAACAAAAGAAAACATTGTGTAAGCACCTAAATTTAACTAAAATTCTTTGTAAACCTCCTTTATAAGCATTACTTTGGTCTCGTAAATTGCTCTACCAATTACTTGTTGTTATGCACACACTCGACCATACTAACCCAACCAGCCCCTTGCAAGTCTATAAAGGTGGCAACTGCAGCCAAGAGTTGGCATTTAGGTGGGATCATTGGCCGCCACTGTCTATATTAAAGTAGGAATAGAAAAACATTCATCTTGAGATGGACTAGTAAGTACTATGAAATGCTGGAATATGAAAGGATCAATTAGTACCATGAATGGGAAGAAGTATTGGGAGTAGCATTAAATAATAAGAGGCCACTAATTCCAATTGTAGGTGGTGAGCATTTTTTTAATAAGCTTTGTATTAAGAAGAAGGAATCCAATTTTTTAATCAAGAAATTTTGTTGTACAAATGGGCAACATGTGAATGTTCCTCTCTTCACTCTCTTTCATTGTCTCATATTTATCAATTTGGTTTGGCTGCCATCACTCACTCATAGCCAGGTCCCTTTTGAGGAGTTAAGAGAAGATGGTGACTTCCTTATCCTCACACGTGGAACACTATGGAGATTCCCTTGCGGAGGTCCTCACCCTTCTACATGAAGTTCAAACGCACATTGTGGTCAAGGTGGTATGTCCAACTTTGGTTCCAATTTCCACCACTTTTTAAAATAGCGCCAGATAAAACATGTATCTTCTCTTCCGATACTTGCCTCTTATTAACCACGACCATACTGCAACACCTTGACTTCCATCTCTACCCCCTTACCTGCATCTCAACCTAATTCACCACCTACTTGTCAATTATCCAACCAAGATTACATGGACTTTCGTATTAGAGGGTTATACTTATTGTGCAAGCAATATTACTGATTACTCTCTCTTGAACGGATTCACACTTAAGGAGCTCCATTTACCTTATCAATCGCGGCAACAACGATATTAGTATGAACGATTTTGAGGCATTAGAAGTGGAGAATTCTACTCCCATTATTTAGACTAGTGCCCAACTCACTCGACTTGAATTACATTTATATTCTATTGGTGGAATCTTGGGACCATGTACAATGAAGCTTCACATGTTTCTTTAAAACATTATGGTGGTTGTCATGATTGAGTGATGCATGCCACAACTTATTTCCAAGGATTTGTCACCAACTTCAATGTGTAGGGCCGAACACATAAATGGGACCGATGTCTACCCCTATTATGGTCGTCCCTCTTCTACGGATGGAAAGTGTTCCAACATCACTCTCTCTCTCTCTCTCTCTCTCTCTCTCTCTCTCTCTCTCTCTCTCTCTCTCTCTCTCTCTCTCTCTCTCTCTCTCTCTCTGAGATCTTGCTCTATAAGCATCAAATTTTATTTGGACTTGGGGGAATTCATTCCATCTTAGGGGTGGCTTGGGTTTAGACCTTGTGAGTTATGAAGATCAATTGGTCATTGTAGAGACTGTTTATGATTTTGTTACGGGTCCATAACAACTTTATTATTCTTTTCTTTACTTTTTTTATTCCTATTCTTATTTTGCTATGCATGCTTTGTATAATATAAGTGTGGGACCCCTATTTGTATAAATAGTTCTATTTGTGACTTTGTTTTACTAAGAAAATCTGATTAATCCAGCCTATCTACATGATATCAGAGCGAGGTCGGTGACCTAACTGGTCATCTACTGCCACCATCCTGCATGCGGTTGAGGTTGAATTTCTCGCTCTTCATCGTTGTCGTTCCGCGTTCCCTCCACTGCGTGCTTTGAGGTCGAATTCTTCTCCTACCATTTGTGTCGAGGTCAACGCCTTGTTGCATAAGGTCGACGACTTCCACTACCATTGCTTACGTCGAGGTGTCTCTGAATATGACAACTTTGCACCCATTGCTTTTCAGCTTGTCATTGACTTCTGCTCTAATGTCAATTGCCTTCATTTGCGGTTCTCTTGACATCTTCTTTTGATCTTCTCTATCGGGCCTTTGATTAACGTTACTACAATATACCTAGACACTTTGTATCCTTGAAGCTGTCAATACCCTCTGTTCACATTGACTTAACTCTCGTTGTCTTCATCGGGAACCCAATGTCTTCGTGGGTAGATCAACTTCTTTGTTTCTATTGGGACACCATAGGCACAGTGTATTGTTTCCTACATACTTCTTCTTTATTGCCGTGAGCACTCCTTCCGAGGCTTTATCCAACTTCTTTGTTTCTATTGGGACACCATAGGAACAAAACATTATTTTCCATATTCTTCTTCTTCCTTATGGCCATGACCACTTCTTCTGAGGTTTTCTCCAACATTGTTTCAGTGATCTCGTCCTTTCCTCTTATGAACCTTATGAGGAACTTCAAATTGTTTCTCTCACATTAATGAGATGAGAGAGCTATGCTCAGTTGGCAAACTCATTTCTCCATTCAATTCGATGCACTGCCATCTTTATCATGTGACCCATGATCCTCCTGTTACGACCTCTAAGCAGTGGCTTTAGAACGATGCCATATTTTGTGTGTGGAAGTTGAGCCCCACGGAGAGAGAACCCAACAAACTCGTTATGGAATACGAGTCTACCAAAATCTTGCAGGAGAAACTTCGCTTCTTGATAGTCTACAATATCTGTATGATATGTTCAAAGAGGCCAATCCTCTTACTCATAGAGCTACTGAGGATATGCAGCCTTTGGTGGCCAAATTCGAGGGCGTTATGCAGCCTTTGGTGGCCAAATTCAAGGGCGTTATCGATGCTTCGACATCAACCCTTGACCAATGATCTGATTATTCAAAGTGTCACCAAGAGATTGTTTCCATTTTCATGCTAATGTTCAAATCCGCCTCATCCATGCTATTCGATTGGAAAACTGTAACATTATGTATGTCTAATTGCTTGTTAAAGTTGGGTTTAAAGGTATAATACCGAGGGAAGTCAAATTAAGATCGTTTAAACTAGTGAAACATAGCACGTCTAACCAACATGGATACAATAAAAACAAGCAACATCAAATAGTAATGATAGTTTCATTACAAAATCATTATTCAAGAGATAAAGTGGGAAGTAGTTTAGAGATCAAAATAAAAATGTTGATATACATGACTAAAAGTCTATATTACAAATTGTGCTTCTAAGCTTTCCTCCTTAAAAGAAAATACTGATAATGAAATTTATAGTGGCTTCAGGCCTTCCGGTGATCCCTAGAGAGATTTTTTGTCAATTGGACACAGCTAGTGCATTCTAACAAACATAATATGATGCGTGTCTGTTTTTGTATGCTGTTTTTAATTGCTTAGCTATGATATCATATAAATAGCTAAGTGGGGCTTAGGGCGTTTTTCCTATCTGAAAACTAGTTGCCTTCTTGTTCTGTTTTGTGGGCTGAGTTGGGAACCTTCCCCTCTTAGCTGCTGGATATCTGTTCAGGGCGTGCCCTTAGGATAATCCCACCTTATCTTGTATTTTCCTTGAGCTATTATCATTGGAAGTGGTGTTTGTTTGAGGTTCAGCTATTGTGATCTTATCAAGGGTATCAGAGCCTTCGACGTGAGTGGGAGGAGATGGCGCCAGCCGACAACACGAACCAGAGATCTACAACACGAGATGGATACTCTACGTGAACACCAGGAATCCATCGACCGCTCGTTCCAGTCTTGCGGATCAACAGACGCGCACGGTGGAGGAAATGCGTGAGATGTTTACCGCCCTCAGAGCTGATAAGAGCACTGTCGCGAGTAACCTGGGGTCACCGTCAGAGTCTCGGCAGCCCTACCCGCCATCTTCACAAATGCAGACTCGGCTGCCCCGCATCGAGTTCCCTCGGTTCTTTGGCGACGCGCTGCAGGAGTGGATCTATTGGTGCGACCAATTTTTTGACATAGATGGCACAACGGCTGACCTCAAGGTCAAACTGGCGGTAGCTCACTTGGAAGGTAAGGCCCTCTTTTGGCACCAAGCGTTTATGAAATCTCGTCTCTCAAACAAATGGCCTACATGGGAGGAGTATTGTCAAGCCCTGGCAAACCGTTTTGGCTCTGTTTTATTCGGCGACCCCATGAGCGAGTTGAAAAATCTGCGACAAAAAGGTTCGGTACAACAATACCTGGAGGAATTTGATCTTCTGCTCCATCGAGTGCAACTCCCTGAAGACCATGCAATGAGCTTCTGTTTGGCCGGCTTAAAAGACGAAATTGAATATTCGGTGCGCATGTTCCAACCGAAATCCTTACAAGACATCTTTTCCCTTGCGCACCTGCAAGAACAGAAAATGCAATTAACACACAAAAGGACCGCAGGATCTTCCTCTGATCTCAACCCATGAACGGATCACCTCCCAAGTGGGGGCAAACAATCTTTTCATCATGTACCCCACCGATCCATGCATGCAACGTCAACTCCTAACCGCGGCGGGAAGCGTCTGACGTCAACTGAAATGGACGAGAAGAGGGCCAAAGGGTTATACTTTTGGTGTGATGAGAAATTTACGCCGTGGCACCGTTGTGAGGGCAAGAGCCAATCATACTCCATTGAACTAATCCCCGAACCAGAGGACACCACCGAACCGGCCGATGAAGATCTGGAAGTAGACATGCTGGATGAACAAGAGGAGGAGGAAGAAACACACCAAGTATCAGTGCATGCGTTGACCGACACCCCTCACTTTTACACAATGCGGGTAACCGCTTCCTATCAAGGCCAAGCAATCCAAATCTTGGTGGACTCCGGGAGCACGCACATTTTTTTGGATCGGGACGCAGTCATCAGATTATAGTGCAAACTCATTCCGATTCCCAACGTTAATGTGGCGATCGCCAACGGAAAATGCATACCCAGTGCACATAAAGTGGTGGGTTTCAAGTGGAGGATGCAAGTGGTCCTTTTCACCTCCGATATGTTGGTATTGCCGATAGGAGGTTGCGAAGTCATACTCGGCGTGCAATGGCTGGTTACCTTAAGGGTGATTCAGTGGGATTTTCCCAACCTAAAAATGGAATTCACAAGTCAAGGACGGATGATTTTGTTACGCGGCTCTAAAAGCAACTCGGGAACGTGGATAAGGCGGAAACGCCTGGAGAACGTGCGAGCAAAGATGGGCCAGCTGCACATGCTTACCATGTGTGAGGTTCGGGAAGCCACAACCTTGGTCGCACCTAGCTCCTCACATGGAGCAGGTCCCTGGTTGAATCCGATTCAAGCACAAAACTTAGAAGGGTTGATGGATGAATTCAAGGGGTTGTTTGCAGAACCCAAACAATTGCCCCAGTAGAGAGCATGAACACAAGATCCCTCTTAAAGATGAGCAGGTGGACATCAATTTGCGCCCTTACAGGTACCCGCCTCTACAAAAAACAGTGATCGAGCACTTAATCAAGAAGATGTTACAAACTGGGGTAATTTGTCATATCTTGAGTCTTTACGCCTCGTCGGTGGTGTTGGTGAAAAAGGGAGACGACACATGGAGGCTATGTATTGACTACCGTCAATTGAATAAATACACCGCCAAAGACAAGTTTCCAATTCCAATTATTGAGGAATTGATAGATGAGCTTCACGTCGCCGTGTTCTTCTCCAAATTGGATCTTCGTGCGGGTTATCACCAAGTCCGGATGGCGGAGGAGGATGTGCACAAAACCATCTTTCGAACCCACCAAGGCCACTACGAATTTTTGGCGATGCCTTTTGGGTTGACGAATGCACCCTCCACATTCCAAAGTTTGATGAACAAAATCTTCCAAGACCAGCTCCGCAAATTTATCATAGTTTTTTGTACGACATTCTTGTTTTCAGCACCTCTTGGTAGGAACACTTGGAGCATTTGCGGTTCACTTTTGAGGTCCTCCAGCAACAACTTCTGCTCAAACTGTCCAAATGTGAGTTCGGGCTGCAGCTGGTTCCCTATTTAGGCCACATAATTTTGAAGGAGGGGGTAGCCACGGACCCTATGAAGATCCAAGCCATGGTGGAGTGGCCTCGACCCACGACCCTAAAGAAGTTGCGTTTTTTGGGGGGTTAATGGGGTACTACAGACGTTTCATTCAAGGGTATGGAAGACTTGCAAAGCCCCTCACCGGCCTACTACAACACAAGAATTTTCAGTGGACGAGAGAGGCGGAAGAGGCGTTCAATCAACTGAAGACAGCGGTCGCCCATCCAACGGTTCTACGCTTACCGGTCTTCACAAAAGCATCGGTGACAGGAGTCGGAGCCGTGTTATTACAAGAAGGTCGACCTATAGCTTACTTTAGCAAGGCGTTGGGGCCGAAGAATGTGGGTCTCTCCGTTTATGAAAAAGAGCTACTAGCGATCGTGATGGCCATCCAACAATGGCGCCACTACCTATTGGGCAGCCCCTTTGTCATCAAAACTGATCGACGAAGCTTGAAATTTTTATTGGATCAGAAGTTGACGACGCCGACGCAACAAAAATATTTGGCAAAACTACTTGGTTATGATTACTCCATCCAATAGAAACAGGGCAAAGAAAATCTGTGTCGATGCCCTCTCGCGGAAGGATGAACCGGAGGCAGCGGAGTTAGGCATGCGAATCACCATCGGCTCTGACATATTGCAGCAACTTAAAGAATCTTGGGCACGAGACACATTCATCCAAGAGGTGATCACACAGAAAGAGCAAAATGAGGGCAGCCGACCGAAATACACTTGGAACAATGGCGTTTTGAAGCGCAAAGGGCGATTGGTAGTTGGGATTGATCATGCTATGAAAGATAGGTTGCTGCATTTGTACCATGACGGGTCCGTGGGCGGACATTCCGGAATTACCGCCACCTACCATTGATTGAAAAAGTTATTCTATTGGAAGAGGATGAAGTCGAAGTCTATGCATACATCCGAAAGTGTTATGTGTGCCAACAATGCAAATCGGACACGCAAAAGCCTATGAGTCTACTGCAGCCCTTGCCTATACCCACTCGTATTTGGCAGGACATCTCACTTGATTTCATTGATGGACTCCCAAAAAGTAAAGGTAAAACAACCATTCTGGTGGTGGTCGACAGGCTTAGTAAACAAGCGCATTTCATCGCCTTATCACACATGTACACGGCTGAGAGCTTGGCTAAAGTCTTCCTGGATTCCATATTTCGCCTACATGGGTTATCGGCTTCTATGGTCAGCGACCGTGACGAAGTTTTCCTTAGCCAATTTTGGCAGAAACTTTTCCATATTCTCCAAGTGTAGTTGAATCTCTCCATTACATATCATCCACAAACAGACGGCCAAACGGAGGTCGTGACCGTTGCCTTGAGGGGTACTTGCGGTGCATGTGTTTCGAGCGACCAAAAAGTTGGGTTGATTGACTACCTTTGGCGGAATGGTGGTACAATACCACTTACCACAGTGCAATCAAGATGACTCCCTGTGAGGTGGTCTATGGGCAAGAGCCAGCGTTACACGTTCCCTACATCGCCGGTGAAGCGTGTTAAGAATGAAGAAGAAGGAAGAGAGAAAATAAGCGGCTACAAGAAGGGAGAGATTAGGGTTAGGAGGAAGGAAGATGAGATTACCGTTTTAGAAAATAGTCTTGCATGCCCCCAAAAGAGGGGGGGGGGGTGGTCCGGGGTATTAATACCCGGACCCAGAGCCGGCCAACCAAGGGGGCCGGCCGGCCCATAATGGGGGCTGAACCGGGTGCGGTTCAGCCCCCCCTGGGCCGAATATTAAGAGGAGGGGGTTGAACCCACTGGTTCAGCCCCGTTGTCGCCCTCGCTACACCGTTGTCGCCGCTTGTACTGCCTTCCAAATAGCCGAGCCTCGTCCGGGGGCGTAACATTTCCTTCCCCATCAAGAACCAGCTTGTCCCCAAGGTGGTAATCAGGATAAAGCTCCCGAAACTCCAGCAAATCCACCCAAGTGTTGTGCTCCGTGGGTAGATCCTTCCATTTCACCAACATCTCAGGACAGTACGCCGTGCCACGACGCTTCCACTTGATCAACAGTATATCCTCAGGAATCGGGCGCAGCTCGCCCCACTAGTAGCCTCTGGCAAGAAAGGAGTTACCTGAACCGTATCGCCAAGCTTCCACTTCAACAAGGAGACATGAAAGGTGGGATGGATCCGGGAGCCGGCGGGCAACTCCAATGTATAAGCAACTGGCCCAACCCGCCTGGTGACCCGAAATGGACCATAGTAGCGAGGTGCCAGCTTCTGGTTCGTCCGTTGTGCAACGGACAATTGCCAATAAGGGCGGAGTTTGAGGAAAACCTCATCCCCCACCTGAAATTCTCGCTCAGTCCGATGCTTATCTGTTTGTCCCTTCATACGATCTTGTGCAGCCCGGAGATTCTCGCGCAAGGTCGCGAGGGTGCGGTCACGGTCACGGAGTGCTCGATCAACTGCTGCAACTGCTGTACTACCGGGCTCATAACTGCTCAGAGACGGAGGTGGCCTGCCATACACGACCTCAAAAGGAGTGAGCTTGCTAGCCGAATGATACGAAGTGTTGAAGCAATATTCCGCCCAATGCAACCAACTCATCCATGTCCTCGGCTCATCCATAACAAAGCACCGAAGGTATGTCTCCACGCCCCGATTCAAGACCTCTGCCTGTCCATCAGTCTGCGGATGGTGAGCCGTGCTAAAACGTAAGGAGGTCCCCTGTAAACGAAAAAGCTCCTTCCAAAAATTGCCAACAAAAGTAGGATCACGATCCGAAATGATCGCCCGCGGGACTCCATGTAAGCGAACAATCTCCCGAACAAACAATGCCGCCACAGACTCGCCGGTGTATGGGTGGCTCAGTGCGAGGAAGTGCCCGTATTTGGACAACTTATCAACCACCACCAGAATGACTGTTTTGCCCTTCGACCGGGGCAACCCGTCAATGAAGTCCATAGAAACCGTGTCCCAAATTTGGTGCGGAATCTCCAGAGGTGTAAGTAGCCCGGCTGGAGAAGTAGTCTCATATTTCTGTCTCTGACAAACATCACACTGCTGCACAAATAATTGAATATCGCGGCGCATCCCCTTCCAAAATACATTTGCTCGTGCTCGCTGAAGAGTGCGAAGAACACCAGCGTGACCACCCGTCGGCGAAGAGTGGAACTCATGCATCATCACGGTCCGCCAAACTGACTCGGCAGGGATGACCACGCTGCTTCTGTAATATAGCCTGTCATTTTGTAAATGATAACCTGGAACTGTCTCACGAGCCTGCCGCAAAGCTTCCACAATAGCCTGTAACTCAGGGTCGCGATGCACCTCCTCTTGGATTTCATCCAACGAATCCAGTTGTGGCGTAGAAACATGGGCCAAGGCGCCCTCGGTCAAACGGGATAATGCGTTAGCCACCCGATTATCCTTCCCTGGTCGATACACAATCTCGTAATCATATCCCAACAGCTTGGTGACCCACTTCTGTTGGAGAGGAGAAGAAACGCGCTGCTCTAAAAAATGCTTCAGGCTTTGATGGTCTGTCTGAATTTTAAAATGACGTCCCAGCAGGTATGCGCGCCAGAGAGCCACGGCATGAATAACCGCCAACATCTCCTTTTCATAGGCCGACAGTCCCAACATCCTCGGAGGCATAGCCTTGCTGTAAAAGGCAATCGGCCGACCGTCCTGCATCAACACTGCTCCCAACCCCACTCCGGAGGCGTCCGTCTCCACGATGAACTCCTTGGTGAAATCTGGAAGTGCGAGCACTGGAGTTGTCATCATTGCCCGCTTCAGTGCCTGAAAAGCAGTCTCTGCCTCATCCTGCCACATAAAAGCATCCTTCTGTAGTAACTGTGTCAGTGGCCTGGTAATCTTCCCGTAATCTCGTACAAAGCGCCTGTAATAGCCCGTGAGACCCAAGAAGCCCCGAAGAGCTCGAATAGTCTGGGGCCGCGGCCAATAAACCATGCTCTCAATCTTCCGCGGGTCGGCCTTGACCCCTTCAGCTGAAACCAAATGTCCCAAATATTCCACTTCCTCCTGGCCAAAAGAACACTTGGACCTCTTCGCATATAACTAGTGCTGGCGTAGAATAGAGAATACCCGAGCAACATGGCACAGATGGTCTGCCCAGGTAGCACTGTATATCAGGATGTCGTCGAAGAAGATCAATAAGAAGACCCGAAGGAAGGGACGAAAGATCTCGTTCATGTTAGCCTGGAAGGTGGATGGCCCGCCGGTCAACCCATTGGACCACCAAGAACTCATAATGGCCGTCATGTGTCCTGAAGGCTGTCTTGTGAATGTCCTCCGCCTTCATAAGAATCTGGTAATAGCCTGACCGTAAGTCCAACTTCGTAAACCGGGTCGCTCCATGCAACTCATCCAGCAGCTCCTCAATTAGTGGAATTGGAAACTTATCCTTCAACGTGACAAAGTTTAAGGCACGGTAATCTACACAAAATCGCCAGGATCCGTCCTTCTTAAGCAAAATAATCGGGGCCGAGAAAGAGCTCGTGCTCGGGCGTATGATGCCTGCAGCAAGAATCTCCCCCACACTACGCTCGATCTCCGCCTTCTGCATGTGCGGGTATCTGTAAGGTTGGATATTGGGCGGCTCCGCCCCTGCCTTGAGCACAATCTGATGATCACGGAACCGTGATGGCGGAAGTGTACGGGGCTCCTGTAAAATGTCATCATACTGCTCTACTAAAGGCTGCATCGGTAGAGGGACCTCAGTCGGCCCCAACTCATCTGTCCGCACTCCCAACAGAACTGCCATCAAGCTACTGGTCTCCTCAAGCTGTTGTAGGCTGCGAAGGGAAATCTCCTTGACCGGAGAAGATTTGAGCCCTTTAAGACAAAAATGTCGCCCACCCTGCAAGAACTCCATCGTCACCTGGTCCCAATCGAATGTAACCCTCCTTAACTGTTGTAGCCACTGAACTCCCAACACCATGTCTGAGCCCCGTATGGGTAAGAGATAAACGTCTGTGCGGCCCACATAACCCTGCATCCGAAGCTCCACACCCTTTAGCACGCCCTGGCACTGTAACTTGCTGTCATCCGCCACCATAACCTGGAACGCCGCCCCGATGTCAATCAAATGTCCCACCTTCTGTGCCACATCGGGATAGATGAATTATGAGTACTCCCGCTGTCCACAAGGATAGTCACACTCTCCTGCCGGACCCTCCCCGCCAGCCGCATAGTGAGCGGAGGGGGATTACACCCTTCCGAGGCATGTATGGAAACCCCCAGCTCTGTCAAGTCCAAGTCACCCTCGGGCTCCAACAACTCCTCAGAAAGCGAGTCCTCCTCAGTCTCCTGATGTAGCATAAAAACCTGGACCTTTTGACACTTATGGCCCGGCGTAAACTTCTCGTCACAATTGAAGCAAAGTCCTTTCTCCTTCCGTGCTTGCAACTCGCTCCAAGACAACCGTGTCACCGTCGGCCGGCCGGCCGCTGGAGGCTCCCTTTTGGCAGTGGCCGGTGTAGTAGCATGCTTCAATGTACTGCGGGCTCGCTGTCTGTTAAATCGTTCTTCCTGGATGCGCGCCAAACTGATCGCGTGATTCAGGCTACGGGGCATGTAGGCCTGTACCTCATCGCGTAAGTGTTCCTTCTGTCCGGACACGAAACAGCTGAGGAGCGTCCTCTCCTCCCAGTGCACCCTGTTAGCCAGCCTCTCGAACTCAGTCCTGTATTCCATCACACTCCCCTTTTGGCGAAGTTTTTGCAAAAGAGCTTCGAAGTCCTCAAACTCCAGGGGCCCAAACCGAGCAGTAAATCCTTCGACAAATTCCCCCCACGACACATAATTTCGTCCCCGCAGGAACCACCGAGTCCACTGAAAAGCATCGTCCTCCAAGTGAAAGGATGCCAGTTGCACCCACTGATCTCCCGGCACTTCCTGGTGGTTGAAGAATAACTCCGCCTTCTGTATCCACTCCAACACATCCCCACCACTGTAACGAGCAAAATTCATCCGCGTCAATTTTGGTGCCATGTACGGCCGCTGTCCGGCCTGTCCATGCCACCCCGGCTCCTGTCTTCGTGGTTCCTCCCGTTCAATAGACATGCCCGGGAATTGTCGGAATTGTCCCCCCACCGGAACGCCTTGATGGCACGCCCCTCCTTCCCACTGCGTGCCACTTCCAAATGGGTGAGGTAACAAGCCTTCGCCGCCCGTCTCCAAGGAGGCTGCCCCATCCGAGTATCGGTGCCACCTGGAACCCCTTGCCCGTACCCGTCTGGCCCAAACCAGGGCTGCCGAAGCCACCAGCCCCCATTCCGGACATTCCGAAGCCTCCAGCCCCTATTCCGGCACCGCCGATGTTAGATCTCCCCTGGCCGGGCCTTTCTAGGCCAGGACCAGCCCTTCCCAAGCCGCCGACACCTGTTCCGGCCAAACCCAGGCCGCCGGATCCAAACCCAGGCGCCCCTCCACCGTATCGGCCCAGATCGGCCGCTCCCGCGCCAGATCCCGCCGCACCCAGGCCGCTTATAGCCAGCCGGCCGTGATCTACCCTGCCGGCGGTGTCGAAGCCTCCGCCGCCGTATCCACTGGCTCCGATTCCGCCGATCCCGCCGATGCCAAGACCCGCCGAGTCTCGCGATCCGCTTGCGTCGTTCCTGTGCGAATCGGTTTCGATCCGGAAGATCCGCCAGGATCCTCTTCCGACACCGCCTTCCCCTTCAAATTTTGCACCAATAACGCCATAATTTCGTCAAGACGACCGTCAATTCGTTCTTCTAACCTTTGAGTGGACGATTTCACGTTTTCTTCGATGGCGGCCACCGAATCGGTCAATCCCACCAAGTTCTCCTCTAGGTTTTCCAAACAACCGTCTCTTCTTGCAAGCGCGTAGTCACCATGATGGAGGAAGGAATGCTTTGATACCAATTGTTAAGAACGAAGAAGAAGGAAGAGAGAAAATAAGCGGCTACAAGAGAGGAGAGAGTAGGGTTAGGAGGAAGGAGGAGGAGAGTACCATTTTAGAAAATAGTCTTGCATGCCCCCAAAAGAGGGGGGGGGGGGGGGGGGGGGTCCGGGGTATTAATACCCGGACCCAGGGCCGACCAACCAAGGGGGCCGGCCGGCCCACAATGGGGGCTGAACCGGGTGCGGATCAGCCCCCCCTGGGCCGAATATTAAGAGGAGGCTGAACCCACTGGTTCAGCCCCGCTGTCGCCCTTGCTACACTGTTGTCGCCGCTTGTACTGCCTTTCAAATAGCCGAGCCTCGTCCGGGGGCGTAACAAAGCGCTATCAGAAGATGTGGATCGCTCACTCGAGGCTAGAGAGCGAGTCATTTCCTTGCTAAAATTTTACCTCGCCCAAGCACAAAATTGCATGCAGGTTATGGCCGATAAAAAGCAACGCGAACGAACCTTGGAAGTGGTAGCTTGGGTATACATCCGCATTCAGCCCTATAAACAAACGAGCATCCGCCCACATGGGTCCCAAAATCTCTCTCCGAAATTTTTCGGGCCCTTCCAGGTGCTGGAAAGGGTGGGCGCCGTTGCTTATCGCCTGGCACTTCCGAAGGAGGCCAAGATCCACCATACCTTTCATATCTCGCAATTGCGCAAACATGTGGGAGAACCACCGAAGGGACAGATGCTACTTCCAACCACGGTTAATCAAGATGGGAACTTCTTGGTGGAGCCATTCGCTATCTTAAATCGCCGCATTGTCCCCCGCAACGGACGAGTCGTCACTCAACTATTGGTCCAATGGTTGAACGGCTCCATGGGCGAGGCAACTTGGGAAGATTTGTGTGTTTTTCGGAAGCGCTACCCGCACTTTGTGGTTCCTTGAAGGAGAAGGATTTCCTGGAGGAGGAAGTATTGATGCGTTCCTGTTTTTATATGCTGTTTTATTTAAATATGGGGGAGGAAAATTTTGTAAATGCTTAGCTATGATATCATATAAATAGCTAAGTGGGGCTTAGGTCGTTTTTCCTATCTGAAAACTAGTTGTCTTCTTGTTTTGTTTTGTGGGCTGAGTTGGGAACCTTCCCCTCTTAGCTGTTGTATATCTGTTGTTCAGGGCGTGCCCTTAGGATAATCCCACCTTATCTTGTATTTTGCTTGAGCTATTATCATTGGAAGTGGTGTTTGTTTGAGGTTCAGCTATTGATATCTTATCATAATACTATGTTGGTGAGTTAAAAGATAAATGAAGTATCTAAATACATCTAGGAAGGATGAACCTGTTATGGGCCGGGCCTCCGGGGCTCTGGGACTCTGGGCCTAATCCCGCTCCCGCCCCCAGGGTTCGGGGCTTAATCCCTCCCGCCACATAACAGGGCCGCGGCCCACACACCCCAACCCCTCTCAGCACGTGTTCTCGGCGCTGCGGGTTGTTGAGGCTGGGGCTCGATACCCAGACCTCCTTGATAGAAGCTCTTAACGCCAGCTCCTATCATCCAACTGCACTGCGGTGCAGTTGGATGATAGGAGCTGGCGTTAAGAGCTTCTATCAAGGAGGTCTGGGTATCGAGCCCTAACCTCAACAACCCGCAGCGCCGAGAACACGTGCTGAGAGGGGTTGGGGTGTGTGGGCCGCGGCCCTGTTATGTGGCGGGAGGGATTAAGCCCCGAACCCTGGGGGAGGGAGCGGGATTAGGCCCAGAGCCCCGGAGGCCCGGCCCATAACAGAACCATATGGTGACGCAGGACAGATGTGACAAAAGTGAAGGTCGACTCTATGAATGACTAAATGAACTAGACAAGAATCCGGCGACAATGCTTGCAACATATAAAATTATACATATGACACATTTATCACGGTCAAGTAGAGCTTTTATTAAAGAACCAAGTAATGTATTATTTGTTCAAGAGTACTAGAAATTCAATACTTGAATGAACAAAACCTGACACGTCATAGGATAATATTGACACAAACATTACAAACTTATATTCCAAAACATGGAATAAACACACGATTTGATACTAAAGAAAAGACAACCAATCAATAAACTTACAATGCTTATTTGATAGAAGACTCGGTGAGTGTTCAAATGGGTTGCCAATTGTCGGGAAAGAAGCATCAATTCGGTTAAAGATTGTTGTACAACAGTTTCCCGGGGATGGGGAGCAAATCAGGAGGTGGGAGGAGATGGGGAGGGCTGTTGGTGGTGTAGGGAACTGTGAAAGGGTTGTCGGAGGTGGATACAGCCCCGGTGTGGCGGTAGGCTGCTGTAGGGGCATCTGGAAGGGTTGTGGAGGGGCAGGGGGATGTGGAAGGGTTTCCGGTGATGGAGGCCGCCCTGGGGGACGAAAGATTATTGTAGGGATGGTTGGAAAGGTGGTGTTGGTCAGTCAATAGTTGGGAGGGAGGGAATGTGGGGGTAATTCCTGAGCCCATGGACAAGAATTGTGGTGAAGGTGCTGGACAGGGACGGGCTGGCCGGGGGCTTGCAGCAGAGGATGGGGGGGGGGGGGGGGGGGGGGGGGGCTGGATGATTGAGGGGGAAACTGGATCGTGTGTGGGGGGGGGGGGGGGAGGTGTGGGGGTATAAGGGAAAGGGGCGCGGGTTGGGTTAGTGGTTCCTGCAATAGTGGGGCATGGGGAAGGAATTCCAGATGTGGAATTGGATGAGGTGAGGGATTTCGGCTGTAGGAACAAGGGGAAAATTCCAGATGTGGACTTGGATGAGGTGGGGGGGGGGGGGGGGGGGGTCGGTTGTAGGAAAGGGGGGATTCCAGATGTGAATGGGAGGAAATTATGGGGGGTAGTGGGCTGAAATTATGGAGGGAGGAGTGAGTGGGATAATGGTCAACAAAGGAGTAGTGGGTGGTTACTTGAGAGTTATGATGTGGTGGGGTGAGGGAGCTATCAAATTTATGGGAGCAGGAGGATTGACCGGCCAAGGGTGGCCGGAGGTGGTGGTGGTGTTGATCACTGGAAAATTGAAATCGAGGGGAATGGGGGTCGTGTAGGGGTGGCCGGCCAAGGGTGGCCGGAGGTAGTCACTGGTGGTGGTGGTGGTGGTGGTGGTGATGGTCGCCAAAAAACTGAAATGGAGGGAATTGAGGTGATGGAAGTGGTGATGGAACTTGTAGGAGGTGATGAGTAGCCGGCTGGATGGAGTTAAGGGAGGATGGGGGTGACCCGATAGAGAAGGTGGGGAGATGAAGGGTGGCTGGCTAGATGGAGAGGAGAGGGGAGGGGTAACTTTCAAGTGTCGCACTTGGACTCCGGCTTAGGTACCGGTGATCAAAAGGAGGAATTTCTTCTCAAACTTTAAATCTCTTCTAAATGATCCTTTTATCACTATCTATAGACAAGGGGGATCATCATGGGTGGTCATGATTCTCCGATCACGAGGGCCCTCAAAATATATTAAAATAAAA
Source organism: Dactylorhiza incarnata (assembly GCA_033032865.1). Lineage (NCBI taxonomy): Eukaryota > Viridiplantae > Streptophyta > Magnoliopsida > Asparagales > Orchidaceae > Dactylorhiza > Dactylorhiza incarnata. The sequence goes on from JAWHQI010000219.1 coordinate 902,305, forward strand.
ATCATAAAATTATAAAAAATAATTAAAATTCATAGGTCGTCGAGCCACAAAATATATGACTGAGATCGTCATCTAGACCCATGTGTATGGTGATTCCCCATATATGGACACTGTTGATAGGCTCTGAAGCTAACTATCCACACAAAATATATGACTGAGATCGTCATCTAGACCCATGTGTATGGTGATTCCCCATATATGGACACTATGTTGATAGGCTCTGAAGCTAACTATCCACACAAAATATATGACTGAGATCGTCATCTAGACCCATGTGTATGGTGATTCCCCATATATGGACACTATGTTGATAGGCTCTGAAGCTAACTATGACATTTAGGTTTTCTTTCAAGATCCTAGGTTCAAGACTACAATTATCCAACACTCTCATCTCTCGTGTTTATGAAGTTTATTTGTAAGCTAACTATGTCATATTATGCTCTTTATCTTGTAATGCTCGTATGCATGCTAAACATTTTTCTAATATGTAAACTTGCACACCATATTAATCTTAAGCTTTGATATTATGCTCGTCATGAAATGCTCATGCACGTGTTATGCGTCACTCTAGAGCATGCATACTTAAGTTTATCATACTTATTTCATAACTTAAGGAACGGTTAAGAACAGTTCTATGGTTGTAGGAACTACCCCTTGTCCGTTTGTCCAATCAGCCATGACAGACCCCTTCCTTGTGGGAAGCCCCTGTGTCCCTTTATGGCTAGTCATATCATTATTTGTAATTATGATAGAGTTTCCTCCACCTAACTATGGTGAGGTTATTAACTCCACCTCTCTGAGGGTTAGCCTTTACCCTTTAATGCATTACAAATCTATAGGTGACGGAAGACCGAATACCCTAACCTTAAATGCAAAGCAAGCACACCGCAAACACAAATGAAGCTATGACCAACCTTAAAATGATATGAGTGCATACACACAATCCAATAAAATGTCAATTTAATGCAAGTGCAAATGTAAGTCCAACTGACAATAAGCAATTAATTAACACAAGATCTTAACAAGTGCACAATTGTTCACAGTAGAAAATTGAATTGAAAAGCAAAAGGTAATCCAAAAATATTTGAGGCGCAAGTAATTTTAAGCACGCGCCGAATATGCCCTGTAAGTCAAGAGATTTTCACGGAAACAAACATATAACATTGCATCTCTCTAAATATAGTACCAAGTACACAATAATAGAAAACAATACACACCAGACTATAACTGACACATGCAGGCTGCAGCAAAGTGAGGAGATGATGAAGATCTGAGGGCTGCAAGCTTCAAACAAGGTAGAGGACTGCTTCGGAGGGTGGCTGGAAGGCTGTAGATGGCTGATCGGAGGGTTGGATGGGGAAAACAGGTATTGGAATGCTGTAGATGGCTGATTGGAGAACTGAATGTGGAAAAGCAGGCGCTGGAATGCTGTAGATGACTGGATGATTGTGGTAGAGATGATGAGGAAGTAGTATGGGTTGGGAAAAAAGAGTCTAGTTGATGGAAGAGGAATTTGAGGGGGGACTTGGTGAATTTCAGCAACTGGAATTGTATTCCAGCAGCAACAGGATGCAGGTCAGATTAGGATTCTGAGCGTGATTGGCATGTAGGAAGACTGGACGGTGATGTGGGGGAGTTGGGATCTGTACATGGGAGGTCGGGAAGGGTTATCCAGGGGCTGGAAGGCCTGGACGGAGAGAATGCAGGGAGGAGTGGGATCGACTGGAGGTTCTGGGGCTATACGGGCGGCGGCTGGGCATTGGAAACCTGGGAGTGGCGGCATCGGAGGGCTGCGGCTGCAGATTGGCGAGCATTGCAGGAGAAGACGGGACTGGCGTGGATGGACGACTGGGAAGAAGAAGGATCGGGTGTAGCAGATAACCTTGGAGTCGCACCAAGGGGGAAAGGGTTCAGCGTCACACCGAGGGCTGGAGTACACCAGCGTGATCGAAGGAAACTTTTCCTGAAAACCGTCGATACCCAAAACTACCGACTGCATGCGCATAAATAGACTTAAAGATGAAAGAGGGCACCCAAATCGGACGGCTCATAACGTCCAAACCGATCGGGTGTTAAATACAAATCGAAATAAATAAAGTAATACATAAAAATGACTCGGAACGACCATCCAGACGCATTTGTGGACTCGAACCATCCGAACGGGAAGCAGATCACCACGATCTCCATCACCCTTTCTCTTAGTAAGCTTACTTTTCTTTCTTGCATACATGTAATACTCATAAACAAAAATACTTATCATTCTTACGCAGTTCAAAAATTGAATATATATATATATATATGTGTGTGTGTGTGTGTGTGTGTCTATATGTGTGTGTGTGTGTGTGTTAGTATATGCACAAATGTTTTTAGCCATGAAGATATTCTTTTGAATCATGGTACTAGTGCATGAATATCTTATGGAATTCACAAATCTACTCTTCTTTCACAAAGAGTATCTAGTTTTATACTAGCCCACTATTATTCAAGTGTATAAATTTATAAACTTAGAAAAAATACTACTATTCATAATCTCCTAGATGAAAACATGAGAAATATTTGTTATATATGTTAATGATATGCCTCGAATCCTAACCCAAGGCAACGACTGATGCTGAACACGACCCGCGAGGTCCGGGGCCGCGACCTTGGACGAATTTTTGAGACACACGCCCGAGGCACACGGGCGTGTGCCGAGGCCGTGTAGCAGTTGGGACCGTTCCAGAAGTCAGTTGACGCATCCAGAAGGAGAGACACGACGCTTCGATTCGCACGCCCGGACCACACGACCATGTATCGAGGGTGTGTGTCGTTCTGATGGTTCCATGGTTGTTGCTAAACGGTTGTCGATGAAAGGACGCACTGATTGAGCCACACGCCCAAGGTACACGGGCGTGTGCCAAGGGCGTGTCAATATGTACATAGTGCTATATAAACTTCTGGTCGTTCTATCTTTTATGCGGCAATTTGGTGGCAGTTCTGAAGCAGTCGTTCTGGGGTTTGAGCATTATGTTTTCTGTATTGTGTCTGTATTCTGTATCCTGAATTCTGAAATCTGCCCACCCACTGTAATCGCCTCTTTTCTTGATTGTGAAAATCCGACTGCTGCTGCCCGTGGATGTAGCCCATCTTGGGGTGAACCACATAAATCTGTGCCGTTTATGATTGTTTATTTTTTGTTTCGTTCTTCATTCTACTCGAATTTCCTTAACAACGTATATTATCATTTCCTAGGAATAATCCTTACAATAAACATACAACTTATACCCATGTCATACTCTTAATCACATTTATACAATAATTTGATAATATTATTAATTAAATTGGCACTTTAATCCTCATCAAAATTGGACATGAACTTGGCATCACTTCAATAAGAGAGAAACTTCTATTATGTAGAATCGTGTGCCCAAATATGTAAGCTAATTCAAAAGTCTTCCAAATCATAACCCAAAAACTTCAATTAATTACCAATGTGGGAACCATACTTAGGGAAGGAAGAAGAACTCCAAGATTTCATTGTATATATCTTCTTGGTGCTTTTAATGTATCATGCATACTTTATAAAAAAATTCAAAATAACTTAGATTATGTTGTCTTTCAGCACGCTTCCAATCATAATAGTGTATTTTGGTCATCTCCCAATAACACAATGTCGTTAACTACTAGATAATTTTGAATGATTATATGCGTGAAATTAGTAAGCAATAACTACGTATAATCATTTGTAAATAACAATATTTCATTTATGGAATGAATGATTACAATTTGGGATCGAATTTAACTCTCTTCAATAAAGTTGGGTAAATTTTAATCTTATTTTTGCAATACATAACTTAATCGATTCTTCGTTTCACATACTTTCTATTTTGAAATGCTTAGATTTTATCATCATGCGAAATCTTAGCATTATATGTTGCTTTCTGATACGAGACTCCGATTGGGAGCGGGTATGCGGTATTGAGAGAGAAATCTCGGAGAGGATCGTCACGATCCTTCCTCAACCTAGTATTCCCAATGGCGGGAGATACAACGGGATTCGGGCTCGACCGAGAGAGGAGGGAAGAGGGGAGCCTTGCTCAACCCTAGCCCTTGCCAAGAAGATGAAGGAAGGAGGAGATTCAAGAGATGGAACTAGGGTTTAATCTTTCATAACCATCAAGCCCACTTTCCCCACCTATATATAATGAGAGGAAAGTGTTTAACAAAAAGTACCAATTATGCCCCTCATCCGGGCTACATAATGCGTGAGAAATAAAAATGTGCGAAATAAGGAGAGAATAACAGTGCGCGACAAATAAAGATACAATGTACTAGTAGATACACATCATCCTGGACACACTTCGTCACCCCCCTACATGGGCCCATAACACTTCCATCAAGTTGTTTCACTTTTTTCTTAATCACTTGTTTGTATAGATGAACAATGGTTACCAGCATATATGCAGAGCTTTATGTATACATTACTAGGGAGACTTTTAACAATATGAGAATATCAAATGAGACTTTACTATATGGGAAACATGCTAATCTTGTATCATTGAGTATTCAGTTATTTCATTCTTCGGTTCATCTTGTTCGTGCTGTTTGCATCTGATATGGATTTACTATATTCTGTTTATTTATTTTTTGAACATTTTTTAATTTTCATTATCTTTTCTCGATAGGTAGTACTGTGGAACATGGAGACGCTGCAAACAGAAACCACCTCGGAAGAGCACTCCCAAATTATCACCGATGTTCGCTTTAGACCCGGCTCGATGCAATTGGCGACATCATCTTTTGATGGAACCGTGCGGTTGTGGAATGCAGCAGATGTAATTATATCTTCCATTAATCTCCAGAAAACGATACCCTCGATACATTTACTGAATATTAATTCTTCTTTTGAAAGTAATATACTCATAACTTCATCGGAGATTTTACTCAAAAATACTGTTTTTTTGCATCTATATAGGGTAATGCACATGTACTTGGTCCAATATAATTCCATAGTCATATTCATATGGGTTTTTCATGTCTAGTCTAGAATTTATTGTTTTTTGGTGTGTATTTCTTGATATGTTGGATTCTGAAGAGATAGCGGCTTTAAGCGGTCTGCATTTCATATATCATCAAACTTGTGACTATTGGCATATAATTGCATATGCAAAAGATTTCTCAACTCCCTTTTTCTCTTATATCTGTGAGAAAATGCCAAAATGATGTAAATTTTTTATTACTTCATGTAATCAAATACAAATACGTGTACACATATTTATAGTTATGTGGAGTGACATCTCAACTCCAAACCATAATGTGGGACTAAGCTATACAAGATAAACAACACTCCTACTGAGTGATTGCAGCGGGCCTTTAGCATTTGCCTTCTTATAAATTTCTTCTATATATTTTTTCTATAATATCTTTTCTAAATATTTAGGTATTCTTTCATTAGGATATTTGGGTGGGGAAATTTGTTTTTTCTTCGGTTGTCGCATTTTGCATTTTGTATTTTCTTTCCTTCCATTCATTACTTTTTTTCGCAACGGAAGGAGAATGAGTTTAAAGAAATTTGGCTTGGGAGACACAATCTAAACTTTGCAAGTGTATTATCTCACAACACAATAAATTTCTTAAAATGATCAGTTTTTTTGCATTTTGTGCTCTCGTAGATTTTGCGTATTCTTTTCCTTTGAAAATGGTTACTTTACACTCTTTCCAATAAAAGTTAAGGAATTGCTGCAATGGATTCAATTTATGTTTGATCTTCCCTGCCCCATGAAATTTGGAAAAAAAATCCTCCTCCGAGGGCCATTCAATTTAATGTGATCTTTCTTCTGTGATTATCACTTGGTTATTTGTAATTCTGACAATCAACTCACTGATTTCTGTAGCCTAGCTATTGTTTGAATACATTTAGTGGGCATAGTTCTCAAGTGACATCGGTGGATTTCCATCCAAAGAAGACGGAGGTCCTATGCTCCTGTGATCGCAACGGAGAGATTCGATATTGGAATGCTAACCAGTATTCGTGTTCTCGTGTTTCAAAGGTTGACTTTTAAACCATTTGCTTTGTCAGAAGCTAAATGCGAATTAGTACTAATCGTGAATGTGTGTATCCGCTATAAACAGGGCGCAACAGCACAAGTGAGATTTCAGCCTCGCATTGGACAGCTTCTCGCCGCCGCAGCAGAAAATGTTGTGAATATTTTTGATATCGAGACAGATAGAAAGACTAGAACATTACAGGTATGTTGCATTTTTTTTAAATTGGATTTCTGTTAACAAACCTGAATCGAATCAAACCGAACAGATAAACTTGCTAAACGTAGTCTAACAAATCAAATTTATCTTTTTAGTTTATCATTCTAAACAAAGAGCCCAACCATGTCGGTTTTATTTTGTGTTGGTTCGGTTTTGGTTCACTTTTGAACGCTTGATTCGGTTTAGGGTCACTTTTGAATGCTTGATTCGGCATCAAATCATGGTCGATTTAGCGCTAAACTGAGTGGACCCCAAATTTTGAAATTAACCCTCAAAATATTTCTCATCTAACTAAATATTTAGTCCAAATTTCATAAATTTGTTGCTAAACCTAGTCTAACAAATCAAATTATCTTATTTATTTTATCATTCTAAACAAAGAGCCCAACCATGGTCGGTTTTATTTTGTGTCGGTTCGGCTTTGGTTCACTTTTGAGTGCTTGATTTGGTTTAGGGTCACTTTTGAATGCTCGATTCGGCATCAAATCATGGCAGATTTAGTGCTAAACTGAGTTGACCTCACCCCAAATTTTGAAGTCAGGCCCTCAAAATATTTCTGATCAAACCAAATATTTTGGTCCAAATTTCTTAAATTTGTTGTGAATTCTATGTTGGCAGGGCCATAGTCAGGAGATACACTGCGTTTGTTGGGATGCAAAGGGTGAGTTCCTGGCTTCTGTTAGCCAGGATTGTGTAAAAGTGTGGTCGCTGACATCGGGAGACAGTATCTACGAGCTCAGCGCCAACGGGAATAAATTTCATTCATGTGTTTTTCATCCCAGCTTTCCAAATCTCCTGGTTATTGGAGGATACCAGGTAAATCATAATGTCTATGATTTTTTATGTCTCTAGTATTTCATGAAATATGATTTTATGTTTGAACTCATGCATGCAAATACTTATGCATATAGTTGGTAGGTAAAATGTAAGCCATCAGCTCTTCGTCGTTAGTGGATAAGCAGTGTGGGACTAAATATCCAGCGCATTCCCTCATATACGGGAACACGTGAAAACTACATGCATCTACAAAAACAAATCACCACCATCAACAAGTAACAACACATTTGGGCGATGTGATTTGGTGGGGCTGAAGAACACTGAAGTAGACAAGATAATAATGTGTTCGCAATGTGGGACTAAATATCCAACACACCCTCTCACATGGGGGAACATGTGGAACTCGATGCCCCTCGGGAAAAAAAACCACCACCACCACAAAAATGGCGGTTAGCCGAAATAGGTGATGTGATTCGGTGGGGGCTATATTATTTTAGTCCAGTTTTGAATCATTTATAAAATTATATGTTAGGATCTAAGCATCCATTCTAAAACCAAGTGTAGAAGCCTACAATCTATCCCAAATTGGTGATATTGATTTGGTGTTGCTTCTTTAAGGTCAGTTTAGAATCATTTATATAAAGGGTTATTTACCGGGACCTCCCCTTGAAGTTTGCGTAATTGCACTTTGCACCCCTCTAACTTTTGAAATTACAATTACCTCCTTCAATGTTTATATTTCATAACATCCATGCCTAAAAAGCCCCCCCCCCCCCCCCCCCCCCCTGATTTACCCCAAGGGGGGTACTTTTGTAAACATTGAGGGGGAGGTTTTTGTACCCTCTATATAAATAATATGTTAGGATCTAAGCATCTATCCTAAACCTAGGTGTAGAAGCCTAAAATCTACCCCAAATAGGTGATGTGATTTGGTGGGGCTATATTCTTTAAGGTCAGTTTAGAATCATTTATAGAATTATATGTTAGGATCTAAGCATCCATCCTAAAACTAGGTGTAGAAACCTAAAATCTATGCGGAGGCAACAAGTTTATGGTGAGTTTCTCCGTATGCAATGACATTCTCAGCACACTTCTTAACGTGTAGGGTCTTTGATCTATAACACGAACTTTTTTTTAGTTTGATAATGTGAAAGTTGAATTAACAAAATTAACCTGTAATTTTTTTTCGTTTATGTTAGCTCCGTTGAGAATACACACTCGCAGCGAGAAACCCATGCACTCTTATGCACTTAATATAGATCTCAGCCCCCCCCCCAACCTACAGCCAGGGGTGGATCCATAGGGGGGCCCGAGGGACACTTGCATCCCCATTATTTTTCAAAATTGTTAGTGGATTTGGATTCCTCTCGTCGAGGCAATGAATTTTGACTACTTATATGTCAAAAACGGTGGCCAGATGAGGGAGAAACAACTCCGATAAGATGTAAGCGTTCTCACGTCACGTAACTAGTTTGTTTTGGGACAAATATTGGCTATTCGCGGACCAAAGTTGGCTATTCGCAGACCAAATTTGGCTATTCGCAGACCAAGTTCAGCTATGTGTACCCCCAGGCCAAAATTAATTTTCAACATGTGACCCACGACCCTCCTACTCACGCCGCTAGCATTTGTGTTTAGAAATTTGTTGTGCACCCCCATTTATAATTTTCTGGATCCGCCACTACCTACAGCAAATTAGTTTTTAGATTGGATGCATAAATTCTAACATGGTATCAAAACACACCTTCACGTCAGCCCAAAAAAATTTTCATGTGTTATAGGCCGAAGATCTTACACGTAAAGGAGATTTTTCGGAATATAGTCCCACATCGGAAAATTCATGTAGCAGTTTTTTTTTAAAATCCCCTTTTGGCATTTATGCTGTTTTGAGCTGCATTGTTGTTTTTAATTCTTTTGCTTTTGTTACTCCTCTTAGACCTGATGCATTCGTCGTATTTGCAGTCGCTCGAGCTGTGGAACATAATCGAGAAACAGACCATGTCCGTCCCAGCCCACGAGGACCTGATCACCGCACTGGCCCAGTCGCCCTTCACCGGAATGGTCGCCTCGGCCAGCCACGACAAATCCGTCAAATTATGGAAATAATTGTTTGCCGGATTCGATCCATTCAGTTGGGGATTCATCTCCCTCGCCGGCACGGCCATTCGGGGAGGAGATTTCGCCGGAGCATCGCCTTTTTCTTTTTCTTCTCCTAAGGTTTAGTTGGCTGATAGCGAATTAATAAAGTTTGGAAGAAAAGGATGGGGAACAAATCTCAGTTCATGCCAGGAACAAAAAAGCTTCTGTCTCTGTATTTGCTGTATATGTAAGAACTCTTTATTCAGGGAGACCATCCATTTAGAACATCAAATAAGTTAATAAAATATATATATATATATATATATATATATTTTCAGGAAAATCACATGAATCTGTGGTTTTTAGGGTTTAGGAAAATTAGATTGGGGGTTTATTAAGAATTATCCTCATTAATTGTGTTTTTTTTTGTTTTTCTTATTGTATTTGCAAGTCCTAGTTTGCATAATTATTATATTTTTAATTAATTAGTAATTACCTAAATCTTCCCTGAGAGTTAGCATAATTACGGATTGTACTCTATCTTTTAAAATTACAAAAATCTCCCTTGCGAGTTGCATTTCATAATTTGCGCACATGCCACACATTGTGTTGATTGCCGAAGAGAAGATGCATTGATCTATATGAACCATGTGCGAGCTTGAAAAAAGATCGAAAAAGGGGGCAGCCCAGTGTGCAAAGCATCCCCGCGCAATGAGGGTCCGGGGAAGGGTCCCGCCACAAGTGTATGTTAATCTTTTTGATAAAAAAGACCGAAAGAGTTAAAAAAAGATATATTCTTTAGTGAAAATATTTCTCTTCAAATATTTGGGTATATTCTGAATAGTTTTGAGATTCTCTCAGCGAGCTCGGACACTAAATATCACCAAGATTCCACAAAACACGTCTTGGGAATTTAGAGATTAATTTAGACACTAAAATCTAAAAAAAAACTAATATTCTATATCACACTGAATGTTGAAGCTAGAAAAATTCTAGCTCTAAATATTCGGATCAATGCAACCGGAGGCTATTTGCCCAGCGATTCAACTAGATGGCTTGGCAGACAACAACGAAGAGGCTCGAACAGCAATAATAGGATCCCAGGTGCTGCGGCAGAGAGGTCTCATACCCATAAGCTCAGAAGTGACTTCTCATCCACAACTAAAAATGACCAAGCAGGGTACGAGGGAAGCACCAATTTGGCGAGTATCTAGGATGATGGTCGAGGGTGACGGTCAAGATCTCATGGGGACAAGTCTTTGAAGATGGGGTTTCGAAAGTTCAACCAAAAGTGTCAATCCAAGTATCCTTGAGGTCCTATTTGTAGACAAATTCCAAGGGAGGGGAGCATAAGCGACCATACATGTCCCTTGCGAGATTGTCTAGCTGGACCTGGAGAACGAGCGACTAGGTAAGGAACTCGACAATGTCTAACGAGTTGTAGTTGATAGTCGCCCATATGCGAGTAAGCCCGAGGGCTGATGATAGTCACCAGCTTGGGGGATCTCGCCCACGCCTGGCGAGTTGCTGCGGATAGTCACCACTTAGGGGCGAGAAGTCCCGATACTCGCATATTGCATTGAATGTTCTTGTGAATGATTGGTTGTCTTTGGCTCGACCCTTGACTTTGACTTTTGTCTACGTGGCATGAATGAGTCCTACCCTCGAAGAATATTGGTTATACATAATCCCCGCTCTTTGCGAGCGACGAAATGGCTCGGAAAGAAACATCCAACCCTTATTTGTCGAGGGTCTTCTGGGGAGTATTTTTCCTACTCGAAAGCAGGGGGTGTCCTCCGATATCTATAAATAGGGGGGAGGGCCTTCCCTGGCACGCCACTTTTCAGTCGACGGCGAGATGCTGGCTCCCGAGGAGATGGTCGCGTAGACTCAGATGCTGATGAAGTTGCTGAACAAGTCGCAAGGCGGTGCTACGTGCAAGAGAAAAAGGGGTGATGTTGATTGCCCTGCCAAAAGGTCGCCGCGCGAGGATGTTCCACTGGTCGATCCAGCGACATCCGCTCCTGAGTCGACTCCAAGAAGGCCAAGCGAGGCGGGTTTGGAGGATGACGACGAGCAACGGGCCTTCAACCGCTCCCCTGATACGACTACAACAGGTAATCGTCGCCTTTCTGCCGAAATCTCAATATTGACGCTTTATGATGCCAACTTTCTTTCATAGTGACCCTTCCTTCAGAGGCTACTCCGGTGGAGCCGAATATGCCGGCATCTCTCGCAGAAGAGCTTGTGAGGGCCGAGCATCTGCCACCTCCTCCGGCTATTCCTGTCGGCGTCGTCCCTCAGCGAGAACCTTCTCGCCAATCGCCCTCTTCGACAGAGCGTGGGGGAGAGTAGTTCCTGCGTGGGACTGATGACTTTGAAGATGTCAATGGTCACTACCTCGCTTCCGCCTCCACCTTCCTCGATTGGAGTTCCTCACCCGTCGGCGACAACCACCCAGGGTCTTCTGACATTCGACGGAAGGGGAGGCGGATGGTCCTCTTACGCACCTCCGCCCCCGATGTCCGCGAGGGCTGATGTTCGCGGGAAGGAGCCATGGATCCGCCGCTTGCGCCTCCTTCTCGTCATCCCGAGATGGTGCCGCCGCACCACCATTATGTTGGTGGGAATGGTCGGGCAGTCGATCGGGCACTCGACGGACTCCTCCTCGCCGCACGTCGTCGCCTCGCCGCCTTTCTCCGCCTCGTCGCCGAGATACTCCGCGGCGAACGCCATCTCCTCGCCACCAGCCCAAGATAGCTCCTGTGCGCGCAGGTGCTTCTCGCATTTGGAGCGATATGATGAACTATCTTCGCGGGTATCATGCTAACTTTTATCTTTTCCAGGTCGCGCGACATCTCCAGGGCCGGCCTTTATCGATGTCATAGGCCTGTCCACGCGCGAGTTCCAGGCGAAGCTGGTCTCCGCCTACCTCGACCTCGAACTTAAGGTCGACAGGTTGATGGCGTATGAGGTGCCTCGACGCCTATCTCAGCTGGAGGGTCGCGTGGCGAACATCGAGGGGTTCGAGCACCGGCTGGAGACCTCGGAGGGCAAGCACTTCGCCATCAACGAGCTGGAGCGGCGGATGGCAGATGTGGAACATCAGCAAGAACTGTTGAAGGCCGACATTCGCGGGATGCGGGCAAGTATGGGCTCCATCGGGACCCTTACTCGCATGGAAGAGCACATTCGTCTTAGTGAGGAGCACATGGCGAGGGCCAAGGAGCAGATGGGTTTCGCGCGTCTCCTAGGATTTACCGGGCGACATGGCCTTACCTCGGATAGGCGCGGCGATCCTCCAACGATATAGTCTCGAAGTCAGCAGGCGGCTATTTTCTTTTTCCTGTATTTCCGGACATTAATTAAGCTGCTTATAATTTCAACTCGATTATGACGAGATTTGTTTGATAGTCGCGGGTGCTTTCAACGTCGTTTCTGGCTTTTGCGAGATCTTTATATTTGCTTATGTTTATTGTGGCGAGTTTCACTTGGTCGCCGCACTCTGCAGGCGATATACGACCTCGTCGTCTTGGAAAGCCTTTTGCAAGGAAGCCAACTCGGCGGGCGGTTTGAGCAAGTTAGGGCTACATATCGCGAACGACGAACGTCGCGACTCCCCCTGCGATGTCTATAAATAGGGGGGGGGGGGGGGGGGGGTCCGAAAACAGTACTATTTTCCGAACCCTTCCGAGAACTCAACTATATGAGCGAGATTCTTCCCTTCTCGATGACGCCTTCTGGTGATGTTGATGATCGCCGATTGACTTATGCCCAGAACTTCTCCGCGAAGAAGTTCAAGAAGTCAATAACTCGCTCGGACAACTTATAGAGATTTGTTCATCGCTTTCTTCCCATGGGCTTCCGTGCATGCTTGCCAACGAAAGAAGAACGAATAAATTCGTTCGCGGAGGGGAAACTCGCCTTTCCACTTACCCATTTTGAGGCGGGCTTGCGACTTCCCCTCTGGCCGGAGTTCTGCCAGATCCTTCGGTACTTCGGATTGGTCCCTGCGCAGATGAACTCGAACGGCGTTGCCATCATCATGGGTTTTCTGTGCTTCATGCGGTCAGAGAGGATCGCATTCGATCTCGCCGTCTTCCGGAGAATCTTCTACATGGGTGTGACTAAGGATGGGGTGATCTACTTTGGTAGTCATCACTGCTCGTTGGCAGGAACCTCACACAAGGTTCATCGCTGGAACAAAATATTCGTCTTCGTCTCCGGCGACTTTGCGGGAATTCCTTCTCGCCCCCAGCAACCATCAGCGGGGTTGTTCCTCGCCCCTTCGCTGCAAGGTGCCCGCGAGGAGTTCTGCCTCGCGATGAAGGGTAGGAAGTTCAATGTCGTCTTCTGGCGACAGAACGTCGATCAACTCGCATATGTCGAGTCCGGCGAAGGTAACATCATAACATTGCGAGTAATGTTTGAGCTGAGTTATTTGTTGTTGTGACTAACGCTTTTCTTCTATGTGCTCGTCATGTGCCTGCGACCGCTCTTCCCCTAGCAGGCGAGTCTCCTCCTGCGTCTCCTTCAGGGCAAGCGCGGCCAGGGGATGAGGAAGATGTTGTCGAGGTGGAGTACCCTCTTTCGGACATCCTCGTTAGGCTCAACGATCTGGCCGAGATCCTTCGCACTGCGGGGGGATTGGAAGAAGGTGAGCCCTCGAATAAGAAGAGGAAGAGGAAAAAGATCGCTCAGAAGATAGTCAAGGATCGGGCAAGGGAGTAAGAGGACATCTCTCCCGAGAACCACCCAAACTTCGTTCAAGGTTCGTGGAACATCGGTCTGGATGGGGAGCCCCTCCTTGTGTGGAGCAGGAGAAAGAACGAGGTGATCCTCAGTTCTCGCTTACCCTCCTGGAGCGAGGATGAGGTGTCGAACGATGATACTTTCTGCGTCACGTTCGAGCTTTACGGGCGCGACGATGCGAAGGCCCTGAGAGAGGCGTCTCCTCGATTCCTCGTCGATCAGGAGACGCGAGCTATGTTGCGAGCAGCGGAGCTCGCCCATCAGACCGCATGGAACCTGTTGGAGGTCGATGAAGAGAATGAAGTTCTCAAGAAGCTTCTTAAGGAGGCGGAGACGCGCCAAGCCAGGGCCAAGGCGAGGGTAGTCGAGGCTGAGGACAAGGCTTCCTCAAGCAAGGACTTTAGGTGATCTTGGTAGTCTGCCGTGATTCTTGTATAACTCGCCTGTCGCCTGACCTTTTCGCTTTATACTCGCGGTTTTTCCATTCTGTAGGAGGAGGAGCTCGTAGCGGTCGAGGCTATTTCCAAGCTCGAGAGCGACCTGCGAGCTAGCCAAACCTCGCTGAAGGCGGCGCAGGTCCGCATTACGGAGCTCGAATCGTGGGTCGCGGAGCCATCTGCTGCGGAGACCGGTCCTTCTCGCCAAAGCAAGGAGCTTTCTATGCTCGCGCAAGAGTGGTCCGCTCTTCGGCGAGAGATAGTGATCACTGTAGGCGACCTGGTCTTCGCCAAGCTTCAAGTCTGGGGCTTTTTTACGTCGGATGGAGAGGGCTTTATGATAAAAGACCTCCTCTCTGATATTCTTAATGTGAGCGAGGATGATGGGGAGGATGACGGGTCGTCGAATTCCTCGGACACGCCCCGTCGTCGAGTTAATCCTTTTGTACTTGGAAGTTTTTTGTAGCTCTTGCGAGAGCGATTTGTAATCTTTTGACTGATATAGTAATACCATTTTTGAGATACTACTGCCTGCTCGCCTCGCTTCCATTGTTGTGCTGATACTCGCTAGGCTCATAAGCTCGCCCGCGCTGAGTGCTCGCTAGGCTCATAGGCTCGACTGTGAGTTTGAGTGATCGTTGTTATGATAGGCGCGACTTTGAAAGGTACTCGTTATGCTCGCCACACTTTCGATATTCGCATAGGTATACTCGCACCTGTGTGCTCGCACTGCAAAAACTCGCCTATCTGAGTACTCGTCTTCTTCTAAGATTGATGCCTTTTGATTTGTGAGTCCCACTCAGGGGGTCCCGCAAGAAGTACTCTTGAGGCTTCCACTTCGCCTGGTGAGAAGTTTTTGAGAGATCGCAACAAAAAACAATTTAATAAGAGATAAGCAGGGAAATGGCAGCTGGGGGTTCCAATGGGACACAATCCTAAGGCCAACATCCTGTTTTGCTGCTAGCTGCTGAGAGAACCGTCGAGTAGGGAATGACAGTCAGGGAGGTCCAATGGGACACACCATCCCGAGTCCTCCATCCTACTTGGCTATTGGTTCTTGAAAGAGTCTTTATCCTGTTACTCAACAACCATAGGAGATTATCCACACCAACTCATATGATTGGAAAAAATGACAGAAAGATTTTTGTTTGTTTGTGAGCTTTCAACCCTTTAAGGGTAAACGACACATTTACTCAAGTGTCTCCCATTCAGTTAAATCGGTCATCTCTTCGTCGAGTGGGGAGGTCGGCGTCCAGACTTTTTTCTGACAATCTGTCCAGTCAGATAAGAAATGCAATCAGGGGGTCACTCGACCAACATGCATGGGGGGAGCTGATCTCGACCGTCAATGCAGAGGCTTGGTCTTATGAAAACTCGATATCCCGAGGCACTGTCCCATCATCAGCCCCGTGTTTTATGAGAGTCAAGTCGGAGGCATGTTTCCCAACTTGCCGTGGAGATCGATTCTACTTACTTTCTTTCTTTCTTTGGAAACACTCGTTTGGAAGAGAAAAAAGACACGCATAATCTCATGTTTCAGGGGGTGAGGAATTTATTTATCCGAGGAAAATATACGGAGGGGCATGCACATTCCCGCTAGGGGTAGAACCTTTTCAGGTCAGCGTCACTCCAGGTATTCCCAAGTAGCTTCCCTTCATGATTCTACAACCGATATCCTCATGATGTTAGTGGCTCGTGGACGATGAAAGGCCCCTCCCAATTTGGGTTGAGCTTTCCGACAGCGGCTGCTCTTCCTGTCGCATCCACCTTTTTCAGGACGAGGTCGCCTGCCTGGAATTGCTTGAGGCGGACGTGCTTGTCGAAGTATTTTGCTGTTGGTCTTTTAATCTCTTCCTGTCGAGTTGAGGCTGTGTCTCGAAGTTCTTCGATGTAGTCCAGAGAGAGCCTCTGGGACTCTTCATTCTCGAGCTGCCATTCCTCATCTCCCTCTTCTGCAGTGACCACCCTAGGACTTCTGACCTCGAGCTCCACCGGGATGAGAGCTTCAGACCCATGGGATAGATTGAAGGGAGTCTCTCCTGTGGCCAAATTAAGAGTGGTTCTCAGAGCCCATGGGACCGAAGGGAGCTGCTCCGCCCAGTTCCCTCTTAAGTTCTTGACTTTTTTCTTCAGGAGGTTGATGACTAGCTTGTTGGCGGCTTCCACTTGTCCGTTGCTCCGAGGATGATGTACTGAGGCAAACTGGGGATCGGTCCCTAGCTGCTTGCAGAAGTCCTCCAGCTCCAAGCTGGCAAATTGCGGACCGTTGTCGGTGACGATGGAGAGGGGGATTCCAAACCTGCAGATGATTTCCCCCCAGACGAAGTTCTTCGCAACCTGAGAAGTGGTCTTAGCCAGAGTTTTGGCCTCGATCCATTTGGAGGAGTAGTCGATCATGACGGTAACGAACTTCTTCTGGCCGCTAGCTTGGGGAAAATGGCCTATTAGATCCATTCCCCAAATGGCAAACGAGCACGGGGCCGTGATTGAACGAATCTGCTGGGCTGGTTGCAACTGGAGAGGGGCGAAGAGCTGACACTTCTGACACTTTTTTGAGAAAGCTTCGACATTCTTCCGGATGGCTGGTCAGAAGTAACCGTGTCTCGGGATTCTCTGCCCCAAAGTGTGAGTCCCCGAATGACTACTGCACTCTCCCGATTAGATTTTCTCCAGAACTCGAGGTACTTCGGTTTCTGAAACGCATCTGGCCAAGGGGCCCGAGATGGTCTTGCGATATAGCTCTTCATTGTGTAACAAGTAATACATCGTCTTGTATCTGAACTTCCTTTGATCTCCACCATCTACTGGAAGTTGACCGGTGGTTAGGAAGGCTACGAATGGATCCATCGAGGAAGGATGCTGCTCGATCTCCATCATCTCTCCCTCTTCGATGGATGGTAAAAACAGCTCGGTGATCGTTCCTCCGGCCCTCGGACCGTAATTGGCCAAACGGTCTACCGTTTAATTCTCCTCCCTTGGCACGTGTTCGATGAAGAAGGATTGGAAACCACCGATTAACTCTTGGACCTTGACCAGGTATCTCTGTAGGATGGCGTCGTGCACTTCGAACTCTCCTCGAATCTGCGAAGCGACCATCATTGAATCCGTGAAAGCTTGGATGTCTCGGATTCCCAACTCCTTAGCAAGACGCAAGCCTGCCACTATGGCTTCGTACTCTGCTTGATTATTTGTGATGGGAAGAGGATCTCGACCGCTTGCTCGATCCTAGTTCCTTGCGGGCTGACAAGCACGATGCCTACTCCCACAGAGCTTTTGCCCAAAGCTTCGTCCACGAACATCTTCCAGGAGATCAAATTTGAAGGGCCCTCGCCTACATCTGCCTCCCCCGGGAAATTTGCCAAGAAGTCCGCCACCGCTTGCGCCTTTATCGACACCCGAGGTGAGAAAGAAATGTCGAACTCGCTGAGTTCTACCGACCATTTCGCCGGTCTTCCTGAATGCGCTACCCCTTCCAGAATTCCTCGGAGGGGATGATCAATCATGACTCAGATGGAGTGGGATTCGGAGCTTCCGCGCCGACACCACCAAGGCAAAAGTTAGTTTATCGAGGATAGGATACCGCAACTCTGTTTCTTGAGCACCCGACTCACATAGTAGATGGGTAGCTGCTTCCTTCCTTCTCCTCTAACCAGCACGAAACTCGCCGCCTCAACCCCCATCCCTAGATAGAGGAGTAGGTCTTCAACTTCCTTCGGGCTTTGGAGGAGATGTGTCTGGGTTAGTTGTTGCTTCAGCCTTTCGAAGACCTTCTCGCATTCCTCGGATCACTCAAATAGCTGGTTGTTTCGAAGCGTCTTGAAGAATGAAGAGCACTTCTCTCCCGCCTTTAACAGGAAGCGGATAAGGCCTGCCAGCCTTCCTGTCAGCCACTGGACCTCCTTGGTTCTCTTCGGCGAAGTCATCTCCAGAATAGCCTTAACCTTGTTAGGGTTGGGCTCTACTCCCTCGGGAGTGAGGAGATGTCCCAAGAACTTCCCTCTTCCTGCCCCAAACACGTATTTTGTAGGATTGAGCCTCATCTTGAACCATCGAAGCGTCGCGAAGGTCTCGACCAGGTCGGCAATATGCTCATGGGCACTCTTGCTTTTGATCAAGAGATCGTCCACGTACACTTCCAGATTCCTCCTCTTTTGCTCCTTGAAAACTTGGTCCATCATCCGCTGGTAGATAGCTCCCGCATTCTTCAACCCGAATGACATCATCTTGTAGCTGTAACAGCCATCACCAGTGATGAAGGAGACATCGCGGCAATCGGGAGGATGCATCCGGATCTGGTGGTATCCTGAAAACGCATCAAGGAAACTCGTCACAGAAAAATCGACGGCTTAATCAACCAGCGCGTCTATTCGAGACAGGGGATAACAATCCTTCGGGCAAGCTTTATTCATAAGAGAAAAATTTACACACATTCTCCAGCTTTCCCCACCCTTCTTTACCATTATAAGGTTTGAGACCCAGTCTGGATACTGGATCACTGACACAAAGTCTGCCTCAAGCAGCTTTCTCACTTCCTCTCTAATTGGCTCGGACAACGAAATGACACTTGCCCTCTTCTTCTACCGAATTGACCGCGGGGTCTAGATTGAGTCTATGGCAAGCAACCTCCGCGTCAATTCCTGGCATCTCGGCGGCGCTCCGGGCAAAGATGTCGAAATTCTCTTGTAGGCATCCCACCATCTTTATCTTTTCGTCGGTCTTAAGGGAGCCTCCGATCTTCAGCAATCCAGGCACTCCAGCCTCAGAGAGCACTTCTATCTCCTCCACCTCCTCCGCTGCTTCCAGCCTCTCCATTCCTTCTAGCACCTTCTCTATCTCCTTAGTGTTGGATCTGTAGGCGCCCTTAGAGAGGGGGTGAATAAGGGTTTAAACTTTTTATGATTATTAAAGAAAATAATTCTCTGTTGCTACCGCCGGCGGTAGTGTTACCGCTCGACGTTAGTGACAGAGAAAATACGTTTAGGTTAAACCAATGAAAATCAGAGAGCACGAATCAGAGATGAAGAAACAACCATTTTTTCATTAATATTAAATTGAAATAGTTATGATTACACAAACTTTTCCCAATGAAGCTTGGAAAGAGACGACCAATGAAAACTTTTTTGGTTTTCTATACCGACCCTTCACCCAAGGACCGGTTGGCTTTAGCCTATCTCTCCCCAGATAAGGCCTCAATCCTCTCTAGCCTTTCTCTCCCCAAAAAGGCCTCAAGCACCCCCTAGATCTACTCTCTAGACCTAGTCGCCGTGTGGCGAATTCCTCCCTAAGCCCCATAAGACCTAGTCGCCAACACGAGGCGAATTTCCCCTAGTCCCCGCAAGGCCCTAGTCGCCGTGTGGCGAATTCCTCTACCGAACAAAAGATATAAAGATTACAATTAGAAACTAAAACAACACACATTTTAAAAACTCCCTCAAAAAGAAGAACTTGATGTCGATGTAGATGCGATCGGATTGGTCTTCAAGTTCTTTGCGTTCACGAACGTTGACAGAGTTCTTCGGGCTGCTTGGAGAATACTCTCACGAGTGCTCTGAATATGTGGCTTCAATTCGTTCTATGGCAGCAAGCAACAACGAAAGAAGCGCGCGTCTTTAAATAGAATCAGCCGCTACCGCCTGCTGTAGTACTACCGCCCCGCGGTAGCCACATTAGGCAATGATCAAGCATACAGATCGTGGCATCTTAGGTAACTTTTGAGCGCCAAACTTTGAGCTCCAACTAGCGCGCCGCGGTAACGCTAACGCTCCGCGATAGCGAGATAACCTTACTTCAGCCAATATCTCCTTCCATATTTGCTCCTCAATCACATGCAGACGGGAGGATTCCAAAAGCTACCGCTCGGCGCTAGTAACTACCGCGCCGCGTTAGCGGTATATTATTCCTTCCCGCGAGATCTTCTTCCACATTTGCTCCTCAATCAGCATCATGATGGCGGGACATCCAAATGTTACCGGGCGTTAGCATTAATGCGCCGCGATAGTACTTGCCAAAATAGCGTCCCGTCGACATTCCTTTTTCTCCACTGTTTCCTTCCTGTCAATTGTTTCCATTTATGTTAGCGCCAACGGTAGTGCTAACGCTCCGCGGTAGAGCACATCTCTTTTTGTCGATCGCATCTTCGTCGAACGGCCTCACATTTCGTCGAACGCTGCTTTCATTTCATCGAACTCAATTTCGTCGAACACCAGTTCGTCAAACAGCATCTATTTTCGCCGAACACCATTTCGTCGATTCGCTAGCGCTAGCGGTAGAGCTAACACTCCGCGGTAGAGCACATCTCTTTTCGTCGAACGCATCTTCGTCGAACGGCCTCACATTTCGTCGAACGTTGTTTTCATTTCGTCGAACCACTAGCGCCAGCGGTAGTGTGACCGCGCCGCGGTATCAACAGAGAATCATCCTGATGTCGCTTCGACGTCTTTCTTTTTCACACTCCTTTGGGGATTGAATGTTGAAGATTCTGCACACTATAAACACAATGCAAGTATGATAAAATACAATAGGATTTGTTATTGTCAAACCAAGAGATGTGGAAAGCATGTCCAAACAAACTCACCCTTTTGATAATAACAAATCCCTTTAGAAAGAAATAGTTCAAAAGATAGGAATTGTGTTTATTAAAAAGGATAAACATGAAATTTAAGACATGTGCATATGCTCCTCCTAAGTGAATGTTGCCCCTACAACAAAACTTCCTATGAAGTTGACTTCCCCAAACATGTGAATTTTTTTCAAATTTATTCTCCCCCTTTTGGTATTATCAAAAGAGGGTGGAGAGAAAGTCAAACGTTAATGTGTGCAATAAATGTGTAGAGAGAGAATGAACATGATAAATTGTTAAACGCTTAGGAAAAAATACAATATATAGGATTGAAAAAGGGAATGTGAAGAAATTGTCATAAGGAAATCACTTGTTGGAAAAAAATATTCATGATCGAGCGTACAAGTAGTAAAGAGGTGGAAAGCATGAAGAAATATATTTTTGAAGTGAACATCCTTATAGGAATGGTGAAGCATAGTAGATGATTAAGAGTTTTAGACAAAAAAATAGATGTTGTAGCAATTTAAGTACACAAAATGATTTCAGTTGCAACATAACCATACACTTGTTTTGAAAGGTAAGCAATAAAGAGTACACATGGCGTAGCGAGAGAGAAGGAAATGATAAGGAGTTTTTAGAATAATCTTCATAGAAATAAATCAGAGTTCTTAGCATAAGTATTTTCATAGAAATATATTAGAGTTTTTAGCTTAAAGATGAGACAATATAACATTTGCCAAGTAATATTATCATGTTAGTTCTTCATCTTTATATAAAAGTTTTAAGCATAAAAAAAGTAATGATTTCCAAGTAACCAATCTACCCAGACAATATGTCTACACCCTAGCCCCGTACTAAGTGACGGATGGGCATGAGGAGCTGCATACATGCCGTAAGTTGGAGTGTTAGTCTCATATACACACACTAGACAAAACTCAACCTAGCACTTTTTCCCCCACAGTGCCTCGCAAGGCCCCACTGGAACCCTCCCCGGTTAAAGACAAGACATGACTTAGAGGTCAGGTAATCTATTGTCTACAACCCTACGCCCCTGCTATGGTGAGATATGTAATCATGGGATAATAATAATTGGAAACATTTAGCGTTTGAATCTAATGATGAGTTCATAGCTTATGGGTTTGTTAATTTTTTATTTGAATTTTTAAAGGAAAAAAAGGTCACATAGCTAATTTGAAATCCATTAATAAATCAGAGTTTTAGCATTATAATATTTTCATGTTTAGAGCAACCAATATAAATTCTACCAAGCAAGTCTACCATTTGTTGAAAAAGGAATTTTGATATTTAAGACTTTGATATAAGCATGAAAGCGCAAGGTAAAAATATATGGTGATGATGCGAAAGACTTATAGAGATATAAGAAACATCCTTTTTTGTAATCATGATTATTCATAAGAAGAAATATGAGTTAAATTCAAAAAGAAGATGTTTTTTGCAAATCAAGTTATTGTAAAATCATTTGACAATAAAGTAACCAGACATGAAATAAATATATCTGTTGAAAATGTTGAAGTGGAAGTTTGTGGAGCTTTTGGATCTGGGCGGTCTGGGAGGAGGTCGCGCGGTCTGGTGAGACCGCACGACTTGGCGATCTGTTCTGCGGTCTGGCTTGTCTTGCCTAGCCGTAGTCTCCTGGCATGACCGCTGGTATCTGTCCAAGGCGGCTGAAGGTGAGGCCGCGCAGTCTGTCTGTAACCGCGTGGCGGGTTGGTGTCTTCAGGTCGCGCGGTCTGGCGCTTATGACCGCGTGGTGCTGGCAGCCGGTCTGGTGGCTGTGGCTGTCCAAGTTTTCTGGCGATATTCGCGGACTAAGGCTTTTAGTCGCGCGGTCTCTGTTCGCGGTCTCAGGAGGAGACTGGTATGCGAACAGGTCTCTGTTCTCAGTCTCAGGAGGAGGTCGGCTTGCGAACAGGTGTTCGCATTCTTATGGCGAACAGACAGTGTTTGCGGTCTCGGGCAAACACTGGTGGTGAGCGGCTTCTTGGCGGTCTGGCGATCTCCTTGTGGAGTCGCTCTTTGACTGAGGGAGTGGCGATCTCCCGCGGTCTGGTATGAAGCCGGCGAGCTCATCAAATGAAAAGAAAGGACTGTTGTTGATCGCGCGGGTTGACCGGTCTAGTCGCGCGGTCTGGGGGTGGTAATCCTATCTTATAGGGCGGTGACTGGATCAGGTCTCACGCCTATAAATAGGAGCCACTGTAGCAGCAAATTAGACACACCAAGTGTAAGCTGAGTTTATCCTAATTCCTGCGGTCTGTGTTTTCTGACCGGGCAGTCTGCTGATTGTATTTTCTTGTGCAGCTTCTACGGATTGTGCGGTCTGCAGCGATCACCTCTTCCTCTGAAAGTGTTCGGGCGGTCTGCGGCTTGCAGTGTGGGTTGCTGAAGTTCGGGAGAATCAGTGGAGTTCGTAAGGAGGGTGCGGTCTGCTCAGTGGTCTGAGGTGGTGTTCTGTAACCGGCAGTGTTGTGCGGTTAGGCGGCTTGCAGAGATCGGCAAGGAGACAGCGCGGTCTGGAGCGGTCTTAGTTATCTTCCCTCAAGTTGTGTAATTTTTCTCTTTGGAATTTGTGTGCTGGCGAAATCATGTCTCGCCAAGCATACCTCTCTATGTAATGAAGATTTTGCTTATCAATAAAGACTATATTGCCTCCATGTGCTTCTGGTTGTTTGGCTTGTGAACTCTAAGTTGTATATTTCCTGCTCACTCCATAAAGATTCGAAAAATTTCACAATATCAATAAGAGACTACTACAATGTTATTGTAATTCACAAATTCAAGACATACCAAACATTGTAGAGAGCATGCTAGGTTATCTAGTGCATTTCATAAATAAAGAGTGATATAGAATTAGCATTATGATCCAATACTCATGAGAATAAGTGTTATGGAAGATAATGATGTGCACATAGGTGTATTTGGAATAAAGTAAAAAAATGTTTTAATCAAAAATACAAGAAATATGTAAAGTAAAGAGCACAATAAAACACAAATAATTTTACTTCCACATACTTCAATGCACAAAAAGATGTACAACTACCAAGGTGCTTTGCACACACAATGCTCATTAATACTTATCAGGGTGCAAAGTAGTGCTTGAGGGATCACATATTTTATTTTAGTTTAATATTGAAACTAGTGATCCGGTGTACTTAAGAGTTAGTGGTTTTTATTTTGAAGGAAAGATAAGGTTTGCACAAGACACTTTACTATTCTTTCCAAGGTGCTCAACCTCACAACGCTTATTAAGACTTATCAGGAGGTTCAAGTAGTGCTTGGTGGAGTTATCTTTGTCACTTTATTTTATGATTTTTGTTTTGTACAAAGTTCTCCGAATACACTTGTTTTGCAAACCAATATAATTTATGAAAACATAACCACTTTTTTTAACTTTTAAAAGTGCAAATAAAGGTAGTGTAGTTAAGATACTTGTGCAATTTTAATTCATTGTACTATTACAAACATACACAAACATTCTTAGATTAAAAACATATGTAGACAATGCCAAAATAAGTGAGTGAATAAATATCATTATCAAACATAAAATATTTACTCATACTTAGAGGCATGCTAAGCTTGGTTCTACACAACTTTTACAATATAATTTATGCACATGTGTTTAGAAGTATCAAAGCATGATAAAAACAATGTTCAACGTAGTTTGAAGGAATGAATTGTAACATTGTAGAAGGTCTAAATGATGGGTTAAATCGTGTTTGATTTTCAATGAAGTCCATACAGTATTTTTAATATTTTGAAGAATAATTTTGATTTAAAGTTTGAAGTCATAAGAGTGATCTTGGACTTCCCGAGGACTACCCTGTGAGGGGTTCGCCCGGTACTAGGAGATGTGATGGGATGATAGTTCAAATCTCTCTTTCGCAAGATACATGAAAATAGAAAATGTAAGTTTAAAAAATACTTGTTCATACTTGTTTTTGTTTTGTATTTTTGTTTTGATTTTTGCATATAGAAATAGAAATCAAACAACTAACCAAAGAAAGAAAGTAAGAAAAAATATTTTTTGTAATTTGGCTTTTGTAATTTTGTATTTTAATTTTTCAAAAAATCAATTATAGGCATAGATGCAAAAATGAGTAGTACATATAAACTAATATATTTTTAGTAATTTTTCAGAACTTTAAAATTCCAAAAAAATAGATACTTGAGCTAGCGCCGGCGTTAGGTCCTAGCGCCGGCGTTAGCTCACAGAGAGTGCTTATTTTAATCATATAGCCTAGATTTTCTTCGATTTTGCTTCCGATTTTTCTTAATTATGTTTGTGCAATGTAAGGCCTGTCTAATGAAGTGAAGAGACGAGAAGAAATCGCAAAAAGTTGCGGAAGTTAAAATTTTAGTACATGAGTTTCATATTCATTAAAGCTCCATATTCATTAAACCTTAATTCTTGAGTTTTACACAACCATTTAAGCTTAATATTATAGGATATGCAAATAAAAAAGATACGATTGAACAAAACAGATATGCATGATTTTATTGATAAGTACGAGATGATGTTTTTGCAAATAGTAACATGGATATGCCATTAACATATAAAACCTAACATATATATTAATATTCTTTAGGTGACAATTGTACAACCCTTATTCTCCGAGGGTAGGACCCACTCAAGGCCACGTAGGCAGGTCAAAGTCAAAGAGGCAAGACAAATCAGCCAGCAGGAGCAAAGGAAGGTTGGCGAGTATTGGCTAAATACTCGCCAGAAGGGTGACTATGGTCGAAGATACGTACCGAGTATCCCGTATGTCGCCCCAAAGTGTCCGGCAACCACAGAAGACCTGAGCGAGTATCAGCCAGGCTTGTGCGAGCAGCAGCAGATACTCGCCAAATGGGCGACTATGGTCGAAGATGCTCGCCGAGTATCCCATATGTCGCCAGGTCAGGGCTGGGCTATAAAAACCCCCCCTACCCCTTGGTTGCCTATAAATAGGACCCCAGGGGTACTTGGATTGGCACCTGTGCTTGAGCTTCTGGAACCCCATTTCCGAATTCTTGAGCCCGTCACCCCTGCTTGCTAGCCAAGTCGGTGCCTTCCTCGTACCTTGCTCGGCCATTCTTTGGTCTTGGAGGGGAAGTCTCTTCGGAGCTTCTGGGTACGTGGTGGGACCTCCCTGCCGCAGCACCTGGGGTCCTGTTTGTTGCTCTTCTAGCTTCTTCGTCGTTGCCAGCCAAGCCATCTCGTCGGGCTGCTGGGCGAGTAGCCTCCGGCTGCATCGGTCCGAATCTTGAGGTCAGGATTTTCCTGGCGTCAACACTTTGGTGCGGTGAGCGTGGACCGTAGTCGTTGGAAGAAAGTTCGGCAAGAAGGCGAGATGGTCGTAGGTGGCGACCATGAAGGGGTAGTCGGCAACTCGGCCGCGAGTGGCGAGTTCGTGACGCTAGCGGTTCTGGAAGCCTTCGCGCAGCGTATGGAGGGAGCCTTCGCGCAGCGCATGGAGGGGATCTTGCAAACAGCGCTTCAGCCGCGCGCCGAGGTCACTGCGACCTCGCCGCATCGCCCAGCTCCATCCGAGGGAGGGAGTCCCCCCCGGCGAGCAGGAAAAGAGCACGTGGAAGATGAAACTGAGCGACCAAGGAGGTCGCAATTCTACCAGCCAACCTCGCAAGGTATTCGCTTCCGCGAGCCAGGCGAGCAGGCGAGGTACCAGGATACTCGCCCATATGGCGAGTATGGTGGTGATGCTCGCCAGGTTGAGGATCGTCGCCGGGCAGGAGGGAGGAGCCCCTTCTGCGAGGAGATTCTCGCCGCGCCAGTGCCAGAGGGGTTCAGGGACCCTGCCTTGAACTACTATTCAGGGAAGGAGGACCCCGTCAGGCACATCCAATGGTTCGAGGATATAGTCTCTATCCGAACCATGTCGGACGCCTTCAAGTGCAGGTTGTTTGCCATTACCTTCCGCGCAAAGGCCTGGGACTGGTTCCATCAGTTGCCCGCAGGCTCAATCTACTGCTTCGAAGACCTGTGTCGTGGGCTGACGACCCGGTTCGACACGGCACGGAAGCTAAAGAAGGAGGCCACGGCCCTGTTCTACCTCGTGCAAGGGCCGAATGAGGCATTGGGCCCTTACATCGAGCGCTTCCAGGAGGAGGTTCTGCAAATCCAGGAGGTGGATAGCAACATCCTGTTGCTGGCCCTGACATTTGGCATCAGTCAAGGCCTCTTCAAGTTGGAACTCAGTGAGAACTCACCCTACTCCTACGACAACCTCATTCAGAGGGCCAATAAATTTGTCCGGGGAGAAGCCTCCAACCCCGACTTCTTGGCAAGGTTGGCGCGGGTGACCAGAGGCGATCCTGGAGATGCCATCCCCAAAGACGATGAAGGAAGTCCAAAGGTTGACAGGAAGGCTGGCGGGTCTTAGCCGCTTCCTCTCTAAAGCCGGAGAGAAATGCTCTCCATTCTTCAAGACACTCCGTAAAGCGAAAAGCTTCGAGTGGTCCGAAGGATGTGAGATGGCGTTCGGAAAGCTGAAGGAGCAGTTGACTCAGACACCTCTCCTCCAGAGCCCGAAGGAAGGCGAAGACCTGCTCGTCTACCTGGGAGTAGGAGCAGAGGCGGTGAGCTCCGTTTTGGTCCGAGAAGAAGGGAAGAGGCAGCTACCTATCTACTACGTCAGCCGGGTGCTAAAAAAGGCGGAGCTGAAGTACCCAATCCTGGAGAAGCTTGCCTTCGCCTTGGTGGTGTCGGCACGAAAGCTCCGGCCTTATTTTCAGGCTCACTCCATCAGAGTGGTGACTGATCATCCTCTCCGCAATGTCCTAGAGGGAGTGGAGCATTCAGGGAGGTTGGCGAAATGGTCGGTAGAACTCAGCGAGTTCGACATTTCCTTCTCTCCCCGAGTAGCGATCAAGGCCCAGGCAGTAGCAGACTTCTTGGCTGACTTCTCGGTGGAAGCGGAGCCAGGAGAAGAGGTGCTCAATCCCATTCCTTGGAAGTTGTTTGTTGATGGAGCTTCGGGCAAAAGCTCTGTGGGGGTGGGCATCGTGCTCGTCAGCCCACAGGAAACAAGGATCGAGCAAGCCGTCGAGATCCTCTTCCCCGTCACAAACAACCAGGCAGAGTATGAGGCCATAGTGGCAGGCTTACGCCTTGCCAAGGAGCTGGGGATCCGTGATGTCCGGGCTTTCACGGACTCAATGGTGGTCGCGTCGCAGATTCGAGGCGAGTTCGAGGTGCGCGACACCATCCTGCAGAAGTACCTGGTAAAAGTAAAAGGACTGATTGGAGGCTTCCAGTCTTTCTTCGTCGAACATGTGCCAAGAGAGGAGAACTCAGCAGCAGATCGCCTCGCCAAGTACGGGCCGAGGGCTGGAGGAACTATCACAGAGCTTTTCCACCCATCCATTGAAGAGGGAGAGATAATGGAGATCGAGCAACGCCCCTCGTGGATGGATCCCTTTGTAACCTTCCTGACCAGCGGCCAGCTTCCGGCGAACGGAGGGGATCAGCGAGGATTTCGGTACAAAGCGGCATACTACCTCCTGCAAGATGGGGAGCTGTACCGCAAGACCATCTCGGGCCCCCTGGCCAGATGTGTTTCCGAAGACCAAGTACCCCGAGTGTTGGAAGAGATCCACTCGGGAGAGTGTGGAAGTCATTCTGGGACTCGCACTTTGGAGCAGAGGATATTGCGGCATGGTTACTTCTGGCCTACTATCCGGAAGGATGCTGAGATCTTCTCGAAGAAGTGCCAGAAGTGCCAGCTCTTCGCCCCCCTTCAGTTGCAGCCGGCCCAGCAGCTCCGATCGATCATCTCCCCATGGTCGTTCGCCATCTGGGGGATGGACTTGATCGGCCCTTTCCCTCAAGCCAGTGGACAACGAAAGTTCGTTCTCGTCATGATCGACTACTTCTCCAAGTGGATCGAGGCCAAAGCCCTGGCCAAGACCACCTCTCAAGTCGTGAAGAACTTCATTTGGGGAGAGATCGTCTGCAGATTCGGGATCCCTCTCGCCATCATCACCGACAATGGTCCCCAGTTCGCCAGCTTAGAACTGGAAGACTTTTGTAGGCAGCTAGGAACCGACCTTCGGTTCGCCTCCGTGCATCACCCAAGGAGCAATGGCCAAGTGGAGGCCGCCAACAAACTGATCATCAACCTACTGAAGAAGAAGGTGGAGAACCTGAGAGGTAACTGGGCGGACCAGCTCCCCTCGGTCCTGTGGGCTCTGAGGACCACTCCCAGCTCAGCCACAGGGGAAACGCCGTTCAAACTCTCTCACGGGTCGGAAGCTCTCATTCCAGTAGAGTTCGAAGTCAGAAGCCCACGGGTGACAGCTGCGGAGGACGGAAGCGAAGAATGGCGACTAGAGAATGAAGAGGTTCAAAAGTTATCTCTCGACTACATCGAGGAACTCCGAGATTTAGCTTCAGCCAGGCAAGAGGAGATCAAGCGCCGGATGGCAAAACATTTTGACAAAAATGTTCGCCTCAAACAATTCCAAGCAGGTGATCTGGTCCTGAAAAAGGTGGACGCAGCAGGAAGGTCTGCGGCCGTCGGGAAGCTCAACCCGAACTGGGAAGGACCTTTCATCATCCAGGAAGCACTCCTAACAGGAGGATACCACTTGCAGAACCAGGAAGGCGAGCTGCTAGGGAGCACCTGGAGCGGCGATGACCTGAAAAGGTTTTATCCCTGAGGGGGAACATGTATACCCCATCCTTGTAAATTCATTTCTTTGAATAAAATCTACACCTCCCTGAAACATGGGAGAAGGCAGCTTCTTTCGCATCAACAAAGTTTTCATAATGAAGAAGTCAGGTGAAGTCAATCTCCACGCTAGGTTGGAAAATGAGCCTCCGACTTAACCCTCGTAAAAACTCAGAGCGGATGATGGGACAGTGCCTCGGGTGTGCGTTCCCTTAAGACCAAGCCTCTGCAATGACGGCCGAGATCAGCTCCCCCCTTGCATGTTGGCCGCGGTTCCCACCGACTGCATTTCTCGTCCGACTGTAGAGATTACCGGGAAGAAGTCTGGACGCCGACCTTCCGATTCGGCGAATGAATGATCGATTTCACTAGCTCAGGGGACCCTTGAAAAAAAAGGCGTCGTGTACCCTTGAAAGCTGAAAAGCTCGCAGCAAAGCATTTCCTTTTCTAAATTACTGTGTTAGATCATATGAGTTGTTGTGCCTAAAGTGTGCTTAACTCCCTGCTAAACTCGTTGAGCAACAGGAAGCAGGTCCGATCCACATCCAGCATCCAAGTAGGAGGGAGGCCTCGGGATGGTGTGTCCCCTCGGATCTCCCCGACTGCCACTCCCTGCTTGACGTCGTCCTACATCGACATTCGCCGCCGCAGGTTGGAAGACGAGCCTCCGACTTGACCCTTGTAAAAACTCAGAGCGGATGATGGGACAGTGCCTCGGGTGTGCGTTCCCTTAAGACCAAGCCTCTGCAATGACGGTCGAGATCAGCTCCCCCCTTGCATGTTGGCCGCGGTTCCCACCGACTGCATTTCTCGTCCAGCTGTAGAAATTACTGGGGTAAAGTCTGGAAGCCGATACTCTAACTTGAGACGAGGAGGAGACCAACTCGACCGACCAAAAGACAAAGGCATCCAAGCATCCAAGTGATAGGATGAAGGCTCCTGGGTGTTGTGCCCCTGTGGGATCGACCCGGCGGCCTTTCCTTACTTGACGTCGGCCTTTGAAGGTAGCAAGCATCCAAGTTATAGGATGAAGGCCCTGGGAGTTGTGTCCCCGCGAGACCTGCCCGGCTGCCCTTCCTTACTTGGCGTCATTCTCCGTCGACATCAGGTTTTAGAGTAGGAGGGAGGCCTCGGGATGACATTCCCCCAGGGCTCCCCGACTGCTAAACCTTACTCCTTCCTTCCCTTGAAGAGCTCCTTAGATTCTTGCGTAAAAACCTAATAACACTTGTCACTAGGTACAGATCAAGGCCTCAAACTGAAGTCTGCAGGTGCGAGTATGATGGTGCGAGTATCCATACTCGCCGAAATCCTAGGAGCCTAGCGAGCACTCAACCTCGCCTCGAACCTAGGAGCCTAAAGCCACATATAAGCAAGGAAGTAAAAGCACAAAAGGAAGGAATAGGCGAGTAAGAAACTTGTCAAAATTCCTTTTCATTTTTACAAAAAATCTGTACATGCTGCAGGTGGACAAAAAGGTCGCCGGGCGAGCAAAAAAGGAGCCCGGGCGACTAGGCGACATCCTCGCCATCAAATATCTGCATCTGACTCGTCGCCGTCATCATCGCCGTCATCATCATCATCATCATCAACCTCATCATCGTCGTCCTCGGCATCGCTAAGTCGCGGCGATGATGCTCGCAGGGGGGAGGTGGACTCCTCGGCGAGTATGGCCGGGATAAGGTCTCCCACCGTCAATCCCATAGCCTCCGGCTTCAAAAGATCATCTGCCTTCAGCTGATTTAGGATGACCTCTCCTATTGCTCGCGCGATCTCCCGGCGAATATGGGGCATGTCGTCGCCATGCATCCTGACCTGCTTGACGAATCGATGAGGGCCCGACCCCGCCGGCTGTTGCTCGGCAGGCCGAGTTTCTAACTCGGCAATGCGGATTTGGGCGGCTTCCAAGGCCGAGCGAGTATCCTCCAGCTCCTTCTCGGCCTGGGACAGTCTCTTCGCCGATTCCAGCTCGGCAGCCTATAGAAGACAAAAAGAAAGAAGGTAAAGCTTGACATCGTATGAAGAGGCGAGTATTCCAGAAAGCGCGAAAAGTCGCAAAGACGAAGTACCTCGAACCCATTGATCCTCTCCGCCATGGCGATCATTTTCGGCCCCTGCACCCTGATCGCCTCCTCGTACATCAGCAGCCGCTTCGCTGTTGAATGTGCGAGCTCGGCAGTTCGCAAGATTGAGCGCGAGGTTTGATGAGCAAGATGCTCGGCAGAGGCCTCCTGCAGCAGCTCGGCGTCAGTACGACTATAGATCGCATGGAGCACATCGAAGGCCTCCCCCTTGTCCTCCCATTCCTCGGACCAAACGGGGAGGTTCGAGCTCAGAGTCACCTCGTGAGCGCGATCAGACCAGGTCACCAATGGGCGACCAAAGTCGTCCTCGCCACGGGTGCCCTCGTTGAAGAAAGGATGGTTGCTCGGCTCGCCAGCCTCCGAGGGATCCGCCTTCTTGCCCAGATCCCTGTGGGCGACCTCCTTCTTCTGTCTCTTGGGCTCAGAGGCCTTAGCCTTGCCCGTTCGCTTCTTCGAGGTCCCGGCCCCACCACCGGCGACATCCAGATCGTCGCCTCCTGGCGACAAGTCGATTGGGGAGGAGTCCCCAACCTCGCGCGCCGAGGTTCTCGCACCCCCTTGGGCGACATCGGTCGCCTTCGCCGCGAGGGGAAGAGCATCACGCGGAAGAGCCTGCACGCCTGTAAGAAGATCGAAGATTAGTCGCCAGAACGAAGCCCTAGGCGAGTATGTCTGATGCTCGCGCGAAAGATACCTTCCCCTGGGCGAACTTCCGTGAGCTCGTCTACTCGCCTCCTCCAAAGTATCACGTCGAAGCGACGATACCTGAAGCAGGCGAGCAGCTTCATCTGGTCCTCGGTGAGCCAGGGAACCGTGAAGACGTTCTCTGAAGGTTGAATGGGCGAGCTGGAGATGCCCGCGAAGTCGCCCTCAATGGCGACTATCCGCTCGACCCAGCGATGGTTCTTATTTAAAGTCCCCGCCAGTGTACAGACGTGACTGCACAAGAAGATGACGCCCTCGCCGGTCGCCATGATGGTGAATATTCGCCTAAAGACCGAAAGGTCGAAGACGATGTTCTGCTCCCGAAGGTAGCACAAGAACCCCATGATCATCGCCACTCCGTTGGGATTGATCTGGGCGGGCACTATCCCATAGAACACGAGTATCTTCCGAAACTCGGGCCATATGGGAAGTCGCAGGCCGACCTCGAAGTGTCGGATTGGGAAGATCATCGCCATCTGCGAGGAGGTGTTTAGTCGCTCAGACGGGCGAGGAAGCCTGGCGACATATCCTGGAGTCGCGAACTTGGAATTGAACTCGTCCAAGTCTTTCTGATTCGTGATCGGCTTCTTGAACGAGCTCTCATCGAAGTTCTTCGCATGGTTAGCTCGCCTGATGGCCGCCTCGTCGATCATCTTGGGAAGAAAGGGAAGAGAGCGAGTATCGTAGAAGGGCGAGGATTGGAAGCCGGGAAGATGCTCGCTCAAGGAAGCTAGAGATCGCTAAAGGCGTATTTAAGACTCACCCACCCCCCCCTATTTATACTAGTCGGTTAGTCTGGCTTGTCGAACACGACGTCGCGAGCACGACTAGGGGTGGCGAGTATCTAAGAAAAGTCGCCCAAAGTTCAGAGCGCGCCAACCGCCGACCTTCATCTAGCGAATACCTACATCACAGAAACACGAAGAAGCTCGCCAAAATATAGGCGACATTCAAACAGATATTCGGCAAAAAGGAGATAGAAGAAAAAGCAAAACAAAAGAAGATCAAGTAAAACAAAGACAAGATTAAAGGGCGAGTATTCGATTACTCGGCAAATCTACACTGCTTCAAATAAATCGTTCAAAAGATTCAAATAATGCTCGCGAGGAGCTACAAAGCTACATGGAAGATAAAGATGAAGAAGAGCAGCAGCTAGGGTTGCGCCTGGATGTTCGCCTGGGGATCCTGGATCTGAGGTTGTCGCCCGACCCATCCCAAGCCGCGAGCTCGCCTGAAGTGCTCAGAGGCCACAGACATCGCGTCTTCGCCTTGTCGCAGCTGGTCTTCGATCCTCGCCAGCCTCCCGACCGAGCCCATGCTCGCGCGCATCCCGACCAGCTCGTCATGATGCAGCTGTTGCCGATGCTCGATCCTCGCCACCCTGCGCTCCAAGTCGCTGACAGACTAGAGGCGAGCTTCAGTACCCGACAGGCGAGTATCAAACTCCTCCAGCCGGGATACTCGCACCTCCAAGTCAGTTAGGCGGCGATGAGGGTCACTAGCCGCCAAGCGCTCAACCCGCGACTCCACCTCAGTTAGGCGGCGATGAGGTTCGCAGATCGATAGCCGCTCTATCCTTGATTCCAAGTCCAAGATAGCGCGAGTAGCCTTTTCCTGGTACTCGCGAGGAGGGAGCCCAACGGCGTCGATCAGAGCTCCCACCGGAGTATGCGCGCGACCTGCGAAAAAAGGCAAAAAGGGCCAGAACTTCAGCAGAATTCAGAAAACAGTGGCGACTATCCGAAGGCAGCGATCAAATACCTGGCCGAGGACTACGGGATCGTCGGCGAGGAGGGCTGCGAGATCGTCGGCGAGGAGAAGACCTTCCTCGGTGTGGGGAGGGAGAGTGATAGGCGCCATCTCGGCGAGTAGAGTGGTTGCCGGAATTTTCCCGGTTGGAGGGCAGGTCCCCTCGACCGCGACCATCTCCTGGTCGCCCTCCACCCCTTGGAGCGAAGAAGGCCGAAGACCCTCCAGTCCCGCCCCTGCGCGAGGACTCCCCCTGGTGGGAAGAGGGAGCAGTTGAGGTAGAAAGACGTTGATCGCCTGGAGGATTCACTGGCGGCGGGAGTCCAGGAGGAGGAGGCGGCAGCGCGATCACAGGCCGCTGTGTGTTGCTCGCCGGCTCTGGTCGCGAGTTAGGTGGAGGAGGAGGCGGAGGAGGAGCGATGTTCGCCAGAGGAGCCCCATGCTCGCTCATCGGCCTCTTCTCCACAGAGGAGCTGTGGAGAATCCTTACCGCGCGACCACTCCGAGACCCACCCTCAGGCGAGATCATCGGGGATGATCGCAGCGGTATTGCAGTCAAAGGCTCCTCCCGAGCCTCAGTATTCGGCGGATCTACAGATAGCGACAAAGACGTCAGAATGTCGCCGGAAGACAGCATAGATCGAAAAAGGGCGAGCAAGGAGCTCACCTCGGGCAGGGGGAGGGTCCGGTTGGGTTTGAGTTTGGATTTCATCCCTACTCGCCTCCGGGGCGACCTCTGTCGAGAGAGGAGCAGGGGGGAGAGCAGGCGAGAGCCCTTCGAGGCCCAAATCCTCCAGCAGCTGCTGACGCTGCTCACTCAGAGGATCGGCGACGTTCTCCTTAGTCGCCTCCTTTTCTCTCTCTCTCTTCTTCTTCTTCGCCGCCCTCTTCCTCTTCTTATTCGCGAGGAAGGCGTCTACCTCGGCGTCCATGCGAGGTGGAGGAAGGGGCACGCCGATCAGATTCGCAAGGTCGGCCTTGGCCTTTTTGGCAGCCTCAGCAAAAGCTAGCGACATTGTGAGCGAATACAGAAAGGTGGTTCCATCAGAGACCCCCCCCCCCCCCCTCCTTTATATAGAGTCCAGGCGTCGGACAGTCAAGATCCGAGTATCTCCCTATGCTCGCCAAGGCAGAAGCTCGTCGAATAACGGTTGGATGTTTCTTTCCGAGCAACTACATTACTCGCAAAGAGCGGGGATTGTGTACAACCCTTATTCTCCGAGGGTAGGACCCACTCAAGGCCACGTAGGCAGGTCAAAGTCAAAGAGGCAAGACAAATCAGCCAGCAGGAGCAAAGGAAGGTTGGCGAGTATTGGCTAAATACTCGCCAGAAGGGTGACTATGGTCGAAGATACGTACCGAGTATCCCGTATGTCACCCCAAAGTGTCCGGCAACCACAGAAGACCTGAGCGAGTATCAGCC
The DNA here is from genome assembly GCA_033032865.1 of Dactylorhiza incarnata. Taxonomy (NCBI): domain Eukaryota; kingdom Viridiplantae; phylum Streptophyta; class Magnoliopsida; order Asparagales; family Orchidaceae; genus Dactylorhiza; species Dactylorhiza incarnata. The sequence continues at coordinate 937,806 of JAWHQI010000219.1, forward strand.
AGGCTTGTGCGAGCAGCAGCAGATACTCGCCAAATAGGCGACTATGGTCGAAGATGCTCGCCGAGTATCCCATATGTCGCCAGGTCAGGGCTGGGCTATAAAAACCCCCCCTACCCCTTGGTTGCCTATAAATAGGACCCCAGGGGTACTTGGATTGGCACCTGTGCTTGAGCTTCTGGAACCCCATTTCCGAATTCTTGAGCCCGTCACCCCTGCTTGCTAGCCAAGTCGGTGCCTTCCTCGTACCTTGCTCGGCCATTCTTTGGTCTTGGAGGGGAAGTCTCTTCGGAGCTTCTGGGTACGTGGTGGGACCTCCCTGCCGCAGCACCTGGGGTCCTGTTTGTTGCTCTTCTAGCTTCTTCGTCGTTGCCAGCCAAGCCATCTCGTCGGGCTGCTGGGCGAGTAGCCTCCGGCTGCATCGGTCCGAATCTTGAGGTCAGGATTTTCCTGGCGTCAACAACAATATTAGTATGATAAATTTGAGATCAATGTTTTGCCAAGTTTGATAGTGTTTCAACTTATAGACCTAGAATGAAGTGAAGATTCTATTTGATTTGATCTTGTTGATATCAAGATGATTCTAAGATCAAAACTTGACATAAATCACAATACGTACATAATACACCAACCATGATATGTAATCATTCAATTCAAGCAAAAACATATTGATAATTGAGCTTTCTTTTAGATCTTGATCTTTCTTTTAGATCATGTTATTTCTCTAATTTGGTTGATGTGGGCTATAGAGCTTAATAGCCTAATTTTGATTAACATATCTTATAGCAAATTTGTAGTTCAATTTTATATGAATACTATATGATATATATATAGGTAATGAATATAAGAATAATAGATAGGTCATCAAAATAAAATATGATTTTGAATTTTGATTAATTTGATTTATAAACTTATTAAGCTTTAAGAGATCAAATCATATTTCCAACAATATATTAGATGACCATGACATGATAGCTTAAAAAAAGAAAAAAAAATTTAAAAAGACATTAAAGCATATCATGAAGTAAAAAATAGTATATATCATTTTGAAAATATTCTACTCCATGCACTTGGTGATACCTAATGAATAAGAGATTTAGGTATCCAAAGGGGACCAAGTGGGATGGTTCCTTTGGGTACCCAAATATAACATGTTGACTTTTAGGGAGACAATGATGGATGGACTCTTTCTTTTGACATTAGTGTGTCATTCATAAGTATGAGTCACCATTCATACCTTGGGCAAATATTATTTTTAGTTTTCAAATTTCCATAATTATTTACTTGAATATTTGGAGAAAATTTATTTTTGAATCTATAATTTGAAGGAAATTTGTTTGCATTTAATTTTAGGTTGGGAGAAACATGATTTTGTAAATAATTGTGATTTTGATTTTGATTTACAAATCCTTTATGTTCCTTACTCCCATTATTAAACTTAGTTAAGATGTTCATATTCATATTCAACTTGTTTTTAGATATAGTTTGATATTGTGAATTTGTATTTACAATTTTCATAAGCAAGTTGATTTTTTATTTTAATTCATCATTCTTGATTTTTAAATTATGTCTAGCTTTATTATAGGCCATTGTGCTATTTTTGAGAGTGGATACGATAGACTCAATATGATTGTTATATTCGTTTCTAAAGTCATCAAAAGTTTCATCTATCTCTTTAATTTTAATTTTATAGTTTTTGCACCTATCACAATTATTTTTTAACGATGAATTTTCTAAAGACAATTTTTCATTGTGTTCTTTTACACAAATAAATTCCTTTTGATGTTCCTTGTATTTTTCTTTAATATCATTACAATCAAAACATGATATATAGTTTTCAAATGAAGAGCATGATGGAGATACAAACATTTCATTTTTGGATTCTACATTCACATTTTCTTTCAAAGTTTTATTTTCTAAACCTAGTTTTGCATTAGCCATTTTTAGTTTCTTAATCTTATGTTTAGTAGTTTGTAGTAATTGTAATGTAGAAATAGAAGTACAAAAAATGGAATTTGATTTCCTTACATTGCTTTCGGGAGAGGCACGATTTGAACATATAGTTTCTTTGACATCTTTTTGGCACTCCTCTTCCGAAGATAGTATTTCTTCTTCTCTTCCATTTGATGTGTGCTCCATTGATCCATCACGAGAGGAGCTTTCTTGAACATCTGTGCAAGCTTGTATGTTCTCCAATTCTTGCATTCGTTCCATACCTGAAAGAGAAAAATCATACATTTCTTCAAGAAATTTCCATATTTTGTATGCACTGGAAAAACAATAAATCAATTTAAAAATTTCTTGAGATAAGGCACAAAAAATGTTATTTAACGTCTTTGCATTTATGTGACATTCCTTTTTATTTATTTCATCTGCTGGTCTTACGATTGCTATATTCCATGCTTCGATATCTATATTTTTAATAAAAGTTTCCATTAACAATTTCCACCATTTATAATTTCTTCCTTCGAATAAATGTGGTGCAAGAGATTTTTCTTTTTCATACAGATTTACCCCACTAGTAGAAGCGAGATCATGAAACGCCATTATTCCCGGTTGTTAAGCCGAATTGGAATAACCTAGCTCTGATACCACTTGTTGGATCTGTAGACACTCTTAGAGGGGGGGGGGGGGAATAAGGGTTTTAAACTTTTTATGATTATTAAAGAAAATAATTCTCTTTTGCTACGGCCAGCGGTAGTGTTACCGCTCGGCGTTAGTGACAGTGAAAATACGTTTAGGTTAAACCAATGAAAATCAGAGAGCAAGAATCAGAGATGAAGAAACAACCATATTTTTATTAATATTAAATTGAAATAGTTATGATTACACAAACTTTTCCCAATGACGCTTGGAAAGAGGCGACCAATGAAAACTCTTTTGGTTTTCTATACCGACCCTTCACCCTAGGACCGTTGGCTTTAGTCTATCTCTCCCCAGATAAGGCCTCAAGCCGCTCTAGCCTTTCTCTCCCCAGAAAGGCCTCAAGCACCCCCTAAATCTACTCCCTAGACCTAATCGCTGTGTGGCGAATTCCTCCCCAAGCCCCACAAGACCTAGTCGCCAACGCGAGGCGAATTTCCCCTAGTCCCCGCAAGGTCCTAGTCGTCGTGTGGCGAGTTCCTCTACCGAACAAAAGATATAAAGGTTACAATTAGAAACTAAAACAAAACACAAACTAATATCTCCCTCAAAAAGAAGAACTTGATGTCGATGTAGAAGCGATCGGATTGGTCTTCAAGTTCTTTGCGTTCACGAGCGTTAACAGAGTTCTTCGGGCTGCTTGGAGAAGGCTCTCACGAGTGCTCTGAATATGTGGCTTCAATTCGTTATATGGCAGCAATCAACAACGAAGGAAAGCACACGTCTTTAAATAGAATCAGTCGCTACCGCCTGCGGTAGTACGACCGCCCCGCGGCAGCCACATTAGGCAATGATCAAGCACACGGATCGTGACATCTTAGGCAACTTTTGAGCGCCAAACTTTGAGCTCCGACTAGCGCGCTGTGTTAACGCTAACGCTCCGCGATAGCGAGATAACCTTACTTCAGCCAATATCTCCTTCCATATTTTCTCCTCAATCACATGCAGACGGGAGGATTCCAAAAGCTACCGCTTGACGCTAGTAACTACCACGCCGCGTTAGCGGTATATTATTCCTTCCCGTAAGATCTTCTTCCACATTTGCTCCTCAATCAGCATCACGATGGCGGGACATCCAAATGTTACCGCCGGGCGTTAGCATTAACGCGCCGCGATAGTACTTGCCAAAATAGCGTCCGGTCGACATTCCTTTTTCTCCATTGTTTCCTTCCCGTCAATTGTTTCCATTTATGCTAGCGTCAGCGGTAGTGCTAACGCTCTGCGGTAGAGCACATCTCTTTTCGTCGATCGCATCTTCGTCAAACGGCCTCACATTTCGTCGAACGCTGCTTTCATTTCGTCGAACTCAATTTCGTCGAACACCAGTTCGTCGAACGACATCTATTTTCGCCGAACACCATTTCGTCTATTCGCTAGTGCCAGCGGTAGAGCTAACGCTCCGCGGTAGAGACATCTCTTTTCGTCGAACGCATCTTCGTCGAACGGCCTCACATTTCGTCGAACGTTGTTTTCATTTCGTCGAACCGCTAGCGCCAGCGGTAGTGTTACCGCGCCGCGGTATCAACAGAGAATCATCCTGATGTCGCTTCGACGTCTTTCTTTTTCACACTCCTTTGGGGATTGAATGTTGAAGATCCTGAATGCTATAAACACAATGCAAGTATGATCAAATACAATAGGATTTGTTATTGTCAAACCAAGAGATGCGGAAAGCATGTTCCAACACTTAGCGTCCACCATCCAGCCGATGGTGCTGACTGCGCTAAGGTAGCACTCGTGGGCGGCTATTGGATCGCTCCTGATCCTCACCTGGACATCTCTCTGGCAGTTTTTCTAGCACTGATGGTAGGAGGACGAGACGGCCTTGAAGAAATTGATGAGTGACCTCCCGAAGATCACCTTATAGCAGCTTGGGGCGTCGACGATGACGAATCAACACTTGATTGAGGTGTCACCGAGTGTTACTAGCAGATCCGTTCCTCCCTCCACCTCTTTTCTCTCTCCTGAGAAGCCAAAGAGGGGACCATCCGAAGCCGTGACCCTTCCTACATGGACTCTCAACCCATCAAACGTATTTTTGAAGATAATGTTTACAGAGCTTCCGTTATCCACTAAGATTCGATCGACGGTGAAGTCTTCCACGACCGTTTGAATTACAAGGGCATCATGGAAGGGATTATCATTCCCTAACATGTCCTCTTCCGAGAAAGTGATCTCCTCCAATGGGGTCGGTGCCTGCGAGGTCGAGACGACACTTATGCGATAGATCTGATGAAGACTTCCCTTGCGGGAAGCTCCAAGCCATGCTCCCCCGTGGATCACTTTTACTGCAACTCCTCCTCCTGCTGCTCCTTGAATAACTTCTCCTCAACCCCCTTGGTCGATTTTATCCTCATTCCTCCTTCAAGCGACGACTTGCACCGCCAGCGGCTCGACAGGGGCTTCCATCCTTCGTGGCTCTCCTCCCACTTCTCCGGCGGCTAGCCTCCTCCTGGCCTCCCAAAAGTCCGGGCAAGCCATCGTCTCATGTCCCTCTACCTGATGTAGCTCACAATAGAGGGGAACCTCTTCCGCGTACGACCTTCTCCGCTGGTTCCTTCGAGCTAGCATGTTACCCTGTCGGGCGTCAACCATCGCTTCCTCTCGTCCCCTTTCCTGACGCCTATCCAGCCGGTTAAGGTTTCTCCTCTCCGGGGAGATCCTTCTTCCTGGACCTTGACGCTGGGGCCGACCCGCCGGCCTCCACGGCGGCCTATTGACGGGGACCTGATATCTTCTCTCTTCTTCCTAGCGCTCCGAGGCCACTTGAGGTCTCCTCTCCTTACGCCTTCTCGACTCCTTTCTCCTGCGCTCGGCCGGCCTCCACTCTTCTGGCCTCCTCCTATCCAGCCTTCGGGGCTTCTCCTTCTTTCTTCGTACGGGGACCTTCTCTTATTCCTCTTCCTCCTCCCTGGTTAGCTTGGTGAGCTTGGCCAGGAAGCCGTGATTCGAGACCTCCCCCTAGACGAGCTTATTGACCCTCTCAATAAGCTCCTCGAAGGACATGGGGGATCCCTACTGATCTCCAGCTTGAAGAGACCTTCCTTGAGGCCGAACGTCAGAGATAGCTGCAGCGTGAATCCATCCACCTCCTGGATGTCCAAAACTTCTTCATGGAAGCGGTCGATGTAGTTCCCCAACGTCTCCCGCACCCCCTACACTAGATGGAAGAGGGTCATTGCTTACTTCTCCCACTTCTTCGTCGTGACGAATCGCATCATCACTCACCGACGCAGGTCTTCGAAGCAGTAGATGAAACCTGCTGCCAGCTGGTGGAACTAATCTCTGGTCTTTCACCGAAAGGTGATGGCAAAGAGCCTGCATTTGAAGGCATTCGACATGGTTCAGATGGAAATAACAACTTCAAACCATTGAAGGTGGCAGATAGGATCATCCCTCCCAGAGTAGTAACTCATAACTGGCTCCCTGAACCCCTCCGGAATGGGGGCAGAGAGGATCTCCTCACAGAATGGGCTCCTCCCACCTGACTGACGATGATCCTCAGCATGGCGAGTAGTACCTCCATACTCGCCATAGTGGCGAGGATCACGGATTCCCTACGAGCTCGGATGGAAGAAATGCGAGCTCCTCAGCCGCTCCAGCTCTTCCTCCACGGGCTCCTTCCCTGCTCGCCGAGGGGGACCACCATCCTCCGACGGAGTCACGCGATGAGACGAGGTCATTGAGCACTCTGTGCGAGGAAGCAGAACTGCTCGCAACGTCCCCTCCATTCATCGCGCAAAATCCTCAAAGTCTGCTCTTGTCACGTACTCGCCTCCTTCAGACGATTTGTCGACTATCCCTTCAGGGTCGCCAACTTCCACCATCTCGCCTTCCAACCAGGTTTTCTTCCTCTGGCTACGATACACGCTCACCACACCAAAGTGTTGAAGCCAGGAAAATCCTAGCTTCAAATATTCAGATCAATGCAATCGGAGGCTACTTGCCCAGCGACCCAACTAGATAGCTTGGCAGACAACAACGAAGAGGCTCGAACAACAATAACATGGCCTCAGGAGCTGCGGCAGGGAGGTCCCACCACGTACCTAGAAGCTCGGAAGAGACTTCTCCTCAACAACCAAAGATGATCGAGCAGGGTACGAGGGAAGCACCAACTTAGCGAGTTTCTAGGATGACGGCCGAGGGTGACGATCAAGATCTCAGGCGGACAAGTCTTCGAAGATGGAGTTCTGAAAGCTCAACCAAAAGTGTCAGTCCTATTTATAGACAAATCCTAAGGGAGGGGGGCATAAGCGACCATATCTATCCCTTGCGAGATTGTCTAGCTGAACCTGGAGAACGGGCGACTAGGTAAGGACCTCGACAATGTCTGGCGAGTTGTAGTTGATAGTCGCCCATATGCGAGTAAGCCCGAGGGCTGATGATAGTGGCCAGCTTGGGGGATCTCGCCCACGCCTAACGAGTTGCTGTGGATAGTCGCCACTTAGGGGCGAGAAGTCCCGATACTCGCATCTTGCATTGAATGTTCTTGTGAATGATTGGTTGTCTTTGGCTCGACCCTTGACTTTGACTTTTGCCTACGTGGCCTGAATGAGTCCTACCCTCGAAGAATATGGGATGTACATTAATAATTTGGAGATGGTAAATAACATTATCTTGCTATAGTTAACTTGAAAATGGCGATCTCTCCTTGCAATATTTTTTTCCAATAATTACTAATTAATACCAAAATTTAGGTGCAATAATATTTCCAAGTTAATTTTTTTTTCTATTTATGCTTTTCATTTAGAAGGGGAGGCTTGGCGCACCAGTTGCGATGTTGTCGTGTGACTTTGATGTCACGGGTACAAGTCCAAGAAGCAGCCTCTTGCAAATAATGCACAACAAGGTTTGCCTACATTTCACCCTTATGTTGGGACCCTTCCCCAGACCCTCGCTGCGCGGGGATGCTCTGCGCACCGGGCTGCCTTTTTTGCCTTGCCTTATGATTTTCATCTAATTATTTCATGCCAAACTAAATATATTGGACATGACCCTGTGGTTTTTTCCCATTTTCAGGTTTTTCACAGAAAAATCTTGTCGTCTGCTATTAGTTCTCTGTTTTAACTATTTTCATGTTCACTCACTCTCGAGTTAAGATTGTTTGCTTCGATCATTATATCTTTATTATATAAGTGAATATAGCATTCTTCATGCTCTTATCGTGATTTCATTTTACACCGTTGGATCTTTCATATGTTTTATCCGAAACATCTTTAATATAAAATAAAAATAAAAATAAACTCACGCCGAACAACTGAAATGTCTTTCACATGTTTTACGACGGAGAGAGAAAAAAAGAGGAGAAAATAATGTTTTTGAGTATATACATATTTTTTTTACAAAATAAATATTGTAATATTGATGTATATATTTTACGGTCATTTCAAGTACACATATGTATATGTTGCGGGCGCAGCCCGCAGACGCATCGAGCACGGGCGAAGCCCGTGCAGAGGCGGCCGAAGCCCGCCTGGATGCGGCCGAAGCCCGCCTAGATGCGGCCGAAGGCCGCTCGACAGCATCGCGCCGGGGGTGGGCGAAGCCCGCCGTCGCCGGCCGGGTAATGTTGCGCTTGGCTGTAGGGGCGGAGCCCCGTGTCGGGAACTCGTGTGTATATATATATAATATTCAATATGATCATTATATTAAAAAAATTACCTCTTTTATCATAGAGAGAGAGGGAAAGAGGAGAGAGAGGGGGCGGTGGTGGAGGAAAGAGAAAGAGAGAGGGGGAGAGAATCATCATTTCATTTTTTTTTCATCGGGGAGAGAGAGGGCGAAAGAGAGAGAAAGAGAGGAGAGAGATATCCATCGTAATTTAATTATTTATATTAATTTATTTATTTACAGATATATATTTTAATTTTTTTAATATAAATTTATATAAAATTATTAACATCGTTAACAAAATTTGTGAGCGACGGGCGCGACATGGGCGAGATATTGTCGGGGTTGAGGTACTATCGCGATTGGCCGTAGGGGGGAGCCCCGTGCACTATCACTCGTGTGTATGTGTGTGTCACACACACACACACACACACACACACACATGAGTGACAGTGCATTGGGATCCCCGTGCCCCGCGCGACTGTACGCCAAGAAAAAAATTAGATAATTAATAATATTTTATAATTTAAAATAATTATGTCACTTATAAATTATAACGTCAAGAAAAAGTGGATAATTAATAATATTTATAATTTAAATTTGGAAAGTGTGTAAAGAAAAATTGATGGCTGCCAAATATGTCACTATAACTTCAACCAGAAGCTCTACATTCCTCGTCCCCATGTGAAAGTCTTCTTCTTCCATGGCCATCAATTGTCGTCTTCCTCCTTGACTGCCGAAGGCCTTCCTCTCTCTCCTTCCCTCACATACCTAACCACCACCATCAAGAAGGGGGAGGGCCTTCGATTTGATTTCGGCGATTCAGATATGTCGGATCTTGTCGCCGAATCATGGAGGCGCTATCTCAGGCAGCTGCAGCGCCACCCTCTCCGCACTAAGGTTTTTCTTCTTCTACTTCTTCTTCTTCCATGGAAAATCCGGCGTTTGAGTTCCATGGGTTGACTTTTGGCGTGCTTCGACATTAGGCAATCACATCGGGAGTATTGGCTGGATGCAGCGATGCGATTGCGCAGAAACTCTCCGGCATAAAGACGCTGCAACTTAGGAGGTTGCTTTTGATCATGGTAGGTTATCCGCCTACTCAATTTCTGTAGATTGAATTGAAGATTAGGTGATTACTATTTTTTTTGTGTAACGTTCATGTTCATCAAACCGATCTTTTACTTGCGTGAAGAGTAAGATTTATTGCTTCTTCCATTATGTTTGATGATTCAAAACTTGCATCCTGCCTCAAAATAGTAGGGATTGTTAGAAATTTTAATTATAAACATTCACTTCATAAATGTTTATTGGAGTCTTGTATGATGTTTGGTGTTTGGATCCTCATTATAGATGAAAAGCTCCAAAACTAAATTGGAGGGAATCCAAATTTTGGAGGGAAACTTTCATGAATGAAAAGATGAACATTTAAGTCCCACCATGCTTATTTGTTTTCTAACCAAAGAGTATTTATATGTTTTCACCCATTCTTATTTGTTCAAAAGAACATAAGGAGAAACTATGAACCACACGCGCGCGCGCCCGCACCGCACCGGACCGGATCCGGATTTGGATTTGGGGAATAATTGAATTGAATTGTATTTTTTTGTTCAAAATAGTTTCAAAACTTTTATTCGGAGTTGCGTCGAATAGATGTCGGAGCTGCGTCGATAAGAATTCGAAGCAACTTTCTTGCGTCGATAAGTTGTCGACGCATGCGTCGACAAGCCCGCTGGAGTTGGAGTGGCGTCGAAGGGAATTCGACGCACCCGACTTGCGTCGAATGAAATCGCGTCGAGTGGAACTCGAAGCAAGCTCCTTGCGTCGACATGATCTCGACGCAACGTCGAATTAATTTCAACGCGTTCAGCCGTTTTACGCGTTTTCTTAACCGCTCTTTTACGCGTATTTCTCGTCATTATTTACGTTGGAAATATGCATCATTTCTCTTCCCGATTATATGCCTTCCAATTATAACCGTTAATATTTATTATGCTTTTAATATTGCCGTTTTCAAGATCCTCCTTTTTCGGAGATTTTCTGTCTTTATATATTGTCGTTCTTCTCAGAAAGAACGATCGCTCTCACATGCGCTGCTGCTCTCTCCGTTTTGACGATCTTCTACGTGATTCCTTTTCTTCACATTTGCTTCATCAAGTGGTTGTTCGGGTGCTCTGTGCTTCTTCGGTGTCCACGCACATCGGAGTTTCGGGATCTAGCCGGGTGTTGTACCTTGGAGGAGTGAGCATCGGTTGAAAGCCCTGCCGGAGGGTGGTGCAACTTCTTTAGGGCAGTGATCACACGCCTTACCCAGGCTCGATTCTGAACTATAAATTACTCTATTTTATTTCTCATCCTCTTCATGCAATTTTATTAATATTGTTGTTCATATATATATAGATCTGCTGTTTCTGTTAAAGTTTTTAAAAAAACGAAAATATATCACTTTGTATATAAATCAAAATGGATTCTTGGGTCTGCCCTCTCTGATGTCTTTGGCTTTGATTTGAGGGCATGATTCCGCAGCAAACGCGACGGTATAGGGGGCCACTATTTCAGTGGTACTCTGTGAGCAGCCACTTTGTGCATTTATTGTCAAAGGTTAGGTCTTTCTCCTCTGAGAGAAGCCACTTTGTGCATAGTGCCAAAGGTTGGGTCTGTTTCCAATCTTCCCCCGCCCATACCCCCAATGATTGGGGACTATATGGGTTATGATGTTGATGTTGTTGTATATTAATATAGGAATATAGAAGAAAATATTCTTACAATCTAAAGAAGTTGTAGTTCCACATCAACAGAATAAATAAAATCAAATAATCAAAATGATTATTTCTGTTTTATTGTTTACATGCACTGTTATTTACTATATGTTTTATAAATTTTAGAAATCACTAATGGGTTCTAGATCTGAGGATTCTGCCGGGATCAAACCCGAGAAATTTAACGGTAACGGTTTTCGTCGTTGGCAAGCACATGTCGAATATTGATTAAATACCCTAGGTCTTTTGTCTGCCATCTTCGATGCCCCTCCTTCAAAAACTGAAATCCCTAGCGCTGCAAATGCAGTTGCTTCGACTCTACCATCGTCCTCATCCTCAACTGTAAACACCACTAGAACCTACGTAAGACGTCTTCCTTATAGAGATCCGGTAGATGTTGAATATCATTGTCGTAACCGAATCCTAAGTGCCGATAGCCTTTACGATGTCTTCCTTCAATATCGTACGACTAAGGAATTATGGTATGCACTTGAAGCGCGCTATAACCTTGACAATGCGGGTATAGAACGCTACAATGTTTCCAACCTCCACAAATTCAAGATTGATGCTTCCAAGCCCATCAATCCTCAACTCCATCAACTAGATGAGATGTTGTCCAAGATCCGAGCCGATGACTCAATTCTTTCCGAAAATTATTTAGTGGCATGTCTCATTGATGCACTTCCTGATTCCTGGTCCGGCTTTAGCACTAGACTAATGCATGATCAATCAAACCTTACTTACGTTCAAATCCAAAATGCTATCCGCATAGAGGAGGAACATAAGTCTAAAAATTCTAAAAACCTCAAAGAACTTGCTCCTAAAGTAAATCTCACTGAATCGCAAGGCAATCATTTTCCCACCATCACTTCAAAGCCAAAGGAAAGAACCATAAGAAACCTTTCCGTCCAGGTTCCCGCCATCAGAAACCAAATCATCCCAAGCCTGGTCCTTCAAACCAAAACCCAGGTAAAGGGAAATGGTGCTTCATCTGCGGCCGCACAAACCATCTGTCCACCAACTGCTTCTACAAGAAGACAGAACCCGTGATTGGCAAGTCTTGTGGAGACAAGCCTCAGGCCAACATGATCCAAGCACCGGATCAACCTATCTTCAGGTTAGATTATTCTCCAAGTCTTCTTCTCACTTGTTCATCAGATTGGTGGCTTGATTCCGGAGCAAATGTTCATACTTGTTTTGATCGTTCTTGCTTTGCCACCTTTCAGGACATCAGTGGAGGAAGCGTGATCTTAGGAGATGCTTCTTCGGCACAAATACTTGGACGCGGGCGAGTGGATCTTAGGTTGACATCCAGGAAAACACTAGCCTTGCAAGATGTGCTTTATGTGCCGAGAGTTAGGAAGAATCTTGTGAGCGGATCCTTGCTAGTGAAGAAGGGTTATAAAATTGTCTTAGAGTCAAATAAAGTTGTAATAACATTTAATGATGTTTTTATTGGTAAAGGATATATCTGCGATGGTTTATTTAAATTAAATGTTGCTGGTTTAGAAATAAATCAGATTTGATCTTCTTCTGTTTCATACTCAAATTCAGATTTTTGGCATGCTAGATTAGGACATGTGAATTCAGATTCTATGAAAAGAATGTTGTCGTTAAATTTAATTCCAAAATTTAATATTGCACCAAGTTCTAGATGTGAAATATGTGTACAATCTAAATTTTCTAGAAAACCTTTTAAAACAGTGGAAAGAACTTCAAAACCTTTAGAGTTAATTCACTCGGATGTGTGTGACTCGAACCGTCAACCCACTAGAGGTGGAAATAAATATTTTGTAACTTTTATTGACGATTTCACTAAATATTGTTACATATATTTATTAAAAACTAAAGATGAAGTCTTTTCATATTTTAAGATTTTCAAAGCGGAAGTAGAAAATCAATTAGGATCATCGATTAAAATTCTTAGATCTGACCGAGGTGGAGAATACACTTCGAATGAACTAACTCAGTTTTGCCAAGAACATGAGATTATTCATCAAGTGACTGCTCCATATTCTCCCCAATCGAATGGTATAGCTGAACGCAAAAATCGGACCTTGATGAACATGGTCAATGCCATGTTAGCCGAGTCTGGTGCTCCAGAAAATCTTTGGGGTGAAGCGTTGCTCACCTCCTCCTTCATCCTTAATAGGATTCCATCTAAACAAAACGATAAAACACCTTTTGAATTATTCAAATTAAGAAAACCTAACCTCCAAATTCTTCGAGTGTGGGGGTGTTTAGCTAAGGTAACAATTCTTGAACCTAAGAGAAAGAAAATATGACAAAAAACATTAGACTCTATTTTCATAGGATATGCATCCGATAATAGTGCTAATAGATTTCTCATAACTAATTCCCTAATTAGTGAAATATCTAACAACATCATTATAGAAGCTAGAGATGCAGCTTATTTTGAAGATAAATTTCCATATAAACTAAATAACTCATCTCAACTTTCAACTAGCTCAAACCAACTATCCACTTCTTCTATAGATCTATTAGAAATTGATGAACCTAGAAGAAGCAAAAGGGTTAGAACTGAAAGAACGTTTGGAGAGGATTACTTCACTTACCTAGTTGAAGGAGATCCAAATTCATATGAGGAAGCTATGACCTCATCTGACTCTCCATTTTGGAAAGAAGCCATAAATGCTGAAATTAATTCTATTCTAGAAAACAAAACCTGGATTCTAACTGATCTTCCATCTGGTACCAAAGTCATAGGTTGTAGATGGATCTTTAGGAAGAAATTAAATCCTGACGGTTCCATAGGAAAATATAATGCTCGTCTTGTTGCTAAAGACTATGCGCAAAAACAAGGGATAAATTATTTGGATACCTATGCTCCCGTAGCTAGGGTTACATCCAGTCGCATTCTAGTAGTCTTAGCTTCGATCCATAAATTAATTATTCATCAAATGGACGTAAAAACCGCTTTCTTGCATGGAGACTTAGATGAAGAAGTCTATATGTCTCAACCCGAAGGTTTTGTAGTTAAAGGACAAGAAACCAAAGTATGTAAGCTAATTAAATCTTTGTATGGTCTAAAACAAGCACCAAAACAATGACACCAAAAATTTGACTCCGTAGTATTATCATTTGGATTTATATCTAATGAATATGATAAATGCATTTATGCAAAACAAGAAGTGAATGAATGTGTGATTTTATGTCTCTATGTAGATGACATTTTAATCTTTGGAAGCTCAATTAAAATTGTTAATAACATTAAAAATAATTTATCATCTAAATTTGATATGAAAGATTTAGGAGAAGCTAATGTCGTTTTGGGAATGAAAGTAGCTAAATCAGATTCCAATGTTTCATTATCTCTTTCTCACTCGATTGAAAAAATGTTACATAAATTCAATCTATTTGATTCCGCACTTGCTTCCACTCCTTATGACGCTAGCATTAAGTTATGTAAGAATTTAGGTGAACCTATTGACCACCATAGGTATGCACAAATGATAGGGTCACTGCTTTATATTGCTAATCGCACTAGACCTGATATTTCATATGTTGTAGGCAGGCTTAGTAGATATACTAGTAATCCAAGTGATGATCACTGGATAGCCTTAACTAGAATCTTTAAATATCTTCGCGGAACTTTAGACTATAACTTAGTGTATACGGGTTATCCCGAAGTTTTAGAAGGATATTCAGATGCCAATTTGGTAACTAATTCCTTAGACGTTAAGTCTACTACCGGATATGTTTTCCTCCTTGGAGGAGCCGTCATTTCATGGGCATCTACAAAACAAACTGTGATTTCAAGAAGTACCATGGAATCCGAGCTGATAGCTTTAGACACTACGTGTGCCGAAGCCGAATGGCTTAAGAATTTACTTTCAGAAATTCCTTTACTTGCAAAACCTATACCTGCTATTTCTTTGCATTGTGATAATAAATCTGTTATTGATTTAACTGCTTCAAATAACACTAATGCAAAAATGAATAAGTTCACGAGAATCAGGTACAAGTCCGTGAAGCAAAGAAGAAAAAAAGTGATATCACTCAATTATGTAAAGTCAGAATTGAATCTGGTTGATAATCTTACCAAGGGATTGTCCCGAAGGGAGATTTTATTGTCATCGAGGGGAATGAGGCTTAAGCCCACATGATTTGCTGCCAACGGTGGATACCCAACCCATGTGATTGGAGATCCCATGAAGTGGGTTCAATGTGGTAGAAACGAAGCCGTTGATGTAGCGTAGTTGGGAGCACAAATTTAAAAGGTTGAGAAAACCTTCTCCTCATTCCTATGATGTTGTGCTCTACGTAACAGTTTAGGATGAACTTTAAAGTTCTTAATGGTTGCCAAAGACATATATCTTTGCGAGATATTAGTTACAAAATATCTCTTGAGGCACCACCTATGTGGGGGCTGTTGTGAGGCCGCAACTTTGGGACCCGGGCTGAACCCAAAATAACTTTCATGAAAAATCAAGGAATGCGCATGGCCATTAACGCGCCCACCGCCATAACCCAAGAACAACCAATCTTTTGTGTGCTTATCTAATTTACCGGTCAAAAGTTTATAATTCAAAGCCTCTGACACATTATACTCTTCGGTAGAGGAAGTAAGTACTAAGTATAGATTCAAGGTAACCATTCCATCTATACTCATTGCATTAGATACAACTTGATGAAGCAAATTTGTATTTGATTTTATTTATTATTAGTAATATCATATTTATGAAGTTCGCTTTTGATTTTTTCGCTTTTGTGGGGGATTGTTAGAAATTTTAATTATAAACATTCACTTCATAAATGTTTATTGGAGCCTTGTATGGTGTTTGGTGTTTGGCTCCTCATTATAGATGAAAAGCTCCAAAACCAAATTGGAGGGAATCCAAATTTTGGAGGGAAACCTTCATGAATGAAAAGATGAACATTTTAGTCCCACCATGCTTATTTGTTTTCTAACCAAAGAGTATTTATATGTTTTCACTCATTCTTATTTGTTCAAAAGAACATAAGGAGAAACTATGAACCACACGCGCGCGCGCACGCACCGCACCGGACCGGATCCGGATTTGGATTTGGATTTGAGGAATAATTGAATTGAATTGTATTTTTTTGTTCAAAATAGTTTCAAAACTTTTATTCGGAGTTGCGTCGAATAGATGTCGGAGCTGCGTCGATAAGAATTCGAAGCAACTTTCTTGCGTCGAAAAGTTGTCGGCGCATGCGTCGACAAGCCCGCTGGAGTTTGTTAGGGGTAAGGCTTCACCCGTACCCGTGGGCAATACTAGCTGCTCAAATACCGCACCACGCGAAGCAGTCCACGGCAATGATCCATAGTGGCCCCCAATCGGGATCCCCTAACAGGGCCGCGGCCCCCACACCCCAACCCGTCTCCTCAACCAGTTTAATTGAGGCGGGTTGTTGAGTCTGGGGATTTAGGGGTAAGGCTTCACCCGTACCCGTGGGCAATACCAGCTGCTCAAATACCGCACCACGCGAAGCAGTCCACGGCAATGATCCATAGTGGCCCCCAATCCGGAGCCCCTAACAGGGCCGCGGCCCCCACACCCCAACTCGTCTCCTCAACCAGTTTAATTGAGGCGGGTTGTTGAGGTCGGGGCTTGAACCCCCGACCTCCTTGATAAGAACCTTTCAACACAGGCCTCATCACCAACTGAGCCCCGACCTCAACAACCCGCCTCAATTAAACTGGTTGAGGAGACGGGTTGGGGTGTGGGGGCCGCGGCCCTGTTAGGGGCTCCGGATTGGGGGCCACTATGGATCATTGTCGTGGACTGCTTCGCGTGGTGCGGTATTTGAGCAGCTGGTATTGCCCACCGGTACGGGTTAGGCCTTACCCCTAACATAAAAGCGCGGCTCAGTTGGTGATGAGGCCTGTGTTGAAAGGTTCTTATCAAGGAGGTCGGGGGTTCAAGCCCCGACCTCAACAACCCGCCTCAATTAAACTGGTTGAGGAGACGGGTTGGGGTGTGGGGGCCGCGGCCCTGTTAGGGGCTCCGGATTGGGGGCCACTATGGATCATTGTCGTGGACTGCTTCGCGTGGTGCGGTATTTGAGCAGCTGGTATTGCCCACCGGTACAGGTTAGGCCTTACCCCTAACATAAAAGTGAGGCGGGGCTCAGTTGGTGATGAGGCCTGTGTTGAAAGGTTCTTATCAAGGAGGTCGGGGGTTCAAGCCCCGACCTCAACAACCCGCCTCAATTAAACTGGTTGAGGAGACGGGTTGGGGTGTGGGGGCCGCGGCCCTGTTAGGGGCTCCGGATTGGGGGCCACTATGGATCATTGCCGTGGACTGCTTCGCGTGGTGCGGTATTTGAGCAGCTGGTATTGCCCACCGGTACGGGTTAGGCCTTACCCCTAACAGAGTTGGAGTGGCGTCGAATGGAATTCGACGCACCCGAATTGCATCGAATGAAATCGCGTCGAGTGGAACTCGAAGCAAGCTCCTTGCGTCGACATGATCTCGACGCAACGTCGAATTGATTTCAACGCGTTCAGCCGTTTTACGCGTTTTCTTAACCGCTCTTTTACACGTATTTCTCGCCATTATTTACGTTGGAAATATGCATTATTTCTCTTCCCGATTATATGCCTTCCAATTATAACCGTTAATATTTATTATGCTTTTAATATTGCCGTTTTCAAGATCCTCCTTTTCCAGAGATTTTCTGTCTTTATATATTGTCGTTCTTCTCAGAAAGAACGATCGCTCTCACATGCGCTGCTGCTCTCTCCGTTTTGACGATCTTCTACGTGATTCATTTTCTTCACATTTGCTTCATCAAGTGGTTGTTCGGGTGCTCTGTGCTTCTTCGGTGTCCGCGCACATCGGAGTTTCGGGATCTAGCTGGGTGTTGTACCTTGGAGGAGTGAGCATCGGTTGAAAGCCCTGCCGGAGGGTGGTGCAACTTCTTTAGGGCAGTGATCACACGCCTTACCCAGGCTCGATTCTGAACTATAAATTACTCTATTTTATTTCTCATCCTCTTCATGCAATTTTATTAATATTGATGTTCATATATATATATAGATCTGCTGTTTCTGTTAAAGTTTTTAAAAAAATGAAAATATATCACTTTGTATATTAATATAGGAATATAGAAGAAAATATTCTTACAGGGATTCGTCTCCTGTCCATGGTTTTGGATTCTAAGCTTGTGCCTTTCCATGGTTATGTGAAGATTTCAAAATTCAAGTGTGATTGTATGTGCACATGAAATAAATTTGTTTGTTAAGGCATGTAAGAGTATTGTGTTTAGTCCCACATTGGATGAGTAAAAATAGGTTGGTGTAGAAATATGTAGCGGTTATCCCTCACATATAGAGTTAGCTTTTTGGTTGAAAATGGCTTTGAAACCTGATGTATCAGGCCCAAATTTCACCACCTCCCACCTTGATTGCTTCATACACTGTGTGACAAGCGAAATTGTAGTGGATATTTTGGCTGTAATACATTTGTTCTTGTGTTTTGTGGCTCTTACGAGTGTTTGACATCTTACTACTATGGATGAGTAAAGCTCGTGAAAGGATGACTTCAACTGAAGTATCATCTGGTTGAGTGGACTTTTGGTGCATGATGCTCAAAGGCATTGAAAAAAAAAAACTTTTATTGTAGCGTTGTCTGATGTCTTACATGAGTGAAAATTGTTACGTTGAGATTCATGATCATATTCTTCCAAGTTTAAGGATTTAAGTGCAACGCGTCAAGTATCCTGCCTGGGGTGTACGTTCGCAAGAATGAAACTCAAAGGAATTTTCAGGGCCCCGCACATGCGGTGAGGCATGTGGTTTATTTCGATGCAAAGCGAAGAACCTTACCAGGGCTTGACATGCCGTGAATCCTCTTGAAAGAGAGGAGTGCTTTCGGGAACGCTGACACAGGTGGTGCATGGTTGTCATCAGCTCGTGCCGTAAGGTGTTGGGTTAAGTTCCGCAATGAGCGCAACCTTCGTGTTTAGTTGTCATCGTTTAGTTTGGAACCATGAATAGACTTCATCAATGACAGGAGCCTTTGCTCATGGGTCTATATTCTTCATAAGGGATTACAATCCGGAACAGAATGAGGATAATGTATTCGCAAGAATGTTAGATCATAACGAAGCTATAATATCTCATTTAAGTTGGGCAAACCTTTTTCTGGGGTTCCATCAATACATTGGGCCTTTATGTGCCAGGAGAATTGATTAGTAAGTTGATGCGGATTTAGATCCTGGCTAGTCTAGATATCTTGTATATGCTTTAACAGTTACCTCTTTTTTCTACCAATTCTTTCTGGCAGGCCTAGTTACTTTCCATCTCCTCCAAGAATCCTGATGAAGAGCGATGCATTGGTGTGGGGAAGAGGCGATGGAGGCAAAAGGTTGTGAGAGAACCTATGGCTATGACTTATGAGAAGAGAGGATATACTGAAAGAAAAGAAATGCTAGAGTAAAACACTTATAATTCATCAAATATCCAAATTACATGACTCTGAGCACTGTTTATATACATATGCTTTCTTGAAATGATAAAACTACCCTTGAGTGAATATTGGAAATGTCATACCAGTAGAAAGGATAAAAGACTCTTTCACCACTAATAATTAACGTAAATATAACTAAAGACGGTTTTATAACTCGTAGGCTCGTGGATAACGAGTGTGGTAGAGTTGCACTGCATCACTTCTTTTTCTTATTATTTATTTGTGTCATTATAACTATCATATCATCTTTTATGTTAACTCCAAAATTGTATTCCCTATAAAATCATTATGCTCCATGATTATTTTCAGATCATCAAACTATTAGAAAAGATAATGATTTACTAGATAATATATGTTATCAGTTTTAGCTATTTTCTACTGTATTTTGTTTCTTAAAATTCATTTTCTTTGGTTACAAATTGATTTTCCACCGAACATCTGTAGCTTGATCTGATCTTCAGGTCAACATCTATGTTTAGTTTATGAAATTGTTATATTTTTCTATTATAAAGGCTATTGCTTTTCTTAATTATATAGCTCTATGGGTTTGCCTATGCGGGGCCTTTCGGACACTTCTTGCATAAACTTATGGACCATTTTTTCAAAGGGAAGAAAGGGAACTCTACCATTGCTAAAAAGGTAGGTTCTAAAGTTATCCTTCAAATTTTGTTTATATATCAGATATATAACTTAATTTATAGTGATATTCCATTCATCATTTTAGATGTTCATTTGAAAAAGTTAGGTTGAGTTATTTGTATGATTATTTTGAGCTTGTATTTTCTAGGTGTTGCTGGAGCAATTGACTTCTTCACCATGGAACAATATGTTTTTCATGGTATACTATGGTTTAGTAATAGAAGGTATACAGAATTTGCAAAAAAAATTCCAAGTTCTTCCTTGCGCCTACCTAGCTTAATGACACTAAAGTGCAAATAATTCATGAAAAAACAACCAATTGTCATCATAAACTCCCAATCACTTGTTTTTTACTTTTGTTACACTCAACATGCATGAATTTACACTTTAGCAATTAAAATGTTATCATAATTATCAGTTTTGCTCATTCGGTCAGTTACTTAAATACTCACAAGTCTATGTTAACATAGAAATAAGCATATTTGCTCTTTTGAGCGCTACTTTTAATTCATTTGTCCTAGCAAATTTGGTTATATTTATACCAATTTTCCTCCTAGAAAAACATCATAGTTTCTCACAAGTACACAAATTTTTTCAGGGCTTGCATATATGCAGTGTATACGATCTTATCATTAGCATGAGCATCACTACTACCATTATCCTTATCCCAAGTATGAGGTGTTAATCATTTTTTACAAACATCTTCAATAGAACAAAACACAGTATAGCAAGAACAAAATTACAAATAGAAAAACATGAAATTTACGCGATTCAATCAAAACTGACCTAAGCCTATAGGAGACGGAGTGTTCTCACTTTTTCTATTGCCTCTGCTAAAGACCAAAGCTACATTTATAGTACCACTAAGATTCCTAAGCATCCACTTCTTAACTTCCTAGTTAACCCTTCTTGGATTAGCGATACATCTATTGACAACACTAAAACATGTGAAATATCAAGATGAGTGCAAACCATAGTATACATGTTGTTACCACCTGGCAACTGCACTAGAATATGGAACATGAGACTTGTGATTCTTCTCCTTCTCACTCTGAAGTGACATTGAAATAGAAAGTCTAAAGTACGAAGCCAAATGGGCTAATATATTTGTAATCTAACATAGAAGACATTCAAGAACATATTCAGTATTCCTCTTTTGCGAAAGGTATTTTCATTGTTCCGTCTCTTTGGATCTTCATACTAAACATTTTCTTAGAAACCCATGTCTTTCATCTCAAACTCATCATGACAGGGATCAGCCGCAGGAAACATTTTACTTGCTAAAAATTTACTTCCGGATCAAATAAAATAAAATACGCATCATAATAGTTTAGGTTTTAATGAGTCAATCTGACATCACCTTCCGTGGTGGTGCCTCCCCCCCTTGGGCTACCTTCGCCCATCACCGTGGTCGTCGCCCCACCGCCTCTTCTGTCGGCCCTTGCTCCGCCGGCCCCCACTCTGCTGACCCCGACAGACCCGTTGTTGCTGTCGGATGTCATTCCTCCGGCAGCCTTGCCATTACTGCTCACCGCCACTCTGCAGGATCCACTCCTGCCGCCGGTCCTGGACCCTCCAGCCGTCTTACCATTGTTTCCCGCCACCGCTACCCGCCACCGCTCCGCCAGTCCCGCCAGACCCAGTCCTTCCACCGCCAACCTTTTCGTCGGCGCCACAGCTTCTCGCCAATGCCCCAGCCATCGCGACCCGATACCGAGAGTTGTTCATGCGCGAAATCAAGGAGCTAGATGATCTGGTCGCCACGTGAAGTTCGAGCTTGGGGACAAGCTCGATTTCAAGGGCGGAGATGTTATGGATCTATTATTATTGTAATTAGTTATTAACATTATGAGTCGAGTCCGAGTCGAGTCGTATAAGTCGAGTCATAGTTAGGGTATTATAGGTCTTTTAGTATTTTATGCATTTCATTATAATTACGGTCATGTCATTGGGGGTCCTATATATTGACTCTTAGAGTCTTGTATGGAAGCTAAGCAATGAAATAGTCTATTTCCCGTCTTTGAATGAGATCTTAAAAGTTCTCTCTCTTGAGCACGCCCCGCTTAGGCAGCCGCGGTCAAGGCTCCGTAGTATCTCTGTTGCCATCATCTCCACCTCCGACAACCTCGGACTAGGGCCATAACAAATAGGACCATAACACCTCACTTCATAGTCCTATGCACATGATCTCAATGTGAATTTTTTTATTAGTTCTAGAGGATCTTAAGATTTGGTGAAACTTACATTTAACAACGGAGAGTTAGGGCACGCTGGTGTAGGGAAAATTGTTGAGTTATCAAAATTTGGAATCATCTATGACTTGATGATTTTGCATTAGCATATTATTCTTGATCCAAATCTGATGCAAGCTAAAATTATATATATTTATAGGCATGAGTAGCTGATATCAACCCAATTCTAGAATTCAATTATATCCGGATGCCAATTGACTTTAGAAGGATGATGCCAAAGTCAATGGAACAAGTATTGTGTTAGGATATTCTATGCTAATCTAGAGTTTTGATGAAACCTTTGCACTAGGTGAAATTAGGATTTCTAGCTTTTCTTTCTTCATGAAGAGTTTTTCATGCATGGATGTGGATTAGGTTTTCGTGGTATTTTTAACTAGAAGTTTCTATGGTAGACAATCAAGAAGCGTGCACGTTTAAGGAGATCATGTCCTTTGGGGTTTTCGCAAGGCCCTTGGCGGCGCGATCTTATGATAAGGGAATCTACCGAGCCATCAATTATAAGGTTGGTGTCGAAATTAGGAAGTAGATAGATATTCCAATTGATCTTACTCAAAATAGTTGAATAAGATTGAGCTTAAAATAACTTAATAAATGGTTATAACAAATTACAAGGGCAAAAAATGATATGAACTATAAGCTATCCAACAAGACATTTACCTTAATAATTTATTTCATTTATGTGATAACCTATCATAATGTGCTTCACCAATGCTCTGGATGCTGAATGAAGGAAGCATGGTTATGTGCAAAAAATCAAAATGAATTCTTGGGTCTGCCCTCTCTGATGTCTTTGGATTTGATTTGAGGGCATGATTCCGCAGCAAACGCGACGGTATAGGGGGCCACTATTTCAGTGGTACTCTGTGAGCAGCCACTTGTGCATTTATTGTCAAAGGTTAGGTCTTTCTCCTCTGAGAGAAGCCACTTTGTGCATAGTGCCAAATGTTAGGTCTGTTTCCAATCTTCCCTCGCCCATACCCCCAATGATTGGGGACTATATGGGTTATGTTGTTGTTGTATGTGATAACCTATCATATAACTTTGATAAATCCTACATAATTCATGATAATATCATTGATTTTGAACATGATCTTTAAGAGGCTTTTCTCTCTTCTCTCTGTGCTGGCCGCCCGACCCCCCTCTTTTTGGGAAGTGAGTTTGTAGTTTGAGGTTTGATTTTGGTTTGAGCTTTTACTTGACATAGATAGTTTTGGGGTTTAGCCTTTGGAATCAATAATATAAGGAATAAAAACCTCTTTGTGAAAAGTATTAAGTGAAGCACGAGGAAGTTTGCGCAACACATTATCACCTTCCGTAGATGTTTGCTTCAATGATTTCCAGCCCCGAAGGTTCCAGCAATTACTATTCAAATTTTTTTATTCATTGTTTATCTACAGAATGGAATCATTTTTAATTACCACTAGCTGTATGACATTAATGTCTCTGATAAACAAAGGTAGTCATTGTTGGATATTTTGTCTAAACTATATCTATTCAATACTCTCACAGGAGCTTTTTATATATCTATATTATATTAAAAAGAAAAACTTGGGGTTGTCGTAGTCTTGAAATAGGACAATCAAATGAATCCGAGATATTCAATTTTGCTTTCTTTAATCTCACAGATAGTTTTTTTTTTTAATATCTAAGACTATCGAAAAATCAAAAAATAATATCGCTCGATATCCTATCGCACCTGGGGGGATTGCGTGCATCGGGAGTGCTGTAGAGCACGGTGAGTGACATATAATGTTGAGTGAAGAACGAGTTCACTGAGGGTACTATCGCAGTTAGGGTACTGTCGCGGCCGCACTGGTGGCCTCCGTGCACGACCACTCGTATTTTATAAAAACAATTATTTTGAAAGTGAATTTCTGACTTAAAACCTGAATAAATAAGTTTCTTTTAGTTTGGGAACTTTCTTTTCTTTAGTTATTGCTGCCACATGATTGCAGGAAGGCCTTGGATGTTAGTCAAGAACAAAATTAAAAATGATTATCCTCTAGTCCAGTTGACTGCATGGAGGGTATAGATCTGAAAACCTTATTTTCTTTCTTTTGTTATTAAATTCTTTTGGCTCCTGAAAATTTTGGACCTTGATATGCAGTTTTGGCCGATAATTTCGTGGATCAACTACCAGTACATGCCTCTTCAATTTCGCGTTCTATTCCACAGCTTTGTTGCCTCATGCTGGTGTGTATCAAACTTCTACGCTCTTTCATGCTTTTAGGCATTCATCTCATTGAGGCTCCGCTTGGCGCGGCGTTTTTGCTCCTGTGAGTTTGGACAAAAACGCCACCGTCATAGAATGTATGTTTGGCGTGAAACGGTTATGACCGACACCAAGAAAGAAAAAAATAGTTTTGAACATAAAAGTGGATGGAGTTCCTTAGGTGAGGCCGGTGTTCATCAACGAGGGTTCATAACCACCGCGTTCGCGGCCTCCACCGCAGTGCCAAACGGAGTCTTAGGCTCCGTTTGGCACGACGTTTTTGCTCCGGTGAGTTTGGACAAAAACACCACCGTCATAGAATGTATGTTTGGCTGACAACGGTTATGACTGCCACCAAGAATAAACTAGTTTTGAACATAAAAGTGGATGAAGTTACTTAGGTGAGGTCGGACGTTCATGAACGACGGTTCATAACCACCACGTTCACGTCCGCCACCGCCGCGCCAAATGGAGCCTGAGTTTTCCAAGGACAAAGTAATTAACAACATTGATTAACGAATAAATATTTACATGTTTGCTTATGAGAAACAACTATTTACATGTTTGCTTATGCTTATGTTGTTGGGTTTTCATAAATACCATTCAAAATGATATGAACACATCAAATGTGCGCAGCGGAAGAAATACTAGAACAACCCAAAGAGTAAGGAACTTGCAGATCTCATGAATCAAGAGAATAAGAAAGCAAATGCAATATACATTCGCGGGATTGAGTCAATACTCAACCAAGGTGCTCCAAGATGAAATCGGGTAGACAAAATCTGAGTTCCAAGAACTGAAATGTGTCGGCTCCTCTACAGCGATCCACACGAACGATGGAGAACCCCAAAGCCTTGTCGAACAAGAAATGGGTCGGAGAAAGAACGTCCTCTGCGTCCCCACGAACTGCTAGATCCGTTGAAGGGGAGGCGGCAACTGTCGGTGGCGATTAGGTCGGCGGACGGAACGAGAGCGATCAGAACACTTCTGTCTTCGGCTCTCCAGAAATCACGAAAAGGCTCGATCTATTCCGTGTATTTCGAAGCCCTAATCACGTTCCTTTTATACGCAAGGTATAAAATAGGCTATCCGCGGACCAGAGGAAAAACAGAACATTTCTGTCCAGATTTACATTCGCCGAATTCGACTAAACAATATAACCGAATTCGACTCAGATTCGGCGAAACCATTTCGACGAATTCGTCTATATAAATTCGGCTATATCAATTCGTCGAAACCATTTCGTCGAACTGACATGATTCGGCTAAACCCTTTAGTCGAATCTGTTACAATTTCGGTTAATCACATTAGCCGAATCTCATTAGTCGAATCAAACTAATTCGGTTAAACCCTTTAGCCGAATTTGACGCAGTTCGGTTAAACCCTTTAGCCGAATTTGTCAAGTAAATACTCATTCGCTTAAACCCTTTAAACGATTTTCCGTTGAGACATTCTCAACTTAATTCCAAGCAGTCACATGATTGGTCCTCCACTCATATCCAATATGAGTAAGGCCAACACAATCTTTTCTCCAATTTCTCCAAACGCTTTTATGTGCGACCCTATAGACTCATATTGCGTTGACAGTAAGACTAACTGTTGATTGCTTTAAGATCACCTCAGAAACTCCAACATATGTAACCTTTAAATTATGTTATATGCATTCCCCTCAATCTAAATAAATATTTATATGAGGTATTAGTTATTTTCCATAGAAGTTTTTGGTTAGAAAAATGTCTTATCAGGAAACTAACATAGCCTCATGCATTTAATATAGATCGTTGATCTATCTGCCGTCAATCAATTAGTTCTAGGTTGGATGCTTGGATTCGAACATAGTATCAGGTAGACTATGCCCAATTACAAAAAATATCCACATGTTATAGGCCAAAGACCCTACAATTGAGTGGACACGTTGAGAATAGTCTTGTATCAAAAAACTAGCATAACCTTTTATACAATGAGCAAATTCTCCTTATGGTAACATGATATTTGTTGGGGCTGACACCTTGGAAAAACAAAAGGCGGAAACAGTCTTTTATGCCATTTTTTCCAAACTCTTCAAAAATGATTTATTTTTGTTATTTTGTTGAGGTCCCTTGATAAAGAGTTAGACTTTTAATTGACACCAACACGCTGATAGGAAAAGAGATGTTATCATATTATTCCCACTAAAGGGATACATATATATATATATACACACAAGAGAGATTCCCAACACCTAGAGGTGAGCCTAAGAGGGTCTACCACCAGAATATACAATATAATACATAATATATCTAACGCCCCCCTCAAACTCACGGGGGTTCATACACCGAGAGTTTGGATAATAGATAAGCATGTTGGGACCGAGTCTGCGGCTTAGTCATCAAGTCTGCAAACTGCTGCTCAGAAGGAACAAAGGAAGGAGCAAGAGTTCCCCGACCATACTGCTCACGAAGGAAGAAAGCATCCACCCCGATGTGCTTGGAAAGAGAATGCTTCACCGGATTCAAGGTGATCTGAATGACACCAGTATTATCACAGTGGAGTGGAGTGAGATTCGGAGAAGAGACACCAAGATCCTCAAGGAGCCAGCGGAGCCAAATAATGTCCTCAGTAGTAGTAGTCATGGCACGCAGCTCTGCCTCAGTATTGGAACGAGAAACCCTGGTCTGTTTCTTGGACTTCCAGGCAATAAGTGAAGTACCCAAGAATAGACAGAAACCAGTGACAGATCGGCGGTCAACGGGATCACTGGCCCAAGTAGCATCCGAGTAAGCACGAAGCTGCAGAGAACTGCTACTGGAGTAGAAGAGACCACGTGAAGTCGTCGCCTGGAGATAACGCAAGAGCCACAGTAGATGACCATCGTGCACAGAAGTAGGCGCACTAACAAACTGAGTCAACACATGAACAACATGGGCAATGTCCGGCCGAGTAATAGTAAGGTAGACGAGACTCCCAACAAGGTGACGATAACGAGTAGGGTCAGAGAGAGAAACTCCATCATCTGGTCTTAGCTGAAGGTGTTCCATAGGGGTGTCAACAGTGTAAGAGTCAGAAAGAGCAGCTCGAGCTAAGAGATCTGACGTGTAACGTTGCTGAGAGAGCTGAAAACCATGGTCTGTAGATGTGACCTCAAGGCCTAAGAAGTAGTTCAACAGTCCAAGCTCAGTCATCTGAAACTGCCGCTGAAGATGATCCTTGACGAAAGCAACATGAGAAGGATCATCACCAGTAATGATCATATCATCCACATAAAGTAGCAAAAGAGTCCGGCCACGAGAGGAGGAGTGCACAAACAGAGCTGGATCATATGGACTCGGTTGAAAACCGGCGGCTGTAATGGCGGAGCTGAAACGTGCAAACCACGCGCGGGGCACCTGCTTGAGCCCGTAAAGAGCTCGCCTCAGACGACAGACAAGCCCTGGAGGATAGGAGAGACCGGGAGGAGGGAGCATGTATATCTCCTGCTGAAGGTCGCCGTGAAGAAAGACATTCTTCACATCGAGCTGAAACAGAGACCAGTGGCGAACAACTGCAACTGCAATAAGAGTACGGATCGTAGTCATGTGGGCAGCTGGAGCTAAAGTCTCATCATAGTCCCTTCCCTGCTCCTGCTGAAAACCACGAGCCACGAGCCGAGCCTTGTACCTCTCTACAGAACCATCTGAGCGAGTCTTGACCTTGAAGACCCACTTGCAAGTAATAGGAACTGCACCAGGGGGAAGAGGAACAAATTCCCAAGTATGAGTGTGCTCAAGTGCTTCTAGCTCAGCAGACATAGCAACCTGTCACTCAGGTATCTGGGCAGCCTCACGATAGGAAGTTGGCTCTGGAGTACCACATGCGGTAGCAAGGAGGGCAGGCAGGTCCAGAGGTAGTGTGGCAAGACTGAGGCGGTCGGGAGGACGTCTCTTATGAGGTGGGTTGCGACGCGCAGGAGGATCATCCACAGGGACCTCGCTGGAGGAGACAGGAACTGAGTCGGGGTGTACTGGAGGCGAGGGAACATGAGGGGGACGACGAGTGTAGTGATGTGGAAGGGGAACGACGAGCGTATCAGAGGAGGTGGGTGACAAAGAGGATGAAGTGGGAGGAGAGACCGGAGAGGCCGATGGCACCGGGAGAGGAGGAGGACAAACCGGTGGAGAGAATGGGACATGAGGTGGTGAGGTGGGAAGAGTGAGAAACTGCACATCGGAGTGAGTCACAGATGAGTGCGAGGTCGGGGGGACGGAGGACACAAAGTGATGCAGGACGACGCGTAGGGTTTGCGCGCCTGTCGGCTATTTCTAGAAAACCCTAACTGCATGTAATTAAAAATTAAAATTTGAGCGGGCGTGCACGAACTTAAAGAAATTAAGCAACTAGATTTTGTAAAGCATAAAATCACTACTTTTGTTCAAAATGAATTGTCTTGAAAATATGGTTCAAATCTAAATCCGGGAAAGGAAGTTTGCAACTTTCGTTCCGTTCCCCTTGTTGTAGCAAACAGAAATCGTGAACTCCAAATACGTTTCCGTTTGGAGTTTTCGACGTAGCGTTCGCTGACAAAATCCGAGCGAAAATCCAACGATGAATCTAATAACCTAAGAGAAAATGTAGACGCACACAAAGGAAAAGAAAGGAACAAGTTACCCACGGAAAGAGGCGTCTTTCCGCAATCGAAGTCGACGGCGATCCCGCGAGGAATTCCTCGTCACCTCCGATCTCCCGCTCCGTGGACGGCCGCTATCGCATAAGGGCACCACGGAATAAATTCGCTCACTCTCACGCTAAAGTGGTTCCACGAAATCTCAAACACTCCTCTATTTGCAAAGCCACAAGTAAACACACTACACTCAAACAAATTCCTGCCAACAGTACTTCAACGGAAGCAACCCAAACAACACAGCACCATTTCCAATCCAGCAGACAGGAAAAGAAATGATCAACAGTAGGATCAGCCCTACTGTTCTCCTTCTCCTCAAAACTTACGGAAATAAGTAAAACTCAATAAAGCAAAATTAATATTCAACAGTACACAACTGTTCATCTTCAACAAACGGGAAACGGCAGAATGCGATTTCAGCGATTTCCATTCTCACGGAAGGACTCTCGCACTTTTTTTTTACAGAACTCAACGGAACGTCATCACCATTCCTCTCTCTGCCGTACTCATTAACTCTCACAGAAGCAATCGACTATTCATCATCTTCTCTACAACTACAGGGAAGCACAGGGAAACACTCTCATTTCACAAGCAAAAGCATTCATATGTTCATCAATAATCACCACCATTTACCAAAACACGAATCCCCTTTATATAGGGTTAACATTAAACTAAAAAGAAATAAAATCAACACTTAAAATGAAAAATAGAATCACCCCTGCTTTCCAGCGGAATCAATGGCGTCGTGGAGGGAGATCGTGGCCATGGAAGAAACCTGGATAGGCGCTGAAACCGTCGGGGAGAAGGCGTGTTCTGCCATCGCGCATGGAGGCGGTTGGGCGTGGGCGGAAGTTGCAACGTGTGGAGCCGCCAAGATCGGAGATCAGCGAATCGGAAATCTACTTCGTGCTTTGATTGAACCGGGAGAGCTTCCAGCGGCTGAAGAAGAACAGGAAAGACCGGTCTGGGGCAGTACGGGATGAATGAAGAGGCATTTGCTGAACTATATATATATATATATATCATTTGAGTCATTTGAGTCATTTGCTGAATTTATATATATATATATAAATATATCATTTGCTGAACTTATATCTAATATATAAATATATATACTTATATATATATTTCAAGATAGCAAAAGTCAAATGCAATGACACAGGGTTGATAGAGGTCGGGCCGAGTGCGGCGTCGGGCACTTTTTGCGTCGACCAGATCTGGGCTGGGGCTGGTCTCCACCACAAAGAAAGGGTGAGACTCATCAAAAGTGACATCACGTGAGATCCGAAGACGACGAGCAACATGATCATAACATCGATAGCCCTTGTGCTCAATACTGTATCCAAGAAAGACACATGGTACATACTGAGCAGAGAGCTTGGTGCGCTCACATGGAGAGAGTAGAACATAACACCGACAGCCAAAAACACGGAGATGAGTGTAACGTGGAGGTCGAGAGTACAAACACTCACCATGGCTCTGACCCTGAAGAAAAGTGGAGGGTTGCAGGTTAATAAGATAGACAGCAGTGGAAACAACCTCAGCTCAAAAGTGAGGAGGCACATGAGAGGAGATAAGAAGGGTGTGTGCTGTCTCAATGATATGACGATGTTTCCTTTCAGCGGTGTCATTTTGAGCATGGGCACCAGGGCAAGCAAGCTGAGGGAGACTATTGTGGGTAACAAACAAATCTCGAAAAGCATGAGAGAAGGACTCCCCCTCAGAATCGGAACGAAAAATACGAATGGAAGCAGAGAACTGGGTGCGCATCATAGCAGAAAAAGCAACATATGTCTGGAAGAAGTCAGAACGAGAATGCATAAAATAAATCCAACAGTAACGAGAATAATCATCAACAAAGATAACATTATATCGATGACCACCCTTTGATACAAAAGGTGCGGGACCCCAGACATCAGAATGAACTAAATCAAAAGGATGCGAAGATCTTGATTCACTAGACGGATAAGGGAGTTGGAGCTGTTTACCAAGCTTACAACCCGTACAAGAATGAGACCGATCAACAGAAACACGACCCAGAAAACCATGACTAATAAGCGACGCAAGGCGCGTGCCACTGGGATGACCAAGACGGTGATGCCACTGAGAAAAGGCCACCGAAGGAAGACAAAAGGTGACAGCAGTCGGAGATGACGAAGTGGAAGGAAAATGGAGACGATCATGGACGTACACCCCACTACGACGACGACCAACTCCAAGGAGTGTCCCTGTCAGACGATCTTGCACACGACTAACAAACTCATCAAAAACAAGGCAACCATGAGATGTGAGTTGGCTGGCGGATATAAGATTCATGGATAGCTTGGGTATGTAGGCAACGTTGGGGATATGAAAATGACTAGTATGAAGGAGACCACGACTAGTAATGGGGAGAATAGTACCATTGGCTACCATGATACTAAGGGCAGGGGAAATGGGTTGGCATGATGAGAGGTGTGTGGCATCATGAGTCATATGAAAAGAGGCTCCAGAGTCAAGCAACCAGTCAGAGGAAGAGATACCTGTAGGGGCGGAAGCTGTCGGCTGAGAGGTAGAAGCATCAGAAGCATTCAGTGAAAGAACTGAGACAGTAGAGCGAGGCAGGGATCCCTGAGAGAGCTGCTGAGCAATATGCTGTGCAAGCTCAGAAATAGAGAGAGACTGTGCCACAACAGATAAAGGAGCACCGGGAGCACGCTGCTGACCAGACTGCTGAGCTCTTTGAAGCTTGCGACACTCCGATTTGACATGACCAAGGCACTGACAGTAGTGACAACGGACAGATGGGCGACGGGGAGCACCAGACTGAGCCGAAGAGGGCGCCGGAGGACGAGGAACAGAGCGCACCGGTGCACTGACAAGAGAGGACAGCGGTGGAAGCTGGGGAGCAGCCAGAACAGCGTGAGGCATCCCACCAGGAGAAGTAGCGGAGTCCAAGGAGTGGAGACGAGTCTCCTCAGCGATCACCAAGGCCAAATTATCGCTGAGAGACGGAGGTGGATGCCGGTGCAGAAGCTGAGCACGAATGACTCGAACTCGGGGCGTAGGTGCATAAGAAACTCAAACAAGCGCTGACAGTCGCGATCCCGAGAGATAACAACACACTGAGGGCATGTTGCACAGGGAGAATGAGCCATCTCGTCGCACTGACGTCAGAGATCTAGGAGCTCAGCAAAGAAGGTCTGAACAGACCGATCACGCTGGTAGCAGACGCCAAGGGTCTGGAACAGAGAGTAGCGCAGGGCCTGACTGGACGGCTGATAGAGACGGCGCAAGTGATCCCACATCACCTTGGTCGTAGGGAGCTTGTAGACAGCCATCCGAATGTGAAGCTCGCAAGACTGACAGATCACAGCAATCGCGCGAGAGTCGTCTGAGCGCCACCGCGCTAAATCGGAGCCCTTGGCGGAGGGGGCCGTGCTGACAGTGGAGGAATCGGTAGTAGGAGCAGCAGCCGTCGGTGCAGGAGCAGGCTCGGTGCCGTCAATGTGGCCCCATAGATCGAGGCCGCGGAGGATCACGCCGACGGTGGCGGACCATGCCTTGTAGTTTCACCCGTCGAGGATAACATCAGCCTTCTGGAGGAAGGCAGAGGAGTGAGACGAGGCCATCGGGGCTGGAAAACAGCAACAGAGAGAATAACAACGGGATCGACACGGGATCAGCACGGGAGCGGCACAGGATCGACACGGGATCTGCAACGAGATCGGCACGGGGAGCAGGCAAGGGCGTTGAGATCGGCACGGGGAGCAATTGAGATCGGCTGGCGGGATCGATCGGCGTACCCGATCGTCTGGCGGAATCGACCGGCGGAAACGATTGACCGGCGGAATCGACTGGCGGAAACGATCGACTGGCGGGATCGAGCGGCGGAATCGATCGACTGACAGGATCGAGCAGGCGATGTCGGATCGTCGGCACAAGCGTAGGAACGGCGAAGAAGAGTTTGGCGGCTAGCAGAGGAAATAGGGTTTTGGCTCTGATACCATGATAGGAAAAGAGATGTTATCATATTATTCACACTAAAGGGATACATATATATATACACACAAGAGGGGTTCCCAACACCTAGAGGTGAGCCTAAGAGGGTCTACCACCAGAATATACAATATAATACATAATACATCTAACACACGCGACCTAAAGCGCAGATGAGGTTTACCTACTCAAAATGCACTAAAAAGAAATTCGTCGATCACGAATCTTTTAATTAAGGCAATTTATGACACAGCTGGATCGATAAAAGTAATGAGAAAGTTGTTGCGGGAAACTTGATGTCTATGAAAAATTCAACTAGAAATTTTGACCAATAAAAAGCGTTATCAAATGAAATATATGCGGTAAATTTAGAAAATTAAGATCGTGTCTAAGTGGCGAAATAACAATCGCGCTTCCAACCAATAACTTAAAGATAGAGACAATAACTTAAAGATAGAGACGAGAGAGAGTTCAGGGATCACCAAACATAGTGTTCAAATCTACCACCTCCAAAAGGAAATAACCCGCGTAATCTACAAGGATCCCACGAGTATCAAAAAAGAACTTAGGAGGCTTGAACATTCAAACACAAGGGGGAGGATACAACTTTAATGCGGATGCAGAGTAGGTGTAGGGTTACATGAATTTCTCGATGTGGGACTATATTCTCAGCACCCCCCTAATTTTTTTTGCTCTGCACGTAGATTTCTTTTTTAATCGAGTGACACGGAATGGACGGCTGGGCCTAACATTCTTTGATATCTTATTGGAACTCATGCATCCAACTCAAAACCAATTGTTTATACCAATACGCTTAGATTAGTATTCGTGTTTTGTTCTGCGCATGTAATTTTACTATCAACATAGAGAAATACTTTTTTGCGCAGCGATTCTTGCCATAGCAGTTCTTGGTCTTTTACTCTACATTTTCTCCAAATAACTTCTCTACACCATATAATTTTTTTAATTGTGCAGGATATTAGTGTTTGTTTTATGCGCAATATAAATACTCCTTCTATAACTTTGGTTTAATTTCTACATTTTCTTGTATCTATACATCAGGGCTGTATTTCTGAATCTCAAAGCAAGATCTGCTGCTACTATTAAGGCCACCTAGCCAGGAGAGAGAGAGAGAGAGAGAGGGATACCGGGACCTCCCCGGGAGTTTGCATAATTACAGGTTGCACCCCTCTATCTTTTGAAATTACATTTACCTCCCCCTTTACGTTTCTCAGTTTACAAAAATACCCCTTTTGTTAGAAATATGGATGAAAAATGATAAAATCAGGTTAATTATTTTATGACATTTCAATTGTATCCCTTTATAATGATTCTAGATTCATTACAAAGGGTAAAATGCAACACACCCTTTATGTTTTCTCAGTTTACAAAAATACCCCTTTTGTTAGAAATATGGATGAAAAATGATAAAATCATGCAAATTATTTTATGATATTTCAATTTTAACCTTTTTTAATGATTCAATTTTAACTTACAAGTTATTACAAATGATAAAATTAGAATATCATAAAATAATTTGGCATATTTGATCACTTTCCATCTATATTTCTAAAGAAAAATATCACACCTTTCAGTGTAGAGTTATTACAAAGGGTAAAATTGAATATCATAAGATAACTTGGTTGATTTTATCATTTTCCATCTATATTTCTAACGAGGAGGGGCATTTTTGTAAACAGGGGAAACTTAGAGGGGGGGGGGGGGGGGGGGGGGGGGGGGGGTAAATGTAATTTCGAAAGATACAGGGGTGGATATATTTATTTCTGAACTATATTTATTGGAAGTTATTCATGTAAATCTTACTTCAATTTTCATTTGTATATTAAGATTTCAAGTAATTTATTAGCTTTTGTTGCAGCTGTGTTTTTCCTCTCTCCATGAAGTTGTGAGTCAATGATCTCTTGGAAGTTCTAAATGTATATACATCCGCCGCCCCATTTCCCCCAAAACTCGACGTAGCTGCTGTCGAAATCTGTGGGTATTCTGCTTATTTACGAGACGATAGATCGGCTGACTGCCCGACCACGGGTGGGAAATTCGCTCCCTGTTTAACAAAGGCTTAAAAAGATGAGATTATTGTTACATTTCTACATTCATTGAAAAATTACCAAAATTTTCCCTGAAAGTTAGTATAATTACAGGTTGCGCCCCTTTTTGAAATTACAAAAACCTCCCCTGTGTGTTTACATTTTAGAACGTATGCGCACAAAAATACCCCCTTGGAATAAATGCATGCATACTACGAGGAAACACGAAAAACGTGCATATGACACTTCTATATATATTTTTATTATAAATATGTGCGCTAAAATACGCACTCGAGTTATATACACAATGCTATTTTCTAAATAATATTTCATAAGGAATAGAATTTTTAAAAATAAGCAACCCATTAAAATATAAGTGCATCCTACTAATATGAACTATACCCCTCGCCTAAATCTAGGGGTGTGCACGAAAAACCGAAAATCGATTGAACCGTCCAAATTGCTTGAACCGAACCGCTCGGTTCGGTGTAGGGGCAGTTTTTCATTTTTGATAACCGCCCCCCTTTCGGTTTGTTGTGGTTTTCAATTTTAATAAATCGAGAAAATTGAACCGAGAAGTCCTATTATTACGATCATGTTTACGGAAATTACGGCCATGCAAACACTAAACATGCTTAGCTTGCAAATGACCAAGCAAACATAGGTCCATGCATTAAAAATAAATGAATAAATTAATAACCATAGGTACTTGTCGCTCGGTGGATTGGGAGAAATGCCGATATTTATAAATTTTTGCATTTTGTTTACACTACTTTTGAAGCGTTGAAAATGGAGAAAAGAGTTTTACCAAATAGATTTTTTTCAGCGTTGCGTTTTTTGCCCGCTGCCAGGAGAAATATTTAGGTACTTGCATCCATTTCCCATTTTGAAGTCGACACCGCACGTTGTTTCGAGCGAATTTGGCTCCGTTTATTTTGGTGGCGGCATTTTGGAGCGTTGGGAATGAGAGCAGTGAGAATGGAGCGACAGGAATGAAGGGAGGGGGGAGGCAGTTTTGGCGTTGAAGGCCAAAAATGGCATTTTGAAGCGTTGAAAGTGGAGAAAAGAGTTTTACCAAACAAATTTTTTCAGCGTTGCATTTTTTTGCCCGCTGCCAAGAGAAATATTTAGGTACGTGTAATGCACGGTGATCATAATAGATCACTGTGTGGAAGTAAATCCTGCTGCATGATATGTGATTTCAACGGTGTAGATTGTTTGCGAAAATTTACGATTAGAGCTATTAATCAAGATCAAATTAATATTAATTTGCTCATCAGTCATGCGAGACACATTTCTCCATAATTCTTTCAAGTTAAATGTACATTTGTCTGATCATCTAAGAAGTCGTGGTCTATGATCAAGAAATGAAGCATGAATGTTTGTAGTATGTTCCAAATACCATATTTGAAAGCATATATAACATTGAGTTAGTATAGATAAAATAAAAATAGGTGATTTGAACATATAATAAACTCACAATCAATGCAGGTGTGCATCCATACAAAAATCCCAAAAATCCTTGCGGCTGTTGATAAATATTACTGGAGGGAATATGTGTATGCTTACCCTGAACAACCCTAACACTGTTCATTGAATATGAATGTATGGCTTGGGCCCAATTATACTTTTTGAAGACTTCCGGCTCCGACAACTTCTCATACAACTGTGAAATATGTTCTGGACTAAAAGTAAAGAATATATTGCACAATAGATGTAAAATATATATTTCAAGTTAACTTTACAACTTCTATTATCCTTTTCCCATAACTTCTTTCTTTAACAAAGATTTAGTCCTAGCAACATAAGGTTTTAGCTGGATAATCGTGTTCTCCCATAATAAATGCTACATAAGTTGGTGTAAATGATAGCTCCCTAGATCCAATAGAGAAGATGTTCTTGCTTGAATCTTACACTGAAACCAAGTAGTGAATATGAACCAGACATTTGATTCCTTCAAAATTTGCTTCTCCTCCTCGATCAATAATATTGGCTATTTGACCAATAAAATTGAAAAAATAGCACCTTGAACTTATGAAATGGTGGTTTCCACCTTTCTTCATCTATGTCCGTCAAATAAGAAGGAGGACTCATTGACCTCATGGTTGAGAACAAGTGATACTTACTAAATGAACGGATTTTGATCTCCCGGGACATCCCGGGAGATCAAAAATGATCTCCCAGGAGATCACAAATGATATCCCGAGATCACAAATGATATTCCAGGATATCAAGATTGATATCCCAATAGATCATTTTACTGACCTGGGAGATCATCATCTTCCTCATGCGATGAAAATAAAAAAAGAAACCCTAAATTCGTCGAGATAAATACCTAAAACTAGTTCGCTCCAATATGAGGAACTTAACTCGGGATGATGTGTGAAGGATGCTCCTGAAGAAATTTTAAGAGGACGGTGATGAGGTCGGCACAAATTCGCCAGAGATCAGCGAGGGGAGGAGACAATGGCTTGATTCCAGAAAACATCGCCCGCGGAACACCTTTACGTAGGAAGTCATGGTGTACACAAAGGGTCTGTTTGGGAGAGCTACTGCGGATTGAGAAGCTGCTGATTGAACAGAGCTCTTTAGACAGAGCTCTTTGAGGAGCTGTTTTGAAAAGCTGCAGGCTGTTTGGATGGTCTGTGGATAAGCGTTGATTGAACAGAGCTCTTTCAAATAAAACTGTTTGGTAGAACAGCTTTTTGAGAGCTGTTTTCTTAAACGAAAATATTAATATATATTGTTCTCAAACATTAAAATATATCAATAAAAAAATATTGTTCTCAAATATAACATGAAATGGTAGGTTCTCCGGTGCGTTCGTTTCACTTTATTCAATCATTCTTCGTCACCTGCACAATAAAAAAATTTGATATTACTCATATTTTTGTTTAATATGATTTCAAGAGTAGAGTTTGTTAAAAAGATGATCTGAAATTTTACATGCGGGTGTTGTACACTTCTT
This sequence comes from Dactylorhiza incarnata, assembly GCA_033032865.1. Taxonomy (NCBI): domain Eukaryota; kingdom Viridiplantae; phylum Streptophyta; class Magnoliopsida; order Asparagales; family Orchidaceae; genus Dactylorhiza; species Dactylorhiza incarnata. The sequence continues at coordinate 976,004 of JAWHQI010000219.1, forward strand.
CAGCAATACTATCTCGTATAGTAGACATATAATCAGATCCCCCGTCATCAAACATATCAGTCTCAATATCATCCTCTGTCGTATGATCATCATCATCTGGTGGTATGAATGAGTCATCAGCATCGCAAGCATTAAATTCTGGGTCTCATCGAGATGGATGTTTACGAATGAAGTTATGCAATGTCATGGTCGCTAGCACAATTGAACGTTGTTTCTTGAAATTGTACTGAGGCATTTTTTGAAGAATCTGCCACTTTTTCTTCCAAACTCCAAACGTCCGCTCTATCACACTTCGAAGAGATGAATGTACATTATTGAAATGCTCATGTCTGCCATGGACGGGGCGACTCCCACGTGCAAAATCTGCCAGATGATATCTTTGTTTCGGGATATGGTTTTAAATAGTTTGTCTTTAATGAATATCCAGCATCCACTAAATAATATTTACCCGTAATTACTTGTTATGTCAAACGTAATAATATTGTAGCGAATAATTAAAGCATATACGATCATTTATTACACAAATTACCTTGAGGAGGATGCGGAAATTATAGCGTATCGTCTGACAATGCCCGTGCAAAGATACGACTATCATGAGCAGATCCTTCCCACCCAGCCAATGCAAATGTGAAGCACATATTGAAATCGCAAACAGCCATCACATTTTGCGTTGTTGTGACATGACGTCCAATATATCTAACTTGATCATCAACGGGTATCCTCGCATCAACATGTGTTCCGTCAATTGCACCAACGCAGTCCTTAAAGAATGACATGCAACGTGCATCATATCATATTTCTGCAGGTGTTTCTCTAAATTGACGATCAATTGGTTTTATAACCTCAACTGACAGTAGCAATAAAGATTGAAGTCCTTTTGAAAAAATCTGCTTATAGTTTCAGTTGAGTGTTGAAAGCGCTCTTTTGTTAATCTAATAGAGCCTCCATGTGCTAGGATGTATAGTGTAATTCCTAAGATTTCTCTTGAGGTTGTGCGTTGTGATCCATGTAATTCATGATCGTTTTTTAGCTTTCGAAGCAAGTCAATAAATATTCGCTTTGATATTCTAAACACGTCATGAATTCTATCTGGGTGCCCTTCAAGCAACTCTTTCAACCATTTATCCCATGTTTGAGTAGACGTCATGCATGGTCTCTTCTCCCGTATGCAATTATTGATCTCATCTATTGCTGAGATAACTTTATTACAGTATTCAACATATTGTACCCTTTCTGGAGAAAGACAAGACGAATTTTCGGAATCGTCACTGGTCGAGTCATGTGCTTCCATTACCTAAAAGAGAAACATGATAAAAAACATCACAACAAAAATAGAAACATGACAACAAAAAACATAAAATTAGTTTAAGAAGGGAACATCACAGAATAGTCTTAATAAAATAGAAACATGACAACACAGTACATGAATTATGTTTAACCAAATTTCATTACAGAATAGTTTTAATAAAATAGAAACATGATAAAAAACACCACGTAGTCTTCTGGTAAAATAGAAACACATCAGGTGGCACGCTGCCAATTGATGGAGCCCAAGAGTCTTCACCCGCAGCAACAATTTGACTGAACATAATATTCAGTTTCTCCTCTAACTCGGGCGCAATACCAGCATAGCAAAATTTTTTGGCAGCAGGTACAACCTATACATAAACAATTATAATAGTATTACAACATGTTTTAGTTTAAATTATAATGAGTTTAAATTTAATGAGTTTTAGGTTACCTTAATTTTATCCTCCCACCACTGATCAGATGCTACAATGGTTCTCTTTTCCTGGTCCCATCCCAAATCGGTCTCTCCATGCTTTAGTTCTTTCCACAACTTCCAGTCTTTCTTGAGATTGTCCCACTTATTCTTCATTTGCAATCGGTTGTAGTTTTTGCCAGTATGCTGTTTAAAAGATCCAATCAAATTTTTTCAACCATCTTTGCTGAAGTGGGTGGTAGGCCGATTTCCCAACCCTATCTCTATAATGCAAAGATCGCAGAAGATCAAAACATCATTTGACTCTCATGTTGCTGTGCTTCCTCCGGCCTTTGGGTTACCCATTAAATTGTACACACACAAACTCATATCTATTCAAACACAAAAACATATATACATACACAAACATACACATTCAAACATATATACACACATACACATACACATATCTATTCAAACACACCTATACATACACAAACTCATATATACATACAAGCACACAAACACATATATACATACACACACAAACTCACATCTATTCAAACACAAAAACATATATACATACACAAACATACACATTCAAATATATATATATATATACACACACACAAACACATATATACATACACCTTCAAACAGACAAACTCATATATACATACAAGCACACCTATACATACAAGCACACAAACACATATATACATACACACACAAACTCACATCTATTCAAACACAAAACATATATACATACACAAACATACACATTCAAACATACACACATACAAACAGATAAACACATACAATTATACAAACATACACACATACACATATAAACATATAAACACACACACACACACACACACATACAAACATATAAACACACACACACACACACACACACACACACACACATACAAACATATAAACACACACACACACATACAATTATACAAACATACCATACAACAACATACATAGCTAAGCACACACACACAAACTCATATATACAAACAAGCACACCTATACATACAAGCACACAAACACATATATACATACACACAAACTCACATCTATTCAAACACAAAAACATATATACATACACAAACATACACATTCAAACATACACACACACACACATACAAACATATAAACACATACAATTATGCAAACATACACACATACACATATAAACATATAAACACACACACACACACATACACATATAAACACACACACACACACACACATACAAACATATAAACACACACACACACACATACAATTATACAAACATACCATACAACAACATACAACGCACACGCACACGCACACACACACACACACACAAATAAAGAAACAATTTCATGATACATACATAGCTAAGCACATTCAAACACAATTTCATGATACATACATAGCCAAGCACATACAGAAATGTCTAGCTTTCATGATACACATTTGGAAGCCTTCAACGCATTCAAACACATTTTTTGAATCAGGAAAATTTAAGCCAAGCACAAGGACAACACCAATGCCTAGAGAAAGATCAAAAATTGAGTTCGAAAATACCTCACAAGGACAACAACTGCAGTAGGGAAAGGAATCAAAACTAGATGCTTTCTGGATGCAGAAGAACAGGGAGGTGCTCGACGACAACTGCAGTAGGGAAAGGAATCAAAACCAGATCTGATCTTCTGGATGCAGAATAACACCGGCGAGAGGGTTGAGAAAAATACCAGATCCGACCTTCTATTTGCAGAAAACAGCCATTGACGACAGCGCCGAGCCCGTCAGAATCGAAATCGGGAGGGACGACTGGTAGGTTTTCGCACGAGAGAGCCAAACACTTACAGGGGCGACCTCGCCGGAGCTTGTAGAGACCGGCCACGACAGGGGCGACCTCGCCGGAGGAGTAACGAGCACTGGACTACCGCCGGAGGAGGAAGTAGCGCTGGATCGCGGAATCGGGACGGGAACGAGAAGGAGCGGGATCAGGAGGGATTTCAGGGAGCGATTCGTGAGACGTGAAACGCGGCATAAAAGCTGCTTTTTCAATTTACCCAAGAGAGAGCTATTCAGAATAATCACTTCCCAAAGAGCTATTTAGAAGAGCTTTTTCAAACACCTAAATAACAGCTATGGCGGTTGAAAAATCACTTCTCAATCCTATAAGATTTTGAAATAGCATGAATTACCTATCCTATAAGATTACGCCAAGTGTCACTTGGATGTTTAACCCGGGCCTAGATTTGAAAACCCAGCCCGATTACAAAATTTTTACCAGTGAAGTTGTTTTCCTCGCAGTGAGCACTGCAACGCTTTCTCTCGTGCAGTTCCTCTTCACCTTCTCCCAGCGAACTCAGTGCCCTAATCTTCCCCTTCCATCTCACCTCCGCTCCCATTCTTAATTCCGCCGCCGACTCCTCATCCACCAAGAACCGCTCGATTCCTCGAATAATCAGCGTCGCAGCGAATTTTTTCGAAGAATCTGTCGGCAATGGCCACCGCATCATTCTGGTCACAATTTCAGCCCTAGATCACAGCAATTTACTGCACAGAGCTCGATCTCTCGCGAAACCCCCGCAGTACTATCTAAAGAAGCAAGGCGACCGGTCATTGCTCTAGATCGACTTCCGCCTTCTCTGTTTTCCTATTCTCCGACTCGGACATGTCCAGCTCTGCGGTATGCTGGGCGAGTACTTGGAGTTCGCCCGTGCATGGCCTCAAGGCCTCTTCTCGTTCGAGGGTTTCATTGCTAGGGTGTTCCTGTAAGTCTCCGAGGAAGATTCTTTGCGCCTCTACGGCGCCTCCGTTGAACTTGGGAGATGGGAATGCATCCTATGAAAGCAATGTAAGAATCTCAAACATACCACATACTTGAATTAGTTATTGTCTTGCTTTGGGTTCTCTCCAAACTTTTTTTATTGTTTATGCACACCGGATAAGTTAAAAGATCAACGACACATTTATAACTCCAAAACCTGACCACAAAATGATAGAATCTGTCCAAAACAAAATCAGCGCTCAGAAAGTACTAAAAGCCATTGTATTTTCTGCGAAAACAGCAAGCAAATACAAATTCTTAGAGAAAAAACAGTCCCAGCTGTTTAGAAGATTTGAACATTATGACACTATCACAAAATCAATCAGACGTATAATCTTCACAATCAATGAATTATCCACCTAATGTTTATCAAACAACCATCTGAAAGTTTGGAACATGAACATCAAACTCAAGAAATATGGGAGGAAGAAACAAAGGATGGAAGGGGATGCATACTCGCCACCTAAAGATGATAAGGCCATGAAAGATCTCCCCAACAGTAGAAGATGGAAGCTCCATGCGTAATCACCGAATGGCTCCTCTAGGTTTTTTTCAGGCTTCATAAGGGAAAAAAGGGCAAAACTACCCTCCCACAATTTAAATATTATATTGTAATCCCTAGTATGCTTTTAATCAAAACACAATTCAAAACTTTCTAAAAACTCCTAAGACCTTAAAACATGAACCGGAACCCGTTGACCAACAAGACGACTTCAAATCATTGCTATCCAATGTCTAGGTGCTAGATATCGCCTTTCTCACGCCCGAAGAAGAATTTCATTGCTCTGTCATTCTTCAAATCATGCAAGAGAGTGCTCATTTTTCCATGAGCTTCTTTTCCAAGGCCTCTTATATCTTCTACCTCGCTTATAAGCCGGAATGATGCCTACACATATGCATATTGCTTTTTGTATCATTTGTTGGACTTGGATCTTCTTCTGTGACTACATAATATTATGCTTCTGAATCTTTATTAGGATGAATGTCATCGGTAATGTGTAAGACATAAACATCCTCACGAGCAGTTTGACTCATCACTCATCACCATACTTTTTTAGTATAAACTACTCTTATGAACATGTGCACGATTTATAAACCCAACGAAGTGATCCAAGTAATCCTATATTGATCCTATTTGTTTGGGTTTCTTCAGATCGTTCATGGGATCACAGAACATGTATAGGGCATGTACATGCTCCTTACATCCCCCTCCCAAAAAAAACGTGCCATGTTAATGTAGCATTGAGATAAATGTGGTGCTAATTGAGCGCCTCACGCTCCAATTGAATTGAAGCTAGCTTCACTTTCATATGCTCAGGTATTTTGTTATTCTTTGATTTGAAGAGTTCTGAAGATTAACTTTAGAGAGGCAAGTGAGAATTAAAGATACAACAGACAAAATCGATGAGTGAAAATTAAATATTGCAAAATGATATTTAAACAAATGCTAAATGATATTTAAACAAAAGATTCCATCATCTATCTCAATTTGTGTGAAGAATAGTTATTCGGTTCTACTTGAACTAAGTTTATTTCCTTCATAAAATATCATTTTCCCTGTCAATCGACTAAAAAGTTACAAGCTCTATGTATACTGGGTGAATACTTGAAGTATGCTCATGTTTGGTCTCAAGGGTTCTTCACGTTTAAGGATTTCATTGTTAGACCAGAGGATGTAGTGTCTGTGTATGTGTTGGTGGAATATTATTTGGGTCTTCACGGCCCCAGTGGGGAATTTGCCTTGCTATCTTCGAAAGCAATGTAAAAAACCCTCAAAGCAACTCTTTTTGCTTTGCTTTGGGTTATTTGTAATCTGTTCATCCTTTTTTCTCGATCTTCATAAAGCGTATTCTACTCTAATTGACTATTTATATTTCATATATTCTATACTTCTTTGAAGTTTTTGACAGTACTTGTACACCCACAATATAACTGTTAGAAATATTGCACAATAAAAACTTGTGTTTTGATTTTTGCTTTACTTTTTTGCATTAGATGAAAGGCTGTTAAACCTGCACGCGCTGATTATTAAAGTTATTTCGTGGTCTTTCCTCAAAAACTACACACTCAATTCATTTAGCTGAGTTGTGACAAAATAGAACTATTTAGAGCAATTATATGATCTCCACCGACCGATACATGCTTACATCCCTACCTAGATATTCATATTGGAATTCATCCCCACATGGATATTCACAATGCAATCTTAGCAACATGTCACTTAGCAACATGTCACTTAGCAACATGTTTAATTACTCTGTTACGTAGCTTAAGCTTGTGGAAGTATTATGTAAAAACTAAAGATGCGATGTAGATTGGCACCCAACGCACGTGCCGCCAGGCCATACTAGAGTTCATATGTGTCGTAGGCATTGATCAGAGCTGCATTTTGACGATCCGGGCCACACTTGCATTTCACCCACTATTCTATGTTTTGTGATTTTTTAATCATTTTATTATGGCCTATTTTAAACCAGCCTATGCCGGTCCCAAGCCCGGATGAAAAATGGCGAGGGTTGTGTTAGGTAGACGGCCAGCGTAGAATTTAGTCATCCTTATGAATACAAATGATTTGAGAAATTGTGCAAAAACTAGGTGAGATTATGACTAAAGATAAGGCACAATGGCGACAAAGGATCCATATAGTCGACCCCACTATAGTGAGATAAAGGCTTGAGTGTTATGGTATATTTTGAGGGTTTCGACATCCGTTATCGACATGCTATCTTAGCCGTCTATAATGGAAGCCCTAAACCCCTCCTCATTAGACACACACACACACGAGTGACAGGCACGGGGCTCCGCTCCTATCCAAGGCGACATTTGTTGGGGGGGCGACTTTTGTCGTGGGGGGAGACATTTGTCGTGGGCCTCCCGTGCAGGTGACAACATTTATCGGGGGCGGGGACATTCGGCGGGGTTGGCGACATTCGGCGGGGGCGGCGACATTCGGTGGGGGAGGCGACATTCGTCTGGGGTGGCGACATTCGTCGGGGGCGGGGACATTCGGCAAGGGTGGGCACATTCGTTGGTGGCGGGGACATTTGGCGAGGGCGGGGACATTAGGCGGGGGCAGGGACATTCGGCGAGGGCGGGGAAATTAGGCAGGGGCGGGGACATTCGCCCGGGGAGGGGATATTCAGAGGGGAGGGCGTCATTTGTCGGGGGCGGCATCATTCGTCGGGGGAAGCGTCATTCGTCGGGGTGGCGCCATTCGTCGGGGTGGCGCCATTCGTCGGGGGCGGCGTAATTCGGGGGGGGGGTGTCATTCGGCCAGGGTGGCGTCATTAGTCGGGGGTGGCTTCATTTGTCGGGGGCGGCGTCATTCGTCGGGTGAGGCGTCATTCGTCGGGTGAGGCGTCATTCATCGGGGGCGGCGTCATTCGTCGGGGGCGACGTCATTGGGGGCGACGTTTGGCGGTGCACGGGGGCCCGTGCCGCCACGAAAGTGAAAGACGATGAAATAGTTTTCTTAAACTATTTTATAAACCAAAACATAATGATGCAAGACAGTGAAAGACAATTAAGCGAGTGAAAATTAAGTGACTTTCCAATATTTGATGGATAAATGCTTGGCTTTTGGTATTATAGATCACGCACTCTATGCATATGGTGGTACTGATTTGTGCGGAGAACCTGGTACACGACGGATGACTGCTCTTTATTAAAAAATATATTCAAATCTAAGTAAAGTCAATAAAATAATCAAAGAATAACATTCAAATAAAGCTAAGCTAAAAATTGTCGTTCTTTCATAATTTCAACTGAAGTTCCAGCCATACCTCAATTTTCCTTCACTAAAAGTTGTTGATCTGAGCATGATACTGTGAAGTGGGGGTCCTGATGGATAGAAGATGGCTCTGCTCTTCGTTGATATACAGACTGGAGGTTGTCAGCTTGTTCTTGATAGCTATGTCAGAAAAGATAAATTACACAATATAATGCTTATAAATCACGATACGGAAGACTTTGAACTTGTTTCTATAACTATGAAAGAGAATATCTTTAAAAGAAAACTCAAGCAAATGCAAAATTTGAATATCTTAAAACTTTGAGAATTGAGACCCTAAAAGGAAACTCCCTGAAATCATGCAGTTATTATGATGCCTTGACAATAGACTCCAAAATAATTCCTGCATTTTGAAAAAAGAAGCCTTGGATCACATTTTTTTTTTGTTTAGAACAAATAAATAAATCAAATAATAAATTTCATACGTCTGCTTAAGCCCAATTACATAGCCAAGTTGCACTCAGTTCATTGAAGCTGATGGAATTGGTTGCTTGGCTATAAATAAATGAAGTAAATTTGTTCAAGGTTTAGTTGATTAAGAGAAAGACAAATCCGGAAGACATTCGGTGGGGGCGGTGTCATTCGGCCACTACACCGCTGACGCCGTGACTCTTCCTAAGCTTCGGCATCCCCGTGGGCTATCTTTTTTATTAACGTGCATTTTTTTTTATAGCTGAATAAGGTTGGGGTGTCATTTTTAAATATCACCATCGTCACTCTCGTCCCAATATCCTTAAGAAAGCAAACCAAAAAAAAAACTATGGAGATTATTGCAATCATACTGACGTAGTTATAATTGTATTACATTCAATTACTTACATGTTTATATACTGGATAATATATGTGGGTCTCATATTAACATTCTACAAAATTTCATATCCAAATTACTTTTCTTGTAGCATATATATATGGATCATGATTAACCATGTTATAAAAATCCTGCAAAATCCTGTAAAAAGAAACCATGTTATATCTGCATGGAATTTTTTTTTCAAGAGTTTGATATGAACTTGCTAGGGGAGAGAGAAATCTAGAGAGGAACTACGGAGAAGAAGAGAAATTAGGGTTTGGGAGAGGAAGAAGAGCATACCTGAGAATAATACTTTGATAGCCTCCTTGGAGGAGCCCCGGGCCTATTAATACCCGGGGGAAGAGGGGGCCGGCCGGCCCCCTCAAGTAGGGGCTGAACCGGGGTGGTTCAACCCCTATTTGGCCCTTTTAATGATTGGGGGCTGAACCGGATGGTTCAGCCCCATTGCTTTGCGCGTGCTCCTTTAGTCGCCGAGAGTACGTATGCTCGGAGAATCGTAACGCATGCGGGGGCATAGCATTCTCCTCCCCATCAAGAACCAGCTTGACCTTAAGGTGGAAGTCCGGAAACCTCTCACGGAACTCCAGCAAGTCGACCCAGGAATTATGAACCTCCGCCATATTCCTCCATTTGACGAGCACCTCTGGCGGTACTCAGTGCCCCGTTTTTTCCATTTGGTCAAAAGAATGGCCTCCGGTGAAGGCCGCAATTCGCCGGCGGCAGTGGCCTCTGGTAGGCTAGAACTGGCCTGAACTGAGTCCCCAATCTTCCTTTTACGCACTGAGACATGGAATGTCGGGTGGATGCGAGAGCCCTCTGGTAATGCCAAGGTATAAGCTACTGGACCCACTCGTTGGATAATGCGGAACGACCCGTAGAATCGTGGCGCTAGCTTTTGATTAGCACGCCGAGAGACTGAAAACTGCCTATACGGTTGGAGCTTGAGGAAAACCTCGTCGCCCACCGCAAATTCCTGTTCCGTACGATGTTTGTCTTCCTGGACCTTCATGCGCTCCTGAGCGACCCGTAAGTTGTCCCGAAGTAATAGTAGCGTAGGATCCCGATCCTGTAGCGTCTGATCGACGACTGGAAGAGCGGTGCTGTCTGGCTCATAAGAACTCAACGTGGGTGGTGGCCTGCCGTACACCACCTCGAAAGGAGTGAGCTTGCTTGCCGTATGAAAGGACGTGTTGTAGCAGTACTCGGCCCAATGCAACCAACGGGTCCACGTGCGTGGTTCATCCATCACAAAGCACCGTAAATAAGTCTCGACCCCCCTGTTGAGAACCTCCGTCTGCCAATCAATTTGGGGATGGTTGGCCGTGCTCATGCGTAGCGTGGTGTCTTGCAACCGGAAAAGCTCCTTCCAGAATTTGCTCACAAAAACTGGGTCCCTGTCTGAGATAATATAACGTGGGATTACCATGGAGTCTCACGATCTCCCGGGCAAACAACTCAGCAACGGTCTCCCCAGTGTATGGATGGCTCAAGGCTAGAAAATGCCCGTACTTGGACAGCTTGTCGACCACCACGAGAATGACGGACTTGCCCTGAGATTTGGGCAGGCCATCTATGAAATCCACGGAGACCGTGTCCCAGATCTGGTGTGGAATCTCTAGCGGGGTAAGCAGTCCCGCGGGCGATGTGGTCTCATACTTCTGTCGCTGGCAAACCTCACATTCCCGCACGAACTGTTGGACATTCTGACGCATGCCCTTCTAAAAGACATTCGCACGGACTCGCTGCAGCGTACCAAGAATACCGCCATGGCCGCCAGTCGGGGATGCATGGAACTCCTGCATCATAATAGCACGCCACGCAGACGTGGCGGGAATGACCACCCATCCGTGGTAGTAAAGTCTCTCGCCCCGCAGGTGGTACCCGGGCACTGTGGTGTGCCCCTGCTGAAGTGCCTTCACAATGGCTCGGAGCTCTACGTCTTGGTTCACTTCCGCCTGTATCTCATCCAAGGACTCAATCACCGGTCCCGAAACGTGGGAGAGGAAGCTCTCCGGTATGCGTGATAGTGCGTCGTCCACCACATTTTCTTTCCCTTGTTTGTAGACGATCTCATAGTCGTAGCCCAGCAACTTTGTCAACCACTTCTGCTACAATGGAGATGTCAAACTTTGCTCGAGGAAGTGCTTTAAGCTCTGATGGTCCGTGCGGACCTGGAAGTGTCGCCCTAGAAGGTAAGGCCGCCACATGCCGACCGCGTGGAGTATGACTAACATCTCCTTTTCATACGTGGAAAGTCCCAGCGTCTTCGGTGCCAGTGCCTTACTGAAGAAGGCCAAGGGTCGACCCTCCTGCATCAACACTGCTCCAATTCCAACCCCCGAAGCATCTGTCTCGACCACGAACTCCTTGGAGAAGTCTGGAAGTGCCAAAACCGGAGTGGTGGCCATTGCCTTTTTCAAGGCCTGGAAGGCATTCTCCGCCTCTGCATGCCACTGAAAAGCCTCCTTCTGGAGCAACTGAGTGAGGGGTCGTGCGATCTTGTCGTAGTCCGTCACGAAACAGCGGTAGTATCCAGTGAGCCCGAGGAAGCCCCGTAAGGCTCGGATCGTCGTAGGCTGAGGCCATGTCACCATGCTAGCAATCTTCTTTGGGTCGGCCTGGACCCCATGAGCAGACACCAGATGACCCAAGTACTCGACCTCTACTTGCCCGAATGAGCATTTGGAACGCTTGGCATAAAGACGGTGCTCCCTCAGTATAGTAAGCACGCGCCGGACGTGATCCAGATGGTCCTCCCAATTCCTGCTGTAGATCAAGATGTCGTCGAAAAAGACCAGCACATATCGGCGTAGAAGCGGCCGAAAAATCTCGTTCATCACCGCCTGAAAGGTAGATGGGGCGTTTGCTAACCCGAACGACATCACCAAGAATCCGTAGTGACCGTCATGGGTACGGAAAGCTGTCTTGTGTATGTCCTCCTTCATTCGAATCTGGTGGTACCCGGACCGTAGATCCAGTTTGGTGAAAAGGCACGCTCCGTGCAGTTCATCCAACAACTCTTCAATCATCGGGATGAGGAACTTGTCCTTGATGGTTGAGCTGTTCAACCCACGGTAGTCGACGCAGAATCTCCATAAACCATCCTTTTTCTTCACCAGCATGATCGGTGAAGAGAAAGCACTGGTACCGGGCCGTGTGAAACCGGTGACGATCATCTCTCGGACACTGCGCTCTATCTTCGCCTTCTGGATATGAGGATAGCGGTAGGGCCGGATATTGGTAGGATTCGCCCCCGCCTTCAACTGAAACTGGTGGTCACGAAATCTCGAGGGAGGAAGAGTGTGTGGCTCCTGGAAAACATCCTCGTACTGTGCCAGTAGGGCCTGCATCTGCTCGGGCTCCTCAGAGGTGACTGGTACAATGACCGTCACTCCTAGTACCATGGCCATCGTGCTGCCCTGCTCCTCCAATCTCTGCAAGCTCCGGATAGAGATCTCTTTGAGTAGGGATGATCGTATGTCGTGCAGGCAATGGTTTGTCCCATGCTGAGTAAGCTCCAATGTCATTCGATCCCAATCCGTGGTCACCCGCCGCAACTGTTTGAGCCACTGAACCCCAAGGACCATGTCGGACCCCCTAATCGGTAGCAGGTAGACGTCGGTATGGCACACGCATCCCTGCATCCGCAACTCCACCCCTTTCAGCACCCCCTTACACCTCAACTTGCTTCCATCGGCCACCATGACCTGAAAGGCGGCCCCTCTGTCAACTGCACATCCCACCTTCAGCGCCACTGCGGGGTTGATGAAGTTGTGGGTACTCCCACTATCTATCAGAATAGTCACCCGCTCCTGGCCAATCTTCCCAGCGATGCACAACGTAAGAGGCGCCGAGCACCCCTCCATAGCCTGAAGAGAGACTCCAAACTCTGCCAGGTCCAATCCGTCCTCCCCCGCAATGTCTGCAGATCCTTCCTCCTCGTCCTCCTCCCTTAGCATAAAAACTTGGACCTTCTGGCACCGGTGACCCGACACGTACTTCTCGTCATAGTTGAAACACATGCCCTTCTCCTTCCTTGCCTGCAACTCTAGCCAAGTAAATCTCGTCACCGTCGGTTTAACTGGCGTCGGTTCCCTTCACCCGTCACTGGAGCCGTCGGGGCTCTTGTCGCGGCGCGGTTTCGCTGGCGGTTGAAGCGCTCCCCCTGTATCCGTGCCAGGCTGATGGCATGGCCAAACTGCGAGGCATGTAGGCATGGACCTCATCTCTCAAATAGTCCTTCAACCCTGATATGAAGCAACTGAGGAGAGTCTTCTCCTCCCAATTGACCCGATTGGCCAGCTTCTTGAACTCAGTACGGTACTCTGTCACCGTTCCCTTCTGTCGAAGCTTCTGCAGCGTTGGCTTAACGTCTTCATACTCCAATGGTCCGAAACGTGCGGAGAAAGCTTCCACGAACTCCGTCCATGGGGCGTAAGTGTAAAGAAACAGGGTGTGCCGAGACGAGAAAATTCGACAGAAATACGAAACAAGAAAGCACAGAAAATCACAGAAGACACAGATATACAGAGGTTCACCCAAGCCGGGCTACGTCCCCTCTCCCCCTTCCTCTTCACTTGCTCTTTAATCACCAAGACGAATTACAGCTTACAAGGTTACAAGGATCAGATCTGATCCTACCTCACACAACCCTCTCAGACAAGAACAGAGGAACCGCCGCCAAGGAACACCGCGCAAAAACTATTGCACTCTCTTGGACTTAATCTCTCCTCTCTAACCCTAAACCAGGTTTACGCACCCTTTAAATAGGGTGCCAGACCGGGCTCAGACCAACCAACCGCTGAGACGGTCCAATAACATTCGCTGAGACGGAACCAACTGAGACAGCATGTACATCAGGCGTCGAGCGTCGAACGCAGGCGTCGAGCGTCGAACGCAGGCGTCGAGCGTCGAACGCAGGCGTCGAGCGTCGAACGCAGGCGTCGAGCGTCGAACGCAGGCGTCGAGCGCAGGTGTCGAGCGCAGGCGTCGAGTGCAAGCGTCGAGCGCAGGCGTCGAGCGCAGGCCTCTCCCGTTCCACGAACCGCTGAGGCAAGGACCCGTTCGTCGAACACCGTTCGACGAACCCTTCTCCGTTCGTCGAACCCTTCTTCATTCTACAAGCGCATGCGGAGTTCGACGAACTCTTCTCCGTTCGTCGAACGCCGTTCGACGAACCCTGACCAGAAGTGTTCCCCAACTCCAACATTCTCCCACTTGGTGAACATCTTCCTCCGATGAGAGCTGCTCCTCCAACCTTCTTCTTCAACCCTACGGCCGTTGCACACCACTGAAATTTGGCAACAGGAACCGCCTTGGTAAGAAAATCTGAGCTGCTCTCCATCGTGTCCACCTTCTCCAGTTGAACTACCTTCTTCTCCACCCTCTCCCGGATGAAATGGTACTGGATGTCAATGTGCTTGGTACGTGCGTGGAAGGCAGGATTTTTGGCTAGCTGAATAGCCCCTTGACTGTCACACCACAGCTTCACTGGCCCCTGCTCAAACCCGAGCTCCAAACATAGCCTCCGCAGCCATATGGCCTCCTTGCTCGCATGAGTAAGAGCCATGTACTCTTCCTCCGTCGACGAGAGTGCCACCACGCATTGCCTCCGACTCATCCAACTGATAACTCCCCCAAACAGTGTAAACACGTATCCACTGGTGGATCTCCTGCTATCCAGATCACCTCCCCAATCTGAGTCCACGTGCCCAACCACGTCCGGGACTCCTCCTTCACCAGCTCCTTCAAAACATAGGGAGTAATTTGAAGTGCCTCGGAGATACCTGAACACACGCTTCACCGCGTTCCAGTGTTCCTTTCCTGGTGTAGCCATATACCGGCTCAACACTCCCACTGCTTGAGCAATGTCAGGGCGAGTGCAAACCATGACGTACATCAAGCTTCCCACAACACTAGCATAAGGGACCTTCGTCATGTCCTCGACCTCATCAAGTGCAGATAACTTGCACCAAACTGCCATTGGTGTTCCCACTGGCTTGTAGTCCGTCATGTTAAACTTCTTCAACATCTCCTCGACGTACCTCTGCTGCCCCAACCAAAGCTTCTTCTTGCTTCGATCCCTGGAAATCTGCATTCCCAAGATGACACTTGCTGCCCCCAAACCCTTCATCTCGAATTTGGCTGAGAGCAGCTTCTTCACATGTTGGATCATCCTGACACTATTGCCTACCAGTAGCATATCATCTACATAGAGTGTCAGGAAGATGAACTGCTCTCCCTTTCTCTGGATGTACATACAGTGGTCCGAATTCGACCTTTCAAAACCTAACTCCAGCATGTAGGTGTCGAATTTCTGGTACCACATCCTCAGAGATTGCTTTAGTCCATACAAGGACTTCTTCAGCCTGCAGACCTGATCTTCCTTGCCCTTGGCTTCGAATCCTTCCGGCTGCTTCATGTATATCTCCTCCTCCAGATCACCGTGAAGAAACGCCGTCTTCACATCCATCTGCTCAATCTCTAGATTATGCGTTGCCGCAATAGAGAGAACCAATCTGATCGACGTCATCTTGGCTACAAGTGAGAAGATCTCATCATAGTCAACACCTTCTACATGGGAGAATCCCTTTGCAACCAACCTTGCCTTGTATTTCTCCACAGTGCCATCCCCCTTCACCTTCTGCTTGAAGACTCATTTACTTCCAATGGCCTTCCTCCCCTTTGGAAGCTTACACAGACTCCAAGTCTGATTCTTCCTCAGAGACTCCATTTCATCCACCATGGCTAGCTCCCACTGATTAGAATCAGCCCTTGATTTAGCATCTCTGGCAGAGATTGGATCTTCACCAAACATACTTAGGCAACACTGTGCAGCCACTGCACATCGGAGATATCTTACTGGTGCCTTTCTTTCCCTTGTCGATCTCCTCAGAAGTGGAATTTCTTCAGCCTCATCTTCTGACTCATCATCACTTCTCACCACCTCCAAGTCATCTGATTCAGAATCAGATTCAGCCTCAACAGTAGTAGCTTCTTTCTCAAAACTTTCTTCCACCACCACTGTCCCTTTCTTTGCTTCTTTGTCCTTCTCAGCTTGTATGACTGCCTGAGGACTGGTTTCATGAAACACCACATCCTTGCTGAATGTAACAGTCCTGGTCACAGGGTTCCAGAGCTTGTAGCCTTTAATGCCATCTTTGTAACCCACAAAGATGCACTTCTCAGACTTGACATCAAGCTTCCCCCTCTTCTCCTTTGGAATGTGAACATATGCATCACACCCAAACACACGAGCATAGGCCAAGTTTGACTTTCTCTTGAAGATGACTTCAAAAGGAGTACATCCCTCCACAGCAGATGTAGGAGACCTGTTCTTCAGGTAATTTGCAGTCGCCGCTGCTTCAGCCCAGAACTCCTTCCCCAAACCCGCCCAACTGAGCATGCACCTGGCCTTCTCCATCAAGGTCCTGTTCAGCCTCTCCGACACTCCATTCTGCTCTGGAGTATACGGTGTGGTCTTCTGCCGTGCAATCCCCTGCTCAGTACAGTACTGCTCAAAGGCATCAGAGCAATACTCCCCTCCATTATCAGAACGGAGGACCTTCACCTTTCTCTCCAACTGGTTCTCCACCAGGTTCTTAAACTCCTTGAACCTGTCCAGAACTTCTGACTTGGACCCGAGAAAATAGATCCAGGAATACCGTGAGAGGTCATCAGTAAAGGACACATAATACCTTGTGCCGCCTAGAGATTGAGCTGGAGTTGGCCCAAACACATCACTGTGTATCAGCTCCAGCACTTCAGTTGCCCTCGTGCCCGTCCCACAAAAACTTACCCTGGTCTGTTTGCCAAGCAGGCAATGTTCACAGAACCCAAGGCTTGTGGAGCACTCCGGCACGCCTTCCACCATCTGACCGGATGCCATGGCCGACATCCCCTTCTCACTGATATGCCCAAGCCGATGATGCCACAGCTTGGACACCTCCTCCTGGTCAACCTCCTGGCTCTCAGAGATAAGAGCCCCACTTGGAACCACTGTATCAGCAAGCAGAGTATACAGTGTTCCATGTCTTACTCCACTGGCAATCACCATTTCCCCCTTGACATCTTGCAGGTTTGCTTGTCACAGCTGAAGTGCACTCCTGCATCCGCCATGGAACCCACCGAGATTAGATTCCTGCTCATCCCAGGAATGTGCATCACATTTGGGAGAGACCTTGTGGTCTCATTTGACAACTTCAGCATCACCTTGCCACGCCCAATGATCTGCACAACAGAATCATCACCCAACATGACATCTCCACCGTCAAACCTCTCATACTCACAGAACCAGTGCCTATGAGGGGTCATGTGGTATGATGCTCCTGTGTCTACATACCACAAATCAGAATCTCGCTGTGCAACGCACGCAGCAGCGATGTACATGTCACCGCCATCGCCCTCCTTCTTCGTACCAGAAGTTGTCGGTGTCTCCTTGTTCTGAACGGCCTTGTTTGGACATTGAGACTTCACATGACCAGTCTCATTGCACTTCCAGCACCGAACAGGCTTCTTACTCTTCTCCCTCTCCTGGCTCTTGGATCTACCTCGAGACTTATCTCGATATCCACCCTGCTTGCTCTCCCTTCGCTGAGGACGGGATCTAGACACACTCAAAGCACCTTTGCTCGTCGCCTCAGAACCTCCTCTCCTGGTCTCCTCAGATAAAAGAGCTGCACATACAATATCGTATGACAGTTCCTTGTCTCCACTCCCTCCAATCACGACAATCAGATTGTCCCATGAATCTGGCAGTGAGCACAACAAGGTGATGACTCTATCCTCATCCGAGATCTTCTTACCAATAGAGATTAACTGACTCACAATGGTGTTGAATTGAGTCAAGTGCTCTGAAAATGAATCACCCTCACGCATCCGAAGTTTATACCACTTCTTCCTCAAGAGAAACTTGTTTACCAGGGACTTGCTCTGGTAGAGGGATTCCAACTTACGCCACAGACTTCGTGCAGAAGTCTCCTCCATGACGTTAGTCAAGATTGAATCTGCAAGGAACAACCGAATCAGGCCCTTAGCCTTTCGATCGGTTTTCGTCCAGGCCGCCGCCTCCGCTGCACCATCTGTAGTCGCGTCTGCAGATTTTCCCTTCGATGCGCTCGCATCCTTCTCTGCTACCTTAGGAACGGGAGGATCATCTTCGATCGCAGACCATAGATCTCGATCAATCAACATATCTTCCATCTTCATCTTCCATAGATCGAATCAACTTCCGTCAAACTTTTCGATCTCGATCCGCACGCCGCCAGAACCCATCTCCAGGATCAAGAACCTCGCTTTGATACCAAATGTAAAGAAACAGGGTGTGCCGAGACGAGAAAATTCGACAGAAATACGAAACAAGAAAGCACAGAAAATCACAGAAGACACAGATATACAGAGGTTCACCCAAGCCGGGCTACGTCCCCTCTCCCCCTTCCTCTTCACTTGCTCTTTAATCACCAAGACGGATTACAGCTTACAAGGTTACAAGGATCAGATCCGATACTACCTCACACAACCCTCTCAGACAAGAACAGAGGAACCGCCGCCAAGGAACACCGCGCAAAAACTATTGCACTCTCTTGGACTTAATCTCTCCTCTCTAACCCTAAACCAGGGTTACGCACCCTTTAAATAGGGCGCCAGACCGGGCTCAGACCAACCAACCGCTGAGACGGTCCAATAACATCCGCTGAGACGGAACCAGCTGAGACTGCATGTACATCAGGCGTCGAGCGTCGAGCGCAGGCGTCGAGCGTTGAACGCGGGCGTCGAGCGCAGGCGTCGAGCGCAGGCGTCGAGCGTCGACCGCAGGCGTCGAGCGCAGGCCTCTCCCGTTCCACGAACCGCTGAGGCAAGGACCCGTTCGTCGAACACCGTTCGACGAACCCTTCTCCGTTCGTCGAACGCCGTTCGACGAACCCTTCTTCATTCTTCAAGCGCAGGTGGAGTTCGACGAACTCTTCTCCGTTCGTCGAACGCCGTTCGACGAACCCTGACCAGAAGTGTTCCCCAACTCCAACAGTAAGCACGACCACTTTGGAACCATTTGGTCCACTGATAGGCGTCGTCTTCCAGATGGAAGGCCGCCAACTGTACCCACTGCCCCTCGGGAATCTCCTGGTAATGGAAGAATAATTCGGCCTTTTGCACCCATTCTAACGCGTCCCCGTCTCCTCTGAACCTCGGAAAGTTCATCCGGGTCCTTTTTGGTTGCATGTAGGCCTGCTAATTTCCACGCCCGTGTTCCCCTGCTTCTTGTCCTGATGCAAACGGTCACCTCGGCTCCATCGGACCGGTGTTGGCGCCCGGGAAGCCCTGAAATGGCTGGCCGCCCCAAGGACCGCCGAGTCCGTAGCCGCCCGGTGGTCCGACACCATGCGGAGGAGGCAAAATGGCCCCCGTTCCTCCTATTGGCCCGCCTGGAACCCACCTGGCGTCCCCTTGCTCGCCGCCGAGCCGCGTCCAAGGCGGACGGCCCATGCCGCACTCTCCCTGCTCGCCGCTGGCTCGTCCCCATGGCGGGGGGCCCGCGCCTGTGTCCGCCGCCCAGATCGGAACAGTCCCAGCCCCGGAAGAAACCCCGTGGGTTCCCCATGTCGCCGCACTACTCGCGACCACGCCGGCCCCCGATCCGCTGGATCCCGCCCCTGTACGCGAGGGATCGAACGATCCGTTCGTTCCGGTGGCCTGATTTTGCAATTCGCCGCCATCTTCGTGCACCGTCGTCTTCCCTTTCAGATTCTGCACTAATAGCGCCTTGATTTCATCCAGCCGGGCGTCGATCCGTTCTTCCAATCGCTGCGTAGACGCCCTCATCTCCTCCTCGATGGCGGCCACCGAGTCCGTCAATCCGGCGCAATTTTCTTCCAGGATTTCCAATCGAGTGGTTTCCTCTTGTGTGCGTGTGGTCACCATGGTGGAGAAGCGAAGCCTCTGATACCTAATGATATAAACTTGCTAGGGGAGGGAGAGATCTAGAGAGGAAGTACGAAGAAGAAGAGAAATTAAAGTTTGGGAGAGGAAGAAGAAAATACCTGAGAATAATAATTTGATAGCCGCCTTGGAGGAGCCCCGGGCCTATTAATATTCGGGGGAAGAGGGGGCCGGCCGGCCCCCTCAAGTAGGGGCTGAACTGGGGTGGTTCAGCCCCTATTCGGCCCTTTTAATGATTGGGAGCTGAACCGGATGGTTCAGCCCCGTTGCTTAGTCCGTGACAACGTGCTCCTTTAGTCGCCGAGAGTACGTATGTCCGTAGAATCGTAACGCATGCGGGGGCATAACAGAGTTCTTAGGGGGATTGTCAGTATTTGGGATGAACTGACTACTTGCTTCAAAAACTCTGAATATGGTATACCAGATAGAACAAAAACCTGATTTTAGAACATGCATTTGGTCTTGATTCATAAGAAAAACATAGTACACATAGAATGTTTTTTCAAGCTTCCCTAGCCAAACTATCCGATTATAACTGCCTAATCTGATCAACAACTCCAAAAAGATAAGATAATATAAATACAAATATCTGCTGTTAATGAAATATAACTGTCTAATGCTATATAGTGCTTAAATTCTATTTAAATTTAAATACTCACCTCTGATTGAAACCAACCAAGCATCCCAAGCTTCCAACGTTTTTTTTATCAAACTTAACATAATCTAGGCTATTAACATCAGATCGACCTTCTCCTGATAGTTCCGAATCAAAACTCCCAGCATCATCATCAATAACACACTCACGCTTCCGATCAGGTAAATAAGCAAGCTGCATAAAAAAAACATTTAATTTCTAATGAAAGTAACATGTAAAATAAAATATAACATCCATCTTTGGAACGCCGCAAAATAATTGGACCCACTCGAGCGGCAATATACTCCAAATGTCATTACCACATCAAACAAATCTAAATCTCAAATAGTAGCATGTTTCTCATAATTTTGTAAAAAGTCTCTCGACCGAATGTGCGACCTGATCGGGAGGATGACAAACCCGCCACAACAAACACACACATTGATAGGTTGGGAAAAAGTTAAGAAGTGCGTGTAAAAATATGTACTTATGAGCATCTACTCTTGAGAAGCCTATTGCGTGTACAAAATGGAAAGGGTAAATGAGTCCGTCAAATAAGTAAGCACGCGTAAAGTTTAGTCAAGTCAGCTCAGTCGGGCTTTAACCAACATATTAAAAGGAAAAATGAATTAGAATGTGGAATCCTTCAAAACCAAATATTCATTGATGGCAAAAATCAAACTTAGCGAAACAATCAGGCTTGGAGATTCTTACAGAATGATCTGAAATTTTAGAAATCCGCAAGAGAGAATTGAATGATTGAATCGTGGGACATAGGGCGTCGTCGATCTGAAGCTGGAGTTGAATACCCAAGGACTGGGAGGACTGAAATATTTTCGTTATGGAGAGTGGAATATAGAAGAGATGAGAATCAGGTTAACATAAAAAAATTATGATGAACACATCTAAAGCAACCTAAGAAAACAAAAAACAAAATCTTCAAAAAACTCAAACCTGCTCGGATCGAAGATGCAAGATTGGAGTAATAATTTGAATTAATTTGGTTAGTAGTAAAATAAAGAACTGAAGGATGGGAGCCCTGTCGTGAATCATAAAAAAGTGGAAAACAGGCTAGATCCATGACAGATCTTGAGGATAAAGTAGCAGAGCAAGCAAAAGAGGAAGAGATAGAGGTAATCCACCATCACAAAGAATCCCGTAGATCCGTGTCTCCGATTAGGGTTCCGTCGATCACTCCTCTTTTCCTTCTCCTTCCCGTCCATCTTCATTTAGGATTCCGGCTATGGCTGCCTCTCCTACTTCACGATACCTTCATTCAGAGAATGAGAACCGAAGTTTCAACTTTGAAGAATGCTCGACACTCGGAGAAGAGACTGTCGGGTTTGAGAGCAACGAAATCGGGAATGAGGAGAGAGTCGATTGCGAGGATGAGATGGAGCGACGGTGACCTCCACGAATCGTGGCTGAAGGATCTGTGTCGTGCAGGGGACCGACAAAGAGGAGTTACGGTATCGGGGAGGAGGGATGCATCGTGCGGGTTGAGCGGGCAAGAGGAAAACGGGAGTTCCGTCGGTCGGAATGGAGGGGAGCGGGAGTTCTGTCTGTCGGAATGGAGGGGAGCGGGAGTTAGGGCGTAGCCTTCCTGAAAATCGCGATGGTGGGAGGCGCTATCGTGAAAGAGGATTTCTCGATCCAGGTATCTGAAGGCGAGCAAGTGAAATTAAAAGGTGGGATTTTATTTTGAATGATTGGACGAAAGGAGCGTTTTTAGGCGAGTTGATCCGGTGGCTATTAATTAAAGTATGTACATATTCAACCTCAGATAGTCCTTAAAATATTCCTTTATAGAATATATATATATACATGGGTTAGGGTTGTTTTGCCTCTCATTCAGGTTTTACGAAAAGCTAATCTTCGTATGCGTGGATCCAAGTGCTGAAGCTGACTCCTCCCTTGGTGCCGACGTTTGACCTCCCCCCCCCTCGACGCTGTCTCCGACCAGATCCCGCCCCTTCTCGCTCCAAAGTACCGCCCACACCTCCCTGTTGTAGGTGCTCGCTTCTCCTTCCCTTCCTGTCGTAGATCCCAGCCTCCCCACCTCTTCCCGCTCCAAAATACCTCCCCAGCTCTGCCCCGCTCCAAAATATCGCCCCCGGCACCTCCCCGCTCCAAAATACCGTTCCAACACCTCCCCTTTCCAAAATACCGCCCCCAGTACCTCCCCACTCCAAAATACCGCTCCCAACACCTCCCCACTGTAGGTACGTGCCTCTCCAACCCTTCCCTCCTCAGATCCCAACCTGCTTGCCTCTTCCCGCTCCAAAACACTTCCCCTAGTACCTTCCCGCTGCAGGTCCGCACCTTCCCGCCGCATATTCCAGCGTCAACACTCCTAAACCCGGCCACCCAACACCTCCCCGCTGTCAAACTCCGCTGCCCAGCCCCTCCCCGTTGCAAAATCCCACCTTTCCGCTCCTCCCCTCGACAAATCACAACTTCCCAGCCCCTCCCCACTACTAGACCCACTTCCCAGCCTCATATCCGCCACATGCGGCATCTCCACAAACAACTTCCAGCCCAGCCCTCTCTTCTTATCCATCCCACGGCCGCCGAACACCTCTCCGCATCCACAAAACACACTTCAAAACATCCTTAGTACTAGTAAGTCTTGCAGTTTTGGTTGTGTTGTTCCTTTATTATGTGCAGTGGATGTTTGTATTGTTTAGTGGAGTTTACTTTATAATTGTTTGTCTTCTCAAATTAATCAATATATATTGTGGTGTTTATTTGCTTGGTATTCTTGCTTGTCCACTCCAATCGAAGGAATCACACTCCTTTGTCTTCAGTTTGCTAATTTTTTATTTTTTTCATTACTAAGGTGTTAATCTGCCGACAGAACACTTTGCATACATTTAATTTCGGTCCACACACATTGACCACTAGTCCACCCTGCAAGCCCATCCTCACTAGGCATTGTCTCTTTAGGTGCCCGAGCACACTCACCGAACCTACCCTATATCAAGATGTTTCACTTGTATATTTTCACCTGAAGTCTGAACATACTATGAATTTTCCTTACAAAATTTCATTCTTAACAATTTCATTTTTGCAGTCACCATACAAACTGAATGCATAGTTCTTGAGGACATACCAAAAAAAACTTTTTTCATTGCGCAGGTTTAACACCATTTCATGTAGCACAGAACATAAGGCAATAACTCAAACATAAGTTTGTTTGTGCAATTTTTCTTCCCACAACATTTTGAAAGTAGCAAGCATTTTCATAAACTTAGGAGTATAAATTACCAAGTAGACTTTATCCACATGCAATGTCATTTCCAAGCAGAAATGTTTTTGACAATTGCTTTGAATTTCTTTTTTCCCTTTATGTTCCAAATTTCTAACCAGTCAATTAAGAATACTTGTTATTATAGCTTTACTTAGGCTACAACACTTAACACAATGTTATGGGTTCAAAAAATACTCAACCGTAAAATAACTTCCTCTTGTATACTTGTGGCACACCACTTAACATAAATTGAGAAGGTAATTAAACCCTAAATAGAAAATATTGAATAGAATTGTAAATACTCCACAACGTCCCAATGCGATTAAACACTAAACATAGGAGGCACGTTCTTATTCGTGACAATACTCTCTTTTTGGAAATTGACCTTGTCCTCAAGGATGAATAAGAAAACCGTGACTTTAGCTCCTCTTAGTTCAACCATGGTGATTCCACCTTTGAGTTCCCTTGGCACTGGATGAGTTGTTGACAGATTGGGTGGTCTTCCTGAGTGATCGTGCAATTGTCCACGACCTTCTCTGGCTCGAAGATAGAGGTCCAGAGGAAGGGGTGTTTTATTTGGTGATCGCTAATGACTTGCTTAAGTTGGGACACATGAATCACCAGTTGAATCAACTGAGCTTTGACAGGCGGAGGAGATAAACTACGGACATGACACTCTTCAAGATGATAAACAAACCAAAATAACGAGTGTCATTCTTCAAATGGACCCACCTGGCTTTTGAATGTTAGCGGTAAGTCTTCAACTCTTCGAACACTGATTCTTATAGGGAAAAAATCACTTTGTGGCGATGCTTAGTAGCTTGGGAGGACATGGGCTTTTGCGCCCGATGCAAATTGAACTTAAGTTGGCGTAGGGACTAATCCATGTCGATCAACCACGTTCACCTGACACTCTTTGGGCATGTGATATCATGGAACTACCATAAACAAAGTTGTAAATATCAGATGTCGGAGATATGCTGAGAATATTTTAAAACATCGGATTTCTATATCTCATAAATAAAAAAATATATATTAAATGTATTTATATGGTCTAAAAGTAAAAAAAAGTGCATAAAAGTAGACAAATAATGAGTCATGTATATCCCAAAGCTACGACTACTATTAACACATATTTAAAATAAGTACAAATAAATAAACTGTGAGATATATTTAACTTTGTATAATAACTTTATTTGGATAGTACTAGATTGTATATTGCAAGAAGATTGTTAAATGTCTTTGATTGATAATAAGTCTTGTTGTGCTTAATAAGATTGTCTTAACTCTTAAAACATCATAATCACTAATAACGTGTAGAACGTTTTAATATTTTTGTTTAATATAAAATATAAATGTATAATATGAAGTGATTTTACAAGCTTGATAGTAAGAGTGTAAGACTAACACTCATGAAAGAGAAAGAAACAAAAAAGTCTAATCAGTCTAA
The DNA here is from genome assembly GCA_033032865.1 of Dactylorhiza incarnata. NCBI lineage: Eukaryota > Viridiplantae > Streptophyta > Magnoliopsida > Asparagales > Orchidaceae > Dactylorhiza > Dactylorhiza incarnata. Next base: position 1,001,418 of record JAWHQI010000219.1, read on the forward strand.
ACATATATAATGCAAGACATGTAGGTGATTTAAGCATGTATATTGCCAACATAATCTAAAATAAAACAACGAATGATATTTTCAAAAGTTGTGTCAATAAATATGTCGAAGAAAATCAGATATGTCGGCCTATATTTTACTAAAGGATCGAACCCATTTTTCAAGAAAAAAGTCATTTTACCCTCGAAACCTACATGACAGCCAACATATCAGACATTTAAAACATTGACTTCAAAATCGTCAGACATGTCGGGAGACATTTAAAGCATTGACCGTAAACTATCTAGAATGCTGAGGCCCCTACTGCGTAGTGGTTGGTCGTGTTTATGAATATTCTGTCAAAGGAATCCATGTGGCTCAATGTGGGCTTATTTGTTGCAAAACAATGGAGGTAGGTCTCAATGTAACGATTGAGCACTTTTGTTTGTCCTTCTAGGGTGGTAACATGTGCTCATACGAAGCTTCGTCCCTTGGCACCTGAAGAGCTTATGTCATAAGGAGTTGATAAAAATCGGATCTCGATCACGAACAATGAAACATATTTGCATAAAAGGTCCAGCTCTACAAATGAAGGTAGATCTATATGTGCTATATGTGAACACAGTAGCTGCATGATGTAATCCGTGATGTATCCTCCCTTACGACCTTTGGTACTGACAATGACTGGAGTAATCGTGAGGGCGCCATGTTCTTATACTTGGCATGTTGTCACTTGTCAGGTCAAGACCACATACCCACTGGATGTATTTCATCATGTTGCGCTATTATAAGGGGCTGGATAAGCGCCAGTACATGGAGAGTGCCCATGTATGTCCACCCGTGGCAATGTAAGAAGCTCAAATCGACTAAGTGCTTGAATTGGTTTTTATCTTGCTTTGAGTTCTTTCCCATCTCTTTGTTGTCTTTTTTTGACGATGCGGTGATGCACACCAGATCATTTAAAAGATCAACTACACTTTTAGAACTCCAAATCTAACCACAAAAGTGACAAAACTGATAGAATCTGTCCAACACAAAATCAGTGCGCAGAAAGTACTAAAATCTGTAGCAATGAACCACAACAAGCAAAAAAACACAACTTAAAAACAGTCTTAGATGCATAGAAGGTTTAAATGTTGAAACATTATGGCACCATTGCTAATCAATTAGATGTTTAATCTTCATAAACAATGAATTATCCACCTAACATCAAACAACCATCTGAATTTTGGGACAACAAACTCACAAAATCTGGGAGGAAGAACCAAAGTATTGAAGGGGATGCATGCTTGCCACTTAAGAATGATAAGTCCATGACCACACAGACTTGGATAAGAGCTCTCTCCACACTTAAGGGGGCATCAAATGATAAGAAAAAAGAGAGGAGAAACAACTCTCCAACAGTAGCAAATGGAAGTTCCATGCACAATCACCGAATGGATCTCTGGGTTTTCTTTGGGATTATTAAGAGGAATAAGATCAAAGATGGTAAACCTACCCTCCCACAATTTAAATATCACATTTTAAGCCCTCATAAGATTTTAATCAAAACATAATTTATAACTTTCTAAAAAAACCAGAAGACCTTAAAAAATGATCTGGGACCCCTTGGACCAAAATGATGTCAAATCATCTCTATTCAACATCTAGGTGCCGATGCTACCTCCCTTCAAGTCTGAGGGAGAACTTCAATGCTCCGTCTTTCGTCAAAATATGTTTGAAAGCACTAATTTTGCCATGAGCTTTTCTTCGAAGGCTCATTGCATCTTCTACCTCTCTTCTAAGTCGAAACAATTCCTACACATATGCATTATGCCTTTCGTGTTGTTTGCTGTACCTGGTTCTTCTTCTGTGACAGATAAGATTATACTTCTGAATCCGGACTAGGATGGATAACATCGACAATGTGCATGAAAAAACATCCTCACGAATACTACGATTTCAGCACCTCGCCCGGTTAAATATAAACTAATTGCCTACTCTTCTGAGTAGGCCCAAGTACTCAAAAGTTTTTTTTGTTGGCCCGCAGGTGATGGTGATCCAGGATGCACAACACGGTCTGGCGGAGGCCATGATTCAATTGCACTGCGGAGTTATAAATGAGAATATCATAAAATAAATTCACTACAAACTTGCAAAAGTACAATTGTAAGATATCGTCCAGGGTGAACTGGAACGTAAACAACACGTTTATCAAGCCGAAGTGCATGTCAAGAAATTCATAATGGCCGTCATGAGTCTGAAACGTCGTCTTAGGTACTCTGTTGTGTGCACCCGAATTTAATGATATCCCGAGCGGAGATCGATTTGTGGAAAATTATGGCATCGTTGAGTTCGTTGAGCAATTCCTGGACAACTGGACAAGAATAGAGAACAAAACACCAAGAAGACAAGACTAGAGAATGAGCTGGAGTTGGACCAAATAATCCCCATAGTGAGTATCTCTACCACAAGATGGTCTATCTCATCTTTCTAAGCTTGTTTGTAGTGGCAGGGACGAACAAAGATGTCTGCCACCTCAGGATGGAGAAGGATCCGATGATTGGATAGACACATCGAAGGCAAGCCCTTGAGGCTATCCGAATTACCTCTAAGTAGATCTTCAATAAAACCCAGAGCGTAGAAGAGCCGAGTCTTATGGCATCTACGCCAAGAAGGGAAAAACATAGAAATTTGCCCTGCAGGAGTATGACACCATCATCATTGGTAGGTTGATCTCCAAGTTATCCGTAGAAGGCTTACGACTTTCCCCTTAAGAAGCCTGAAAGAAGCTTGTTGTCTGGACCGGAATGCTGAGGGATGAGCACTAGTTTGTGGTTGACACCATTGTCTAGCATGAACATCATTGTATGATCGGAGAGTCGCCAGTGGAGTTTCATGGTGGATGGTCCCATGATGCCACCCACTTAATATAAAGAGTGATCGAAACAGTACAGTTGGCTCTTGACATCAGCCGCCGAGGAACTATCCTCAATCACAAGTGCTTTACATTCCAACAATGTATCTCGTTCTCAGCACTTATCAATGTCCGTAACTCCTTAAGGAGGCAATCAAGGAGTGGAATGCAGGGTTGCTTGCACTTGAAGGACAACCCTTTACTTCAGAGCTCTTGGATTTCCTACTGCGATTGTGTTTAGTGCTGCCCGGGGCTTAAGACTAGGGTTAATAATGGAGGGTGGGCTTAGAGGCATCAGATGGGTATATGACACTAGTTAGGTGGAGGTGGTCGTTAAGAAGAGGATTGGAACCGTGAAACATTGGAATATTGGAGAGGGAAAGAGGAGTGGATGGGCGGCCGATGGGCGGAGACGATGTCAGAAGCGGCGAAGTTGTCCCCATGAATAGCGTTTGTTGCATGACAAAGGATAATGTGGCAAGGTTGTGGATGCATAAGCGAGATAAGATTTGTGGCTTGAGGTTGTGAATGAAGTAGTCTAGGTAATGGGGTAATGGGCCATGACGAGTCCCATCACATGGTTGGTGACCTCCACGAATTTGCCAATATAGGAGTCGATGGAGTCCAGGTAAAGGCATTGCCCGCTTGTATGGGGTGTCGTAGCACGCGGAAAAATCATCTTTCAAGGAGGGCCATGTCTTGTTGGGTTGACTTAACAGAGCCATCACATCCAGCGAAGTGTTTTGCTCTCCCTGTAAATCTTGGAGGGAGGCGCTTTGTGCTCTTGTGGGTTCCTTGAAGCTAAAAAAATTATTTGGCGCAAACAATCCATTTGAGGGGGTCATTGCCTTGAAAGGTTGAAATGTTAATACGACTCGAAAGAGAGTCGATGTTGGAAGGAGAAATACCTGAAGTTGGTTCGGGGAAGTGGTAGTTGATGCAAAAAATGCTAAAAGGAGAGGGCCTGGGGATATAATCATTATGTATAAGTTAAATCTACTTGGTCATGTAAGATTCGTGGATCTCTAAGCACGATGACAGGGAGATGATGTCGTGGACGAGATCATTGAGGCGCTTAACCTTAGCCCGCATCAAGAGCATACAAAGATTGCGGAGGAGGGAACTCCGACTACATGATTGGGAAACATTGAGGCGATGGAGTTGCATCAATTGCTTGTTTGTGATTTCAGTGGCTCGCGAGTGGGTGGAGTATCCGGGTAGGTGGTCGGGCTAAGTGATAGCTTGTGAACAACAAGAGGGGTAGACGTGTTGTAATACAGTCGAGCCAATGCTCGTCCTGCTTCTCTCTCAATCGCAAATACAAAGTTCTGGTTTTAAAATTTGCTCAATCCTAAAACAACTTCCCTTATATTCTTGGGGCATAGTACACACCAAATCAGATTGCAATTGAAAGTAGGCATGATACAATTACGAGGTATACTCGTACCAAGCTTTTTAGGGTTGGTTTCCCCTAAGAGTCCTCTCCAAGAAAAGATCCTAAAACGGGATTTCCAAAGATGAGATAATAAAACTCCACACTCCTACTTATATAAGAGGGGAGAGTACTACCAATTATCCTATAACCATAATACATCATAATACTTACACTAGCCGAAGACGAACATTTGGATATGTATCAGGGCACGCCACCTAAACATAGCTAGAGAAAGTGATGCAGGACAGGCGTCACACTTGCTTGCCACCCTGTCATCACCACCAGGGGGCCCACCATGGCATCTCACCAAGGCGGCTTTCATCAGGGCTGCAGCCCGTACACCCCAACTAGCTCTCTGAGTCCCATCACCAGGAAACAGTAGGTTGTCGAGGCCCGAGATCGAACACCCGACCTCCTAGATAAGAGGCTCTCACCAACGCCATCATCACCAACTGATCTGCAGCTCCGTGATGAGAGCGCTGGTGAGAGCCTCTTATCTGGGAGGTCGGGTGTTCGATCCCGGGCCTCAACAACCTACCATTTCCTGGTGATGGGACTCAGAGAGTTGGTTGGGGTGTACGGGCTGCAGCCCTGATGAAAGCCGCCTTGGTGAGATGCCAGAGTGGGTCCACTGGCGGTGATGCCAGTGTGACATGCAGGTGTGACGCCTGTCCAACATCATAAAAGTACAGCTCAGTTGGTGATTAGAGCGCTGGTGAGAGCCTCTTATCACTTTTATGATGCATGATAGACGTCACACTTGCCTACCACCCTGACATCACCACCAGGGGCCCACCCTGTCATCTCACCAAAGCAACTTTCATCAGGGTTGCAACCCGTACACCAAACCAGCTTTCCAAGTCCCATCACCAGGAAACGGTAGGTTGTTGAGGCCCGGGATCGAACACCTGACCTCCTAGATAAGAAGCTCTCACCAGCCGCCTTTGTGAGATGCCAGGGTGGGCCCCCCGGGGGTGATGTCAGGGTGGCAGGCAGGTGTGACGTCTGTCCTGCATCAGAAAGTAATTAAACCCTAAACATAAATAAATATTAGAATTGTAACTACTCGCAGTGGTCCAATGCGACTAAACACGAAAAATGGGAGGGGTCATCACATTAGTAACATATTTGGATCCATCATAAAGGAAACTGTTAACGTTATGAATTTGTGTGCAAAAGTGAATCATGATCACTCCATCAAATATTTAATAATCTTTTAGTTCACTTCATATATTGTCCTTCTCCAGGTTTTAGGATTAGGATATGGTCGATTCCTCAAATATCTTGATTTTCCCTATTTAGTCTTCCATATTTTGGATGTTGGACATCTTTTTGCTTTTCTTAACTTAGTATTGTAAAGCATTGCTTTTGGTTTCATATTAATGCTTGATTGGTAAATTTCCATAAAGAGTGGAGTGCTATTCATATTATTGAATTCAACGACTCATAATTTACCTTCTTCCAAATACATTGTATCGTTACTAAATTTCACCATCTTTGCTCTTTCTTTCCCTCTCTCATCCTCTCCTCTATTCCTCTTCCTCCATCCCTCCCACTTTTCCTCCAATTATTTATCAAGTCACCTTTTTGCATAAATAAACAAGAACAGTTTCTACATTCTTTTGTTATGCTTGATGAATAGTCCCATCTATTATACAAGCGTTTCAATTTTGTTAAGTTTTAAGCATTTATGCCTTCCTTTCCAAATTTGAAGCCAGATGTAAAACAATGCAAAGGAGATAATTTCATTATTGCTGTACATATCTAGTTACATAATTGTTTGGAAAATGTGGATTCATTAATTCTATCCAAATTATTGGATAGAATCCTGCAACAAAGCTCATACGTGGAAGTTTTGTCGAGGTGTCTTCATGGTTGAAATTTAGGGTCTGTTTGGGAGGCCAACGGGGGTTGCGAAGGGAGCAAACGCCATAGTGGATCGGGACTGGAAGGCGGAAGCCGGGTTCACAAACGGAACCTTTCTCTGTTTTTCTTGGCGAATTGGGAGCAACGTCGCCGGAAGGCGGAAAAACAAACGTCGCGGAGCGCCGGCGTTGTGTTGGCTGGAAACGCACCGGAAGGCCGCCAACCTCCCAAACAGACCCTTAAACTTGTTACGATTTGGATAATAAACAAATGAAGGCAGAATTGTGAAAGTGCATCCTTGACATTGTACTAAGGAAGATGATTTTTATTGAGTCAAAATATATACATGTTTTAGGAAGCTATTGAAGATTACAGATTCCATAAAACTGCTCAAATAATAATCTATATTTTCTAAATTCAGTTATTTTGTGCCTTATGGTTTCAATGTGGCTACAAAAATATATATAATATAATTTTTTTATCCATATTGTGCTCTAAGAATGCATTGGTCATGTTTCTAGGGCTCAAATGTTACTGAGAACTTAGCAAGAAGTACAAATCTCAAGGATGAAGCCAACATTCTTATTGAGTGCAGAGATGTTTACAAATCCTTTGAAGAAAAGCAAATCTTAAATGGTATAAGCTTCAAGGTGATTCTTTTGATTCTAATCTGTTATATTTAAGATTGTTTCCTTGATCTTGAATGTAGAGAAGTAAAGAGAACATTAGTTGAGCATAAAAGTACTAATTATAATGTCTCGGTTGCTAAAAGGCGGTAATTTTGATTCACTAGTGGTGTCAAATCTGTTATATGATTATTTGTTTAGTTTCTTTAAGGTGGCTATAAAGGTCATATAAGAATAAATAGATCATACACTAATTACGAGACTTAGTGATAGAGTGGTGACAAAGGGTAGGGTATGTGTGAGTGGAGTCTAAACAATGCAAATCCTACGTGCGTAGGAAAATAATTCCTATCTACCTTATAATGATGTATGCATGCGGATAGTGATCCAACAATAAATTGCAATTAATAATAAAACATAAATCCCACACAGTTATCACAAGCAAGTAGCAAATAATTTTTGTAAGCAAGCAAATTAGACTTTCCTCCGATTGGAGGGCTAGAAGACAGCACGCGCAAACGATAAAGATTCTGCATGTCAAGATTAATCACACATGAAAATACTAGCAAAACCAAACATCCATAATCATATAAGAGTCCAAATTCATACAACAATATTGAAAATAATGAAACCAAACTAGTATAACTCATGAGTAAAGGGAGGGCCATAGGCGTTGGCGATGAGATGTAGTGATTGAAGATGTAGCGTTGGCAGTTCGGAGGGTAAAGGTTTTTGTATGGTGGTTGTCGGCGGAGGGGAGGGGTTGTGGCTTAGGATCTTGAGGATGGATGGATGCATGACTGCAGGGTGATGAGTGGCGGCTGAGAGAGGGTTGGAAGGGGGCCGTCTAGGGAAAGGACTGCAAGTATCGGGCTGTTGGGGGGCTGGTGCCTGTTGGGGAAGAGGGGGACTCTATTGGCTACTTTTTGGAGAGGGATGGAAAAGGTCGGTTGCGGGGAGGGAGCTATAGAGGGTGCGGTTCGGTGAAAACAACACAATTGCTATTTGGGCTGTCATGTAGGAGGGGTGGTTAGGGTTTTGGAGGGGGAAATGAAATGTGGCTTGTCTCGAGGAGGGTGAGGGGCAACATGGTTTGAATATAAGGGGAAACAAGGGTAAGTTACCAAGGAGTCGGGGTTTCGTGGAGTCAGCACCAGGAGAGATTCCAGGTAGAATAGCCTCCAAAGTCTGCAATGGCTGTCAAAACCATTCTTCCTCTTCTATTTATACTAATAACATGACTAGGAAAACCATCGTGGACGACTATGATTGATCGTTCATGATAGTAGTCTGATCTCGCTCAATAAAATACAAAAAATACATAAAAATATAGAAACGTTACTCCAGACGCAACCGTGGGCTGGATTATTCATTAGGCGACGCCAATTATGGCAAGTGACAAATCAACCCCGAACAGGCCCAAAACTCGTGCTTTAGATGGTCTTGCCGATCCCCATCATTCTCCCTGACTTGAAAGAATTCATCTCCTGATGAATGAAGATGAGTATCCTCTCGGTGTTGTGCAGGTAAGACTTGATATGCTCCTCGAACGCAACCCAATTGTCGGTTGCAAATGAGCATCCTCTCCAAGGAACCCAGTATCTCAATATGTATCCTTCTGGCCCACCACAAATTCATGGGTCACGATGTGTTTGATGGTCTCTGAAGTTCGAACTGCACTCTCTGAAGTTAAAATGTTGGTGGCCCTGGAGAAACTGTAGGTGGTACCGGTGAAACCGTAGGTGTCTGATTCTTTGGTGAGTGAGGCTCAAAGATAAGGTGAGACGAGACTGAAGCTGGAGAAGGCGAGGCTCAAGGGTGGGTTCAAGGTATGGATCCTCTTACTCACGATGTTCGAAGTATGGCACTAAGTCTTCGACATTGAATACAAGTTGGATACTCATACTTGTAGAAATGTCATACTCGCAGTCGTTCGTTCTGATTCTTCTCATGATTGTTTGGGGACTCATTCTTTTGACATTCAACTTTTTAGCATGCCCCTTAGGGAGCCTCTCCGCACAAATTCAGACCATTACTTGCCCGCCTTCTCGAAAAATATGCTTTCACTTGTGTCTATCTACATAAGTTTTATACATTTCATTATTATATGCAATATTTTGTCTCGACTTATGTAATTTATACAGATGATGGACGAATGACTCACCAGACTCATGCAAATGGTGAACAAAAGATTTAGCAAACTCATGCAAAAGATGCAAATAAACATATGTGATACACTCTCTAGGTGATGACTATACAACGCGTTTAATATCAAGTGGATTATCAGGAGGCTCTTTGGGTTAGATGTAAAGTATTTTTCAAGTGTGTGACTAACACTTAAATGACTGTATGATAAATCGGCACTTAGGTATGAGTCCATGATTTGCCAAATGTCTCTCAAAGGGCATGACTCATCGGGAGGCTCACCAGGTGGTATGTAGGTAAATTTGTCATGAATGTGATGATCATCTGAATGAACACCATGTCCATCGATAATAGGATGTGATTTTAGAGTTTGTCGGGCATCTCCAATGAGGGAAAACTCATCAGGTGTCTCACCAGGAGGGGTGTCATAAAACTCCTCAAGGGCGTTGTGGGTAATAGGATTTGCTATTGAAATATCGACCTCTAACGAAAACAAACTCTACATAATCAGTGCTAAGCTTAAGGTCCTCGCTTAGGGGTGAAATCTAGGATATAACTTGAAGAAACTTAAATGATCTAGTACTCATAAACGAGTCGCTCACCTGAATCTCCTCAGAAGGCAGCAGTGGCTCATCTGCGGTGGGGTTGGGGGTTGGGGGGTCGTCAAAGAATCCATCAATAGCGAGCTGATCCTGTAGATGAGTATTATCGTGGGGTTAGTGTCCTTAGAAGCAGGTGGCACAACCACTACTAAATCAACACCGGTCTCTTGACTCTCACCCATGATATGACTAAACACTACGACGTTAGGAGACTCTAAGGAACCAACACTCAAATGTGGGTTTATGATCGAGGGATCACTAGGTCTATAGGAGGTGTTGGGGACGGATATACCACCATAAGTTCACTATGCCGCACGTCCTTACTCTCGTGACCATACTCACTAGTCATAATAGTATCGCTCTTCGCCCGCAACACAAAGTCATTATCAGACTCAGTCCTATAATCAAGTGGTATACTCGGGCACTGAACCTCATCAGGATGGGATGTATCAAAGTCAGGTGTTTGGCCTCTTGTGTCAGCCAGAGCACTGCTAGACATATCGGGGACTTGATCTAATCTCCTAGACTTTATCTTGTTGAAGCTCAAGTTCATGCTTTTATGTCATTTTTTAGGCCATCAAAGTGAACATCTATGCAATTAAACCAAGCAAGAAGCAATCGCTGAATTTCGGCATTCAACATCTCTGTTTTTGAAACACTAGGATTATTTATACGTATGATACTATTCTTAGGATAATGACTTTTATAGGGCTCATGCTAATAATCTAAATGATTTTTTTTAACAAAATCAAATTGTATCATAGGATAGAAATGATCCTTACGAACGTGCAACGAAGGGCGAGGATGATCAACGTAATATTAAGAGAATCTCTCTGGAGGAGCTCTATGCAGTCGAGCATAAATGGGCTCCAGATCCTCAAATGGAGGAGGAGCCTAATGATGATAACCTAAACGATACTTGACCCTATCAACATAAAATTTTGTCGAACGATCACTATGACTAGCCATGAATAACTTATCAACTCTTCCACTTTGTATCACAAATAAAGATCGAACTTAACATAAGTCCTCTAAATATTCTACCACTACGAAGCAAAAGAACGTGGCCAAAACCTTGGGCTCTGATACCAAATCTGACGCAGGATAGGGGGTGTGTGGGTGAACTTTAAACAATGCAAACCTTAGGTGTGGTGTCCGGGAAATAAACTCTATATAACCTTAGGATGATGTGTGTACGCAACGAATTATCTGACCATAGATCGCAAATAGGAATAAAACATGAAACACCATCAATTAACACATGCAATATGCAAATAATTAAGATTAGTCACAAGAACGACAACACTAATATAGGTACGTATCCATAAGAATATAAAAGGCGTGAATCCGATGCACGTGGAAGAATAATGGTGATTGTTGAGGCTGCATGGAGATGGGGGCTGGTGGGTGCTGTGTTGGGAAGGGATGTGGAGGGGTTGAATGGATGCAAGAAGGGATTTTGGGGGCTGTTTACGTGGTTGTCCGAGTGGCTGTAGGGGGGGTGGAAGGAGAGGTCATCTTTTGTGGTTGATCTCGGAGGTGGATCCGCTAGTGTGGGGCCGAGAATAGGAAAGTAGTGGTCTGGAATAAGAATGTTGTGGGCTGGAATAGGATAGTTACCGACTGGGATGGGTCCGCTTAGCATGGGAGGGGGATGCTGGGTGGATGTAAACCGTGAGGAGTGGAGTTCTCGGAGTCTATATGGAGTGTGAGGTGGCTGCTGGAAGGGATCTCCAGGGGTGGCTTTGTAAGGGGAGGGTTGTTTCATGGCTGGATGCATGGAAATAGTTTTGGGGCGTGGTGGCTGCTTGTTGGAGGTCGGCTAGGGTTGTAGGAGGGGGAAAGGGGCGGCCAACACTAATAAACAAGAAAACAAAGATAACAAACGAAGGAGTCAATACTTTGGGGTTTCTTGGAGACCACGAGAGATCGCCAGTTTTCTAGAAGAAGACTCCAAAATCTTTAATGGTCGTCACCCCCCCCCCCCCCCCTCTAATTATAATAATGAAATTAGTGCAAGGGAGTTCCCCGTGAGACCACCACAATACCATTGATCCCTCGGGCCCCTTATAGGCAGTCCGAGGCGAAGATAATTCTACTTCTTCACTCGATATTCTCACTGCATAATGTTTGACATTAGTAGTATTGTTACTCGTACATATATATATATAGATTTATTGTAGATTTTCTCATAAAAATTAAGTTTAATGTAGTTGGTGAAGTGTATTGTCGCTCTTGGTCTCAAGTTCATGCCCCGCGTTCGTTAAAATATCAATTTTTTATTTTAATAAAATATTGTTTAAACAATTAATTTATTTTTTATTCAAAAATACTTGCTTTGAAAATAAATTCAACGACTATGATTAGTTTGATGGTGTAATGGTAAACATTCTTTTAAAACTATATATAGATATTTGTTTTGAAAATATATTCAACGACTATGATTAGTTTGATTAGTTTGATGTATGTAGTTAGACGGTGCATGAAGATTCCCTCGCCGCAACAGTATCATTGATCGTGCATGTCTGATGCCCCTTGAAGGTATTGTGAGGTGAATGCAATACTACTACACTCAATACCCTCACTGCATTGTGTTTGACATTAATAGTATTGTCACTCACAATACCCTTGAAGGAATGTGATTGATCAATGGTACTATCGCGGCCGTACGGGGGTCTGCACTATCACTTGTATATACATATATAAATTTATTACATATTTTCTCATAAAATTTATTTAGTGCAGTTGGTAAAGAATGTTGGTGAGACATTCTTGGTCTAAGGTTCAAGTCTCGCCTTTGTTGCCTTTTCTTAAATATAAATTTGGTATTTTTATTAAAACATTGTTTACATAAATAATTTAACTTTGTTAAAAATATTTTATTTGAAAATAAATTTAACGACTATGATTAGTTTGACGGTAATGACAAACCTACTCTTAAAATTATAATTTATAGTATAGATAATATGACTAGGGCAACCATCGTGGACGATTATGATTGGTTATTCACGATAGTTGTTGGATCTCACTCTATAAAACACAAAAAATCAAGTACATAAAAATAAATAAAAATATGGAAATATCGCTCCGGACTCAACCACGGACTCAGATCATCCATCGGGCGATGCCAAAATATGTCAAGTGACAACTCAGCCCCGAATGACCCAAAACTTATGCTTCAAATGAGCTCACCGATCCCCATCAGTTAGTGGATACAAAATATTTTAAGAAAAGTAATTGCTTTTAATTTGTTACAAAGATGAATATATTTGAGTTTATAGTGTAGGGAATCTATAAATCTTGTAAATAATGTGATGAGCAAACTAGAATCTACAAATTTTGTTGATTTGCATAATCTGTTTTGCATAAGGATTCATGAGTTAAAATAATTAAGGCAAGTGGTAAGAGATCTACAACTTTAATCAGATTAGATGCAGTATAAGTTAAAATAGTAGAAGTCGGAACTAACATGAGTGTCCTGTGAAGGTGGAACAAAATATTGGAACCACACTGTAATCACTGCATTGTTATTTTCAAAATAGTTGTTGCCGGAAAGTTCGTGATGAAAACACATCATCAAAAGAGAGCTATTGATAAAAAATCTCATGAGGAATGATCAAGAAATTTGCGGAATGGAGAAACATTAGTGTACAACCCGTACTCACGAGATCAATAAAGGATAGTCAGATATGCGATAATTACCAAAAAGCCCCCACTAGGGGAGGCTCGCAACCACCTCATAGGGCTTCACTTCGCCAATCGATCATATTAGCTCTTTGGCGGCCAGGAAGACCTCATATAAGGGTGGGGCCCACCTTTGGGTAGGGAGTAATACACTCATCGTCGAGGGGGAGAGGCAGTGCTAACAGCTCATAGGGGTCCTCGCCCGAAACTAGTGAGCTCCCCAGTTCTTATTTTGAGCCCGCTTATCCTCTCAACCTAGCATAACATTTGGTTTTGGAGGGGGAGTTCCTATACACTCCTGGTGTGCTCCAAGCTGTAGCTATTCTGCAACTTTAAGCAATACAATCTCTTTCTTTCCTGTTTGTTGGATCTTGTTTGCGATTGTTACTTTGGTGGGCTATTAACCTCGGCCCATACTGCGGTTCGAACTTTGAACCCGAGTTCTCGGCCTCAACAATTAGGACAATGGATCTTACACAAAATATTGGGCAAGCACATTAAAATTCCTACCTATTACAATCTTAAGTTCCAATAAGACTCGAGCATTTATTTCATCAACAATATAACTCATTCAAAGTCTTCATAATTACTTTGATTTTCCCGTGAGTCCTTTTACATGAGGAGCCTTTATATGTTTCATGGAAAAAATGTTCGCATTTCCCAAATTTTTCCTTCAGTATCTCTCTTAAAAAGAGCCAAATATTTATTGGTAGGACAAAATCTGATGGTGTTTTTCACTTGATTATCATTCGAGAACAAAATTATCTAACACTAATAGGGGGTAGTAGGATAGGAGGAGGTAGTATGTTGAACCTCGAGAGTCGGTGTCCCACCATTTTTAGAAAAATAGGGGATAGACTGAAAAAATGTGACATCAACAGAGAAATATTGACGTTTGGAGATAAGGTCGAAACACCGATATCCCTTCTGAGTTGGAGAGTACCTTACAAAAATACATTTGGTGGCGCGAACAGAGAGTATGTTGCAACTAGGTGCAGGAGTGTGGACGAAGGCAGCACAAACAAACACATGAGGAGTGAGGGGAAAATGTGTCGTATGGGTAAAGAAGAGAAAACGGTGTCTTACCCTGAAGAGCAGAAGAAAGTAATCCGTTAATGAGAAAACAAGAAATGAGAATCACATGACCCCAATAGGTGTGTGGAATATTCATTTGACACATGAGCGTCCAAGCAACTTCGAGGAGATGACAATTTTTTCTTTCCGCCACTCCATTTTGTTGGGATCTATGCACACAACTGGTTTGATGAATAATGTCGTTAGAGGTGCAAAAAGATGAAAATTGTTCGCTCATTTATTCCTTCACATTATTGGTTCGAATAATTTTGAGGTAAATCAAACTATGTGTGGATTTAATTATAAAATTGAGAGAACACAGAAAAGTTCAGATCGTTCCTTCAAAAGATACACCCAAGTACATCAAGAGAAATCATCAATAAATGTGACAAAGTACAGACTTCTTCGACCAACTGACTTGGTGGGACTAGGAACCCAAATGTCTGAGTGAACAAGGTCAAACAGACGAACACAACTCTTACGAAACTTAGCGGGAAAGAAGTTCGGTGATGCTTGCCATATTGGCGAGCCTCACATTCTAAAGCAGTGTTCCGATTTTAAAGATGGCAGAAGCTGGTGAAGGAGACGCATCAGAGGATGACCGAGATGATGATGCCACATAAGTAGAGAAGTGGAGACTGCAGATGCAGAGAAAAGAGGAAAATCATCGTGGTAGTAGAGACCGCTGCATTCAGTCCCAGTAGCAATCGTCCTTTTGCAGTGAAGGTCTTGAAAATAATAGGCAGTAGGAGAAAATGAGCCAGATCATTGCAATTGTCGTGAAAGAGCATTGACCGACAACAAATTGCAAGAAAAATTTGGAACGAAAAGAGCATCGTCCAACCGTAGAAGAGAGGCGGTAGTCACAACGCCAGATCCACAAATTGGAGCAGGAGAGCCATCAACCACAAAGACTGGTGGTAACCGAATATGCTTCTCAAGGTAAGAGAAGATGAGAGAGTTCTCGGTCATATGATTGGTGACATCGGGGTCGATGAGCTATTTTCCATGTTGAAAGTGCATATGCATATATAAAATAAAAGGCAGGACAACGACTACAAAGGAACCATGCTCGCTAAGTCATCCTGGACAATCTCCAGAAACTCAGGAGGAGCAAGTTCAAATTCTTGCCAAATAAAGCTACAGGAAAGACCAAGCTTAACACAAAAGTCCGCCAATCTGTTTGCCTCGCGAGGAATGTGGCGGAACATCACTTGGGAAAACTCCGCTAAGAAGGATGGCTCCAACTCCAATGAAGAGGCCGCAAGCCAGGAAGAGCGCTGCAAAGAAGCACGACAGTAATTGATCACGTTGAGGAAATCCCCCTCAATAATAAACCCCTTCGCCTCTAGCATTACCAGAGTAATAATACGCTTGATAGCAAGGAGATTAGCCATCCCCCCAGGGTCCCAATGGTGCAAATGGTAACCAGAAGCAATGAGAACCAACCCGCTGTCGGTGCGGATAACCACACCCAAACCAGCGTCATTATGCTGAGAAAGCGCACCATCTATATTAATCTTGATCTAACCTGGGGGTGGGGGTACCAAAAATAAGAGGGAGACCTAAATGGCCGGTTAGTGCTCCAGTATCTCCAGAAGGGATAAAGAGGGGAACGATTAATATTTTCCATAATAGTTGACGCGATGACTGCGGGAGTGCCGTATTCATGACCATGCACCTTGGCATTGCGGGCGCGCCAACACTGGTAGACCGCATATCATAATACTTTATAATTTCCCCGTTCTAGGCGGTTAAAATGCTGCACCTTCTCCGAAAAATTAGACCAGTGATGGATTACAGGCATAGTAATTCCCCAACGCCACATTACCGTGCCAATAGATGCAAGAGTGGAGCAACCACCAATAAGGTTGTCACGATCCTCTGGGGCAACACAATCCCAAGGACAATTAACGGCGTCTGAGAGCCCACGCCGAGCTAACCAAGAAAAAGTCGGGATCGCATCATGAGGGAATCGCCACCAAAAGAGCTTTTCACGGGGCCGAAGGCTTAATTTACGGAGACAGTTGAACAAAGTGGAGGGTTCAGGGAAAAACACAGAATAAGCAAGCGATGTGATGGATTTACCACTATACTGCTGAGTCAGCTCTAGACAATCCCATGCAGGATCCAAATTGACGGGAATTTGTAAAATAAGCTGGACCAAATCCTGCCAAAAATGCTGAGAAAGAATGTCAAAAGTCATTTACCATGAGTAACTGTTGGGAATATTGCCCTCAATGTTCCTTTGATTTGAAGAGACATCACTCACAATGCTAAATACATATTGTATTTGATAAAATCTATCTTGTCTCAAGGTTTGTACAGGGTGATGATATTCCATACAATGGAATAGGTTCAGAGGTCTGCTGATTAATCAGCTGAGACGAGCTCTCAGTCTCAGCTGAACCGCTGAGAAGGCATCTGGGCAAGCTGGGTTGCAGATAGAAGAAACCCCTGAGACAACTGTCTGTCTCAGCGGATCCGCTGAGACGGGACAGAAGCAACCGCTGAGACG
The DNA here is from genome assembly GCA_033032865.1 of Dactylorhiza incarnata. Classification (NCBI taxonomy): domain Eukaryota; kingdom Viridiplantae; phylum Streptophyta; class Magnoliopsida; order Asparagales; family Orchidaceae; genus Dactylorhiza; species Dactylorhiza incarnata. The sequence goes on from JAWHQI010000219.1 coordinate 1,018,243, forward strand.
GCTGGCCATCTCAGCCCAACCGCTGAGACAGATTCAAAAGTACTCTGGCGGGTTCTGCGTTTGGCCCAAGTTGCAGAAAAGTTAATGGGGTCCACCAATCACTCTCATATCTGTCAGAAGAACGACTGAGAGTCGTTGAAGATCAGGGGTGTATAAAAGAAAGAGTTAGGGCACTTTTGATAAGGGCTGGTCGAGTGCTAAACAATTTTTCACTGTTCCATTGACGACCCGGAACTTCTCATTCTCCTCCTGCTCACTGAACAAGGAAGAAGAAATTGAGAGATAAAGATTGCTCTTCTACATGAAGGAGCAAGGTGATCCTCCATCCTTCAACTGAAGAGAAAGATCAGTTTGTAGCTAACATCATCAACTCAAGCTACAAGAAAGCACAAGCTGTGCTGGAGCTACATAAGACATCTTCTCTGTGCTGTCTGCTGTAGTAAGCTTAAAACCTCTTTTACTGTAGGGCTATTTGGCCTGATATTGTAGGGCTATTTGGCCTGAGTTTGTATGGCTATTTGGTCTGAGTTTGTAGGGCTATTTGGCCTGAGTTGTAGGGCTGTTAGGCCTGAGTTTGTAGGCTCATTTGGCCTGAGTTGTAGGGTTGTTAGGCCTGAGTTTGTAGGGCTATTTGGCCTGAGTTGTAAGGCTGTTAGGCCTGAGTTTGTAGGGCCATTTGGCCTGAGTTTGTAGGGCAGTTAGGCCTGAGATTGCAAGACCAGAAGGTGGTCTGAGCTGTAGGAGGTGGATTCCTCTGAGGTAGGGCTGCTATGCCTGAGGTAGGGTTTGGGAAAACCTGAGAGATCCTGTGGGATCTGTGCTGTAGGCTCTTGGAGCTGAGATTGGAGAAGTTGACATTGTCTAACACTCTGTTAGAAAGGTGAAGGGGGAAAGTGGACTACCCATAGACACACTGTCTTGGGAAACCACTATAAATATTTGTGTGCTTTCTGGGTTTGCTTGATTACTAGCTTAGAATAGTTTTAACTATCTATATCATCTAAGTAAAAATCAAAATACCTATTCACCCCCCCTCTAGGTGAATTAGATCATATACCTATAATCTATCAAGTGGTATCAGTGGTAGGTTGGTCATAAAGGGCTTAACTGTCTGACCAGATCCTACATAAGTATTGTTATTTCTGAATCCAATGGCTTCTAATGACGTTCAGAAGGAAATGGGTTCCATGAAGCTCCCTATATGCAAAAAGGAAACCTTTGGCATCTGGAAATAAAGGGTTAGGCTGTACATGGAAGCTTCAAACCCTAGGATCTATATCACTGTTTAGGAAGGCCCCTTCCTTATCACAAAGCCCTCCACCATTGATCCTACTAGGCAGGTAGGCAAGTCTTACACTGGAATGACAAGGGATGAGATAGCATTGACTGCAATGGATAAAAGGGCTCAAAATATTGATGATTCAACATTCCAAAACTTGGTGCACTGTGAGTCTGCAAATGAAATGTGGGATACATTGATTGTTTACATGGAAGGGACTGAAGAAGTGAGGAATGATAGGAAATCCCTCCTCAATCAGGAGTATGAAGCTTTTAGGCAACAAAACCAGGAATGCATAGCTGACTGCTATGAAAGATTCTTCAGAATAGTAAATGAGTTGAGGACCTATGAAAGGACCTTCACTCATTATGAGTTAAATGATAAATTCCTAAGATCTCTAACTAGAGACTGGGATACCAAAATCTGTGTCATCAGGGAAGTGACAAAGCTGAGTGAAACTCCTCCTCACACTCTGTTTGGAAAGTTGCTCTCATATGAGATGCAACTGTCTGCAAGAAAGGAAGAGGACACCTCAACAAGGGCTCAGGCAAGGGAGAAATCTGTAGCTCTCAAAGCTGACAGCTCCAAGAAAAGCAAGGGCAGGATGATGTCTCCTCCAAGGAGAAGTGTTGAATCTGAAGTCAACACCTCAGATAGCTCTTCCTTTGATGAAGAGTTTGATGTCTTCTCAAGACAGTTCAAAAAGATGATGATGAGGAAGCAATGGAAGAACAAGCCCTCCTCCTCTTCACACTCCAAGAAAGACCACATGAAACCTGAAAGACAGCACCCAAAGGGTGATAGGTATGATTCCAAATCTAGTAAGCATGTTTCAAATAACATAATTTGTTATTGCTGCAGCAAATCTGGACATGTCATAACTGACTGTCCAACCAAAAGAAAGGAGAATGGTGATAAGAAGCATCATCACCAAAAGGATAGGAAGGGTGAAAAATCCTTCCTAACAAAGAAAGGAAAAAGCTGGAGTGAATCTGAATCCTCAACTTCAGATTCAGAGAATGAAAAAGAAGCCTACATAGGGCTGTTTGCAGCAGAAGAAGATGAAGATTATCCTGCTGCCAAGGTTGGAATCAGGGCTCCTCTATCACATTCAGATAGTGACATAGAGGAGGATGAAGACTACAAAGATCAGTTAGGTCTTATGGCCTTCACTGATGAGGAAGACGGTCAAAATATTTCTGACAATGAACATGTATTAATTCACTCCACTTCCATTTCTGATCATGATGCATGCCCAGAATCTGAAGCACATTCATCACATGGTGAAAGCGATTCAGAATCTGAGGAAGATGTCAATCAATTGATTGACAGATATGGTGCTCTCTTGAAAGCTCTGAAAAAGAGCAAGAAGCTTGCCAAGAGGCAAGCTCAGGAAATTGATTCCCTTAAGATGGAAAAACAAGAATGCACTGAATCTTCTGCCAAGATGAATCAGATGTATAAGGAAATTAGCCATCTGAAGGGGATAACTATCACCCATCTGAGCACCATATCCCTGAAAAACAAGGTCATCAAGGATCTTGAGGAGAAGCTTGTGAAAGAAAGAAGTCTAGTGGCTCAATTCTCCAAGCCTAAATCTGTGCTCCCTATTATTGACTCCTTTTCTCAATTCAATAGAAGAGGACTAGGATTCAATAAAATGGAAGCAGGAGAAGGGAGTGGAGAAAAGAGCAGGGGTAAGGCTAAGCCTCAAACCACCTTTCAAAATGTATTACTTCCTTCCAACAGGTATGACCATGAAAGCATGTATGGTCACTGGAAGAATGGAAGTACCTATAGGAAGGAAAATACTCCTTCCCATAATGGAAGAAAGGGAATGAGATTGAGTGTTATGAAGGCTCTCCATGAGGAAATTCAAATGGTCCAACATGGACCATTTGTATTTGGTGCATCAGCCCCTTCATACAAGAATAAGAATGCAAGCTCTTTTAAATTTGTTTCAGCTAAGAACATGACAGCTGTCAAATCTGTTGACAAGGCTTGTTGCTCAGTGTCAGATGCCATCAGATCTTGTATGACTGCCAAGCCAAAGCAAGCTGATGCCATCAGGACAAAGAGCATCAAGACAACACATAGATTGACATTCAGTCAAATCATTGCTGAGAGAAACAGGAAGACTGCAGCTGTCTCCCCTCCTGAACACAGGCACAGTAATGCTAATTCCTCAAGAAATGTTCAAAAAAGGAGATATAACATTCATGAATGTTGGTGCTGTGGTAAAGTGGGACACTTTGTCATAGACTGTTGGCACAATCCTAATGTGCCATGTGCAAAGATGAGCCTTCCAGCAAAGGGTGCAGCTAGTGTAAGGTCATTTCATCATGCTAACAAGTACCTAAGACCCAAAGCTATTTGGGCTCCTAATGATAACTAAACTCTTTGCAGGATAGTTCAAGTACCAGCCTCAACCAAATTTGGTACTTGGACAACGGGTGCTCAAGGCACATGACAGGAAGGAGGTTGATATCATGGAGCAGCAAAAAGCAGACCAGTGTGTCCATATCCACTGCTGAGTCTGAATACATTGCTGCAAGAAGTTGTTATGCACAACTATTATGGATTCAACATCAATTAGAGGACTACAACCTCAAGGTAAGTAACTCTCCTCTTTATTGTGACTCATTCGATGCTATCTCTATTGATTTTTAAAGTAGGATGATCAGCTTAACCAGAACAATCTGCTTCAGCTGAGCTTCAGATTGCACTTAGGCAGCTGGGAAAAGTCTGGGTTCGACGAACTCTTTCCTGAGTTCGACGAACGTCGAGTTTGAGTTCGACGAACTCAGCTTTGAGTTCAACGAACTCAACTGTACGATGTAGTTCAGATGAACTCAGCTTTGAGTTCGACGAACTCCAGTTTGAGTTCGACGAACTCAGCTTTGAGTTTGGCGAACTCAGCTTTGAGTTCGGCGAACTCAGTTTTGTGTTCAACGAACTCAGCTGCATGGTGTAGTTCAGATGAACAAAGCTTTGTGTTCGATGAACTCAGCTTTGAGTTCGACGAACTCAGTTTGAGATCGACGAACTCAACCTTATGTTGTAGTTTTGAGATAAACTCAGTTAGTGTTCGACGAACTCAGTTAGTGTTCGACGAACTCAGCTTTGAGTTCGACGAACTCAGCTTTGAGTTCGACGAACTCAGCTTTGAGTTCGACGAACTCAGCTTTGAGTTCGACGAACTCAGCTTTGAGTTCGACGAACTCAGCATTATGACTTAAGCTTAATTTACACTCACAATTAAAAGAGCAATCAAATCCAATTACTAGGTTTAAGTTCACCTAAGTCTTAAGCCATATACATAGCTTAATGATTGATTAAAATCTCAACACATCACCAAATAAGAACAACACTAATGCTCCAAGTGAGAGGGAGCAAGAAAGGGTTATTCAAAAGGAACAAGAACAGTTATCAGCTAATAAAGATAATAGTACCCACATTGAGGGGGAGCAAGTTCCTGCTCAGGTTGAGGGGGAGCAAATTCTTGCTCCAGTTGACAAGGAGCCGAGTCCAACAACTACAACTCCAAATGGCAGAGAATGACATGAGATATGTCAAGAAGTATGTAAGCAAGACAGATGAAGTCATAGAACAAGCCTCCAATCACATTGAAGACTTTGTCTGGAAATCAGCTACCAATATGCTTGGAGAGTCAGAGAAGATGAAGGATGACCTAAAGGGGGACTTGGAAAATGCTTTCCAAACTCTCTCAGGCTCTGTAGCTGCTGCCTCCCAATCCCTAGAGGGAAAAATAGTTGAAGAAACCAGAAAGGGGGAGATGGACAATGCTAAGACCAACTCAGAGTTAGCTCTACAAGTGCTACACCTAGATAACACCTAGATAAGAAGAGAAAAAGAAGACATAAATTACTTATGCTAATAAAAGTGGAACTAGATCAATGTATTAACTCTTAAACAGAAATGATAATGAAAATTCTGTTGAAATTAAGTATGAATGCAATGGGTTAAATTAATCAAAGCTTAATAGTCTCTTTTCAACACTTCTGCTTCATATAATCTGTCATGAGGTTTGATAGAATGCTTAAACAATGCTATCTTCTGAATGTTATGATATCATGAATGTCATATAGTTCATTTGCATGATAAGTCTTTGTTGGCTATGTACCTTAGCATTGAGAATGTTCTGCCTTCTTCAAATAGGGGGAGATTGTTAGAAATATTGCCCTCAATGTTCCTTTGATTTGAAGAGACATCACTCACAATGCTAAGTACATATTGTATTTGATAAAATCTATCTTGTCTCAAGGTTTGTACAGGGTGATGATATTCCATACAATGGAATAGGTTCAGAGGTCTGCTGATTAATCAGCTGAGACGAGCTCTCAGTCTCAGCTGAACCGCTGAGAAGGCATCTGGGCAGGCTGAGCTGCAGATAGAAGAAACCGCTGAGACAACTGTCTGTCTCAGCGGATCCGCTGAGACGGGACAGAAGCAACCGCTGAGACGGCTGGCCATCTCAGCCCAACCGCTGAGACAAATTCAAAAGTACTCTGGCGGGTTCTGCGTTTGGCGCAAGTTGCAGAAAAGTTAATGGGGTCCACCAATCACTCACATATCTGTCAGAAGAACGGCTGAGAGCCGTTGAAGATCAGGGGTGTATAAAAGAAAGAGTTAGGGTACTTTTGAGAAGGGCTGGTCGAGTGCTAAACAATTTTTCACTGTTCCATTGACGGCCCAGAACTTCTCATTCTCCTCCTGCTCACTGAACAAGGAAGAAGAAACTGAGAGATAAAGATTACTCTTCTACAAGAAGGAGCAAGGTGATCCTTCATCCTTCAACTGAAGAGGAAGATCAGTTTGTAGCTGACATCATCAAATCAAGCTACAAGAAAGCACAAGCTGTGCTGGACCTACAGAAGACATCTTCTCTGTGCTGTCTGCTGTAGTAAGCTTAAAAACTCTTTTACTGTAGGGCTATTTGGCCTGAGATTGTAGGGCTATTTGGTCTGAGTTTGTATAGCTATTTGACCTGAGTTGTAGGTCTGTTAGGCCTGAGTTTGTAGGGTCATTTGGCCTGAGTTGTAGGGCTGTTAGGCCTGAGTTTGTAGGGCTATTTGGCCTGAGTTGTATGGTTGTTAGGCCTGAGTTTGTAGGGCCATTTGGCCTGAGTTTGTAGGGCAGTTAGGCCTGAGGTTGTAGGACCAGGAGGTGGTCTGAGCTGTAGGAGGTGGATTCCTCTGAGGTAGGGTTGTTGTGCCTGAGGTAGGGTTTGGGAAAACCTGAGAGATCCTGTGGGATCTGTGCTGTAGGCTCTTGGAGCTGAGATTGGAGAAGTTGGCCTTGTCTAACACTCTGTTAGAAAAGGTGAAGGGGGAAAGTGGACTACCCATAGATACACTGTCTTGGGGAACCATTATAAACACTTGTGTGCTTTCTGGGTTTGCTTGATTACTAGCTTAGAATAGTTTTAACTATCTATATCATCTAAGTAAAAAATCAAAATACCTATTCACCCCCCCCCCCACCTCTGATACCACTTGTTGGGGACTCGACACAACCAACTCGATCAAAAGCCCGGACTGTTGGTGAAGGCGCTACCCATCCTTAATAGAGCTGGTCACCCAAGCAGGATCCACGGGGCAACCAGTTAGGCCCACGGGGGACACGCCCTTTCGCTTCGAATAGCGCATCACGCCGGGTCAATTGCTGACCGCAGCCCAACAATCCCCCCCCCCCCCCCCCCCCCCCCCCCCCCCAACAACGACCCGGGGTTTCGAACCCGCGACCCCCTCTGATACCACTTGTTGGGGACTCGGCGCAACCAACTCGACCAAAAGCCCGGACTATTGGTGAAGGTGCTACCTATCCTTAATAGAGCTGGTCACCCAAGCAGGATCCACGGGGCAGCCAGTTAGGCCCACGGGGGACACGCCCTTCCACTTTGAATAGCGCAGCACGCCGGGGCAATTGCTGACCGCAGCCCAACAGTAGCAATATGCACGCTGTCTGAAGAATTGACATTGGAGACAATTGTAGTAGTAGAAGGAGATAGACATGGAGCCGCCATAGACCAATTTCAATGAGCTTGGAGAGGCAAGATGAAGCTGCAAGTAGTTGTAGGAAGAGCTCGTGGTCTCAAGGAGCAGTCGGGACTAGCAGGAAGGACACGTAGGGAACAATCACACGTCGCTGGAAGCACTCGCTGAAGAGGGTCCATCGTCCCTGGAGTTTGCTCATTGGATGAAGCGACGCAGAACTTGCAGGAGTCGTTTGTTGGACGGTTTGAACTCCAGTAAACAGCGTTAAATATCCCGTGGGAGGAGGGATACGAATGAGTCGTCGATCTTCCACCGACGGCGAGCTCGGTGAGAGGGATGTGCTAGGATGACGATCTGTGAGGGCTGGAATGGGCGAGTTTCGCGAGAGCTTGGTGTCGCAGAGACTCGCTAGAGGAGTGCACAAGGAGTCTCCATAGGAGGTCTGCGTGAGAGAGTACAGTGACAGCAAGTACTGTGAGCAAGGAGTCGGCGTAGGAGATAGGCGCCGAGTTTTGCTCAAGGGTTTGCAGGAGTTTGCACAAACTCTTGCGCGACTTCTTTTCGCAAAGGCTGTGAGGTCCAGGTGGAGCAGAACTTGAGCGCAGTTCCCAGCCAGGTAGGCGAGCTCGACGGGCTAGTTCGACGAGACCGAACAAAGGAGGTTTATGTGGGAGTTGCTGGGAGGGGGTTGTCGTTAGAGGTACTCGCCGAAGGCAATCACATGACTCTCATGGAGGTCGCTGGAAAAGCTCGCAGAAGGTTCGATCGTCGCAGGCCTCGTAGAAAGAGTTGGCGACCGAGGAGCTAAATCAATGACGTTGCTTGTGATGGATCATCGAGTTCTACTTGGAGAGAAATGAGATTGAAGAGTTCGACGAGTTCCTGGAGCAGAGGTCGCGGGAGTGGAGAGTCCTTTTCCTTCTAGCAGAGTCTATAAAAACCGGCGGGGAGGCCTTAGTTTGAGTTGTCCATCACGATTGGCTTGGAAGAGCAAGATGGCGAGCTCACACGAATTTTGTCGAGTACGGTTATATATATATATAAAAACTATTTGGGAGCTTTCGTGTGAAGGCCGAGAGAGTTCACACGAAATCGGAAAGGTTTTGTGCGAAGGCCGAGAGTATTCACGCGAAAGGAGAGCAATGCGGAACTACATCTTGCTCTGATACCATGTGAGAATTTGAAATATTTAATAATATTTATTCAAAATTCTTAACTTTTTCATGGGAACACCCCTCTTTATACATAATAGAGTAAGATTATAAAAATGGAGATGTGAGATTAAATACAAGAGGAAAAATGTTCAATGGGCTCTTTTGGGGCTTCTCATCTTTGGGTTTTAACAGTAACAACCTGCCTTCGGGAATAAGTCAAATTAAATGTGAAAAATAAAATATTAATAAAAAATTTTACTCAATCTAAGTAATTTTTATTAAAATATGGGTATAACTGTTGCTGGTCGTTCAGCGCTCTCCTAGACCGGTCGAGCTGAACCGCCATAGCTCCAGAGTGAGCCGAACGCGCAAACAGTCAAAAGAGAGAAGCAACAGTAGACATCGAGATTTTTACGTAGAAAACCCGAAAAGGGAAAAAACTACGGGGCCTAACCCAGTTCTGAATGATCCACTAGTGTTGTGAGTTACATAGAGTTGTTTTTCGAGGGTGATAAGTCACCGCTCGTTACAGAGATTTTTTAAATCCTCCAAATCCTCGGGAGTCGAGCATGGTGAAGCGTGCTCGAAGACAGCCTTGAGCGTAGAACTCGGCAGAGCAGTCCTGAGCGAGCGCTGCGGAGCAGCCTGGAACGGAGCGCTGCGGAGCAGCCTAGAGCAGAGCGCTGCGGAGTAGCCTAGAACAAAGCCGTTCAGATCAGAGGTTCCGAGGAGGTCCGCACCGGAGAGCTTGGAGCCCAACCGAGATCTTCAAAGAGTCATTGAAGGTGAGACGGAACGCTGGGGGAGATCTTTGAGGTGGAGCTTGGAGGCCGATGAAGATCTTCAAAGAGTCCTTGCCGGAAAACTCAAGAGCTCCTCCTTGTCTGAATGTCAAAGTCCCTTCAAATGGAGGCATGACCCCCCTTTTATAGTTTTTTAGGAGGGCGTTCTGGTAACTGCGCCATGCTGATTCCTGTAGCAGCTCGCGGAGCAGGGGTAGCGGAAGCGCTTCCCGCTGAACAGGCACGAGTGAGAGCGCTTACCGCAGATCAGGGGAGAGCGGTAGCGCTTCCTGTGGTACAGGAGCGAGCGAGAGCGCTTCCTGCGGAACAGGCGAGAGCGGTAGCGCTTCCCGCGAAACGGGCGCGAGCGGGAGCACTCCTCGCGGAACAAGCTCGAACAGGAGCGTTTCCCGCGGATAGTCGAGAGCGGTGGCGCTTCCCGCAAAACAGTCGAGAGCGGTGGCGCTTCCTGCGGAACAGGCGCGAGCGGGAGCGCTTCCCTTGGAACAGGCGAGAGCGGGAGCGCGCCCCGCGGAACAGGCGAGAGCGGTGGCGCTTCCTGCGAAACAGCCGCGAGCGGGAGCGCTTCCCGTGACAGGCGAGAGCGGGAGCGGGAGCGCGCCCCGCGAAACAGGTGAGAGCGGTGGCGCTTCCTGCGGAACAGGCGCGAGCGGGAGCGCTTCTCGTGGAACAAGCGAGAGCGGTAGCGCTCCCCGCGGAACTTGCAAGAGCGGGAGCGCGCCCCGCGGAACAGGCGAGAGCGGTAGCACTCCCTGCGGAACAGGCGGGAGCGGCAACGCGTCACGCGAAATAGGGGAGAGCGGTCAGCGCGAGTATGCTTAGCAACGGGACTAAGGTCGGCCATAAATGCTGGCGCCGCCCGGCGGGTCCGGGCGAGGCCGCGGTGAGGAATACTTGGTCCTTTTTAGGGGAACCCCATCAATAACTAAATCCTAATTTATTGAAAAAATCTTTGACTTGCCATTCCTTAATCATGGATGCTTACATAGGTATATGATAAACACACAGGTATGTTCTGCATCCATTAAGTATAGGGATGCAAATCTCTAATAAGCATGAAGACAATATAAAGTAATGGAAAATAGTCCCTCATGGTTTGCTGTTATGTTCATATTATATCAGTTTCTATATTTGCTAAGCGAGGTTGTAGTTCTGGTGGTTTGCAAAATGAAATATATATTTTAGTTTTGCATCAGTTTTTTTACCTTTAACTTTGCATGCTTAGATTAGACAAGGTGAAGCTGTGGGAATTATTGGTCCTTCAGGAACCGGCAAGTCAACCGTGCTCAAGATCATGGCTGGGCTGCTAGCTCCAGACAAGGTATTAAAGCTCTATTTTCGTGAATCTTCTCATCCATATTTTAACTTAATTGTTAAGATAATTACTTCCTGATTTCAATTTTTTCATTTACTAGGGGGAGGTTCTCATTTGTGGAAAGATAAGACATGGATTAATTGATGATGAGGAGATAACAGGTCTCAGAATTGGCTTGGTATGCTTTATCTTAACTCACATATATCTAGAGTGCATCTGCTTTTAAATTTAAAATATGCCATCACTTCACCCTGCTTGCACTTTTGAAAGAGAAAAGGCAGTGTGGGTGGATTGAATTTGGTGAATAAAAATAATTAAGATTAAAAACACAGAAGTAATTTCTTGATTATAAGTACCCCCATGTGATACAAATTTCATTTCATTTTTTATATAAGGTATGCAAATAACTACCATGCATGGGGGTTAAGCGCATATTTCAAAATTACATTGAGATTATGGCTTCGTTTGGCGCGGCTTATTTGCTCCGGTGAGTTTGGTCAAAAACGTCATTATCATAGTGTATGTTTGGCAAGACAGGTTATGACCACTATAAAGAAAATAAACTAGTTTTGAGCATAAATTGCATGAATTTTCTTAGGTGAGGTCGGGCATTCACGAACGACAGTTCATGACCATGGCGTTCACGACCGCCACCACCGCGCCAAACGAAGCCCATGTGTCGGGCTTACAAATCCCTTGAGTGTTATTTTTAATTATCCTAGAAAAATTACAAAACTTGAACTATAATGGGTTTGGCTTCTTAGTAAGTCTAACCCATGCCCTTTTGAAAATTGTACTAAATTGATGCTTGCGAACTATGATGCACCAAAACTATATTACAACTCTTATATGGCTAGGAGGCCAAACTACATCTTTCTGCGGGGTTAAGGCAACCTTTAAACAAGAGACACAAAAAAAACATGTATGCTAGTGTTACGTACCCACGTTAGGGGATAACTTACAAGCACCACACGACGACACACATGGAGTCCAATGCTTAGTTGTGCTATGTTTTATTTTAGGTTTCTGCTATTTTCCGTGTATTAAGTTGTATGTGAATTTGGACTTGGGTTGACCCAACCGGTTATATGGTTAGGGTGGGTTTTGGTGGAAGTTATGAAAAGTATTATCTCAATCTCTCTCTCCCTCTCTAATTCTCTTTAACCCTCTCTCTCCTTCTCTCGTGAAAAAGCCCCACCCGCAAACCTAGCCGACGCCGCCCAACATTCCATCGCACGTTATCCCTGATTGCTCTCCCCAACGTATCTCCTCACCGGCGAGATAGGGTCAAGAGGCTCCAAGAAGGGTCACTCTGATTTCCTACAGGATATCTCCATTGATCGCCCTCGTACGTGATCCCAAACGACGGCCTGTACCAACTTGGTATCAGAGGCCTCCTCCGCCGCCGCTGACCCGCAACGCCCATTCCTTGCCGACGGCGCCCTAGCGCAAACCCAACACTCTCCAACTGCCAGCCCCGATTTGCACGGCCCGCGCACCGAACACGCAACGCTCATTCCTTGCCGACGGCGCCCTAGCGCAAACCCAACACTCTCCAGCTGCCAGCCCCGATTTGCACGGCCCGCGCACCGAACCCGTGACGCGATTTCTGCCTGCTTCCACGCCGTCCACTCCTCGTGTGACCCAACCGGTCCTTTTGGAGGCTTCTTCGGCCGGTCTTCCCTTCCTCACGGGCAGCACATACCTCTTGCCCACGCCCCCTAGCGCCTCTCCCTCCGCTCGAGCGATACCGATGGACGACGACAACCCCGACAACCTCAACATGGCCCAGATTTTGGAATCCTTTCAGCAGATGATGGTCGCGAACAATAGGGCCCTCATCGAGGCCCTTCGGCCGGACGGCCCCCACCGCGCGCTGCGTCGGGCTCATCCTAGGCGGACCACGATTATCCTCCATGCCATTCTGAGGGCGGCGACCTCCCTCGTTTTGTGAAGATGAACTTTCCGATCTTTGATGGTCGCGAGGACCCCCTCACCCGTTGCGAGCAGTTCTTTGCGAATCAGCGAGCGATGTTGAAAGATTGGATTGGTGTGACATCCTTCCATCATATGGGCTCCACTCAGCTATGGTTCTCCCAGTTACAACGGGATAAGCCCCACCTCTTGTGGGAGGATTTCAAGACTCACTGCAACCTCTGCTTCGGACCTCCCCTTCACGGGAACCCCTTTGGAGATGTCATCTCCCTCCGACAGACAGGGTACATCGATGACTATCTCGAGCTATTCCAGGTGCTACTTGCCCCGCCCCTTCCGTTCCAACGACACATCAGGTGCCCTTCTTTACCGCAGGTCTCCACGAGCGCTTACGCTTGGATGTCGAATTCCAGTCTCCGCCACACCTCTCGACGACCATGAGTTTAGCATGCATTTGTGAGAAATACTTGTTGATGGACCGATCGTATCTGGGACGTCACTCTAGCGAGGGATGAGGACGGGGAGGAAGAGGATCCTAGCGACCCAGAGATTTCTCTACATGCAATGTCGGCCCCCCATTCCAGGGATACGATTCAGTTGCTGATCTCAGTGACGGGCCAGCAGTTGGTAGCTCTCATAGACTCGGACAACACACATGGTTTCCTCAACGACCTCACTGCGCAACATCTTCACCTACCAGTTGTTGAGTTGGTTTAGTTTTTCAAACCCATGTGATTCACACTTCCACCTACCAACCACCAATTAAGACTTTTCTCCTCCATGCCGCCCATGTGTTTCATATGCAAGGAAGCTTCTAGGAAAGTGGCCAAGACATATGAAATGACTATATAAAGGGTTGAGTTATGGCTTGGAAAGACACCACTGGTTCTCATCTTGGAGAAAGAGGCTCTTGGAGGTAGATCCATGGAGAAGAAGACGGCGAGGCTGCGGCGGGCTGTAGTGAGTGTGGCGAGGTTGTAGTGAGTCAAGCGGCGTAGTGAGCAACGGGCTTACACGCGAGCTGGACATTATTCCGTGTCAACTTCTCTGGCGGCGGCGGTGGTTGGTTGTCTGATGAGGACGAAGATTTGTCGGAGCGAACCTTGTGCGTTCTTCTAAGGATTGCAGTCCAAGATTGTTTGTCCACCCGCGGATCACAGTAATCTGTCTTATCTGCAGTGTACTTGTAACGGATTGGTTATTTCGTCTCTCTTATTTGCAGTTTTTGATTAATTATCGTGCTTGATTTTTCTCCAGATTATTGTGTGTTCTTTGTGCCTCTGCGGTTATTGTGACTATCTTAGGGATTGTGAGAAATCTCAACAAGTGATATCAGAGGGAGGTTCAATAGACGATCATTATTGGACGTTCTAGGAAGGGTTTGACTTCTCTGGTGAACGACTAAGTTCTCTTTCCACCCTTTCAGATCCGGCTTTTGAACAAATCAGGTCTTATAGTTTATCGAGGATAGTCATGGCAGGGAAGAACACAGTTTTGGAGAAATTTTCAGTGGAGAAGTTCGACGGTGGCGGGAATTTTAGCCTATGGCAGATTCGAGTTAAAGATATGCTGGTTCAGTAGGTTTGATTTGAGTCTTGCGGGGGCGCACCAAATTACCTGCGATAGTAAAGGCTGAGGACTGGAAAGATCTTGATGAAAGAGCCACGAGCACAATTAGGATGTGCGTCGCTGACCAGGTGCTCTTCAACATCGGGACTGATGAGACGGCAGTCGGGCTTTGGGAAAAGCTGGAGCGATTGTACCTGACGAAATTTGTGATGACAAGATTGTTGCTAAAGCAGCGCCTCTATGCGGGAGCTCCGCGGGTTTTTGGGCCGGTGGCTATTACCGACGCTTCATCCAGGGGTACAGCGTGATCGCGGCACCGTTGTTTGCCCTCTTGAAGAGGCAATCATTTGCTTGGGGAGACACCGCGACGACTGCTTTTTGAGCTCTTCAGAAGGCCTTGTTGTCAGCACCTGTCCTTCGTTTACTAGATTTTACACAGGAGTTCCAGGTTGAGTGCGACGCATCGGGACAGGGTTGTGGCGCCGTGCTCCAACTGGAGGGCCATCCAATCGCATATTTCAGCCGTCGGACGTCATTTCATCATCAAAAACTCCAGGCTTACGAACAGGAACTCATTGGGCTTGCCAAGGCAATCCAACATTGTTGACCATACTTGTGAGGCCGCTTCTTCCTGATTCGTACTGATCATTTCAGCCTCAAATACCTCTTAGAATAACGCCTCACCGCAACAACGTTGGATCAACAAACATCTGGGCTTTGATTTTCGGGTGGAGTACAAGGTGGGGTCTTGAACCGGGCCACTGATGCCCTCTCCTGCCGCGACCACTAGGAGGCACTTCTATTGGCCATCTCCCAGCCGACCGAGTCCTTCTACATCATCTTCGACAGGAGATTCAGGATACCCCAGCCCTCCTATAGCTTCGCCACCGCATTGAGGAAGGGCGGTTGTCCTCGTCCTGGGCCGTTCGGGATGGCCTCATCTTATACAAGGGCCGGCTCTACCTATCGGCTGCCTCTCCGTTGATCTCGGATATTCTGACCAACACCCACAACGCCACTCATGAAGGGGTTCAAAAGACCCTTCATCGGATTCTGGCAGAATTCTTTTGGAAGGGACTTAAACGCGGCATACAAGACTTCATCGCCCTTTGCCCCACCTGTCAGCGCAGCAAGGCCGACCACCTCCTACCGTCGAGGCTTCTCCAGCCTCTTCCCATACCTACACAAATATGGGACAACATATCTATGTATTTCATCGAGGGGCTTCCCATATCGAGGGGCCGGTTAGTCATTTTCGTGATGGTGGACAGATTTTCCATGGGTGAACATTTCATCTCCATGATCCGCCCTATTACGGGGGATGGGATATTACGTACCTTCTTCGACCAGGTGTTCCGTCTGCACAGTATTCCAGAGAGCATTGTGTCAGACAGAGACAAGATTTTTTACTTCGCTATTATGGCAGGAGTTGTTCGGACTATGCGCTACCGAACTTGCACTTTCGTAGTTTCGTTAGCATATCATCCACAGTCGAACGGGCAGACCGACGTGGTCAATCGGACGCTCAAGATGTACCTCTGTTGCATTACAGGGGACCGCCCAAAGGACTGGGCAAGGTGGCTTCCATGGGTGGAATATTGTTACAACACGTCATATCATACCACCCTGCAGACCACTCCCTTCCACCTTGTTTACGATCGGGAGCCACCACGCCTACTCACATACATCAACGCATCAGCTCGATCGATCACCGTGGACATCGAGCTGCAGACTCACGATCAGATCTTCGGCTTAGTCCCGAGCACCTTCCCAAGACCCAGACACGCGTGGAGACTGTCTACAACCGGGGACATCACGAGCTTTTCGTTGGCCCGGGGGATTGGGTGTGGCTTAAGCGCCGCCCTTACCGCCAGTCGACCATCGCCATGAGTCCATACCACAAGCTGGGCCCCAAGTTCTACGGGCCGTTTGAGGTTTTATAACGCCTTGGCGAGGTGGCCTACCCTCTTCAACTACCGACCGATGCCCGGATTCACGACATGTTCCTCGTCTCGCAGTTGAAGCCATTTGTGGGGTCTCCTCCCAAACTATTGGTGCACTTGCCCCCACAGCTCCAAGACAAGCTTGATGTCGACGCGGGCGGAGATGTACGGACCCACGTTGGAGGATAACTTACAAGCGCCACACAACGATGCACGAGGAGTCCAAAGCTTAGTTATGCTATGTTTTATTTTATGTTTCCACTATTTTCTGTGTATTAAGTTGTATGTGAACTTGGGCTTTGGTTGACCCAACCGATTATATGGTTGGGGTGAGTTTTAGTGGAAGTTATGAAAAGTATTATCTCCTTCTCTCGTGAAAAAGCCCCGCCTGCCAACCTAGCCGACACCGCCCAACATCCATCGCATGTTATCCTCGATAGCTCTCCCCGGCATATCTCCTCACCGGCGAGATAGGGTTGACAGGCTCCAAGAAGGGTCACTCTGATTTCCTATGAGATTTCCCCATCGATTGCCCTCGTGTGCAATCCCAAACGACGTCTCGTACCAACTAGAGATAGATACTTAGGTTACAAGTATAAGAAATAGACTATGTTCATGCAGACCATTTTAAGCAGTATAATCCAAAGAAAAATTATTCTTCCAAGTTTCAATTATAACAGTTTAGCTCACTCCATAGGAAAAACAAGTCTCGAAAATGATTTCTCATGAACCCAATACTCCTTTAGTTATCACATTCTAAGAAGAAAAGAGGGTTGAGACCATTGATGATTTTATGAATATAGAATCCAAGGAAAAACAATAGGTTCAATTATAACCGTATAGCTCATGTAAAGAATAGAAGGAAAATTTTCAAAATCTAAAGCACTAAAAAAAGGGCAGCCCGGTGCACAAAGCATACCCGCGCAGCGAGGATCCGGGGAAGGATCCCACCACTAGTAAATGAAAAAAAATCTCAAAGATAAATGTGAACCTAAGAGCCTTTTCAGTTATCGCATTCTAAGAAGAAAAGGGGTTTGAGATAATTGAGGATTTCAGAGCATGCATTGAATTTAAAAGCTTGTTTTGGTTGAATGGAGTAGAAACTTATAGTTCATTGACCAAGTAGGGAGTATTTTTGAAAGCTGCTTATGGTGTGTGAACTGCCCGAGAAAATTTTGCTTAGTAAGACATGTCGACATCCAATTAGCCTAAGAAAATTTAGTTTCGCATAAGCCAAGCTCACAGAACCTAACCAGGCTTTAAAAGAGCTGAACCATGCTAGTCTTCAAGCCTCCAGTGAGTCATTAATTTTTGGTGGAATTTTCTTATGTTTTAATTTAAATTATTTTGAATAATAAAAAGACTCTGAATAAGAGTTGATTGTCCTATTTAGTTTTTTATTTATTTATGCAATGTAGCTCTATTTCTATTTCTACTTGTAATAAAAAAAGACGCTGAAGATGTTTTTTAGTTTAGCTCTATTTCTGCTTGTAACCCATCATAAGAAATAATTCGAATTTCTTCTTTTAGATTTCTTCCCTTATAGATGTTGAGTATTTACATTGTGACGCTTGATGATTCACATGTTGTATAAGGATTCAACAACAATAGTTTATGGATTAGATAGCTTAACATTCTCTATCCATAGATTTTGTCTTCAAATACAACTTGATGTAGACGGGTGCTCATGACCCCATAGCCACTTTATGCTTGCATTTTATTTTATTTATGTCTGACATTTGCTTTTACTTTGCGCACTTATTTCACGCATCTATTTTTCTGCATTTTAATGTTGAAGTTATGGTGGTGTATTTCATTTGTTTATAAAAGTTGTATGATCTTACTCTAGGTTAATCAAAGTGATTAATTGATTTGGTTAGACCAAATCTCTTTCACAAATTTGAACCTTGACCTCAATCCCTTTCTACTATTCCTGTTTATTAAAGAAGTTATTTCCTTCATATAAAAACACAATTAAAAATAAAGAAGAAGACTCCTAGGCATGTATCTTCCCCACGAGGTTTTTACCCGTTGATTAAAATATAGATGAAAATGAAGTTTTTACCCGTTGAACCTTAGGTGACGACTCCTAGGCATGTATCTTCCCCCCAAGGTTTGCCCTAACCCTAAATCATTTCCTCCCTCTCCCAATCCCCTTCCGCAGCCCCCAACAGCCGCCCCTTTCCTTTGTACAGCCGCTGCCCCCTCACAGCAACCGCCACCCCTCCTCCTCCCTCACAGCATCCGCCGCCCTCCTCCACTCCTCTACAACCCAAGCCGCCACCCTCCTCCAAGCCCAACCGCCTCCCCTACAACCGCCTCCTTCCCTACAGCCGCCGCCCCTCCTTCCCTACAGCCGCCGCCCACCTCTCATTCCACAAAACCCAATGCCAGCCCTCCCCGCTTTGTTCCCAGCAACCACCGCCCCTCTCCTCTACGTGGAACCACCTCCAACCCCCTCCTTGTCCAGATCAATTCAGATCTAGACAAATCCAGCCCGGATCCGCTCTCAAACTATCAGATCTACCCTCCCCCGCCCAGATCTCCCCATACGTTGCCAGATCTACTCATTTCCGGTCTATTTTCACACTCCACCGCCTAGGACAGCCGCCTACGTCGCTTTCCCGCCTCTTGTTCCACCTCGGATCGTCGCCCACGCATTTTCGGCTACAGATTCTTCAGTGTCTTGGTCAGCCCACTACTTGGTGAGTTCTCGTTGTATTGGATTATTATTTTCAGCATATTTATATTGGATTGGATCTTGTACTTGTTTGAATATCCTGCATGATAGTTGTTTATTAGATTATTATTGTGATTTGCAGGGTTTATTCGCCGCGCGCTTGGGCTTTGGCCCTCCACGCGGAGGAAAGCTTAAGCTTGTTTTGCCCTAATAAATTATTATATCTTGCTGTGAATTAACTGCGTGGGATGCCATGTTTATTATTCAATTGTGATTTAACCCGTCGGGCTTTGCATAGCATGTAGGGTTAGGTCGCCGATTATCTCGCCGCCTATAGATTCGTTCTGCGTCACAAAATTTATTCTGAGAATTTAATAATTTGAGACAAGGAACACGACTTGTCTATGAATATACCGAGGAATTTCATACTCTACAAGCTAGGAATGGATTAGGGGAAACTAAAGAAAGGATTGTATATTCCTATTTGAATGGGTTAAAATGGTCTATCCAAGATCAAATTGCTCTACATGATGTTGAAAAAATAGATCAGGTATATCGAATGACAACAAAATTACAAAGATATGTCAAATCAAAGATCAAGATCAATTAGAACTAGTACGGATATTGTATGGAGATCTCAGACTCCTAAAGGAGCACCAAATCCCACATTCCAACATAGTGTTCCACATTCATGAAGCACTTCCAGGCCTGCTGAACCAGCTAACATTCGTCCTCCCACCTAGTGAGCGAAACAAGTTGATAGAGGTAAGAGTATAATAGGAGCATGACCAATTGGTCGTTGCTATAAGCATGGTCATTCTGCAACATTTGTGCCGCATGTAGAAGAAACAACCCTTATAGAGCGAATATGATAGAAAACGAAGAAAATGAGGAACACTTGAGATGAAGTTAAGTATGCATTTAGGGAAAAAGTTGTAAAAGAACAGGATGATGAAGTCTCGCTTACGGGAGACACAAATAATAACTTATTTGGTATCATTCGTGTTCTAGCCACACCTAAGGTAAGGTATAAGGGTTGATCCCATAAAAGTGGAATCCATCAAAAGTTGGCCTACCCCCAAGACTATTAGCGAGACAAAAGGTTTTTTGGGTTAACATTATTTTATCGTCGATTCATTCAAAACTTTAGTACTGTGATTGCACCCATCACTGATTGCCTTACAAATGGTATATTTAAGTGGACTGCAGAAGCCGAGCATGCTTTTAAAATAATAAAAAAATCAAGATGGCACAAGCACCAATTATGACGTGACCCAATTTTGACAGGGTCATTGAGGTTGACTGTGATGCGTTTCCTGTTGGCATAGGAACTGCTCTTAGTCAGGAAGGACGTGAAATTGCATTTTTTGTGTGAGAAGTTGAACGACACACAATCACAATACTCTACTTTTGATGTGGACTTATATGCGATCATTCAGTTCCTCAAATTTTGGAGGCATTATTTGATTCCACGTGAGTGTGCATTGAACACTAATCACGAAGCATTGCGATATTTGGGATCCCAAAGAAATTTGAATAAGATGCATGCTGAGTGGTCATCATTTTTACAAGAATACTTTCCACCTTAAACACAAGGCTTGTTCTTCTAGTGGGTGATGCTTTGAGTAGGACACATCTATAAGTCACCCCTTAGATTTCACTATTCGACTGATCCACTATCGTATCACTAGACTTTCTTAAGGATCACTATTCGACTGATCCATACTTTAGTCCTATTTGGGAGTCTTGCTTAGTTACTGACGCTGAAACTACTACTTAGTTGTTGATCCAAGATGGATTTTTATTTAAAGTGCCACACTCATGTATCATTGACGGGTCACTTAGGTTGTTCCTTATTTGTGATATTCAAAGTAGAGGATTAGGCGGTCATTTTGGTGAGTCCAAGATTATAGTTGTTGTGGAGGATAAATATTTTTGGCCAAACATGTTGGGATATGTATGTCACTTTATTAAGAGATGCCCCAATTGCCAATCCTTCAAAGGCACTGCACAAAATCCTAAGTTTTATTCATCTCTTCCTATCCAGAGTAAACCTTGGGAAGATGTCACCATGAACTTTATTTTAAGACTTCATATAACTGCTAGGAATGTCGATTCCATATATGTCATTGTCAATAAGTTTAGCAAGATGTCACATTTTATTCAATTTATATTTTAAAAAAGTTATTCGTTGCGGCCTCAGTTGTTAAAGGCGCGCCTCGGGCGCGCCTAAGGCTCCAGGCTCAGAGGCTTGCGCTTTCGTGCGCCTTTTTTGCGCCTTTGGAGTATAAAAGGCGCGTCTGAGAGCGATTTCTGTTGCAAACCTTTTTTTCCCAATTGAAAGAAAGAAATAATGTAAGAACTCAATATTTTTTGCATGATTTAGTGTTTGTGAAACATAATCGATTGTTAAGACTTAGATATGATGCAAACGACCACATTAATTCTATTTTTTAAGAGTTATAAATGATAGTAATGAATGATTAATGAGTAGAATAGATGAAAAATCTGATAAAGAAGACGAACTGTAGTTTGATGCTTATTTTTTAAAATGAATGTGGTTGCGCCTTGTCTTCCTCAGACGTGCGCCTGCGCCTTGAGCCTTGCGCCTAGGCTCCAAAACCCCTTTGCGCCTTGGTGCGCCTTGCGCCTTTAATAACTAAGGTTGCGGCCTGCGTGACATACCTAAGACATTTGCATTTGATCGTGACACTAGGTTCTTACATTTTTGGAGAACATTATGAGCAAAGTTAGAAACTAAACTTTAGTGCAATATGCATTATATACCTTGACCGATGAGCAAACTGAAGTGGTTAGTATGGGAGTATGCTTAGATGTCTTGTAGGAGAGAAACCAACTCAGTGAGATCTGATACTTTCACAAACCGAGTTTTGTTATAATAACTCTTTGAGCCATTCTACTGGAAAATTCCCCCTTGAAATCCTTTATGATCAACCTATACCCCACTTACTTGATGGGGCCCCTTTGCCTTTCCATGGTAAGATTCGTGCAACGACTAGTGAGTCATGTAGATTGGGGATCAATGTTGTGTATATCGACCGACAAGTTGGCTGACATAAAGGTTTTGTAGGCAAAACGACACATTTCCGATTTTTTACCCAGTATATCTTTTTGAATGCATCGTCCGATCTTGGCAGCCGACCAATATATCGGGCGATAAAAAGATGATATATCGCCGCTTTTTATATTAGAATTTTTAAATGCCATCTTGAATTCTTAACTTGTGCCTAGCCCGACATTCTTATTTTCTTTTGCGCCATAGCATTTCCCTCTCCGACTTCTTCCCTCACTGTCTCTCTGGTTATTCCTCTCTTTGGCGAGTTTGAGCTCTGGTTCTTCTCTATCTTCGTTCCTTTATTAGGTTTTTGAGCTTTGCTTGCTCTGGCGAGTTTGAGTTGTGGTTTCTACAACTATGACGGGATTCTACTACTTCGTTTCTCACTAGTTTCTACAACTCTTTCTGGTTCTTCTCCCTGCATCTCTAGTTTCAACACCTGCACTACGAGTTTTTATGTTTTAGGGTTTTGTTGGTTTCTGCGGCTGCACTTGAGTGGTTCTGCTCTCTGTTGCTCTTTTCTCTTTGAGCTATTTTCCCTCTTAGCTCTCTTCTATATGAGTTCTCATCTCTTTGAGCTATTTTCCCTCTTAGCTCTCTTCTATATGAGTTCTCATCTCTGTGAGCTCTCTTCTCCCCGAGCTCTCTTCTCTTTGTGCTTTATTCTCTCTGAGCTCTCATCTCTCCGAGCTCTCTTCTCTTTGTGCTTTATTCTCTCTGAGCTCTCATCTCTCTGAGCTCTCTTCTCTTTGAGCTTTATTCTCTCTGAGCTCTCCTCTCTCTGATGCTCTCCTCTATTAGCCTCTCTGCTCCTCTGGCGGTTGGCTTCATTTCTCTCCGATTTCTACGATTGTGACTAGATCTCCCACCTATAGTGCTCACTTCCCTTGTGTTCAACATTGCCGACCTGACAACATATACATTAGACACGACATATGTGGTGGACTTAGATACACTACTATTTACATATGTGGAGCAATTAGAGACCGATGAGATAGATGGCGTGGTGAATATCCGTACCACTCAGACTCGACATGGGTAATTAATCTATGTTGAAGTTGTGGTAGTGTATTCCGTATGATTCAATTATCTAGGTTGTACGCTCTTACTCTAGGTTAGGCAGATGCTTAATTAATCGATTTGGTCAGATCAAACCCCTGTTTACAAATTTGAACTCTGACCTTGATCCCTTTCTAGGATTCCCGATTATTTTAAAAAATTATTTCCTTCATGTAAAAAAACACATTCTGTTAAAAAGAGAGAAGGAAACGGAAATGAGGAATATCATATTCTTCGAAGGAAACCCATGCTAAACACTTACGCCATCCCAACCGACATTAACTCTCCAGATTCAATATCTTTTCCTTGAAGAAAGCCATACAAATCACTTAATGCTTACTCCTCCATACCCAACCCGCGCGAACTATCCATATTCAAGTGGATTTGATTCCCAAATTCAATGCACCTGTCATAAGTGGACTCGCTCTGTTGACATTGAATTGATGGCTTAGAAACTCCATCTGCTCATTTTTGTTTACTAAGCAAAAGCTCAGGGCATAAAAAGGCTAGGGGGGCAACCTGGTGCACAAAGCATTCGCTCGCAGCGAGGGTCCGGGGAAGGGTCCCACCACAAGGGTGAAATGTAGGCAAACCTTACCCTACATTTTTGCAATAGACTGCTCCCCGGACTCGAACCCGTGATCTCAAGATCACACGGCAACACCTCAACGGATGCGCCAAGGCTCCCCTTCTCAGGTCATAAAAGGGCTATGAAGAAAAAAAAGGGGGACCCATTTTGGTGTTGAACGTGAACATCCAAGAGAACCATGAGGTCCTTTCTTCCTCCACCACTTCTTTTAAGATTTTCTTTCTTCTTCGTCTCTCCACGGACCCCGACGTCACCCAATCTCCTCTACCTCGTCACAAAGCCGTCCTCCTTGCTCGCCACCACAACCTTTGCAGCATTTGTGGAAGTCTCCCATCTTCCACTGGCCACCTCACTTTGCCTTTACCATTCCTAGTGAGATCTTTCTTTACTCTTTGGTTCATCTCTACCTAGCGTAGATTAACTCAACCTAGTTTTTTGAGGAAGCTTTATTTGCTTTTATTTTTTTACTGTAGTTGGGAAATATCTCGCACATCTAGTTATTACTTGGTGGATGTTGACTATTGCAGGTTCCCTTCCCGATGGATTGTGTTATGCCTCTAAAATAATTTAAATTCATAATTTTGCCCAACGTTGCTTTAAACTTTCTTTGTGAGATTAGTGTCACGTCATTTTTTATTACATTTAAATCTCACAACATAGCATACATACCCACTGGAGTGCAACTAGGAGTGCATCACAACTGTAGCGTCCTTTGACATTTAGGCTCTATTAGGTACTCCTTTTTATATGATAGCATTTTTCATTCACCTCACGAGAGAAATAGAAATATTTGGTTAACATCCATTTTGTGAGCTCCGGTGCAGAGAGGCCTAAATCTCCATTTTGAGCTCCATTTCCCACCAAAAGGTGGGAGCTCCGATTTTCAGTTTCAACTGAGTGTCACCGCTCTCTCAAACAGAACCTCATATTCCCTATTTTCAACAGTCACTAAACTTACTCAGTTTATCTTGCACAATGTCTGTTTCCTTCATGTTTAAATTTTCTTTTTTCTTGAATGTTATGTTTCTTCCAGTCAAGCTAGCATTGCCCTTATAGAGGTAAGTAAATATTGTTTACTATCAAAAGGGGAGATAATTTTTTACTAAACTTATTCAGTTTAATTGTGAAGGCATTATGTGGAAGTTGACCCTTGAATTATTAGCAGATACTTAATTCACATAGAAATTACAAATATGCGCTGCCGAAGTGGTGTTATTACACTAGATAGTTTTCCGGTTATATTGCTTGTTCAATCTTATTCATTAATTCTTTTGTTCAATATATTAATTATTCAGGTTTTCCAGAGTGCTGCACTTTTTGATTGGCTTAATGTTCGTGAGAATGTTGGTTTTGTATTGTAAGGGACTATTTTCCTTTTAGATTATATCCAATAGAACAAAATTTGAAGCTTCAATTAGCTTTAAAAACTCATGATTAGTTCTAATAGGGATTTTATTTGAAGGTATGAACATTCAAAGATGCCACATGATAAAATAGCAGAGCGTGTCAAGGAAACTCTGGCGGCTGTTGGGCTGAAGGTACCTTACATTTACAAAAAGTCTGTTGATTTTCCATATTTTAAGATGGTTTCATAAATTATTTTATAAATATTTTGGATGTGGAAGGGTGCGTTCTATAAACCAAGAGTTCTGTGGTGTAATATAACTGATTGAGTGCTTGGTTCGTGCCGCATTTCGAAATTTATGGTATAGTTATTGCAGCATTTCTACTTGAGCTGATAATTATTCAGCTTAAATATTTTAACAATGATTCTAGACTGGTAATGCATCTTGTAAAATTGAATTCATTGCCAAAATAAGTGTCAAGTAAAAAAAGGTTCTTTTGTTTCTGCTTCTGTATAAATCAATAGTTTGCAAGTAACCTTAAAAATAAATTAAAGAAAACTTAATTTGGGCCCCTTGCAGATTCTGCGGTTAATTTCTATAGGCGGTCTGTGAAAATTGCAATTAATGTCCATTCCAAACAACTTCATATCAATTATGCATCTCATGAGTGTAAGTTTTTTAGTTTTTGAGATGTTAATTGTAGGGAGTGAATCTGGGTCAGGGGTAAGATTGCGCATAACCCCCCCTCTCTAGGAGAAATATTGTTTCCAGGTGCCAGATACAATTTTGTGTCTGGAACTTTCACACATAATCATTGATTCCAGATGATGTATATGATCTCACGTGATCATTTTGTAATCGCACGCTATCATTTTCTGACTGCGCATAATTACAAGGGTCATGCATCATCACGTAATGATCATGCGCTATAGCATAAAGATCACGCTCGATCGTAATGATCACGGGTGCTCGTCCCGGACTCAAACATTCCGACCTCTCAAGACCATATATTAGCGAATAGTTGTGTGTGATTAAAGCTTATTCATCGTTATAGTTGGAGCAACAAAGTTCAGGTCATATTTTGTGCTCTTAACTTGTGCAAAGTTTCTCTTAAAATCTCTTCAGGATGTAGAACACAAGATGCCTTCAGAGTTATCAGGTGGCATGAAGAAACGGGTCGCTTTAGCTCGAGCAATTATATATGACAATACAAAGGAGGAAATTGTGCCAGAGGTATGCTTGCTTGCATTTTTGTGTTTAGGAGTATTGTTCCAACTTAAAGTATGATGGAAATTATGCCTGGTAGATTGTGCTGCTCATTTTGTATTGCATAAATGTGGATGAAGTGGATGGAAAAGTCATTTACTTGAATTACATTTTATCTTAATTAACATTTATAGAAAGCCAAATAATAAACTTATCTTGCATAATAATTTTTTATCTTGTTAGAATATGCATACAACCTAAATTCAATTGGTTACGTATGGAGGGGGCCCAAGATCTATTTTAAGTGCATGAGGCTGCTGGCTGCATGAGTTTTCTGATGTGTGAGACTACATTCTCAACACACCCTCTCTATTTTTCTTTATTTATTTTGTATACCTTTGATCTAAAGTGATCTCAGGCAATGGATTTTTTTAATAATATCACTCATTGTGAACTTGTTTCCAAATTCCTGTTTATGGTGATTGTTTTATTCTAGTAATAAAAATGCCTCGGACCAAGTTTGTACTAAATCTTCTTAATGGAGGTGTAATTTTGTTGCATCCTCGAGTCTTGTGGCACTATGAGGTGAACACCATCAATTTCCTACAAGTTTAAATCACTAAGTTTGCCGCTGAATGCCAGTTTATAAGAAGCAGATACATGGTCACAAGAATGTTTTCAATATTTTATATATTATAATAGAAAATTTTGATTCGAAATAGGAAATGTTCTTGAGAAATCATCGTGTTGTACCGGTAGGATTACCCATTTTGGGTATCGCTTTTGAAGGATATGGCCCTCGGATCATTTCCATTTCAAGTTGTTGGTAACACCGGAAAGGAAATTTTTTTTGCTCTTCTTGCCTTCTTCATGCATTTATGTTATAAATGTGTTCATGAGGGGATGGTACGATGCCATGTTCATTGCCCGACTGTTATTTTGGACACCTGGGCTAAGAGTTTCTGTAGCGAGAAACATGTCTCAAGCATTACATGGCTTTAAGATCCTTTTTGCGCCAATCTTCCATCCATCAGGTATCTTCTGTCAGAATCTGTCCAAATAACTAGGATTGACTAAGGGATATAAGTGTATGGAGATCTGAGTACTGTAAAATTTCTTGAAATAGGTACTGCTTAATCAAAATTTTCATGCACATGCACTTAAATTCTGCTAAGAGAAACGTCAGTACTCACTATATATCTAGTCCAGCACTATCATGAAAAATTCATTGTTACTCAATATTTCCTTATGAAATGCTATTTAAACTAAAGATAATAACATGAACAATTAACGTTTTATCATAAAATGGTAAACCTACTTTGTTGCAGGTGTTATTATACGACGAACCCACTGCTGGACTGGATCCCATTGCTTCCACAGTCATTGAAGACCTCATCCGCTCCGTGCATCTAAAAGGAGAGAGCCGAGCTGGAAAGCTCGGAAAGATAGCATCATATGTTGTCGTTACTCATCAACATAGCACAATTAAAAGAGCTGTCGACAGGTATGAATCTGTGCCACTCATTTTAGCTTCTTTGTTAGATGACTCAAGCCGAATTCTTTAGTTGTACTGATGTACCAGGTTGCTGTTTCTGCACGAGGGGAAGATTGTTTGGGAGGGAATGACTCATGAATTCACCACTTCCACTAATCCCGTTGTTGAGCAGGCAAATACTTGATTGTATTCACTTGATTTGTATCTTATATATATCCATAACATTTGTCAGACATTGAAAAACTGCGAATATTTGCAGTTTGCTTTAGGATGCTTGGATGGGCCAATCAAGTACTGAAAACATAGTTGCCACTTTCCTCTCAATTGATGAAGATATACTCAAGATGTGAGTTGGTTATATTCTCAATCTTCTTTATTCTTTTTGCTACAAAAACACTTCAAAGTAAGCGATAGTTTAAAAAATGGTAGACTACGGTGTTAGGGGTCCCACACCGTCAACTATCTAGCAGTTACATTATTACGAGTATGTAGGTGTTGAGTCGAGTTGTATCGAGTTGTATTAGTCGAGTGTATGAGTCGAGTTGTATGAGTCGAGTCGTATCAAATCGAGTCGTGATTACGTGTTATTAGCGTCTTAGTGTTTTTAAGTTTTGCGCATTTTTCTTTAGATGAGATATTTATGCCCATGCCACCGGGGTCCTATATATATGGGCCCCTTAGGTCTTGTAGAGGTTACCAAAGAATTAAATCAATTTCTCTTTTCTCTCTCAAGTTCTTCTCCCTCTCTCTAGTTTTCCTCTTTCCTCTTTCTTCCCCAATTTCTAGGGTTGGGTTGAGCACAACTCCGCTTCTTCCTCCCTCCTCGCATTCTCCGGGAGGAGCCCGGTTCCCCCTTGTATCTTCGCCTCCATCGCCATCTCCGATGAAGCCCCAAAGTTGGCCCATAACATATGATTGCATTTTTTTTGCTCTTAATAATATGATTCACATAGCTAGAAAATCCACATAGTTACAAGATGAATTATGAGTAAAGCTTTCATATTATACATTTTTAAAAGAGAGTATATCATGTATCTTAAAGGGTGGCCTCTCATTTGAGACCACCATTGGAAACAATAAAAAATGTTTATGTTAGGAATCATACACTCCCACGATCATTAGAGAGAACCCAACTAGAATGAAAATTTACATTAAAGTTGAGAACACAAATGTTCCACAATATTGCATTAGAGTTTCTTATTTCATGTGTGCTACACGATTACAAAAAATGCAGTCCTGAATTTTTGATCAACGAAACTACGAAGTGCATTCATCAGTCTCTGCATTTTCAACAATTTAACATAGTCTCAACCTTCAGGTGGTCTTCGTGTCAGCGGGAGGTCTTCGTGTCAGCGAAGCCGATCCTTTTAGACTTCAAATTTGGGAAGGCAGGAGAAGGTTTCTATTACAGGATGAACCGTACCATATCAATATCTCGTCGGAGGTGGAAGTGGAGGTGGAGATGGAGAGGACGTCGGGATACTATGTAGCGTGCTCACTCGAAGGGGAACGAAGGAGAAGGGGGAGCCTTGTTCAACCCTAACCTTAGAAGGAGGAGAGGAAGAGAGAAGTAGAGAAAGAAAAATAGTTCATAATACTCATTCATTGATACTCTCGTTCATGACCCAAGAGGTCTACATATAACATTACATGACATGAACCGCAAATAAGTAAAATTATCAAAAATATTAAAAGACACTAAGAGACAACGACTTGAAGTGAAGATATAAAGACGCTTAATATTGACTCATAACATTGACGCCTAACATAGACACTTGATGATGCTAAATAATGACATTAAATAAATGTGTGCAATAACTAATAAGGGATAACTGGTCGTGTGGAACATCCCACATGTCCTTCAAATAAATGTGTGCTTGAACGAGGCTTGGATGGTTTGATGATCTGACTCCTTAATTTCCCTCAAGAACAACTCCTTGTAGCGCGCCACTGCAACAGAGATTGCATCGAGCTGCAATCCTTCATCGTGTTCACAGATGTCACGAATGATGGTGAAGATGTTGGAGGGGCGTAGCTTACATGGCGATGCGATCGAAGAAGAGACCACATCGTATGATTAAAGTAGTCGCGAGGTCCCTTGTAAGAGGCCGGCTGAGAAGGTCTGTTGTGGGGCTGGTTGGAGAAGAAGTGTCTGACTGTACGGAGGAGGGGTAATTGATAGTGTTGGCTGGTGAAAAAGTGCCCGACATCGAGCAGAAAACCTTCATCATGCTCACGAATGATGGTGATGTTGTCGGAGTGGTGTAGCTTGTGTGGCGATGTGATCGAAGAAGAGACCATAATATCGTTAACTGATTAAACTAGTTGCGAGATCTGGTATAAGAGGCCGACTAAGAAAATCTGTTTTCAGGCCAGTTGGAGAAGAAGTGTCCTATTGTACGGAGGAGGGGTAAATGAGAGTGTTGTCTGGAAGAGAACTGTGGTGGTCAATGACAACACAGATAGTTGCGGCGTAACCGCGGAATCGACGACGGAGGTTTTCCCCGGGGTGAATTGCAGGGAGGGAATAACCGGAGGAGATGGTGGGGCAACATGAATTGCGAAGATTGGTGGGGTTTCTTCATACTCTGGTTGGATTGGTGGTTGCTCCGGTGGGATCAGGTCCCCGAATTGTCCAAATATTTTGAGTCAGTCAATATTGGCGGTGAGTCGCAAAATCGCCACTTGGTGTATCGCCGGCATCTCAAAGCTTTAGTAACGTTTAACATAGGTCAGCTTGTTCTGCAGAGCTCATTTCCATACCGACTTAACAAAATAATCACTAATTAATCAACATCCTAATCCAATAAGGAGTAATCAATTAATTATTAACCAGAAAAAGATACTAATTTCTGCAAACGCATGGCTCAATGTGAACCAAATATCTGTTCGATGGGAGCAACAATGGGACTCGACGAACATATTCAATGATCTGGAAGACATGTTGCTTTGGGTGTTGTCTTCTCTTCACGCATGGGATCGAAGTGAACAGAGACGAGAGGGTCATGCACACATGCTCGATAGGTTTGCGTCCAGCTGGAAGGTATTACTCTGTCGGGCTCGATAACTGCTCTGGAATTAACGAGGACTAGATGGAAAATCAGACGTGTGTTGGATCGACAGAGCATGCACCGGGCATGGCGTATGCAAGGAGTTGTAATTGGGTGATCGAGGAAATTAGACGAAGGCTCGTTGCGAGCCGTCTGCAAGATTCGACGGAAGAGTTACTCATGTGGCACTGGACTGCTTGCTTCAGTGTTGACGTGTTACAGGAACAATCGTATGACTTTGACGGCCTTCGGATGAGCGACTTAATATGACATCTTCGACTGCAGGCAGGGTCAGTTGATTCTGCACTTGTTGGTGGTGATTGAATACTTAAAAATGACTTGGTGGGCTTGATGAAAACTGTGGAGGAAAGATTTTGATTTGGTAGGCAGCTGAATGTGGCACATGGGTGATTGACTTTGATGCCAATTTGTTATGGGCTAACCCTTAGCGCATCAATATCACATCGGAGGTGGAAGTGGAGGCGCATATGGCGAGGACGTCGGGGATACTAGGGAGCCGTGCTCACCCGAAGGGGAACCAAGGAAAAAAAGGGGAAGCCTTGTTAAACCCTATTCCTAGAAAGAGGAGAGGAAGAGAGAAATGGAGAAAAAGATTTCGTAATACTCATAATACCGACTCTGAGTAACGTCATTAAATAAATATGCGCAATAACTGATAATGGACAACTTATTGTGCGAGACCATAACAGTTTATCATATTAAGCCCTCTTATTTGCATTTGTTTAGAACTGACGTTTTATTTGGGGAGAAGTAAAGAACATGCCGCCGCTGGCTTGTATAATAACCCTGATTCGACATGAAGGTTATATGATATATGGACCCTGCTGCAACATTAAGGCTATTATCGACCTGATTTCGAGTCGTTCTGATACCAAATTGAAATTGAAAGTATCCGAGTTGATTGCGATTAAGTCGATTAATTTTATTTTGATCCAGTTTGAGTTGGCTTAGCTGAAATAAATAAATAATACATTTTAAGCTGTATGTATAAGCACATTAATAGCAAGCAAGTGAAATTGTACATAGAATAAACATAAGGGGATTAAATCATGCCATAAAAGATCTGAATCGCCAACCTGTAGATTTCTTTATTCTAGTTTTTATCATGAGACGGTGCACGGGAGCCCAATGTGCGACCTCGAACTATATCGATAAGGTGGTAGATTGTTCTAGATTGTTTTTACTTATATTTTAGTTGCATGATTGAGTCGGTTGTAGTTCTAGATTCACATTAGTATGGAGCTCCGTTAGACTCGGCGGTTGTCTAGGAGCGATTGTTATGTTTAAGGGTCCGTTTGGCACGGCGTTGGCGGTCATGAACGCGGTGGTTATGAACCGTTGTTCAAAATTAGGTTTTTTCTTTCTTGGTGGTGGTCATAACCGTTGTCGTGTGCGTTTTTGTCCAAACTCACCGGAGCGAAAACGCCGCGCCATACAAGCCTAGGTTAATTATCATCTTATGTAGTGGTTGGTGCACCCCCTTTCTTTTGAAATTAGGAAGCCAAACTTCCCCTTGGGAGTTGGCATAATTACATGTTGCATCCCTCTAACTTTTGAAATTACAAAAAAACCCAAAATTTACCTTTCAAAACATACATGTACAAAAATACCCCCTCGGAGTAAATTTTCAAGGGAGCTTTTTTGTGTAAACTTGAAGGGGAGGTTTTTTGTAATTTTGCAAACTTTTGAAATTATAAAATTCTCCTTCTGTGAGTTTGCATTCCATAACATATTATTAACATGCATGCAAAATAAGGGCTCCCCTCCAGAGGGGTATTTTTGTTATGAAATGTAAACCTATAGTGAAGGTTTTTGTAATAGGGGGCAATCCGTAATTTAGCAAATTTACGGAGGAGATCCCGGATATCAGTTTATTGCTATTAACATGTTTTAAGTGCATATTAATATTTATTTTTTATTTAATAATTTTTGATTAATTCCTGCTTTGAACTGTTTTATACTACAGGAACATGATGTTCAGGTTGATAGTTGCTGATTGGTTAAAATTCATTTAATATGTAGTAATAGTTGATTCCATCATTAGTGCTCTAAAATTTATATTCCATATGTTTATGAATATTATTAGTATTGGTGTGCCAACATAGCCTTTATGTTATACCATGGATATCGTTTGGGTCCATGACAGATTATGGGTCCGTTTGGCACGGTGGTGGACGACGTGAACGCAGTGGTTACGAATCGTGGTTCGTGAACCCCTGACCTCACTTAAGGAACTTTATCCATTTTTATGTTCAAAATTTGTTTTTTTTTCCTTGGTGATGGTCCGACGGACATGTCAAACATATATTTCATTATGGTGTAGTTTTTTGTCGAAAGTTATCGGAATAAAAACGCCTCACCAAACAGACGAAGGTTTGTGACCGCTATATTCATGACGGTCCCATATAATAAAAGTGCCTTGTCTCCATAATTAATTTATAATCAACGAAAAAATATAAGAATTAGAAATCATTTCATGTAATTATCACATGTTAATAATTTAACATTTTTTAGACTAGTAATATCATAACTATATTTTGATAATGTATTTTTCATGTACTTGATGTGAGAATAAACCAGTGTGTAAGGTTTTAGGGCTGATTAAAATGGCACATTTTCTCAAAAATTAGACAAAAACAATGTATAATAATATATATAATAAAAAAAAACTAATAATAATTATGTCTCAGCTCAGTATAAAATTAATATATAATTAAAATGATGAATACTAATTAAACTATTAAAGCACAAGTGCAACATATAAACAAAATGATCATAGAACTCCATAATATTATTCTCAATATTAAAATGGGTTTAAAATTAATTTGAAAGATATCAGCAAATAATCTAACGCTATCCGCTCAAAAGATTTGGGCATGAAAAGAGCAAATAGGCTTGGGCCCAGTTCAGCTGCAGGCCCATTGGGCCTATTGTAAGCCAGGTAAGGCACATCATAGCCTGGGCCAGACCCATTTTATGCCCATTTAAGGCCCACCACATGCCCATTTAAGCCCACCGCAGGCCCATTTAAGGCCCATCGTAAAACAATTTAAGGCCTATCACAGGCCCATTTAGGGACATCGACATGCTGGTTTAAGGTCCGCTGTAGGCCCATCAAAAGCCTGTTTAAGAGCCATTGCAGACCCATTGATAGCTCAACATTGGCCCAGGTAAGGCCCATCATCAGCCCATTTAAGCTCATCGTTGGCCCGTTTAAAACCTGAATTCATCATGGGCCTGCCAAGGCCTATCACATAAAAAGCTCATGACCATTGAAACACAAGGGATTTAGGATTACATTCTAAATGAATTTGAAATGGATTCTACTAATATTTTGTTGGGTATTTTACGATACTCAGGCTTTGTTTGGCGCGGCGATCGTGAACTCGATGGTCAAGAACCGTCATTCGTGAACGCTCAAGCTCACCTAAAAAAATTCATTCATTTTATACTCAAAACTAATTCATTTTCTTGGATAGCGGTCATAACCTGTCTTGCCAAACATACATTCTATGATAACGGAGTTTTCGACCAAACTCACCGGAGCTAATAAGCCGTGCCAAACAAAGCCTCAATTTCAGATTACGGCTTAAGGCTTTGAAATTAAAACTAGAAGATCAAATATAATAAAAATGAACTTCCAATTCTAATTCCAGGCTCCCAATTCTGTCCCTACAGAATGGGCCATAAAGCTTTGCATTAACATTTGGATTTATAATTTAATTATTAAAAGCCATGCTCCTATTGCAAATAATTTATCCCCGCGTGAGAAATTAGTTAAGACTACCATTTTAACTGCAGGTTTCACGCTGTAAATAACACAGGCAGCAAAAGAATAAACTTATTTTACAGCGAAAAAAAGCGGCCATTGGGGCGAGCCGTGTTGAGCAAGTGAGGCGCGGTCTCCGCTCCAAAGGCGGTGTCAGGCTGATCAAAATTTTGAGCGAATTGATTTCACCTGGAACAGAAAATGCGAGAAATGGGCTCGAAGGAGGTGGCTCCTCAATGCAATCTCGTGAGCTCCTCGACTCTCTTGCAGAGTTCCTCGACCGAGACGGCCATCGATCTGGAGATTTCGTCCATCCTGGCGCGGCTCAGGTCGAGAAAGGACTCGATCAGATCGCCGTCCAAGAAGTTCCGGGCTTCGACCGTCTTTTTCTCGTTGTTGAATGACCTCCATTGCTCGTGGCTGAGCCCGCCGACGCCCTTTATGACCTTGACGAGGTTGGACTGGAGCTTCTCGAGGAACACGTAGTGGTCGTGGGCGAGGGAGGCGACGATCCCGATCACGCCGTTGACGGTGCCGAAGATGGCGGTGGGGATGCCGCCGGTCTCGGAGTCCGGAAGCCGCATGACGAGCGACCCGTGCCTGAACCGATTCACAAACTCGCCCAGGTGGAACTCGCCGACAACCTCGAGCCGTCCGCGCTCCTCGTCGGTGGCCCCGTCGCTGTTTTTTCCGCACCGTGAAGAGGTTGAAGTTGTTTTCGGCCCCCAGGTAGACGTCGTCGTCCAGGATCTCGACGGCAGTCATCCAATTCGCATTGTAGTCCCGGGCCCGCTCCTCGATGGCGCCCTCCTCGTGCTGCCAAAGTCATTTTTGCAAAGTAGATGGAAATATAATCAGCAGCCAGAAGTAGACACACCCCTAATAATAAGCATTCATGTTTACAACATTATATGGAATATAATAATAATTTGCATCATCAAGGAAAATTCCATCTTCAAAAGCACAGCAAACAGAGTTATATGTTCACAGAGATGGCCAAAAGCTCCTTTATTTAAATAAATCTGAGTCCATACTTAGGTGGGGGTTAATTGCGCTAGGGACCCCTTGCATAATTACAGGAATCGCCCCGCTACTTTTTGAAATTACAAAAAACTCCCCTCTGAATTTGCAGTGTTACAAAACACCGCCTCCCGGTTAACACACATTAAACTAGATGGGAGATTTATTGTGCTAAAAGTTAATGTAAACTCATATGGAGAATTTGGTAATTTCAAAAAAAAAAAAAATAGATAGGGTGGGTGTCTTTGTAATTATGCAAAATTCCAAGGGTGGTCCCGGTAATTAATCCTACTTTGGTAGGGTAATTTCTACTTCTACTTGAAATCCTATGCTTTTCCGAAGAACTAGCGTGCGACCCCTCAAAGTTTGGGGTGAGAACAAAGAGAGAGATGACGAGAAAAATGACGCTCCTTGAGAAACGAAGAGCACGATAACAAGAATATAGTAACTGCAAGAAGAACAAAAAAAAGCAGCCCAGTGCACAAAGCAGCCCCGCGCAGCGAGGGTCCGCGAAAGGGTCCCACCACAAGGGTGAAATGTTGGCAAACCTTACCCTGCATTTTTGCAAGAGGCTGCTTCCAAGGAACAATTAAAAAAAGATGGATATATATATGCTCATAGAGGTTGTAAATCTAGTTTATATAAATTTCAGTTTTTGAGTCCATACTTTTGGTAAGGGTTAATTAACGGGATCTCGCTTGGGACTTTGCATAATTACAGGGATCACCCATCTACATTTTCAAATTACAAAAATTTCCCCTCAGAGTTTGCAATGTTACAAAACATTGCCTCCGACAATGTAATATCATAGGAGGAATTGGTACCAACAACAACACTCAAGCCTTTATCCCACTATAGTGGGGTCGGCTATATTGATCTTTTGTCGCCAATGTGCCCTATCTTTAGTCATAATCTCACTAATGCCAAGTACATCATGTCTTCCCTTATAGTCTCATTCCAAGTCTTTATTGGTCAACCCCTCCCCCATTTAACATGCCTAGTGACTAAACTCTCACAACGCCTAACAAGTGCCTCTAATGGTCTCCTTTGTACGTGTCCAAACCATCTTAGTCGAGCTTCTCGCATCTTCTCTGCAATTGGTGTCACTCATGTCTTATCCCTAATACATTCATTCCTAATTTTATCCAGTCTCGTGTGCCCACACATCCACCTAAGCATTCTCATCTCCGCAACTCCCATTTTTTGCTCATGTGCACAATTCACTGCCCAACATGTAGAAAAATAGGAGGAATTGATAATTTCAAAAAAAAAAGATAGGAGAACATGATCACGAGAATATAGTAAGTGCAAGAAGAACAAAAAAAAGAGACACGAATCACAACACAGTGCCTTTCGGCTAAAAAGTTAATAAGTGGGATGGAAGGTTAGAGGAAGGATCAAGTTGCATCTATGGTGACCTAAAGATCATAGAGTTTGAATCACAAAAATAACTTCTTGACAATGTGGGGATAATGTTTTCTACAATAACCATCCTCCTGGGACCTACATTAGCAGGAACAGCTGGCCCATGTACACCATTTCTCCTTGAAGAAAAGTAAGGCTAATCACTTCCATCAAAAGAACATTAATGCTTTGCTCGCCGTTGTGCCGTTGATGGATGCGGGCGGAGCACCATGCAGGCCTTTCAACTTCAATTTTCCAACGCGGAACGCCGAAGGCTAATTTCCGCTCTCCATGCTCCATCGAGCTGGATGCAGGGAGCTCCGGCGGCGTTCGTCGTTCCGCGTTTGGTGCGAGCCGTCCACCAAACAGAGCCTAGATGTCACGACTAATGCTGTTAAATTGATGTTGAGTTTGGAACAAAAGGTTGCAAAGAGGTGTTGCAGGGCCAAAAAAAGGTGCTGGATCAGATCAGTGCAGAAGCTTGTTTCTGTCACGAACAAGCTTGCAGATGTCGGATGTCGGACTCATGTCGGACTCATGTCGGTTTGAGTTTTTTATGTCGGATGTCGGATTGCGGGGTATATATCGGGGACATTTCAAAATGTCGGATTGTAATATTATATGTATATATATTATATATCATAATATTTTTTTAATTAAATGGTAATTATTTTATTTAATGAAGTATACACTAAAATTCATATTAGAAAATGAAACTACTAACAAGTGTTTAATCAATTTGTAATAAATAAGAAATATTGCATACTTTCTAAATGTCGAAGTGTAACCAAAGGAGAGCTGCGAAGAAGACGAGAGCCAGAGGTGGAGATTAGGGCAAGCGAAGAAGACGAGAGCCCAGAGCGTCGTGAGGAGGACGCGAGGGAGATGAGGAGTCGTCGTGAGGGGAAAACGTAGTATAACTATATAAGTATATAATAAAAACTGATTTAATTATAAAATTTAATAAAATAACTTATTAATTTCTAATGGCCGTCATAACCCGCCATAACGGGCCGACATGTCCGACATGTTGGCCGCAATACTGGAAAACGCCAGTTTCGTGATATGTGGCGGTAACGTGTCGATTCCCCCTAAAAAATGACATGTCGGACATGTCAGCCGACATCTACAAGCTTGGTCACGAATAGGCATCCGCCCGAGCGGACCCCCTCGGAGAGACACCGAGAGTGCATATGGAAGCCGCCTTGATTAATTAGTTAATAATGATTAATTAATATTAATTTAATTAATTGTATTAATTAATATATTTTGTACTTTCTTATTATGTGTGCCCTCCCTAATCTACATAAGGGGAGGAGTACGAGGGTATGAATATTTTTTGGATCACTTTTGATTTAGGCTCTCTTATGAGAGAAGCTCTTTGGAGGACCCAACCTCCAAGAGTTGGTGGAAGCTTATCTTCCAATTGCACCTCGCTCGTACTCGATGTGTGATGCAATGCCGTTATTAAGCAATGTCTCTCCATCCCTCTCTCAAACCCCAGCGATTTCCCCACCGGTAACAGTTTCAAGCTTAAAACCTTCAAACGGTTAATAACCAGTGAATGCGACTCTTGTCGATGGTTTCCATTAGTTTAGTCCTAGAATCAAACATGACATATGTCTGCTTCTTGACATAATTGAGGTGGCTAAGGTTAAATTATCTCCGAATCACCAAGTTTTTTATAAGGCAGGGGTAAAATTTCTGGATACTAGCAGTCGTGCACATGGCACCCTAGTGTGCAATGTGTGACGGCAATAGTCCTCGGTCGTTGCTCAAGTGACGATTGAGTATGGTGGCCGTTGCACACTGTGCACGGGAGGACCTCATGCACGACCGCTAATAAAATTATAACTTAGTATCAGAGACTTGCCTACTTTTGTGGATCATAAACACACAATGAGCAGAATCGAGATGATAGAGCGGTTGGTAGATTACCTTATATAGAAGTAATGATATAGATTTCATCAGGTCGCCGACCACAATGAAATCACCTCGGGTTTGGACATATAAGGCGAGTATGTGCCCATGGTGTCCGCACTCGGATTGCAGTTCCCGTGTTCCATCCTCACGAAGCATCCACTTGTATAATTGAATTTTCTGATTGATCGCAGCCAGCAATTTCCCATTGAAGGCATTGAGTGAGTATACAGCTCCTTTGGTTTCCTTTTCAGCAATTAGCTGTAGCTTCCCATCTTCAACAGCAAAAACTAGGATACGCCCCTATATACAAATAAAAACCAAAAGGTATTATTTAATGAAGATCAAACTATAATGACAAGTTCTAAGGAAGTAATAAAACAATGATTCAGAATTTTTTTTAAAAATCAACGGACTGAATACCAATATGAAAACTATTCAGTAGGTAATCACCATTGAATCATGTACAGGGAGAGTTAATTGAATTATTCATTTGAAATTTAGTTGTGCACCAAAAAAGGAACCAAACCTTTGTTCCGAACGTGAATTGTAACCGGGTAATTGGAGTGATGGGGATCGCGACATACATCGGTCTACAGGACGATCATAGCCGTTCATTTTATGTGGATTGATGAACCGAGATTCTTTGTTATTTTCTGTATTTTTTGAATTTATATTTAATGTATTTTGAGGGTCATCATGATCGGAGAATCAAGGCCGTCCATGGTGACCCCGTAGCCTGCAAATAGGGATAGATGGTTCATTTTGAAGGGATTGAAAGTTGGAGTAAAGAAGAAATTACTCATTTCGATCACCCGGTGCCGAAGCCGAAAATCCAGATGCGAGACTTGGAATTATCCCTCCCCTCCCCTCTCTACTAGGCCAGCCAACCCCCACTCCAACTCCTACCACACCTCCATACAGTCAGCCCCCTCCCACATCCACCTTCCTCAAACCACCACCGGCCATTACAACCCAGACACCACCTCCAGTCGGCAGCAGACCCTCTCCTCTCCCTCCACCTTCATCCGGCAGACCCAAAATCACCCCTCCAACCACCGGCCGGCCACCCAACATTCCCCTCCCGAAATAGCTACAACACAACCCTCTTTCCCCCTCCAAATCCCCTCCATTTTTGGTCTCCGGTGATCACCGGAAGACATTCCCCAACCACCTCCGGCGAACCTCCACCATCAACATTCAAGTTACCTTCGTTTTCAGTTTTCCGGCAATCGCCAGAAAACACCTCTGGACACCACCACCTCCGGCGGCTACCACCAACAGTACACCTCCGGCGACCAACTCCATCCATTTCCGGCCAGCCACCACCCAATAACTACCTTAACTACCTCCACTACGCCACTACCTCCATAACTTCCCACTATCCAGCTCTAGCACCCAAAGCATCTCCGGGGGCCCTCATTCAGGCCTTGGCCTTCTATCCAACCCCTTGACGATTGCCAAACATCCAATAAGCCCTCTACTACCTAGTTGTGTAAGTCTCTAAGTTGGTTGTCTTTTCTTCTTTGTTGAATTGCTGACTATTTCCTAGTTTGCGTTATATCTTATTGTAAACATTGCTTCCACGCCTTTTGTGGCTAGTGTTAATCTTCATTTGCTTGTGTATTATTGTTCATGCACCCTGGCATTAATACTTCAACACGTGCACCCTGACATTAAAACTTCAACACGTGCACCCTAACATTAAAGCTTCAACACGTGCACCCTAACATTAAAGCTTCAACACGTGCACCCTAACATTAAAGCTTCAACACGTGCACTCTATTTTGAGAAGTTGTCTTTGTGGTTTTCTTACGTTTGCATTTATAAATCAAATCACTATTGCATGTAACAAATCATCGGATCTCATATTATTGCATGTAGAGTTCACCCACTATCCCCCCATTAGGACCACCATGCGTCATGGAGTTTTACAGTGGCCGGAGGAAGGGAGCCCGAGGGAGAAGAGCTATCAAATTCCTAAGCCTACGAGGAGGGAACTAGAGAGGAGGAAGTAGAGGGATAATTTTTTGCTTGCCTCCATTCTGCTCTATGGCCCTTGGAATAGACTTACAATTGACCCTTTCACAACAAGCCCCATAACAATTAGGCTAATTAAAATTCATAAAAACTCAAAAATAACTCATGCTAAAGACATTTAAAATATGGCTCATAATCACTAAGACCTAAACATGACTCGTAATAAATGATTCTTAAAGACACCCTAACAGATGCGTAACACTCCATCCTTCCCTTAATTCGAACTTATCCTCAAGCTCGGAAAGGAACTCAGAATGTAGAATCATCTATTTCCTTTATTTCCAACCCGAGTATAATGGCATCCAAGGTAGAGGCATCTTTTCAAAGTGAGCTGAACACATGCACACCGATGGAGTGAAAGAAGATCATGCTATGGTATGTTTGTTGCACCCACTGAGACGGAATCAATGAGGCATGAGGCTGTCGTCGGAGGTCTTGGTAGCTTAGGGACTGATGCGGATGAAGGGGAAGCTTTTGGGTGCGGATATCGGGGGTTGACGGTGGGGCTCGCTGGATAGCACTGGTCTGGCTTTTCATCAATTATAGTCCAGT
Source organism: Dactylorhiza incarnata (assembly GCA_033032865.1). Lineage (NCBI taxonomy): Eukaryota > Viridiplantae > Streptophyta > Magnoliopsida > Asparagales > Orchidaceae > Dactylorhiza > Dactylorhiza incarnata. The sequence continues at coordinate 1,059,485 of JAWHQI010000219.1, forward strand.
GACTTGAATTTGTTAGAATTTTTAACCAATTATGGTTAGGTGACTTGAATTTGTTAGAATTTTTAACGGTGAAAAGGTAAGAAGAGGTAACGTGGGAAGGGTATGGATGGTATGACCGAGGGGGTAGGGGGATCAAAGGATTATTAGACGTAGTGGGGAGATGGGCTGTAGTGGTGAAATGGTGTGGTTGGATGGTATGATCGAGGGGGGAGGGGGATCAAAGGATTGTTAGGCGTAGTGGGGAGCTGAGTTGTAGTGGTGAAATGGTGTGGTTGGGTTGTGGTTTGGGAAGGGAATCATGAACCCGATTATAGTCCAATCCAAGGAGGATTGTCGATGTGCGGCACTGGCTTTCTACAAGATTGGACGAAGAAGAGGTCACCTTCAATGCTGGAAAAAGTCCTATGAGGGCTCTGTGGCGGTGAGAAGGCGACGCCCTATGGTTTCCAGGAATGTTTTTGTGTCAAATTGTCGGTTGGAAGGAGGACTCGCTAGAGGGAGCGCTCGGACTGCTGGAAGAGGATCGCTGCTTCTATGAGAAACAAATCGGCTACTGTCGCGCTTCTATCGTAAGGAGGAATAACATCCGCCTCGAAGAAACACTCGGTCAATACCTGCGGACTGGGACGACAATGAAGGCCGATCGGCAGGGAAGTGCGAGATCAATTTATGGATTATTTTTTACAACCAACAATCAATACTGTTATTCATAAGCGGAATACAGTATGGTAAAACAGTTAAATATTCCTCATACTCACTAGCACATATAAATGTATCGAAAAAGAAATAAATAGTCTTACCTTAGTTGGCTCATTCTCTTCAGGCAAAACATAAGCTGTACCAACACAATAGTAAACATTGTTGTCATCAGAGAAGGAACAACTAATTATCGAGCAGCCATACTCGAAAGTGTCCAATTGATAGGTTGATACGAACTCAAATGTTTGATCATCCAATAAACGAACAAAATGAATTTCTGTCTCGTCATTGTTTATTAGACAATTCTTTAAACTGCAAATAGCAAAAGTCCGAGACTGTTCCTGGTGACAGATACGCCGAGCATGCTCACCCAATGGGATTGAGCGAATGTGAAGTTTTTGAATATCATCAATAGTTCCAATAGAAAGTTCGCCTTCTTTTGCAATTGCCAGACTGTATTTGAATGAGTTATATCATCAAAAGAAATATGAGAAATATGAACAAACACTGCTTTAGAAAAAGTCAATAGCAACACCCATCTCGGCATGCAGTCAGAGTATTTAGTCATCAGATATGAAAACAATATATACCAGAAGGAAATAAAACTTCATTAAAGATCAAATTTCGAATGCAATTTTTTTTCCTGAATAAGCATGTATGTGAAGCACATATATTCATAATGAAAACTTGAACAACACAATATAGCCCCTACACCGATATATAGATTAGCATCAAAGTCCCAAAATACCTTGTATAGAATCAATTTTGTATCCTACACAGTCCTTGATATTCTGGAGCAGCAATTTTAAATCATTATTTAGAAAAAAATCGAGCATTTTCAAGCTATATTCAACTAGTTTTTTTGGAGCCAATATAGAATCAATTTTGCAGCTACTTTGGCAGCCTTCATCGTTGCTCCTTATCTAGGTAAAACTTCTTCCAGCGCAATTTATCTATTGTCTGGCCTTGGTCATCACATTGTCATCTTCCCAAGATATTATTTGCTTGTGTGCTTCTTTACTTTCATTGCTATACTAACACTAGAGTACAAACTAAGTGATATCACACCAACAAGAGTTATATGCTGCCGAAGGGTAAATGTAATATGAATCATATTCTAGGATGAGATATCTTAAGAAACATCAAGGCACAGACCCATTGGCACATCCTCGGGCAATGCCTTGCCAACTCATGGGTTCTAGATTTAGGAAAACCATTATAGAATTCATCTTTGCAACAGGAGCAAAGGTCTCTTGGTAGTCAATCCCTGTCGTTTGTGTGTACTCTCTTGCAACCAACCTTGCCTTGTATCTCTCCACGACACACTGGGTATTTTGTTTGACAGAAAACCCCTACTTGCATCCAACGACAGTCTTTCCTTGAGGAAGATGTACCAGGTCTCATGTGTGATTTTTGTCAAGAGCATGCATTTCTTCAAGTATAGATGTCTTCCACTTGTAGTCGGAAAGGGCTTCCTGCCAAGATGTGGGAATGAAAATAGCAGACAATGAAGAAACAAATGCTCTATGGGAAGCTGTTAGAAAAAAACAAGAAACAAACTGTGACAACGGGTGCTGTGTGGAAGTACCTTCTCTTAGAGCAATGGATTCTGAAGTTGGGTCAGATGAAGCACTAGGATTGTGAGATAGGCCCGTGTGTTTGTTCCCTTAGGAAGTCTACAGGGGAGGAACATGGGATTTCTCCTGGCCAATAGGAGCAGCAGGAGTGGGAATAGGAGCAACATGAGAAGGAATCGACTGGGTCTAGTATAACGAAGTAGTGGAGAGGGAATCAACAGGAGTTAAGGAGCTCACTTCCAACATAAGGAGAGGCCCCCCTGAAGTGAGGGCCCATAATAGCTCTCAGATTCACGAAAAGTGACATTCATGGTCACAAAAACGTTCTTGTTGATCGGGTCAAAACATTTGTAACCTTTTTTAATATGAGAATATCCGATGAAGTCACATGTGAGCACGAGCATCAAGTTTAGATTTATGATGGATGTGGACAAAGCACACGCATCCAAAGACTCGAAGATGCAGATTGGTGGGGGGAGCCTGAAGAGTGTTAAGGGGAGTTCTATACCACAGAACACGTGAGGGCATACGGCTAATGAGGTAGACTGTTGTGAGAATTGCATCTCCCCAATAGTATTTGGGAAGGTGCATTTGGAGTAGAAGATACCGAGCAACCTCCAAAAAGTGACGATTCTTGCGTTCGACCACCCCATTTTAAGCAGGTGAGTAAAGACAAGATGACCGATGGATAATGTCTTGATTAGCAAGATAGTTTTCAAATTGAGAGTCAATGTACTCTCGACCATTGTCAATACGAAGAATTTTGACAGTGGTGTTAAATTGTGTAGAAATCATGTTGTGAAATCTTTAAAATAATGAAAAAAAATCATTTTTAGCTTTCATTAGATATACCCATGTTGTGCTGGAAAAGCAGTTAATGAAAGTTACATATCAGAAACATCCAGAAATAGAAGCATCAGAGCAATCACTATGTATAATATCAAACAGTGCAGAATAAGGAGAGAAAACATGATTAAAGTAAGTACGATAGTGTTTGTCAAGATCACAAACATCACAATGAACATTATCTAATAACACAGATGTCATAGTAGAAAATAAATGTTTCATAGAAGAGATGAGGGATGTCCTAGATGACAATGTCAGGAATCCAAAGTAGTCGACTGGTCAGCGTGAAGAGCATGTTGAGGAGAAGTAGGGCTTGAGGAGTCAAACACGTAGAGACCATCCAACAGACTACCAGAGTCAATCACCTTCCCCGTCTCTAGGTCCTGAAAAACACAAGACGAAGTAAAGAAGTTCATAGAACAGTTCATAGAATTGGTCAGATGACTAGTGGAGAGAAGATTGCGAGTAAACTTTGGTACCTGAAAAACATAAGAGAGGGTGAGAGAGGAGCAGGAGATGGATCCTTTCCCATCAATAGGAGAGGAGTCATCTGCAATGCTCACCTTGTCTCTACCAGACAAGGGAAGGTAAGACACAAAACTTGTAGCAGAACCGGTCATATGATCCGTTGCTCCAGAATCAATAATCCAGTGGGTAGATGAACGAGAAGACGCAACAAGAGCACCTGAGGGTCCCTGATGGGCATATGAGGACGAAAAAGCGAAAGACTTAGTAGATTGTCATTGCATCAAGTGTCGGAACGCATGGATCTCATCGGCAGATAGAACAGGTGGAGGAACCGTAGTGTCAGAGAAAGTCAAGAACTCCTCCGAGGCATCAGAAAGATGAGCAGACCGTAACTGAATTGAGCCGCCATGAGAGCGACCATAACCACAACCTCTCGGTGCAGAACCACCTCGTGGTGTAGGGAAGCCATGAAGTCAAAAGCAAGTGTCCTGGGTATGACGAGACTTCCAGCAATAATCACATATAAAATGATTTTTTTCAGTGGACTTGGACCAGGTATCACGAGGAGCTCCACTACCAATACCAAACTGAGCAGTCAGGGCAGACCCTTTAGGAGCAAAGTCAGGAGTCCAAGTTTGTCGCCTATCAAATTCTTGTTGAACAAGACTATAAACCTCTGGAAGAGATGGCGTGGGAGAGCGCCATGTAAGAACTGAACCTGAGAATATGTATAAATGTTGTAATATATATATAAGAGAAATAATTTTCCCCGATGATGAAAAAGAGAAAAGATTCAGTGCCGCTTCGACGTCGCACATTTAATTTTTCAATTTGCGTGTATAAATGTTGTAATTGGCGTGGAAGTCTGTTGCGTCGTTGAGCGCCCTAGGATGGACAAGATTTGATGGGCCCGGATATGATTTGAGAATGACCCTCAGTATTTCGAGAGAACGAAGAGAAAGATAATTGAACATGAAAATGAAATATAATAAGATATAAGAAACGAAAGAACAGAAATTGTTTATTTCTGTGCACCAGTTTAGTGTACCTATTTACTTTCATGTTCATACAGTTTTATAGATATATATAACTGCTTGTTATAGCTGACTCTTCGTGTTTGCCTGTAGGGCGGTCGAAGAGGTAAGGAACTCACTTAGTTTTCTAAAACTAATTGGATGTTAATTTTCTTTTTTGGATCAGACCGCCAGCGTGTTAGGCCCGCTAGGAGGAGACCTGCGGAGGCAGAAAGGAAACAAAGGGAAGATATGTCTAGACCTCGGGTTATAATGTATTTCACTATTGTACATTTCAATTTGCTATGTATTGTTGTATTTTGGCTTTCCCTGTAAGCATAGACATGTACTTTATGAAAAATGAATAAAAGTGCTTTTATGTCTTTTTTCTGGTACCACTTTTGTGATCCGCTTAGCTGCATTATTTAGTTGTGTAAAACCTGCTCAGAAGAAAAGAAAGATTTAAATTGTGGCGGACTTCGGGCCGTTGCACGCCCAAGGATCTGAACACTTATTTGATCAAAGTCCTGATGCAGACCATGAAGAAACTCAAAAAACTCGGTTCCTTTCTTCCCGAGCCTGAACAAGAATCTCATCCTCAGGGGACACAAGGGTGAGGGAGTCAAAGTAATCGTACTCTTGATAAAGTTGAATGAACTCCAGGTAGTAGACCGAAGGAGGACGATCACTCTGTCATGAAAGAAAGATATTCCGTCTTAGCTGAAAAATCTGGGTTGCATTCCTCCTGCACGAGTATTTAGCCTTAGCCCACTTCCAAATATCTGCAGCGGTATCTAAGAACAGGTAATTCCGGGTAATGGAGTTCACCACGAAATTAGTCAGCCAGGACATAACTAAAGAATTCTTGGACACCCGCTGCAACCAATTTGGGGAATTATGGGCAGGCGCCGACGTAGTACCCAGAACATAGCCAAACAGACATCTTCTCTTCAAGGCAAGGGTGATAGCCCGAGACCACAGAAGAAAATTGGAGTCATCCGGACGTATAGTCATGATTTGAGGAGTGTTATGGTCATGACTTGACTGAATAGGTCCATCGGGCATCAAGGTAGCGGAGGAAACTCCGGCACCGGAAGAGATTGTAGGAGACTCATCATTCCCCAACATGATAATCCAAGAATAGAAATCAAGGAATCAAGGGAATGAACACCGCACTCACAAAAAAAACTTAGGGTTTGCTCATAGAAAGAGGAACGAAACAAAATCCATGGTGGATCTACAATAGAGACCGACACCGGAAATGCCTTCAAATTAGAGCAACATGTCCGATGTCATGCAGGAAGCGGCAACAAACCGCGGTAGGAGGACACGCGGTGGCTGGAAGAAGAACAGTGACGGACTGGAGAAGCCTGCAGAGCGGGACTACGGGGCCGGAGACGAAGGACGGAACCGCGAGAAAAGACGGACTACGGGTGCGGTGCGAGATGCGAAGCGGAGGCGGAAGCGGCGACTGGGAGAAGAAGAGCGGGTTGCGGAACGAGAGGGGGTTTACGCCCTAACCTGGCTCTAATACCATGTGGAAAACTATTGATTTCATTAATTCAGTCAATTACAAGGAGGCACACCCCAATATATATGAGTGGAGGAATAGAAGGAGAGAAATAATAAAATAAAATACAAAATATCAACAGTTAATTTATGCAAGGTCCAAATTTACATAATACTTAATCGAGTGTTACAACATCTTAAAGATACTCTGAGAAAAAAAACTTTATTTAAAATAAAGGAGGTACAAATATAGAAAATGCAGATTATGATGCATCAGTAATTGATAGAAGATCATCATCTGGGTACTGTAAGTTTCTTACAGGGACCTTATGACATGGGGAGGCACAAAATAAAATGTTGTGGAAGTAAGTGTTGAGGCAGAGTTTCACACAATGGCTGGAGGAATATTTGAACTATTGTGGCAGAATAGATTTTTGGAAGACTTAAAGATACAATGAAATGAATCAATGAAACTATATTATGATAAAAAAAATCTGAAATAAGCATTGCACATAACCCTATGCAGCACAACAACACTCAAACCTTTATCCCACCATAGTGGGGTCGGCTATATGGATCATTTGTCGTCATTGCGCCCTATCTTTAGTCATAATCTCACTAATGCCTAAGTAACATCATGTCTTTCCTTATAGTTTCATTGCAAGTCTTTTTTGGTCTACCCCTCCCCCGCTTAACATGCATAGTATCTAAACTCTCACAACGCCTAACAGATGCCTCTAATGGTCTCCTTTGTGCGTGTCTAAACCATCTTAATCGAGCTTCTCGCATCTTCTCTACAATTGGTGTCACTCATGTCTTATCTCTGATACATTCACTCCTAATTTTATCCAGTCTCGTGTGTCCGCACATCCACCTAAGCATTCTCATCTCCACAACTCCCATTTTTTGCTGATGTACATAATTCACTGCCCAACACACAAAACCGTAGAGCATTGCTGGTCTAATTGCAGTACGGTAAAACTTGTCTTTAAGTTTTAATGGTATTTTACGATCACATAAGATTCCAGACGTGCCTCTCTACTTCAACCAACCCACTTGGATTCTATGTATCACATTTTTATTTACACCTCCATCTTTTTGAACTATCGACCTCAGATATTTAAAGCACTCACTGTGGGAAATATCTTGGTCACCCACGGAGTCATCTATTTTTCTTGCACTACTAAATGTAAGCTCCGTATACTTTGTTTTTGTCCTGCTCAACCTAAAACCCTTCTTTTCTAAAGTGTCTCGCCAAGATTCAAGTTTTGCGTTTACACCCTCGCGCATCTCATCGACCAAAACAATGTCATCTACAAACAATAAACATCAAGGTATTGCTTGTTGGATATGTCTAGTGAGCTCATCTAAGACGAGGGTAAAAACAGAAGCTCTTAAAGCTTACCCTTGATGTAAGTCAAGGGTGATAGGAAATTCCCGTGTAAATCCTCCAGATGTCCTCACCCTCGTCACTAAATTTGTATACATAACCCTATGCAGTATGACAAAAAAATTTGGCATAAATATTATTAAAGATAAGTTGGGTAGTGTATTGATTTGCACTTTTTATGTGACTATTGGCCATCAATGCACCGATGATCTTATTAAAAGACTAAATAGAATAACATTTCAAACAATTATATACAAGCTGGAAAGATAGTATCTATTCACCAGCTTGAGGGGATGTGGGAATGCAAAACATTTTAGTAATTATATACTCGGGAACTTTTTGTAATTTGGCACTTGTCTTATATATCTTCTATATGAAGAGCCCTAACTAAAAAAACGAGGCAAGTGAAATTATAATGAGATGCTCGGAAGATTCGTGAATAAACACCCACAGGGAGCACAAGGAAGCATATATGTATGCTCTTGCAGTTCACATTAAGCTTAGATCCGTACTTTCAAAAATACAGCCAACATCCACAAAATTATTGCTGGAAAGACTTAAAAAGATGATAGTTTCATATGATGGTGTTTATGCTTTCATTTTAAAAACAATGTGAACAATCATCATTGGCATTAATATTATCCCAACTATTTGGGATAAGCTTTACAAATCATCATTTCCTATTTATTTTTGTTGGGTGTTGCATAGAAGATAAACCTGCTTTTTGAATATCATTTTGAGCGAATTTTATCGATAGTACCTTAATCTACCCCTTCTTTTTCATATCCACCAGGCATTAATTATATCTACTCATCTAGATGATGCAATCTTTTGGCCTTCATTTTGTTAAAATCCAAGCATCTAACCTAAAACCAACTGATTGTAGGAAGAGAGGCTCGGAATCAATAAAGTGTACAGGACTTTTTTAGTTTCCAGATGTGGGACTATTTTCAATAAGCCCTTTACACAAGACTTTGTTATTTTACCAATGTGGGACTATTCTCAACACATTGTGCATGTCACGATCATCATAGTGTATTGAGTAATTTATCTTCACTAGTTTCTTCCACAACCATCTTAACATTCTCGATTTTGTCACTTTTAACTTAGATATCAACGAATTTTAATTGCCTCGTGCTCCGAAGACAAAGGACCTTGTTGGCCAAATTGTGGTCTTATAAAATTTACATTTGAGTCTCTATTATTTCATCTTCTCATATAATAATCCTTAAGTATTTCTCCATTTTAACAACCTAGTTTTTATTAAAGATGTTATATCCTCAAGTATATCCACATCTACTTTATGATGGAACAAAGATACTTAAACAAATCATATTTAGATATTTACCTTCAAAAAATATTGACAATTGTGAATATTAAACGCAAAAGAATTATATAACAAATGTGTGTCCTTGCTTCTACTAATTGTGTACAATCTATTAGTTGAACAATTACTCCATTATTTTGACACCTTCTCCACTATTTAAACTTTCACTGGTTTCAATGATATCTCGTTGATTATAAGTACCACGTTCGGAAAAACGTGCACTAAGGCACCTCATTTGAAATATCATTTGTAAGGACCTTCACAATGAATACAAAAAGATAAGAAGTAACAAAGGATCTTAGATGTAGGCTTCGTTTGGGGGGACTTATTTTCACCGGTCAAGCGGTTACGACCGCATGAACCGAACCTTAATTAAGGTTCGGTTCATGCGGTCGTAACCGCTTGACCGGTGAAAATAAGTCCCCCCAAACGGAGCCGTAATTTGTTATCACTAGGAATAGAAACCGGCAGTAACCCTAAATCTGAGAGAGGAGGGGAAGAGAGGAAGAGGGAGGAAAGAAAATAATCACTAGGGTTCCCACTCTTTCAGAATAATATCCAAGATACCAATTACATTGCCCATGTGGATTTATATAACACCTCCCGGTCCGAATACAAAAAGGGAAAGATACAGGCGGCTTAATTATTATCCGCAGACGTGTCGCTAGCGAGACTTTGGCGGCGCTTGTATACCCGCCACAATTGAGGACATCCCTCTTCTTCCTCCGCGTCCGTAACAATGTTGCCCTCTGAAAAAAAATTCTTGTTCTCAAGGTAAAAGTCCAGAAACTGAACACAAAAAACAGATCGTCCACCAATGTGGCCTCCGATGGTGGGTGATCACGCCAATGCACCAAGACCTGCTCAACCGAGGACTCCTCCGACTGATGGTGCAGGTGTTATTGATGAGATGAGGGAGGCAGTCTGACGAGGTGAGCTTGGGAGCTGGCGGGGGCAAAAAAGCCTCGACTGATGGTCTCCAATAACCCTTTTGAGCTGAGAGACGTGAAAAATCGGGTGGATGTGACTTTCGGGAGGAAGGCGGAGGCGATACGCCTGAGGGCCCACCCGTGTAAGAAACTCAAACGGGTCGTAGAACTTGGCCGCTAGCTTGGAGTGAGTCTGCGGAGTGACCGAAATCTGGCGATGCGGTCAAAGCTTGACGAACACGGTATCACCTTCAGAGAATTAGATGTTGAGGCGGTGGCGGTTGGCAAAAGCAACAATCCGGTCCTGCGCACGCTGAACGTGTCGGCCCAACTGGAGGAGTATGGAATCCCGATCGCGGAGTAAATCTGACAGAGATGCTACGGCGCATTCGCCGAGGAGAGTGCGTGTGAAGTATGGTGGTAGTCGTTCATAGACTGCCTCGAATGGAGTGGTGCCAAAATTAGTGTGGAAAGAGGTGTTGTATGAGTACTTAGCCCAGGAAAGCCAATCCGTCCATGCTCGTGGATGATCACACACAAAACATCGCAGATATGTCTCTAAGTAACGATACATCACCTCAGACTTCTCGTCCGTCTGGGGTGGTAAGTTGTACTCATACAAAGCTGGGTGCCCTGCACCGTGAACATCGATTGCCAAAAAGAGCTCAGGAATAAAGGGTCACGGTCACTCACAATGGAGCGTAGGAAACTCATGTAAACGGACCCACCTCATCAATGAAAACTGCGCCAACCACTGGTGCGGTAAACAGGTGTCGCAGGCTATGTTATTAAGGCGCGCTTGAGGCGCCAGGCGCACCGGCCCTCGCCTCTGCAAGGTAGAGGCGGGCGAGGTGCCCCAGGCGCGCGCCTTACCAACCTCCAGGCGCACGAAAGACGCGCCTGGGCCATTCAAGGTCTTTTCTTCAACCCGATTAATGAAATTTTTTTGGGAGGTGGGCAAAAACATGCTCTCAGACGCACCCGAGGCGCACAAAAGACACAGAATTCGATCGAAAAATCGTAGCCCAATAGTTTGGCAAATCAGACATGTTGTGCCGGCGTGACAATCTTCTGATTCAGGAGGTATCGGAGGCTATGATGATCTGTCTGGACCGTGAAGCGTCGACCAAGCAGGTAGGGGCGCCAGTGCTGCACATAAGCGGAGTGAGGGAGGACAATGGCCGCAACATATTGTTGAAGTAGGTAATGGGATGCCCCGCTTGCATCAACACCGCGCCGACGCTTGTGACTGAGGCGTCACACTCTATAACAAACGGCTGGGAAAAAACCGGAAGGGTCAAAACTGGAGCGGTGTTGAGGGCTCGCTGGAGGGCCTGGAAGGTTGTGACCGCCTCTGAGATCCAATGGAATGCGCCAGTCTCGAATTTCTTCAACATGTTGGAGAGGGGTTTGGCAATCTTGTCATAATCCTGAATGAACCGCCAGTAGTACTCAGTGAGGCCTAGAAAGCCTCGGACGTCGTGGAGAAAGGAGTGGGTCACTGTAGGACGGCCCGAACCTTGTCCGGGTCCATTGCGACTCCCAGCGCAGAGATCGTGTGCCACAAGTAGTTAGTTTTGGTCTGACCGAAAATGCACTTCTTTGGGTTCACCAAGAAAAAGATGCTTCTGCATGGTGGCAAGTGTCGTCCGCACATGAAGGAGGTGATCCTTCCAATAGGAATTGTAAACGAGGATGTCATCAAAGGATGTACAAGGCCGACCGGAATAGATCATTCATGGTCACCTGAAAGGTGGCGGACGCATTCATCAAGCCAAAAGGCATGACGATGAATTCATAATGGGCGTTGTGCGTGCGGAACACTGTCTTTGTGATTGTCCTCCCATACTCGAATCTGGTGATAGGCAGAGCGGAGATCCAGCTTGGAAAAGTAGAAGGCTCCCCGTAGCTCATCCAGTAGCTCATGTATAACCCGAATGAGATACTAGTCTTGGATAGTGACTTTGTTGAGCTCTCGGTAGTCCACGCAAAAACGCCAATCGTCATCTTTCTTGTGGACCAGGAGAACCGGGCTCAAAAATGGACTAGCGGGGGGGGGGGGGGGGGGGGGGGGATTATACCCGCAGCTAACATGTCGCACACAGGCGTGCCAATCTCTTTCTTTTACGTGTGGTCATAACGGTAACGACGAACTAACACGGATGTCACACCCGCCTCTAAGGAGATGCGGTGGTCCATCGGAAGAGGCGGTGGGATGCGGGCTGTGTCGGCGAAGACGCCCGAAAATGTCCAGAATAGCATGCAGGGCCGGGGGGAAGTGGAGATCGTGGGAGCTCTTGCTCGACCACGTGCCATAAATATGCACCCAATCAATGTCGGTCGTCTTCCGTAGAGACCAAAGTGAGACGTACTTGCGCAAGAGAGTAGGGACGTCCGCCAACAGTAATGATGTCCCCTCTTGGATGAACCGCATTGCCATGTGATTCCAATTGACACTGACGTCGCCCAGGGTGCGGAGCATGCCACTCTCGGAATAATATCGACCCCACCCAGTCCAAAGGCATAGAAGTCGGCCCGGAGGGATCACGGGCCCATTATGAGGGACATCCCTGAGCAGAGACCGCCAGTCGCTCGTCAACGACCATCCCCCAAACAGACAGCAAAACGTGGAACGGACAGCCCCAAACAATTCACTAGGCGTTGTGAAATGAAGTTGTGGCTTGCCCCACTATCAATCATGATGACTACAGGGATCCCTTGCAGTGTCCCTGGGAGCTTCATCGTCTGCGGGCCAGAAATCTCGTCGACAGTAAAGAGGAGGTCAAGGCGGAGCAAAGCTGTGAGCGGAGGATCGTCAGGTATCAGCATCATCCTCCAAGGCCTTGAAGTCGGTGAGGGTAACCTCGATTCTTCCTCACCAATAAGGACTCGGAGGTCCTTCAGTGGGCAATTATGGGTCGGAGAGTACGGCTGCTTGCAGCGGAAACACAAGCCCCTCGTGCAAAGATCGTGATACTCCTGATTGGACAATCGGGGTGTGTTGGGGGCCTAGGAGGGTACGGTGGTGGCTCTGGGTTGGCGGGTAGGTCGAGGGCCTCCATTTGAAGGGGACAAGGCAATGTTGCAGATCTGGGGGTCGTACGAGGAGTAGCCATCGAGGGCGACCGGCCAGTATCCAGCGGCCGGACTTGGAATTCAACATCAGCCAAACGGGCGAGGTCCATGTCCTCAGCAATAGAAGGCGGGTGGTGTGTGCGCAGGCGGGCGCGGGCGCGGATATGCGGTAGTAAGCCATGCATGAAGAAACTGAGACTGACTAACAAACATCGTAATGCCGAATAAGGTCCTACTGCAGGTCCGACCACGAGAGAGTGGGCATGGACTGACGTAGCCAACGGACCCAATAGAGAGTGGAGCCCTCCATGCCGAAAAGGGTCGTACTGACCTTGTGGGGCTCCGGGATCTGATGAACGTCGAAGAAGTATTATGTGTGGGCGATCCACCCCATCGGGTGGGTGTCGTTTAAGGAAGGGATGTCGAATGAGCGGAGTGCAGATGGATAGGCAGTCGACAGAGGAAAAGGATCCTGGAGAAGTTTCAGTGTGCCCTGAGAAGTGACGGGGACACCGCATTGGAGGCTGAGGAGGCACTCGGGTGGTTGGCCAGGATGGCGTTGAACTGAGCATCCATCTGCAACATGAGGTCCTAGAGTGATGCGATGGACTCCTCGTGATCATCGAAGTGCGGAAGATAGCTAGATCCACTGGAGGTTCGGGAACTGGTGTGTCTGAGTGTGTCATAGAGCGGAGTCGTGGGGGCATGCACGCAAGAGGGAGGGTGGTGCACAGTTGAACGAGCGATGGAGGTTGTCGGGCGTGCGACGAACGAAAACAGGCAATCTGGAAGGATCGGCGCTGGGAGCCGATGGGAGGGCACGATCGATCACGGGAATCTCTCGATGGGACAAGCGCGGGAGGAGCGCAGACAACGCACTATTCGGAAGGAGTCGGACGCGAGCACAGAGGAAGCGGCGGACAAGCATGGGATGTCGATCCTGTGGAGACAGTGTCGCGCTAGATGCAGAGACGTAACGCGAGGTGTACGCGAGCGCAGCAGACGGCTTAACAAATGCTTCGGGCGTCCGAAACCGCGGCGGCAAGAGAGGCAGGTCGGACCAAATTATTACCACTCAGAATAGAGACCGGCAACAACCAAAAATCTGAGAAAGGAGGGGAAGAGAGGAAGAGGGAGGAAAGAAAATAACCACTAGGGTTCCCACTCTTTTCAAAATACTATCCAAGATACCAATTACGTCGCCCCATGGGTTTACATAACACCCCCGGTCCAAATACAAAAAGGGAAAGATACACGCAACTTAATTATTTTCCGTCGACGTATCGCTAGAGGGCCTTTCGTGGCGCTTGTATACCCTCCACACTGGAGGACGTCCCTCTCCTTCCTCCGCATCCGTAATATAATTCTATGTTAATTGGAAATTCGTTGGTCACTTAGAAACTACTTGTAATACTAGTCAGTGTTCAAGCATATATAACTTTAACATCTTCGAATGTCTTTTATACATATTTTCTCTTTAATGTGGATCAATCAATTCTTGTTGCAGTTGATATAAGCCTTTTCAAGATCAAATGATCAATAAGAAACAACATCATCAATATCCTTATCATAACTATTTAGGATCGGTACAATTTATTTGATTTTACATGAAATTTAAGATTGGCGGTCAACCTAATATCAACCCTCAGCATTTTCCCATATAGGCTACAATGTGAAAATACATGTCTTAGAATTAAGTACACGCCAGAAACGGAATTTTCAATTACAAAGCTTCATATGCGTAAAAGCAAAAGTTCTTCAATAGAAATACCCTAATTCTCCAAAAAAAAGAGGTTAGAATGAAAGAACCTGTCTGGAAAAGCAGCTGAATTAAAAGGACACATGTGACTGACTTCTTTAAGATTCACATTACTATATAGTAACTTCTTGTTGCTGCTATAAATAACAGTTGGTCTATCTGATGCAGCAAACACGTATGTGGTATCCTTTGATGAAAATGTTCTAAGAGTGATTGGCTGTGTTCCAAGAGACACCTTCTTCCTATTAGACAATTCACCGGTAGTTAAATTTAATATAAAGTTGAAAAGGTGCCCATCTCCAAGGGCACACAACAAATATGATACCTGAAAAGTCAACATAATGTCATGCAAAAAATGGTCAAGAGACATGCTAAATCTGCATGTAACAAGTTGGGACACTGATTAATAAAATGAGAAAACTGAAAATAATGAGCATACCCCTTCAAATGCACAAATCAAAACAGAACGAGGTATGATTTCTCCACCAAGATTCTCTTTTGTGATAAGATCCAAGCTTGGAAGAGAAAATATTCTGACGCTTATATCGGTCCACATACCAACTGCTGCCAGAGAGCTAGAATTAGTTTTTTCACCAATTGGATTTATGTCTAGGCATGATATCTCATATTCCAACTGTAAATGCTTTACTTCAGTCAACTTTCCATTCCCAATTTCAAGATAAACAAGATGTCCACCTCCAGTGGCCAACAAAACCTAAATTGGACCATGGACAAAATCTCTTTTAATGAGGTTAAAAAAACAGAGAAGAAAGCTGATACACATAGTGAAAGAGAATAGAGATTGTTTATGGACTATTTTTTTAAGGGTAAGAAACCTTTGGCAACCAGAATTCATTGGAAAGACATGGAACCCTTGCAATTTTTAAATGGACATTTGCAACCACTAGTTTTTCAACTTTTAGTTTAGTTTTTATCACTAATTACACCACCCAATTTTAGAAAACAAAATAAAATAATATATTAAAAAAATTTGTATTTTAGTTATTTAAATCTAAAATTCAATCGTTACCCTCATAAATTAACTCAAACTTTTTTTCAGTGATTTCAAGTTGAACCAATTTAAAAAGAGATATAAAAACGAAACATTAGATTAAAATAACTCTTAAATTGAATTGAATTTTATTTTTTAATAAACATTATTCTCATTTGGCTAAGGTTGTAATATCAAGAGTTCCAAATGTCAATTTGAAAATTACGGGGATTCTGTCTTTCTTATAAAATTCAAGGGAGGATCAAATGTACTTCCCCTTTTTAAAATCAACTTCAAGAGCCTTCTATTAAACACAAAGAGCAAATGGAGATTCATGATTACATAAATAGTATGATCAACCCAATGCCAGTCAGCAAGATAGCTGAAGACATGAAAGATACATCGGCCCCACACAAAAAAATCCATAAGAAAACAAAAACCTGGGTAGGATTAGCGGTGGCAACATTCACTGAAAATCCAGAAGGTGCGTTCCATATATCCCGTAGCTCACGGGATGCACAGCTCACGAGACGAACAGAGCTTGCAGTAACCTGTGATAAAACAAGGAACATAAGAGCACAAAAAGTATCAAAAGAATCAAAATATAGATCTAAACCAGCTAAATTAGTCAAAGTTACCCATAAATATGCTTATAAGTACATAAATAAAGGATGCACACTATACCAGTTGAAATTATGTCAAACAGAATTGGATATATCAATACCTGAACAAGCTGGTCATACAAGGCATTTTGGCAAAATAAAGTTTGTGATTGTGCATAAAAGCCCTCTATCTCAGTTTCTTCCAACTCATCCTCCATATTCATAGCCAGTATGCGTGTCTCACTGATAAAGCTTACTACCAAAAAGGTGTCATTTGGATCCGTAGTAGAAGACCTTAAAGACCATAGTCCTTTGATACCTTGAAGTTCCACTGACGCCTAAAATGTAGATGAAGATGGACTGTAACTAAGGATACATCAAAAGAAAAATCTAAGAGTCCATTCGTTTGGACGGAATTGGGGCCCTAGAGTTAGAATTGGAGATCATTTTCATTAGAATGGGTCATCTAATTATAATATCAATGTCTCAATTCCGTCCAATTGAATGGACCCTGGTAGAATTTCTAATCATCTTTCATTCAAAAGAACTAAATAAACAAACCTGTTCGTTTATCCCTATTCCATTTCGAACAATACGAAGTGAACCATCTTTGTAAGCTCCTGAGCAAGTGACAACCTGACCTTGTCCTTGCCTCTCAAGGTCCACAACACAGAAGTCTACAATTGGACCAAGATTGACATATTTTTCAAGAACTTCAACATATGAGCCTTTTTCATCTGGTTGCAGATTAAGTTTGACAAGCTGTTTAAGGTCAGTGGTGCAGGTTTAGTATAAAAGGACAATTGAAATCAAAATGAGTTCATGAGTATAAAGTTCATGAAAACAATAGGGTTAATCAAAAATATATATATATACATGCTTCAATCATAAGCATGAAATACGAATTACAGGGTGCAACCACAAGCTATCCTACCTAAATAACTTGATTTAGACATAGACGACACATTTTCCTTTTATTACGTGAAATTAATGAACTTTAATAACAAAGCAAGAGAGGATAAGTTTAAGTATAGGTTCACACACACCTGTGAGTCCCCATATTTAGAACCAACATACACAACTGCATTATCAAGGTATGAAATTGACGATGCAACAGAGGTCTCTCCTAGGTGCTCAATTTTCAGCCCAGTGATCCTAACATGTGATAGAAAAACCTGAGTCTCCAGAGAGAATTACAAGCCAGGTGAACAAAACAAATGTTCACTTTTGAATGTAAGTTGTCCAAAACAGCTATTCTGTACTGACACAATTTAATACCTTTCCCGCTCATGGGAGATGACAAGTAAATGCAAGAGTCCAGAATTATCACCAAGCAAAAATCGAGAACCATCAGGGTCAACCCTGCCATATGCTCTGGTTATTGACTGAAAAAATCACATACGATATGGATGCAATTAGTTAGAAGAAATGGATGCATAAAGAAGCTTATTAGGAACTTAGGAAAGATTTGTGTAAATAAGGACGCAATGCATACTGGTCGGATAGGTATAGCCTTAAAAGAAGAACCATTGCAATACACGATAGTCTCCTCCCCAATGATAACAACGCCACCTAGAGGTAATGGAACAGGAATTAGCAGGCCAGCCCCATTATCGAGATTATTCTGTGACCATGGACCCTCAATGAAGTCCTTATCCTTAAGCGCAACTTCATATGTCTTAAGGTGGCGTGCATCTTTGTTATCCTGACATAATGAAATATGTGGAAATAATAGCATATCAAAGTCATAAATCAATGTGCTAGAAAGACTTCTAGGCAGAAGAAGAGCTCGGATAACACTTGTACGCTATTCATACTTCAAGGTATCAACGTCATATTGACTATTGAGGCTCTGCTTATTTGGGGGTTTTAACTGCATTTCGGTAGGATAAAAACTAACCCACCGGAGATTAGTGTATTTGGTAAAACTCTATTTTAGAGTGTGGTGGGAAATACCCAAAACTTCATTTTGAGCTTAATTTCCCACTGAAGGGTAGGAACTTCATTTCTCACGGAGCTCCATTTTCCACCGGAGCTATTGACACCACTCTCCTAAATGGAGCCCAAGTGTAACCAAACATATATCCCCATATGTCCATGGTTTTTATATATTAAAACTAATATGATAAACAAACCTGGTAGAGGACTGCAATAGTAGGTTTTGAACATCCATAAAGAAACCTGATATCCAAGACTTGAAGTTCTTCAAGCCTACAACAAATAATATCAAAGATGACACAATCCTATCAAAAAAAAATAGAAAGGAGATAATTAGGTAAAATCAATCAAAGAAGTACGGGAAATCTAGCAACTCTACAACTACAAAAGTACAATGTAGGCAATTTCAATTCGTGCATTTTAACAAATGTGCTAAAGCATAATTAAATCCAGAGGAAATTCCAAATGAAGGACAACAGAAAAAGTAGAAATGGGATTTTCATCCTTCAGTCCCATTTAACAAGATTGAGAGAAGCAAAGAACCTCAGCTTTCTGCACTGTTGAAACGTTGAATTGATTTCATAATGTTTACAAAGAGTCTCACTTTGGTATATGTGAGTGAGGGGCAAATACATAACTGTTGGAATTTATGAGTCTTATATTACCTATGTTGGTCTTTAATAGTAGTCGGGTTTAGTCTCACACCGCCTATCGGTGTTATATGTCTTGTTGTAACATGGTATCAGAGCTGAAGTCGACTCTGAGAAATTTTTCGCCGTCCCAATTTGTTGTCGACCTAAAGTTCTCAGCTTTTCTCTGATTTCCGGCCTCTTCCTCCCTCTCGTTCCCGTCCTGCACTACTAAAGCCCCCGTCGAGCAGCTCCCTTCCCGCTCCCGTGGACGGAATCGTCGTTTCCCCTCGACGAGGAGGGTCTCTCTGTTGATGTCGTCGAACCTCTGTTTTGCTGCTCCTCGCCTTCATTTATCATGTCATCATCTCGCTCAGTGTTTCTGTCAACGGGAGACTGACGAAGCATCTGTCGTTCCATCTACTGTGCCTGTTTGGCCTCCCGTCTACGTCAAGCCTCGACACAGGATCCCGTCGAGCTCGTCTGCTCCGGATCCAGCTTCCGTCGCTACTTCTCCCGACGCTAAATCCAGCAGATCTCATTGCTCTCGTTCTCATCGACGGAACCGCCCCTCTCCTCCCTCGATCTCGTTTCCAGGGAGCGGCTGCTGCGCCTATTCCTCTCCTTCGATCCAGTCCCGCCTCATGTCCCGTTCCTGTGTTGCTGCTCTCGACGATGGTTGATCTCGCTGCTTCTCTCGTGGACAATCCTGTTAC
The DNA here is from genome assembly GCA_033032865.1 of Dactylorhiza incarnata. Taxonomy (NCBI): domain Eukaryota; kingdom Viridiplantae; phylum Streptophyta; class Magnoliopsida; order Asparagales; family Orchidaceae; genus Dactylorhiza; species Dactylorhiza incarnata. Next base: position 1,078,953 of record JAWHQI010000219.1, read on the forward strand.
TGCTCTCGTGGACGATGCTTCTCTTTGTGTTGGGCTCCTTCTTCTGCGCGCCGCTGCTTGAGCCTTCTGCTCACCACTACTTGAGCACTCTGCTCGCAACTGCTTGAGCATGCTGCTCGCCGCTGGCTTGTGCTCGTGCTTTGCTCGCTGCATCTTGGATCGTGTTCTCGCCGACACTCGGCAGCCATTCTCCATAGTTGTTTTATGTTATGTTTTTTTGTGTGTGGGTGTCGTGTTTATATCTTATGTTTGTGTCCCAATGCGTTTTATGCCTTCATGCACGTGTTATCCACGTGAGGGGAAGTGTTGTGGGATGAAGGCGACTCAGATGATCTTTCCCGATCTTTCGCCGTCGTTCCACGCGGCCTCTAGGCGTATGTCGTATATTGTTATGAGTCTCCCCATAATTCTTTCAATTGGTCGTGTGTTGGACACAACTAATGTTGGTGTTCTAATCTCGGCGGGTTGTGTCGCGTGGGACCATGTCGTGCAGGACTGTTGTGTGGGACCGCCCTTTGTGGCGATTATCCCTGACAGATTATACCCGACGGATTATCCCTGGTTGCCCGTTTGATGATTTGCTCCTCATTTTTTCGTTCTCTTTCGCATGTTGTGTGTAAGTGATGTTGGTTGACCGGTTTCCAGCGAGTCCACGTCGTGGGTGGGTCATGCGTCGTGGGTGGGTCAGCATCGTGTGTGGCTATGTCCAGGGCTTGATTCCCCGGTTTGGAATTTCCCTCGTGGCTCGTCTGATGTTTTGTCCCACATCACCTACCTCCTTTATCGTTATTTGATGTGTCCAAGCTGAAGGGTCCTCCTTCAGCTTGAGGGAGAGTGTGGGAATTTATAACTCTTATATTATTATGTCGGTCTTTAATAGTAGTTGGGTTTAGTCACATACCGTCTATCGGTGTTGTGTCTTGTTGTAACTCATATATAATGTCCCTAAGTGGATGAATAATAGTACCAAGCATTTCTCTTTTTCTTTTCCAACAATAACAAAAGAGAAAAATAGGTAATAACAAAATATCAACTAATACATGCTAACACCCCCTCAAGTTGGGCATGTAATGTTGGTTATGCCAAACTTGGTAATTATCCTTTCTAAAGCACTCGTACTCAATCCTTTCGTGAGGATGCCAGCCAGTTTTTGTTCAGATGGAACGAACGGAGTACATATGATTCATCTCACTATGTTTTTTTAAATGAAGTGTTTGTCAATCTCAATGTGTTTGATGTGATCATGTTGAATAGGATTATGAGCAATGCTAATAATCGCCTTGTTATCACAATGTGGCATGACTCTGAATTCAGCTTCAGCGTTGGATCTAGCCACTACATGTTTTTACTCCTCCATTTAACAAAATTTCCACCAACAAAAGTGCAATATACTGAGGTGGACCGTCGATAATTAACAGATCGAGCCCAGTCTACGTCACGTCTGTGTAGATTTCAATATTTAGCACATCATTCGGTGAGAATAGGATACCGCTCCCAGAAGAGGACTTGAGGTATCTGAGAATACGGTAGGCAGCATCAAAATGGTGAATCTTTGGTGAGTGCATGTACTAACTGGACACTCCAACTGCATACGAGATATCTGGGTGTGTATATGACAAGTAAATCAGCTTCCCCGCTAATTTTTGAAAATCAGGAATGTCCTCAACAGGTTCACTGTCATCCCACCCTAACCGATGGTTTACTTTGATAGGGGTGTCGGCAGGTCTACACTCACTCATTCTTGATGTCTCAAGTAAATCAAGAATATACTTCTTATGCAAGATAAAAATCTCATGTCTGGATCTGGCAACTTCAATACCCAGAAAATACTTAGAGGTTTCATAAGTCTTTTACCTCAAATTCTCTAGTCATACTATTTTTTAGAGTTTGAACCTCTTCCAGATCATCTTTTGTTATAGGAATGTCGTCCACATAAATTATAAGGCTGTCAATTTTCCTTCCCAGTGCTTGATGAACAGAGATGATCTGCATTACTCTGAGTATAGCCAAAAATCCTCATGGCCTTGTGAAATCTCCTAAACCAAGCTCTAGGATTGTTTAAGATCGTATAAAGCCTTTTTCGCTTACAAACCTTCCTTTCAGATCCTTTAGAGGCAAGTCCAGGACGTAGGGACATATACATTTTCTCTTCTAGATCCTTGTGGAGGAACGTATTCTTCACATCTAGCTAACTGAGATTCCATCCCTTGCAGGCAACACATGATAGGAGAACTCATATGAATTTCAACTTTGTTGCATGAGCAAACGTCTCCTGATAATCAATCCCACCAGTTTGTCTATCCTCTAGCAACCAGCCTTGCCTTGTATCGCTCGACAACTGCCTGGGTGTTTTGTTTGACGGCAAATACCCACTTACATCCAACAACTGTCTTTCCCTGAGGAAGAAGGACAAAATCTCATGTACATTTTTTTCAAGCGCATGCATTTCTTCGAGCATGGCTTCTTGCCACTTAAGGTGACAAAGGACTTCCTGCCAAGATGATGGGATAGAAATAGAGGGCAAAGAGGAAACAAAGGTTTTATGTGAAGTAATAGAAGCATACGATACAAACAGAGACAATGGGTGTTGGGTAGAAGTGCCTTCTTATAATGCAGTAGATTCTGAAGACGGATTATATGCCAGTGCAGGTATCCTGAGAGAAGCTTGTGTGCTTGTACTTCTTTTACTTTGAGAGTAAACCTACAAAGCGGGAGCATGTGACTTCTCCTGGCCGTTAGGGGCAACAACAACAAGCGTGGTAGCAACAAGGGTAATTGTTGGAAGAGGCTGGTATAGAGGAGGAATGGATAAAGGTGTGGGTGAGGACTCCTCTAGAAGAGATAAAGAGCTCACTTCCAACACGGGAGATGACCCCCCCCCCCCCCCCCGAAGTGAGGTCCCATAGTAGCTCCAAATTCAAAAAAGGTGACATCCATGGTCACAAACACCCTCTTGGTTACAGGGTCAAAGCATGTGTAACCCTTTTGAGTTGGGGAATATCCGATGAAGGCACATTTGAGGACGCGGAAGTCAAGTTTAGTTAAAGCACACACATCCAAAGATATGAGGATGAAGGTTGGTGGGGAGAACCTGAAGAGTGTGAAGTGGCGTTTTATTCTTGAGAACCCGTGTAGGCATCCGGTTGATGAGGTAAGCTGTTGTCAGAACAGCATCCCCCAATAGTATTTTGGAAAGTGCGTCTGAAATAAGAGACATCGGGCAACCTTTAAAAGATGACGATTCTTACATTTTGCTAGACCATTTTGAGCGGGTAAGTAGACACAAGATGTTTGGTAGATAATACCAAGGTCCCTGAGATATCTATCAAACTGTGAATCAATGTACTCACGATCATTATCAGTACGAATCATTTTAATGGTTGTATTGAACTGAGTGATTACCATTTTATGAAACCGTTTAAATAGCGAAAAAACTTCATTTTTAGCTTTCATTAAGTACACTCAGACAGTGCAGGGAAATAATCAATGAAAGTAACAAAACAGAAACATCCAGAAATTGAAGCAACGGGGCAAGACCCCCAAACATCACTATAAGTAACAGTAAATGGTTTAGAGCTAGGAGAAGAAACATGATTAAAAGAAGCATGATGATGTTAGCCTAGTTCACATACATGATACATCACAGTGAAATTTGTCCAATAACAAAGAAGACATAGTATGGAATAAAAGTTTCATAGAAGGTAAGAGGGATGCCCTAGACGGCATTGTCAGGAATCCAAACAGAAGACTGATCAGCATGAAGAGCCTGCGGTGGTGAAACATGGCTGGAAGCAAGGTTTTCAAAAACGCGATTTTACACGTAAGATCGCACGATCTTACGTTTTTTTTTGGGGCAACGATTCGCGTTGAAGCTAAAATCGCCGGATGGTTAGGATCAGCAAGATCGCCGTTCAGGATCGTAAGATCGCACGATCTTACGATCCTGAGCGATCTTGTCTCACGCGTATGAATAAAACGGGATGTGCGGTCGACGCTGGACATCATTTACGAATCGCAGGCCGACCTAATTTACGCAGAGCCGCTCGACGCTCTTCCTCTTCCTCCGGCGGCAAGATTACAGGCTGCTCGACGCTGGACTTTCCTCTTCGTCTTCCTCTGCATCACAGCCGCCGACCTATTTTACGCAGATTGCAGGCCGCTCGACGAAGGTAAAATCGCAGAGCAGACGCTGGACTTTCCTCCTCCTCCTCCGCAGAGCAGACGCTGGACTATGGACTAGCGGTTTCCTCTTTCTCTTCCTCACAGCCGCTCGACGATGGAGTAACTAGCGATTTCCAACATTTCTTTCTCTTCCTCACAGCCGCCGACCTATCAGTGTATGTTTACATTTCTTTCTCTTCCTCACAGACGATGGATTATGGACTAGCTGCACTGATCGTCTGCATTCCTCCTGCAATAATTGTAAGTCGATATATATACATATATTTACATATATTTCCTCAGTTAAGTCGTTCACTCTTTCGTCATTTCATCGTTCATGATTGTTGATCTACTAGATATTTTTATATATATATTAGATTTTTTTATTTTGTATAATAAGTAAGATCTTACCGTTTCGTGTCGATCTCACGTTTTACGATCGTACCACTGCCGACCGATCTTACGTAAGATCTCGATCCTGACAAGCTTGGCTGAAAGAGACAAACACATAAAGACCATCGCACAATCTACCAGAACCAATCACTTTTCCCGTCTTCAGGTCCTGAAACACACAAGAGGTTGATCCTTTCCCAGCAATAGGAGAGAAGGACCCATCACAATACTCACCTTGTCTCGACCAGAAAAGGGAAGATAGGACACAAAACCAATAGAGTAACCGGTCATATGATATGTCGCTCCAGAATCAATGATCCAGTGAGTAGAAGGACGAGTGGACGCAGTATGAGCACCTGATAGTCCCTGATGGGCAAGGCCGATGAGATAGACGGCTCAGTAGACTATCCATGCATCAAGTGACGGAACGCCTGAAATTCATCAGCAGATAGAGCCACGGGAAGGCCCGTGGTGTCGGGGCCAGCACCGGGCAAAGACACCTCTGAAGCATCAGAAAGATGGGCAGACCTAGACTGAGATGATCGGCCCTGAGAGCGACCATATAGCCACGACCGCCTCTCGGTACAGAACCTCCTCGCGGTGGAGGAAAGTCATGAAGCTGAAAACACTTGTCACGTGAGTAACGATACTTCCTGCAATAATCATAAGTCAGATGATCTTTGTCGGTGGGCTTCAATCTAGAGTCACGTGGAGCCCGACTACTAGAACTAGATTGAGCAGCCAGGGAAGATCCCTCGGAAACGGAGTCAGGTAACCAAGTTTGTCGCCGATCAAATTCCTGTTGGATGAGGTTGTACACTTCTGGAAGAGATGGAGGAGGTGAGTGCCCAAGGATCTGAACACTGATCTGATCAAAGTCTTGATGTAGTCCATGTCGAAATTCAAAGACCTTGTTGTGTTCTTCCCGGGCTCGAAAAAGAGCTTCATCCTCCGGAGACACAAGGGTGAGCGGGCCAAAGTGATCATATTCCTAATAAAGCTGGGTGAACTCCGAGTAGTAGACCGAAGGAGGACGATCACCTTGTCTCGGGAGAAAGAACTTTCATCGCAGTTGAAAGATTTGGGTTGCATTCCCTTGGCATGAGTAAGTGGTCTCGGCACTTCCAAATATTTACTGCAGTATCCAAGAACAGATAATTTCGGGCAATAGATTCTACCATGGAGTTCGTAAGCCAGGACATGACCAAAGAGTTCTCAGACTCCCATTGCAACCAATCTGAGGAAGTTTGTGCAGGCTTCGGTGCAATACCCCAAACATAACCAAACAGTCGTCTGCTCTTCAGGGCAAGAGTAATAGATCGAGCCCATGGGAGGTAATTAGATCCATCTAGGTGTATAGTAGAAATTTGTGGAGTACTGTGATAATGACTTGACCGGATAGATACTCCAGAAAACAAAATAGAGGAAGAATCCCCGACTTTGGAAGAGATAGTAGGAGATCCATTGTTCCCCGGCATCATGATCCAAGAATAGAAATCAAGGAATCAATCACTAGGGTTTGCTCCGAGGAAGAGAGGAGAACTAAGATCCATGAAGAATCTGCCACGCAAAAGGAAGAGATAACAACGCCGCAAAAACGGTATAGGGATTCATCTCCGACGTTTGTAGAAGAATCGAACAGCGCCGACGTCAAAGCGCGCAGGATGCGCGCGGATGCGTGCAAGAACGAGCGGGAGAAGGGAACCTGGTGGATGCACGCGTGAACGAGCAGAACGAGACGCCTGCGGGAGTTAACGAACGAGACGCGCGCAGGATGAGGGAGGCGGAGTCGGATCGACTTGCGGAGGCAGGATGCAGAACAGTGGAGACGAAACGCGTGCGGGAGAGGGGCGAGGGTTCGACTTAAGGTAGCTCTGATACCATGTTGAAATGTTGAATTGATTTCATAATGTTTACAAAGAGTCTCACTCTTTATATATAACAAAAGAGAAAAACATAACAAAATATCAACTAATACATGCTAACATGCACAAAATCATCATAACAAAAAAGCACTAAACTCAGAATTAGAGGGCCGAAATAACAAGAGATCAATTATTGCTATACTTATGAAGGAAAATCGAACAAGGTGCTTGTCTTTCAATTGAAGGGGCCAATTTAAAACACCATAAATTGAAGAGTAATTGGGTTTTTAAATAACTTGAAACATTGATTTGTAAAACTGAAATAACAAAGTCAAAGAATATATTTGTCATAACTAACATTCACAAATAATAAATTATATAGCGTAATATGAGACGTAGGGAGGAAGTAGAGTAGGTGCCTTTGTTTATGATCTCAAGAGCAGGTGTTCTGCATCAGGGATATAACCTCTTTTGCAAAAATAGCTATTCCGTCGCGGGAGCTTCCTGTGGACTGATTGGTGCCCCTTCTTTTATAATGGAATAAAGTAATTCATTATATACTTTCATGTCAAACAAGCAAGGAGAGAATAAGACAAAGAAATAACAACATGAAGAAGATGATGATGGGAGATATATGGATATGGTGGTGGGAGGTGTTCTTCAAGAATCGTTTGCTTTGATATCAATCATAGTTGATTCACTGAAGAAGAATGTCACTCGATTATTATCAAATTGATTGCATGTAAATGGAAATAAAATAGATTGATTCCTTTTTTATTCTTTGATTTACCTCAATCAATCGTTCAGACTAAATCTAGACAGTCCTTAAAGACACACATTGACCTAGAGTGAGGTGATGTGAGATTAATGGAAGCCTCGACGATACTGAGGAAGAATGTGAAAGAGAGGGAAAGAACGGAAGTGTAAGGAAAGAAAATCAGACGTACAGTCCAATAGGAGGGAGAGAGTTTAAGTATCATTTCATTCAAAAATGATAGATGTTCTTATATGACCCTTAGACCTCTATCCACGATAAAAGATCCTACAATATAAGAAAAAAAATAACAGCAATAAAACATTAGCATTTATTCTCCTAGTCTGTTTCCACGATCTTGACATCTAACCATCACTTTGTTCATTTTCATCTAGTGATGAAAATAACAGCAATGACTTTCATCATTTGAATAATTTAGCTATCAAGCTTGCACAGAGCAATTAGAGATGAATGTTCTCTAATGTATTTTTTTTCACCAAGAGCTGATATGGTAACGCTTAGAATTTTCCTTTTTCCAAAAAAAAAAAAATTACACCAAGGAGAGTCATAAAAAGTCATATTAAAAAAATCTCAAAGGCAAAGTACATAACAACTACAGTATTCATGCACATCTTAAGGCACCTGATATTAAAAGCTTCCTTAAGCTGTCCTTTGTTGTCAAAGGGTATAACCTAATAAAAAAAATACAGTCAATGACAACATATAATAATCGAATACCACGTATGAGAGATTGTACGGTGAGAAAAAATGACAATTCATCCTTTACTGAATACCTTGAACAAACCATCATATAAATGCAGGCCAATCAATCTACAATCAGGATCAATAATGCCAACCTACTAGCACCAAATCAAATATAAAATTAAAAAAACATTTAGTTACAAAAAATTCCAAAGTGATGAAAGAAATATGTAGAACCGACAATGGATAAATAGAGCAATCAAATTAGTATGGCTGGCTAAAATTAGCCTCATAAACAAAAGGACAACTGCATACTCAACATTTGATCAGAATAATCACTGAAAGATTCCATGCTCAAAATCATCACCTTTTAGCAATCATATAGAAGATTACACATGTTTCTCATGTCAATGGTATTTTGAAAGATGCTATTTTTGATGCAGGACGGGCGTCCCACCCGCCTGCCACCCTGGATACCTGGCATCCCACCACAGCCCAGGGGTCCCACCAGGAGTCCATCCGATGAGCCTTATCAGGTCCCGCAGACCGTACACCTCAACCCATCCCCGGCCTCACCACAGGGCCGATAGGTTGTTGAGGCCAGGGCTCAATCCCCCGACCTCCTTGATAAAGAGTCCTTAGGCGGACTCGCGGCTCAGTTGGTGATGAGAGTCCGCCTAAGGACTCTATCAAGGAGGTCGGGGGATCGAGCCCTGGCCTCAACAACCTATCGGCCCTGTGGTGGGGCCGAGGATGGGTTGGGGTGTACGGTCTGCGGGACCTGATAAGGCTCATCGGGTGGACTCCCGGTGAGACCCCTGGGCTGTGGTGGGATGTCAGGTATCCAGGGTGGCAGGCGGGTGGGACGCCCGTCCTGCATCACGCGGCTCAGTTGGTGATGAGAGTCCGCCTAAGGACTCTTTATCAAGGAGGTCGGGGGATCGAGCCCTGGCCTCAACAACCTATCGGCCCTGTGGTGGGGCCGGGGATGGGTTGGGGTGTACGGTCTGCGGGACCTGATAAGGCTCATCAGGTGGACTCCCGGTGGGACCCCTGGGCTGTGGTGGGATGCCAGATATCCAGGGTGGCAGGCGGGTGGGACGCCCGTCCTGCATCAATTTTGAGGTTCACGAAAATGATGTCAGTAATTAGAGATTACCCGCTAGTATCATAGTGATCGACAAATTAAACGAGATTAACTCAGTAAGCACATTTTTAGTAGACTTAAAATTTGCAGCCTAATGGTCCCACTGGTCATTGCCCACATACAATTTTGATTAGCTTGTTGGATGGGGAGGTTGTCTGGGTGCAATAATCGGATTATCTGTTGGTCACCTATGAAGCGTGGATACTTACAACAGCCTTGTGTATTGTATCAGAAGCGTTCCAGAGTCGAGAAGTTCTTGGAAACTCTTGGACATTCGTCTCTGAAACTCTCGGAAATCCTTCACCGAAACTCTCATAAATCCGTCCCTGAAACTCTCGGAAACTTTTCATTTAGTTTCATATAAAAAATGCAGATGCTCACAGATACTACCGAATACGCCCAAAAATTATGTGTTTTGCGATGGTGACATAAAGACATGTAAAAGAAAAAATCTTGGATGATAAGTGGTACGATTCAATTGATTACATATTTTTATTCACGACTCCTATTTAGGATATGATACATTTTTATGACACAAACTTTATCTTCATTTAATTTATGATATGTGAAATATATAAAAAGGGCAGCTATGTGCACAAAGGCATCCCCGCGCAGCGAGGGTCCGGGGAAGGGTCCCACCACAAGGGTGAAATGTAAGCAAACCTTACCATGCATTTTTGCAAGAGGCTGCTTCCAGGACTCGAACCCGTGACCTCAAGGTCACACAGCAACACCTCAACCGGTGCGCCAAGGCTCCCCTTCATATGTGAAATATAATGATGAAAAAAATAAAGAAGACGTAAATATCACACATGTCTTCATACTAATTTGAACTTATATTTAAATAATTAAAAGTTTCAAAAGCGTGTCTTGTTTCCTAGGTTTTTTGAAAATCACGTTTCATAATTGTATTGTATCATATCTCGTTCCTGTCTCTGTGCAACGTAGGTGGTCAGTGCTACCTGTGAGGATGCAATGTGCTGGTAGGGTTGACGCCTGACGGAGACAATTTAAAAGTAAGAAGAGAGGGAGACACTTAAGAACTCTCTTTTTTAATTATTTTAGATACTTTGAAATGGCTAGAAAATTTTAAATTAATTGTCGAACAATAAGCAATTAATTTGAGATGCATAATCTGATAAATTAAACTTAATATGGAATTCAAACATAACTGGGCTTTTTTAAGTTTTAGTTAATCTACAAATTCAGACAAATTTTATTAAGCATATTTTGAGTAAATGGATTTTCCCACAATGGAAAATGGTGTATGATGAGAGCGGTACATTTATCGTGTTTGATCACATTTTATTAGTCAAATTGTTCCATGACGTGCTTTCTTTCTTGAAGAAGGGATCAGATGGAACAGGCTGCGTGGAATGTCCCTTATTGAGTGCGCCAAAGAGCATAAAGAACATGACCATGTCAATTGATCATGTTCGCCATGGCAAGCTTACCTCCTTAGAGAGTGGTGTAGATAATCTCAGAATGGCACTTAGATATACTGCGACCAACTACAAATACTACTGAAACGATAGCTTAATTTGATTCTTAATCTACCATTAATGCGGAATAAAGTAAAGAATGGATTCATAACTTTGCACTTGGAACTCCTCTTTAGTCAGTGAGCCGAGCCAACTATACTCAGAACATCATTAAGAATGCAATGTAAATTCACACAATTAGGTGTTCATCGGGTCATGCATGGCTCTTTATTTTATCATGGTAACATATCAAATCTTGGATCTGTGGCATAATTGAACATTGGAGTGTTGTCACTAGTATCCTTGAATAGGATCTAATGACATGGCAATCAAATTACAGGAACTACATGACATATCTTGTTACGGTTGCGCATGCCGACGAGACACGCACTCGCCAACGAGACGCCGCAGCGAGTCCACACGCGGAGGAAGACGATGACGGGTCCATCTGGAGGAGGAGAGACCGAAGACGCGGCGCCGACATAATTATCTTATTTGCATTTTGTTATGTTATATTGTGTTATGTGTACGCTTTATTATTCACACTGCTTTCCGTTATCCACACCCCGCACCTATAAGGGGTTGTGTTGTACTCTGTTTGGGATTATGCTTGGATGAATGGAATTTAGGGCTGCTCCCTAAGCTTTTTCTTCTCTACCTTAATCCCTCTCTTCTTCCTCACCACCGCCGGCCCTCCTTGTCGGATTCCTCTCCGGGAACGTGTCAATTTGGTCTAACCTGCCGCACCGCCCGCCATCTAGCCGTCGGTGCTCGTGCTTGCGCTACGGCCGCTTGTTCCGCGTCTGACCCGCGCGACTCCCGCTGCTGCGTCGATCGCGACTTCCGCCGCAGCCCGATTAGGCGTCCGCCTGCCTGTCGTGCATGTTGTCGCTTCCAACACCCGCGCCCCAATCCGTCGCCGATCCGCGCTTCCAACGTCCCGCGTCCGCCTGTCTCCCCATTCCGGCAGTTCTGCACCGCGATCGGCTATAGGATCCTGGTTTCAGCCGATCTTCACCAGATCCGCCTCCAACAGTCCGCCATCCGACGTCTCCAGTCCATGGCTCCATACACTCGCTCCGCCGGTGATCTTCCTCCGGATGCGGCCGCTGAAGCCCTAAGCCACCGCTAGGAGGCTCAAGAGCAACTCGTCGCCTCCAAGCGTCGACCGCCGCCTCCCGATCCGGCTCGCCCGCGGACTGCGACTCTCTCCTCGGCGTCAGGCCGCCGCCCATTCCCTCTGGACTCACTCCTCCGCCCATTCCGGGCCGGTCCACCCTCTTCCTCGACATTCCCTCCTTTGTTGGCGTTGACCCGATGGGTTGGATCGTCAAAACAGAGCAATATTTCTACCTCAACTATACTGGAGCACGACAAGGTGTCTACGGGTGTGGTTGGCCTGGACGGCTCGGCCCTCCATTGGGCTCGGTGGCTCCGCCAGTCCAACACGTGCCTCTCCTGGCCTGAGCTTAAGCAGGAGATGATCCGGCAGTATAACAACCGCTACTCCGGCTCCTCCGCTATCGAGCGTCATTGCGGCGTCCGCCAGACAGCCAACATGGACGACTATATTGATGAGTTTGTCTCCCTGGCCTCCCACGTCCCCGAGCTACCGCCCGGTCATTACCTGAGCTTCTTGATGCAGGGTCTACTGCCACATATTCGCTCCCATCTCCGCGCGCACCACCCCCACACAGTCTCCGACGCCATGGACTTGGCACGTCTGGCGGACGCTGACCACTCCCCCCGACCACATGCTCCTACGGCCGACCACCAACAGCCTCGGCCGCCTTGGCGACCACCAACCCCGGCTCCTCCACTGCAGTCGCCGCTTTGGAGAAACCGACCAGGCCGCCCACCGGCCCCTCAGCGCCTCTCGAACAGTGATTACAAATTACAATGAGCTTCGCAGCAAGGGTCTCTATTTTCGGTGTCGCCAACCCTACTCCCCCAACCATGAGTCCTTTGTGAAGGAGTTTCACGCCATCATCGGCGACGTCGACCCTGAGGTTACCCTGGCCGACTTTGACGTGTTAGCAAGAAAGACGATAGGAATCAAGGGCTCAACCTTCTTCTATTGCACCTTGGACTGGGCTATTTGTGTTGTCGAACTCGGTCCCTTTGACTTTTCCCTCTCCGGTCGGTCAATGATTAGGGGATATGCTTTTTGACAAAGAACATATTTGCACTCATTCTAGCAAAGCTCGTACTACGCCTATCGGGCTTGGAGATCTCTATGGGGGATACACCTGTCGACCCCACCGCGGCTACGTTCCACCGCCTGTAGTTATCATGTTCCTCGACGGCGGGATCTCCGGCCAGCAGACCATGCAGCTCTCGGGCAAGCTGCGGAATCGCCCGATCATCATCATGGTGGATAGCGGCGCAAGACACAACCTCATCTCTGAGCGCCTGGTGCAGCAGCTCCGTATTTCCGCGGTTCCCTCTCCGGATGTTGCGGTCCGCCAGGGCGATGGGCGTCGCCGACCGGCTCAGGGTCATTGCACGGTCGTGTCTCTCTCAGTGGGGCCCTGTTCCGTGACCGCGGACTTCTACGCATTAGGCCTAGGCAGTATTGACACCATTTTGGAGGTGGCTTGACTCCACACACTCGACGATGTACGCGTCAATTGGGTGACTATGATCATGCAGTTCCTCCACGAGGGCCAGCCATGTCGCCTCGACGGTGACTCCGCTCTGTTTCGCTCTCTGGTCCCCTATGCACGATCCAGCGGACCACGAACGTCGACCTCTCCGCGGGGCTGTGGGCCCCTCGGGCCCATACGATGTGTCTTTCCCTTCCCCGACGGACCACCAAGAGCTTTCTACTGCGCTCGCCGCCGGGACTGCCACCAGCCCGTACGATGTGTCCAACCTCCGGCAGGATTGCCACCAGCCCGGCCGACCAACCGCACCAGTTCCCTCCGGCTTAGGACCACAGCAGCTGCGGCGCAGCCATTTCGTTCTGACCATGGACGGAAGTATGAGCTCGAGCCTCTAATGCAGGGGATGTTGATGGGGGGCCTTACCCATTCAGGTGCAAGCGGATTTTCTAGCACGGTTCTTCTGGTCCGAAAGAAAGGCGGCAGTTGGTGTCATACTACCCAGCCAAACTACTTGATCGTCGCTGCCACTTTCAGGGGTACTCCGGCTCGCCGGAGGTCCCTGTTGCTGGGTCTTACTGTCTTGAGTCCGAAGCTCCGTGGCTGCCCCTAGATCACTTCTGTCGCCAGTCCTCCGACTACTGCCTTGGGGACAAGGCATATTTTTCAGACGGCGGCATTTTTATGGTTGCGCATGCCGACGAGACACGCACACGCCAACGAGACGCCGCAGCGAGTCCATACGCGGAGGAAGACGATGACGGGTCCGTCTGGACGAGGAGAGACTGAAGACGCGTCGCCGACATGATTATCTTATTTGCATTTTGTTATGTTATGTTATATTATGTTATGTGTACGATTTATTATTCGCACTGCTTTCCATTATCCGCACCCCGCATATATAAGGGGTTGTATTGTACTCTTTTTTGGATTATGCTTGGATGAATGGAATTTAGGGCTGCTCCCTGAGCCTTTTTTTCTATCTTAATCCCTCTTCTTCCTCACCACCACCGACCCTCCTTGCTGAATTCCTCTCCGAGAACGTATCATATCTGATCAACCAATCTTCGGGAGTCCTTAGGAAAAATTGATTCCTTCAGATCATGAGCTCATTTGCGACAAGTCATCGGTCAGCAAGAAAAGAGGGAGTTCAATTATCTTACCTGCTTTCACTGATTCTTGAAAGATTATCAGTGACTTTTGCAGGATCATGATGTGGCCATATACGCCATTCATCTATTATTGTGGTCACTTGGGCTGTAAGCTTTTTGAGGCAAGAGGCGCATGTATCTCACATCCTATTGGCCGAGGAGCCAATGGAGGAGATATTCTAGCCTGAGACTATGGCTAATGGGCATCCTATATTGGCTCAAAATACCAGTAAGGATACTTTCCTTGTGGCATTTCTGGCTATACGGTTGTGTTTCTTTGTCTTTCTAGGTCGAAATAGAGCTTTAACATATTAGGGTCTTTTCTAGAGGCTAGAGATTGCACGTGGAGAGAGGATTTTTTTTTTGTTTCCATAGTACAGGAATAGGTGTATCATGAGGTTGGGGATGTGGTCATAACAATCCTATCCTAATACCAGAATGTGGGCTTCCCTTGGACCAATGTACATGGCTAAGTACATATGCATATTACGGGCACTTCCATCTTCATTGAGATACACAGTTATTATACACCTAGGGATTTTCCTATTATATGTCACTTAGTAAATCAACATTAACTTCAGGCCAAGCTGATATTCGCTCATTTAGTTTGGTTCCTCATTTGATGATTGGTCATTTTAGACTTAATCACGGGATGGCTCCAAGAGATTGCTACCTTAGGTTCTAGAAATGACCATTACAAACAGACCTAATTGTTTGTCAACTTACCAAACATGTGCTGAGTTTTACATATATGCATTTATGGTATTTATATATCACACACATCATTTGGTCAATAGAGCAGCCCGCCGAGTCAGCTTCATTAAAGCTACTCATTTTGATAGGCTGCAAGCCCACAATCATACATGGGGTCAAGGAACAGCATCACTTGGTTTTACTTTCTCTTGAAAATAGCCTTGAGGAAGCTCCTATGACATGAACTTTTCTTTTGAGCATCGACAGGGGCATGTTTACACGTTATCCTTGTAAACAGTTCTACAGGAATTAGGCATTAGCTTTTGATTGTGATAATTTAAATGCTCGAATATAGTTTAACGGAGATGAACTTATAGTTCAATCAATCCATAAACCATTAGTTCAGAACTCTTGAAGTTGTCAACAGTTCATTGTGACACCAGAAAAACAACAAATTAACGGGTACAGATAATACATTATTCTAACAAAAAAATACAAGAAAGATTGATTGAACTAAAAAGAGGACGGAGGTGGCCGCCTAGGGCAAAAGTCCGCCCGACGGAGGAGACCGACGAAAAAAAAGAACTGGCGGGCCGCAGGAGGCAGCAGAGAGTAGCGGGCTTCGGGCTGCAGAGGGCAGCGGAAATCAGCAGGCTTCGGGCTGCAGAAGGCAGCAGGGATCGGCAGGCTTCGGGCTGCAGAGGGCAACGGAAATCAGCGGGCTTCAGGCTGCAGAAGGCAGCAGAGATCAGCGGGCTTCGGGCTGGGGCGGAGGAGTATGGGGTTGTGGAAACGAGCGACAGGGCGAAACCCTAGAGCTCAGTAGATCGAAGCAGCGGGAGCGCTGAGGAGATCGCAGTCGGGCGTTGTGAGGAGCAAACAGATCGAAGCAGACGGGAGCGGGGGCGGCGTCGCTGAGGAGATCGCAGATCGAAGCAGGCTTTTCTTCACGCACGCAGGGATCCCGATGGGAAGAAGAGCAGTCGAGGAGGATCACAGATCCAGGCGCTGTCGTCGATCGAGGGAGATCGCAGACGAAGAAGCGCGTAGGATCTCTGAATCTGGAAGACGATCGATGGGGCTCTGTAGGAACGATCGACGGGGCTCTGTCGGAAAACGAAGCCGATCGAAAACGCGAGGAAGCGTCGGAAACTGGAAGACGATCGTTGTCGACGGGGCTCTGTCGTCGACGGGGCTGAGCGAAACGCACAGAAGCGCCAGAAACGAAGCGCGAGCTCGACGGGATCGGCAGCGCAACTTACCGGAAAACCCTAAGCTCTGATACCATGATAGGAAGAAAGGATTTTCTATGTATTCACAACTTGAACAAGGTAATACATATATAAGAATAATAGAGGGTGATCCTAACACCCGAGGTGACTATAGGCTAACACTACTACTCAATATACAACATATCTAACAGTTTACACGTTATCCTTGTAAACAGTTCTACAGGAATTAGGCATTAGCTTTTGATTGTGATAATTTAAATGCTCGAATATAGTCTAACGGAGATGAACTTATAGTTCAATCAATCCATAAACCATTAGTTCAAAACTCTTGAAGTTGTCAACAGTTCATTGTGACACCAGAAAAACAACAAATTAACGGGTACAGATAATACATTATTCTAACAAAAAAATACAAGAAAGAAACATAAAATGCATCAAAAGCAAGGCAGTAGAAAGACAGGACCAGTCTTTTTTTATTTAATTTAAATGCTATCAGCTCTCATTTGAAAAAGAAATGAAAAGGAACAGGGAGACTAAAGATCAATTTACCTGCCCATTATCTGTCGGACGACCTATACGATCAGAAACATCCCCCATTGCTCTGCAAACAACAATCATGGTTAAACATGAAAATTTCAAGTTATGTTCCTCCTTTTTAAAAAAATATAAATTTATAAAGTCTAACAAAAATAATAACACAAACAAAACGAATCTTTTAAATACAAAAAAAAGGAGAACTTTGGATTGTTGGCTTAGTACATCTTTAATTGTCTGTGTTCTGCATTTACCTCTGTCACAGGCACCACTTTGGATAGTACACCATTCATGGATTACTTCTCAATGAGATTAACAGTTGCACTAGCAAGCCTTTTGACAAAGCTGTGCTTTTTTATGTTTATTTATTTCTTTTACTTGAGCATCATTGATTTTCTTATATTATCAAATAAACATTAGTTTATTATCAATGAACTAGATTTACTGTGGTTAGCCTTGAAACGAAGAGTACTTGTGCTGAATTTATTTTTTGCCGAATAATCATTTTCAAAGTCACAAAGCCAAACCAATTACACTAGACTACACAACCTGGTGTAGGACTATGTTCTCAACATGAGGGTAAGCAATGAGATTAGTTGAAATTAAATTACAATAAAGGAAACATACCAAGAAACTACAATTACTCAAATTGTTGTGTCTAATCCTCAAGGAATGATGCAAATTCTGAATATATTTTATGCATGAAATAGAGGTTCAATTTACTTGCCTATTAGCTATCGGCCAGAAGTTGTTCTTCTCAAAAATTCATATGGCAAAAATCTCAAAAGGGAGCAACTTTTCATAGTAATCATTCATCTAAATATATAATCACATAGAACTCTAGTTATAATAGATCCTACAAGATAAGATCATTCATCTAAATATATAATCCCATAGAACTCTAGTTATAATAGATTCTACAAGATAAGATAGACAATCAATCTCATTATACAAAAACGACAAATGGCTATATTGCATGTGGCTTGGGACGATTTCAAGAAGGAAAAAGAACAAATCAAAAAAGAAACATGTGTTTGACCAAAATCAACAACAACAACAACAGCAGAACCCATATAGTCCCCAATCATTGGGGGTATGGGCGGGGGAAGATTGGAAACAGACCTAACCTTTGGCACTATGCACAAAGTGGCTTCTCTCAGAGGAGAAAGACCTAACCTTTGACAATAAATGCACAAAGTGGCTGCTCACAGAGTACCACTAAAATAGTGGCCCCCTATACCGTCGCGTTTGCTGTGGAATCATGCCCTCAAATCAAAGCCAAAGACATCAGAGAGGGCAGACCCAAGAATTCATTTTGATTTATGCGCACATAACCATGCTTCCTTCATTTAGCATCCAGAGCATTGGTGAAGCACAAAATGAATAATCTAGAAAAAACATATAAACTGAGACGAGGATCATTTTGGCTCTGTTTGGGAACTTGGTGACGTTAAAGCTCCGATGCAGTGGGAATGGAGTTCCTTTTCAAATGGAGAATGAAGCTCCAAGTTCATTTTCAAAAAGATGCTAAAATTCGGATGGCCACCGAAATGCGGACACGCCGGAGCATGAATGGTTTTCCGAACAACATTTTTTCTCTGATAGCAAATGGAGTCTCTGCTGCACCGAAGGAAAAAACCCTCCTACACGGAACTTTTGTTCACTAACAAAATACAGCTACTCTCCTCGGTTGCAAAAACTATTCTAGAGATTTACCAAGAGATAGCCGAGGTGCGTTGAATATCTCATAAAGAAGGTGGTGCGGGTGGATCAATTGGTGGCATGGAGTTCTTGAATGTACCCGGAGTTGCAGAATCCATGACAAGCCAAATCCATAATGTTTCAAATCCATGGGAAAAGAGGGGGAAAACCCATAAAAGCAATCCTCCATTTTATTTCAAAGATGACCATACATGAGAGCTAATAGATTCAAAGAAAAGGAAAAGATACACTTTGCAATAAACTCCAACATAAGCTAAGGGTTGGCATGAAGCCAAAAAAGGCAAAGATGCAAAAATACAAATAACCCAAAAAAATTCATTCAATTGAAATTTATCACCATAAATGATAATGTGCATGTGATGAATGCATCGGGATGCACTACTTCAATATGTCATGTTGAAAAATATCCTCCTCTTTACCATGGGATAAAGAAGGTGAAGATATAATTACACCGACAACCATACAACAAGAATCGTCAATAAACAGGGTTGCTCAACAGCGACATTCCTCTGCATGTAGAAGTTTGCAATGATGTACTTACAACCATGATACATTCTTCTGTGGACTTCGCCCCTTAAATGAGAAGTAGTCCGAGTGGCATGTGAGGTCAGCACATGACATGTTGTAGTAGTTATAAGGAAAATATGGCTACAAAAATCGGCTAGACAAAAGAAGCAGGAATTAAGGCTAGAATGTTATCATATTTTATGGAGAAAAGGGGAAATAATTGTTAAATGTCAAGTAACCTACTCACCGGGTGGTGAGGGTAAGAGTGGCTAAGCCTAAGCCCGGCTAGTTCTCTTGAAGATATAAAAGGATCGTGGGATGGCTAGAGAGGAGATCGTGTAAGAACTTCAGAACCCTAAGGTTTGTGTCTCCTCTTCGTCTTAACATGGTATCAGAGCGGTTCTTCCCGTCGACCTGAAGGCTCGTCGTGACGATCTCGTCGATCATTCCTGCTGCCGATTTCGTCGTCGACTCATGCCGGGATCCCATTGACGGGCCGATCCCGTCGATCGTTCCAGCTGCCGCTTCCTTCGTCGACTCGTGCCGATCCCGCCAATGTCGTCGTTCTGGAGCCGCGTCCCTGACGCCGCGTCCTGCCGCCGGGTCCTACTTCTGCGTCCTGCTTCTGCCACCGCGTCCAGTCGTCGTTCTGGAGCCACGTCGTTCCTCCTGCTGCTGCCGTCTGCTTCCCTTTGTTCTTGTTGCTGCTGCCGTCTGCTTCCCTTTGTTCTGCTGCTGCTGCCGCTGCCGTGACCTGAAGGTCCTGCTCCTGCCGTTGTCCTGCTGTCGTGGTTCTGACCTGAAGGTCCTCCTGCTGCTGCGGCTGGTATTTCGTCTGCTTCCTAAAGGTCCTCCGGCTTGTGTGCCCGTATGGAGGACAACTTGAAAAGTGCAAATGCCTCTGAAGGGGCCGTTAACCAACCCAGACACTACAGTGGAGGGAGTTCTAACATGGACTTCAGTCAAGGTGTTACTCACATTAAACTCAATGGAAGGAATTACCTTCTATGGGCTCAGGCTATGAGGATTTTCATTGGGAGCCGTCGAAGACTGGGTTTTCTCACAGGATCCAAGCCGGCTCCAAACAAGACCGATCCCAAATACGAGGAATGGGAAGGTGAGAATCTCACAGTGATTAATTGGCTTGTCAATTCTATGGAACCCAAGATTGCAAGCCACTTTCTATTCTGTGAAACTGCAAAAGAAATGTGGGAACAGATCGAACGAAATTACTCAAAAAAGAAGGACTTAGCGAGAATATATCAACTCCAAACTGAACAGATCCACATGGCTGGAATGGGGGACTTCGAAGAATATTATGGCAAGTTGACCCATAAGTGGGCTGAAATTGATCAGTATTCTGCTATTCAGACTATTGAAGACTACAAGACTGAACTCATGCAACGGAGGGTATTTGAGATGCTCTCTGGTCTCCCTCCTGAACTTGAATTCCAGAGGGTTCAGATGTTGGGACGTGATTCTATTCCTGATCTAGAGACTGTGGCTCACTATATTAGGGGAGAAGCTAGTCGTATAAACTCCCTTCGTTCAGATACTCATGTGGGTCATGAGAAGTCTGCCCTTGCTGCTGAACAGAAGAAATGGCATCCTAGAAATATGAGGCAAGAAGACAAGAGTAAAATGAAGTGCCCTCACTGTGGGAAGAAAGGTCATGGGAAAGAGAAATGTTGGGATCTTCACCCTCATTTAATCCCTCCAGGATGGATTCGGGGTTCTGATGGGAAATATGTGAGGCCTCCTACAGCTATGTATGGCCACCTTGATTATTCTGAGTATCTTCAGGCAGAAAACGAGAGGTTGATTAAAGAACTCAAGGCTCTGAAAGCCAACTCTGCTGGTGATTTGGCAGGTACGGCCGCTCATGTTCGCTCTACTACTGTGTCCTCTAAAGAACTATCCACCCCTTGGATTATTGACTCGGGGGCTTCCGATCACATGACCGGATCTTCTATGGGAGTCTCCTCTATTTTACCTACCTCTGGCAGTGTGAAACTCGCTGATGGAACCTCGGCGTCTGTGACTGGTAAAGGGGTTATTCATCTTTCTCCATCTGTCTCTCTCAAGTCTGTAATTATTGTTCCCTCATTTCCTACGAATCTCTTGTCTGTTAGCAGTTTAACTAAACAACTTAACTGCTCTATCACCTTTTTCTCCTCTCATTGTGTGTTTCAGGATCTGGCGAGTGGGAAGACGATTGGTGGTAGACATGAGTCAGGTGGAGTGTATGTCATGGACAACTGTCAGGCTCTTAGTTCTCAGAAAATTACCGACCAGGATCAGTTGAGGCTGTGGCACAAGAGATTTGGGCATGCTAGTTTGAAGACCTTGAAAGCTATTTTTCCGCATTTGCTTAATGTTAAAACTGTCACTTTTGATTGTCAGTCTTGTGAATTTTCAAAGCATTGTAGGACTAACTATGCTCCTAGTTTGAGTCAAAGTTTGAAATGTTTTGATTTGATACATTCCGATGTCTGGACATCTCCTATTTGTTCTGTGAATGATTTCAATATTTTGTTTCTTTTATTGATGATCACTCACGCTTTACCTGGGTGTACCTCATGAAAAAGAAGGATGAAGTCTCAAAAATATTTCAGTTGTTCTATCATTATGTGCAGACTCAATTTGGAACTGGAATTAAAATTCTTAGGAGTGACAATGAAGGCGAATATACGTGCAGTGACCTTCAGCTATTTCTGAGAGATCATGGGATTATTTTCCAATCTTCCTGTCCGGGGACTCCTCAACAGAATGGGGTTGCCGAAAGAAAGAATCGTCATTTCTTGGAGACCACTCGATGCTTGTTGCAAGAGATGTTCGTCCCTAAGGGTCTATGGGATGAAGGAGTTCTCACATCCGTCTATCTTATTAATAGGATGGCTACCGGTACTTTGGGAGGAAAGTATCCCCTACAAATTCTCTGCCCAAATATGCCTCTATTCAACCTTCCTCCTAAGGTGTTTGGGTGCGTTGCCTTTGTTCACATCGTGGGGCCTCATAAGGAAAAATTAGGGCCACAATCAATAAAATGTGTCTTTGTGGGATATGCTGCCAACCAAAAGGGATATAAGTGTTATTCTCCTGCTCTCCGGAGAAGGTTTATATCAAAAGATGTTACCTTTTTCGAGAACACTCCTTATTATTCCAATGAGGGCAAACTCATCACGTTTCAGAAGGAAAGCAAAGAAGAAAGTGACATGTTGCCACCTCTTCCTGTTCTTGTTGATGTGACTGCTCCAGAAAGTGTTGATATTCCTGTTATAAAGGAAACCCCAACGAGTGATCTTCGAGTTTACAGCAGAAAAAGGAATCTTCAAGTATATCAAAGAAGGAAAAACATCAAGACTGGACAAGAATGTCACACTCATGCTCCACCACCTACCACCACTCCGCCAGATCCAAGCTACAACACCACTTCGGAGATCCCTTCTGCTCTTCAAATTCAGAGTGGTCGTACTAGATATCCTATGGATAAGTATGTTGGGTATCACTCTATCTCTCACTCATTACAAGTATATCTTGCTTTTGTTTCCTCTATTACTATTCCTAACAGTTTTTTAGAGGCTAGCTCAAATTTCCACTAGGTAAAGGCTATGGAGGAGGAGATGAATGCTCTCCAACGTCAAAAGACTTGGGAAATTGTTCTTATTCCTCATGGGCGGCATTTAGTCGGCTGCAAATGGATTTATACTACTAAATTTCTACAAGATGGAACTCTTGATAGGTACAAAGCGAGATTAGTAGCTAAAGGTTTTACTCAGGTTGATGGTGTAGACTTCCAAGAGACCTTTGCTCCAGTTGCTAAATTGAACTCAGTCAGAATACTCCTATCTATTGTTGCTCACAAGTCTTGGAATCTACATCAACTCGATGTTAAAAATGCTTTCCTACATGGTGAATTGGAGGAAGAAATCTATATGACTCCACCTCCTGGTATGGATGTTCCTAAAGGACATGTGTGTCGCCTCAAGAAAGCCCTATATGGCCTCAAACAGTCTCCACGTGCCTGGTTTGCCAAGCTAAGTGATAAACTTGTTCAACTGAACTTCAATCGATGTACTTCAGATCATTCTGTCTTTGTCTACAAAGGGGAGGAATGCACTACTATTCTCGTAGTCTATGTGGATGGTATCATTATTACAGGAACGGATGACCACCACATTACTCGAGTTAAGGAGGAATTAGCGTTTGCTTTTGAAATAAAGGATTTGGGTCTCCTTCGGTACTTTCTTGGAATTGAGATTGCGCGTTCTGCCGGGAAGATTATGATCTCCCAGCGGAAATATGTCTTGGACCTTCTCAATGATGTTGGATATTTGGGAGTCAAACCTGTGGATAGTCCTGTGGACCCTAGTTATGACATTCATAAGGAGACCTCTCCAGACCTTGAGAACTGGTTTGGGTTAAATCTATCTTGGGGGAAATGGGATTTCCTGTCATTGAGGCTATGCAACTGCATTGTGATAATCAAGCTGCAATTCATATATCTAACAATCCTGTCTTTCACGAGAGAACAAAGCATATTGAAATTGATTGTCATTTTGTGCGGGACAAAATTCAGGATCAAACTGTGACTATGGTGTTTGTGCCCTTTGAAGATCAACTGGCTGACATGCTCACTAAAGCGGTCTCTGGCAAATCCCTTCATTCTTACTCCCTTAAGCTCGGAATGCTGGATGCTTATGGGGTTAGCTTGAGGGGGGCTGTTAAATGTCAAGTAACCTCCTCACCGGGTGGTGAGGGTAAGAGTGGCTAAGCCTAAGCCCGGCTAGTTCTCTTGAAGATATAAAAGGGTCGTGGGATGGCTGGAGAGGAGATCGTGTAAGAACTTCAGAACCCTAAGGTTCGTGTCTCCTCTTCGTCTTAACAATAATTGCACCATGTACGATCTAGTATGTGAAAGTGTATGAGCTTGTTTTTTTTTCCTTAGATTATGCACATTTTATAGAGGAAGACTGGTACCTCCGGTTAGCATGAGACGGGAAAGTAAGAATGACGAGTTGTTTTCTATGTCACTTACAGTAGATATACATATATATTACTTAAATGAAGGGGTTCCTATTTTCTTCTTTAAATAAGGGCTGAGATTTTGTTAGAGTGATATCACAGGGACTTTGTAATAATAATATAGATTAATCAAAAAGAAAAAAAGGCAGCTTAGAACCACAATAAAACGTATGCAAATAGCAGAATACCTGAATAACTAGAAGAATTCAAGATCCAGTTGAATTAGCAAAATGTAAGTTGGCACTTTAAAATGAAACTAAATAGCATGCATTCATCAGAAAGAAATATGGAAAAAACATGAGTTAGTCTGACCAACCTTGTAATGAGCTCTGCTGCTTCTCCATCCCATTGTAGAACACAAAATTTATATCTCTCCGTAGCAATAAAGAGGAGATCCTGGGATTCACCCTGATAAAGAGAAGATCGAAACAAAGATAAACAAAAGTAACATATACCAGAAAATTAAACCAAATCAACAGAAACTACAAGAAGTCGGCGCTAAAAAAGAAACCCACATGAGGTCGAAAAAGTTCAAGTGTTGCGATTCTTCCGTATATAGGAACATCAAGCATAGGCTGCAAAAAAGTATTCAAATCAATAAAAATCACAAACGGTTGCATTTTTGAATTGATACTAATGGAACAAAATAAATCAAAAATGATGTGCAGCATACTGGGAATGAAAAAAAAGTAAGATCACAATTAGCAATAGCTCATAGGGATATTCATGAATAAATACTAATTGTTTATGTCAAAAAAAAACGCAAACCCTCACTAACTCCAAAGGAACCCTTCAAGTCGCTTACAAGAAAAAGGCGGCCTGCATGTTCAGTTCTTATTTTGCATGTATATCTTGCAAAGAAAAGGAAGAGGATAGTGTAAAAGAAAAGAACGAGTAAAGTAAAAACTATATGAAAATACCAACCAAGAATGCAAAGTGAGAACAATCGAAGATAGGAAGACAAAGGAAAGATATCAAGTCAATTGTGATGATTTCTGACAAGGGGACTTTTGTAATGGCAAAGTTAAAAGTAATGTAAACGGATAATAAGCATAATGGACATACCCTAGTGCTCAAAGCTCTTCAGCTACAGTTAAGGGAGCACAAGCATTGTGATGAAGCAAGATTTCTTATGACTTTTTTGAATCAATTTACCACTAAAAGATTAATAGAAGTTGCCTTGATAGATACGTGGGAGGGGGTACCGTGTCAGGGAAATTATTGTGAGTTCAAATTGGATTTTTTTGGGGGATCAACTATTCTACTTTGAACTCATCTATGGACTGGTAAAAAAAACTATAGACATAAAATGTTCCTCACATAACAAAGCTTATCTCCTATTTCCAGGGTTCTATCATGTTCTCCATTGCTCAAGTGACACCGCACTTCTCCCAAACAGACTGCCATGCAACTAATTCTTGAAAGTGATGAAGTTCTCGGACAAACACGAACAAATGCTATACATTTTTAAATTTGTATAATGTAAAGATAGTACAATCAATCAATTCAGAATGTATGAATATTCTAATGATAGGATGCTGATCTACACACCTGCAGACCATGAGGAGTGAGCAAATGGATCTCAATGCGTGTACATTTGCTGCAAGGGAAAAATAAATACAGTTAAAAAAATGACAGAACAAATCATTCTTCAGTAGCTGACATTGCGAAAAAAAGTACTGCAGCGAAGTTTATAGTTGACGATCCATCGGAAAGCTTAAGAACATGAGTCAATGCAACAACGGTTGCCAAAAATAGACTAGTAACGAAAATTTGGACATCAAGAAGGAAAAAACATTTATAACGACAAATCAGTCCACCGATTCTCCATCAAAAAAACAATAACCCACCACCGATCCTCGTAAATTGAAAAGAAACAATAAATTCTACCACCGATTCTCCCTCAAAGCAACATAGACTGGAAATTCCAATAAATAATTCATCATAAAAATGCAAGAAAAAAGGTTTTGCATAAAATAAGCGGTGGTGGAAACAAGGGTAGCAACACCCTAAACCTAGAGACTAACAAACCCCGCCAGACCAAAACCGAATGCGGATCAAATGAGGAGATTCGAAGTGGGTCTTCGTGCCCTACAGCATACCAAAACTAGTAGAAACATGAAAAGCGGGGGCGATTACGCGATTATGAGGTTGAGCTCCTGGGGACTGGTGAAGTTGCCGACGCAGGAGTGGGAGACGGCGGTGGGCTTGTGAGCTGTGACCACGTAGTTCCAAACGCTCATCTCCGCTGTTTTCGTCGGAGTTCCTCCGGCCGTCCTTGTCGGCGAGCGCCGAATGGAGTACGAGAAAAAATATGTGGGAGCGAAGAGGGGGGAGACAACGGAGAGGGTTCAGGAGGGTGCGACTGTGCAAGGAAGCTGGAAGAGAGGGCTTCGGCTTTCTATAGGCGGGTCAGCACGTGCGCGTGGCAACTGCAAAAACATTCCTATATTTTGTTTGAGAGAGTTGATAAGCAGTCCAATTCCTGCTATTCGCGCCCCAAAAAATTGTAAAAAAACCTAAATATATTCGCAGTCCAAGTCTCGCTAATCGCACCCCATCGAATAACCTCCTTCTCCTCATTTCTCTCCTCCCGTTGCATAAGCCCTAGACGTAGTTCTATCGGTCGCGCCAGCTGTCACGGTTCTGGTTCTACTAAAATCGTGAACCGAACTGCTAAGATAACAGTTTTGTAAATTAGAACCAAAATCGTATTTGGTTTGACCGGTTCTAGTTCTGATTTCGGTTCCAGTAAAATTTTTGGAACCATCGTGTTAACAGTTCCGGTTACGGTTCAATAAGAACCAAAATCAAACTGGCCACTAATGGTTCGGTCCAGTTCTATGCGGTTCTGTCCGGTTCCAACCGGTTCCAACTAGAACCAAAACCAAACTTGACGGAATGAATGGGGGAGGTCACAAATAAAAAAACAGAGGGGAAAAGTATACTCGTTTGGTTTTTTTGCAAGAGGGACTTCGAATTCTGAGGCTTGGGCGCAGGAATTTCGTGTTACACCAAGGGGGAGTACTTTTTGTATAATATATAGTAAGTCGGACTTAAAGTTAAAAATTGAAAACGCAAAACCACAAAATTGCACCAGACCGTGCCGATTTTAAAAATTTAAAGATCACGATCGTTTAATGTTGATGCAATGTTCACGTTGCTGAAGATTACGACTCAACATATGGTAAAGAACTTTGAATTGTTGCTCTTAAAATCTTATTTTACAATTAAAATTTTGTTTGAAGAATCTATTAGTTAATTCAATTTGATTAATTTATCAGCTACAATTAGATTTGTCTTTCATGATTACTATCAAATAATAGTTGTATATTCTTTATATTTTTAAAACAAAATATTTCAGAAAAATATGTGAGTAAAATTGAAAATACATAAAACCGAAAGTACAACACAAAAAAAAATTCCAAATCGCATCAATGTCAAATCACACAACACGGATTTGGTGTGGTGCGATTTTGTTCAGTTCTAAATCGACCTCCTTTGTTGCGAATGCGGTTTGGGTTCAAACCGCACATGTTTCACCCATAATAGTAAGCATAGATATTATAGATATATTATAAAAAAAATAACAATATTATAATAATATTAATAATAAATGGGTTGTGGTTCGGTTCTGCTTCGGTCCGGTTCGGATCGGTTCTAAAAATCTTGAAACTGCTTGAGACTTGTATATTGCGGGCCCGGCTCCGGTCTGGATAATAAAATGAAAGAACCACACCCGGATCATTGTTGTTCACGGTTCCAAAATTCAAACCGGAACTCAAATAATTCGCGAACGGTTCGGTCCGGTTCTTTGCGGTTCCGATTCGATTCCGGTTCAGATTACGGTTTTCTGTTTTAAGTGGCAGCTTTAGACTTCACTCCTTCCCCCTCTTAGATTCACCTTCTTCAAAAAAAATCTTCAAAAAAGAAGGAAATTATTCAGCGAAAATCCCCAAAAAATAGTCGGTTTTCTGGTTAGAGGAAGGTTTGCATGTCATTTAACTTGTTTTAGAGTTAATTCCTCTATGCATGTCATTTAACTTGCTTCATGTTAGATTTTTAAATTGTTTTAGAGTCTTTAAGATGTTTCTCTAGGCTTCTAGTGCTTTATAAATCAGCAAATTGTTTCGCTTATTTGGGTTGAGAGTGGGGTGCAAATATAAGTTTGGACTACAAATAAAACTTATGGACTGGGAATAGCCAGTTTCGAACTGCTAATATCAACTCTCTATTTTTTAGGGCGCTATATTAGCACTATATTTTGGCGAGCGAGCATTTAACAAAATTTGAGTGCGGATAGCCATATTTGCGGTGCGGATATCAGCACCTTTTTTATATATAAAAATGAGTGATTGTGCATGGGGGTCCGTGCCATGCGTGATAGTACTTTTATCTCTCTCTCTCATTTCCCCGCTTGAAGTATGTTGTGGCGATCATACCCTAAGCCTCGCTCGACGTCCTCTCGATCGATGAAATGGATTTATTTTTTGTGTGATTAAACAGTTATTAAAGTACAATATTTCTGAAATAAATGTTTTAAAAATAAAATGTTTATCATATTTTGACAGTTATGTTGGTGGCCAGTTCCCCATCGGTCTTAGTGCACATTCAATTATATTATATAAATATCATGATATTTGAATGTTGGAACCCGAGCTAATCTCCCGCCGTTGGATCGGAGGAGTGGAAAGAGAAGTTTCGAAATTGGTCAAAAGAAGAACTTGAGGGGATATCATGATTTACGTATATGCCCTTGTATTTTGATTTTTTTTTAAACGAATTAGAAAATACGAAGTTATTAAATTTAAAAATGAGTGATAATATTGACATTATGAATGTTTCCCCAAATGCAACTTTTTCTTTTAATATAGTATTGATGAAAATGGATTATTGTACACAAAATCAACTTCAAAAAGTTCAACAACACCGTCCGAGCGTAACAAGGTTAGCCACCAATCTCCCCATTTAGGGTTTTTCAACTTACGGGATCAAGTTCCGCGCAGATCTACATCTAACATGGACATCGATCTACGCCTCATAGTTCTATAACTCCAACTCTGATGCATATACGCCT
This sequence comes from Dactylorhiza incarnata, assembly GCA_033032865.1. Taxonomy (NCBI): domain Eukaryota; kingdom Viridiplantae; phylum Streptophyta; class Magnoliopsida; order Asparagales; family Orchidaceae; genus Dactylorhiza; species Dactylorhiza incarnata. Next base: position 1,108,000 of record JAWHQI010000219.1, read on the forward strand.
TCCTCACAGGTCTTCACTCTTATTGCTCCACTGAAACCGACCAAACAATCAACCGATCCTTTTTTTGCAGGTATCCTTCTAACATGTATCAATCAAATTGCTTCATGAATTGAAATTCCTAATCTCAGTGAGGACGACTCCACTCTCTATCTTCTCCAAGCAATTTTATGAGGGTGAAGAAGGGGATGATGAAGGGCTAGGAAGTGGCCGACCATTTTCTTTCTTCTCCAAACAAGAAGACATTAGTTTTGTAAGCCCATAGTATTGGGAACATTGCCCACAATGTTTATAATATGAAGAAGTCCTCAAATAAAAAATAAACAAACTTTGTATTTGATAATTATCTATGTTGCTACATTTTCAGGACGGTCACTTAAGTGCATAATTCATCTAAAATAACTCTTGGACTTGATATAAAAGTTAGAGCATTTATGAAGGACACTCAAAAATATTCCAAATCAAATATCGGCTAGACAAGGTTCAGACAAACTTCAAATGTCGGTTTGACTATATGTCAATATACTTCATATCGACTAGAAGTTTTAGCTGATACAAAGAACTTGTCGTCTAGATGATACCTAGTATATTATTAATGCTCTAGATATCGACTTAATCATATAAGTCTCAAGGGAATTGGCTAGAAGACTATAAGGAAAAATCAGCATATCGACTTGATAAGGTTCAGATATTTCTTTGTATGTCGACTTAATCGACTTGAAGCTGTACAACCCTCATATTTTCTGAGTCGGTGTGACCCGACGCGGATGAGGTCGTGGTAGAGAGGGTGACCGTGACGAAGCGGACCAACACGTCGGAGGCCGTCGAGATCAAAAAAGAAGTCCCAGGGGGGAGGAAGTGGACCGGAAGTCCACTTCCTGGGCGAGTGGACCTAGTGGTCCACTCGCCCAAGCCCCGGGCAAGTGGACCTATGGTCCACTCGCCCACTCGCCTAGGGGTGGCGAGTAGACCATGGTCCACTCGCCCAGGGTGAGGGGCAAGTGGACCTGTGGTCCACTCGCCCCGGGCACTCAGGGGAGTGGACCATGGGTCCACTCTCCCCTGAGGAGAATGGACCGACTGGTCCACTCACCCAAGCCCAGGCAGTGGACCATTCGGTCCACTCTCCCGACCCCCGACAAGGGGGGAGTGGACGTCTAAAGCTCAACTCGCCCCCTCCTGTTTTGGTCGTTCAGGTTCGTTGTTGAGCTGCGGATAGTGGATTTTGGGCTATCCGCAACCCAATTTTGGGAAGTCTATAAATAGACCAGCATGGGCACCTTGGGAAAGGATGTTGGTACCCCCCTCCCTCGCGTGAGTATTGTGAGCAAGCACTACCCCCTCCCCTCCCCCTATCAGTGAAGGTGGACGGTGAGGCGGCCCTTAGTGCCCTCCAAGGTGCCCAGGCTCAGTATTGGCCTGGGAGGGGGAGCTCTTTTTTGAACTTTCGGGTGTGTGGTGGGACCTCCACGTTGTAGCTTAATGGGTTCGTTTGTGGACTCAGGTGTTCTTCAAGGGTAGGATCTTTCAGTTCTTAGCAACCGGTCAGGGGTTCTAGCTCGGGCCAAGTAAGGGTTAGATGCATCTCCCTTTCGAACATCGAGACCAGTTCTCTGGTTTCAACAGAAGCTGTGCAGATAAATAGTCTATCGTCTAAAGAAAGTTAAGTCTTTTGAAGTGTATCAGCTTGAAGCTTATCAGTCAGGAGTCAAGTTGAAGATTGGTTGGAGAGTTGTTAAGTAAAATGTCATCGAGACATTTCACAGACAAAATAGAAATGTCGTCAAGAAGGCTATTCAACATTTCAAGAAGATTATCGACTTGAAAGAGTTCTTATCGGCTAGAAGGTTTTAAATGTCGTCTAGACAGGTCCCATATCATTGAGACAGTTCAGAATTTTAGAAATTCAAATCTTTGTGGCCACTGATTGAGCTAATCAGAAAAGGCATTTAACGAAGCAAATTTCTGGCATTAAAGTTTTCAAATTAGACCGTTATGAATCTCAATCCTATATATACTGATGAGATGTGTACGACAAACGCTAACTAATCAATCATGTTATTCTTTCAAAAAACCCTAAATGAGCCGACAACCAATTTTTTAAGTCCATATGTTGAAACCAATACTTGGTCTCTTGTGGAGTTCGGGGTCCCCAAAAGAGGGGGTGACCTCACACCTACTTCTCTCAAGGGAAAGCGCTAGGCCGAAGACTTAAGGAACTAGGAATAGGACCGAGGGCTCAGTGAGGAGGTCCCACCACACACACGGAAGATCTTAGAGCGCTTCCCCTCCCAAGCAAATGCTGAGCTTGGGGCACCCTTGGAGGCACTCTTCCACCACCAAAGAACAAGGGGGAGAGTAACCAAAGAGAGTGATCTGCCTTCAAAGGTGGCCCTTGGTCCTATTTATAGTTTTTTGAGCCAGGTCTGCCAATAGCCATATTCTGGCCTAAGAGATTACGAAAACACCCCCAGGTTTGGTCTGCCAACAGCGAAATCCCGCCATTCCAAGATGCTAAACGCAGACTGCTTCCTCTTCCTAAGTTGGGCGAAAGGGGGCAGGCCACCTCCCTTGCTCGCCCCCCTCCTTGGGTTGGGCGAGCGGGAGGCCGCCCGCCTCCCCCGCTCGCCCCCCTATGGGGCTGGGTGAGCGGGAGGCTGCCCACCTCCACCACTGGTCCTCCTACGGGGTTGGGCGAGCGGGAGGCCGCCCGCCCCCTACGGGGCTAGGCGAGGGGGAGGCCGCCTGCCTCCACCGCTCCCCCCCCCTACGGGTTGGGCGAGCGGGAGGTCGCCGGCCTCCACCGCTCGCCCCCCTACGGGCTGGGCGAGCAGGAGGCCGTCCGCCTCCACCGCTCGCCCCCCCTACGGGCTGGGGTAGCGGGAGGCCGCCCTCCTCCACCGCTCGCCCCCTATGGGGCTGGGCAAGCGGGAGGTCGCCCGCCTCCCCTGCTCGCCCCCCTCACGGGGCTGGGCGAGCGGGAGACCGCTCTCCCTTCTACGGGGCTGGGCGAGCGGGAGGCCGCCCTCCTCCCCTGCTCGCCCCCCTCATGGGACTGGGCGAGGGGGAGACCGCCCGCCTCCCCTGCTCGCCCCCCTCACGGGGCTGGGCGAGCAGGAGGATGCCCACCTCCACCGCTCGCCCCCCTACGGGGCTGGGCGAGAGGGAGGCCTCCACCGCTCGCCCCCCTATGGGACTGAGCGAGCGGGAGGCCGCCCGCCTCCACTGCTCGCCCCCCTACGGGCTGGGAGAGCGGGAGGCCGCCCGCCTCCACCGCTCGCCCCCTTATCGGGTCTGCCCAAAAACTCTCATGCCCCCCTCCTTGCCTGGGGTAGTGTTAAAAAAATGTCGGGCCTAAAGACATCTTGGGTCTCGGGGGGTCCACTCGGCAAATACAGGGTTGTACACAATCCCCCCTCTTTTCGAGCGGATCACACTTTCAGAAAAAAAAAGTCCAACCCTGCATATTCGGCGAGAGCCCGGTCAGCGGGACCTTCTTGGGACAAAAATTACATAGCCTCCCCGAGAGGTCAACCTGCCCTGCTGGCTAGTGAGAGCCCGGTCAGCGGGACCTTCTCGGGACAAAAATAGCATAGCCTCCCCGAGAGGTCAACCTGCCCTGCCAGCTCGTGAGAGCCCAGTCAACGGGACCTTCTCAGGACAAAAATAACTTAGCCTCCCCGAGAGGTCAACCTGCCCTGCCGGCTAGTGAGAGCCCGGTCAGCGGGACCTTCTCGGGACAAAAATAACATAGCGTCCTTGAGAGGTCAACCTTCCCTGTCGGCTAGTGAGAGCCCGGTCAACGGGACCTTTTCGGGACAAAAATAACATAGCCTCCCCAAAAGGTCAACCTGCCCTGTCGGCCAGTGAGAGCCCGGTCAGCGGGGTCTTCTCGGGACAAAAATAACATAGCCTCCCCGAGAGGTCAACCTGCCCTACCGGCTAGTGAGAGCCCGGTCAGCGGGACCTTCTCGGGACAAAAATAACATAGCCTCCCCGAGAGGTCAACCTGCCCTGCCGGCTAGTGAGAGCCCGGTCAGCGGGACCTTCTCGGGACAAAAATAACATAGCCTCTCCGAGAGGTCAACCTGCCCTGCCGGCTAGTGAGAGCCCGGTCAGCGGGGCCTTCTCGGGACAGTACTTTTGAAAACTTCCTGCCTCCGAACGATCATCGGCCCTGCTAGCTTGGTGGGAGCCTGGTCAACGGGCCAGCTGATAACTTCTCTAAATAAAGTTATCTAGGCTCTATTTTTGACTTAACATTCATGAAAAATGATGAAATGATGTTTAAATAACATAAAAATGAAAGTAAAATTTATATTTATGATTGTATGGCTAATTCGGTCCTTTTGCAATGTATTTTTGCTAGATTCACCAAAGGAATCCACTGGAGGAAGGAAAACTGCTAAAAATATTGACCTGGGCAAAAAAGTATCAGAAGTCAGAAAAAAAGTTTGCAACCTTTTGTAGGCGGAATTAAAAACGTAAAATTTAAAATTAGCGTCGTTTCAAAAATGGAAAGACACATCTCTTGGAGGTGGTTATGCACGGTTTTGGAAGGGGTTTAATGAGAGATTTGGACCGGGGGAGGAGAGATATCAGAGGAAAAAGGATAGAACTTGGGGGAGATCATCTTGGAGAAGAAGGACTAGGGCTGTTCTTCCGGATCTGGGAGACGGGCGACTTCGGGAGCGTGATGAGCACAAATTCCTGCATTTACTGAACTTTGATCATCATGTGCTGTAAGATCTATATCATTATGTGGTTTTCTTACATCGTCATGGGCTAACTTCTCTAGATCTTGTGTTGTGAAAGTACCTTGTCTTGTGTGATGATAAAATCTTAAAACTATTCTTGGTGATTTTGTGGTTAATTTCATTTATCGATTTCATGATCTTTATTATGTGAATTTCAGTTTTTCATCATTTTTTTTGCGTTTCATAATTCGAGAGAGGAGCTACGTAACAAGTTGATGAAGATTTATTTTCATGCTTCATAATTCGAGAGAGGAGTTGCATGAATATTCCACTGAGATTTTTATATTTTTACTGCGCTTCATAATTCAAGAGAGGAGTTGCGCAAGTATATCTTAATTCCGTTATAACATTTGAAGGAAGAAAGAGATTTTCCTTTGATGTTAGCAACATTGGTTTTCGTTCTTTAAGCAGTTTTCTATCTCACCAACGGGGGATAAAAGAATTAGGGACTTTCGTTATCGAGAGATACGGTCTTCTATTCAAAAAATCGTTGCAAGGTTTTTCACCACATACGTTTTTCAAAGACACTTTCATATTGTCATCGCACTAGATTCAGGAAATCATGACACAAGATTATTTCTCCAAATCGTAATTTTAATAAAAGTTTTTCTCCAAGCATTCGTAGTTTACTTCAATTAGATTTCGTTCATAGTTGTCATTAAATTTCACAACCTTGTTAATGAATCACTTGGATTTAAAGAAAAAGAATAACTAGTAGTTGCAAGTACTGAATTATCCACCTCTCCGTGGAAACGATCTCAACTCTCACATTATTACTTGACACGGCACGTGCATTTGCATTTAAATTATACATCGGTTATGGGTCTATCAAGTTCTTGACGTCGTTACCGGGGAGGTACGAATAATTTAGCATTTTTTTTCTTGCAATATTAGTAAATCTTGAGTATTTAAAGCTCAAGTTTCTATTTTATTCTTATTTTATTTGTAATTTTGTCTAGTGCATGTCCTTTTTTTTGTATTTTTAAATAGCATATTTTTAGTTTTATTTTATCATAATCTATTGTAAAAGTTTATTAAGCAGGTTATCCGTGTCTGATATAATTTTCTTAGGGTAGTTTATTTTTGCAACGAAATTTTAATTTTATTTTAGCCGCATCCGTTAAAAAAATGTATACACATGTGAGATGCGAGTGGTGTGGATCGTTTAGTCATACTACTGATGCGTGTTACATGGGGACTGTTGGGTATCATTCGTGGCTCGCAAAATATAGAGAATATTTAGGTCCCCAATATTGTGTGGCAAATCATTATAATCATGCATCCCCACGTCTAGTAATTCCTCGACCCTATGACTCGACTCCTTGGTTGTCGAGCAGTGAGGTTAGGAATTATTTATTTTGTCATAATATGGACCACGTCTCGAAGGATTGTGTCGCTTACAAAAGACAGGTGGAGAAAAATTACGAATCAGACATCGAGACCATGTCTACTACCCCAGTACCACGATTTTTGTGTGGGACTATTGCAGATAAGCCTCTCATAATTGTGGGCCCGTATATTGATATTGATGCGTCATCTTCCCATACTCATTTATCACCTAGTTTCGATTCACCCACGAAGGAACCTGAACATGTATTTTCTGAATTAGATATTAATAATGTTCCTACATTTTCTTTGCAAAATGTTTCTACACCTATTTTTATCGATCATATCGAAGATATTATGTTGGGTGATGACCCAGAACCTGAGACTGCGCCAAAGTGGGACGAAGATATTTTTCTCTCTGAAGGGGGGAATAATTCTTTGGAGCACGATGACGCGCCAATGTGGGATGAAGAATATATCCTTTTTAATGAGAAGGTTTGCACTTCTTCATTGGATGAGGAGGTCCAACTCACCACCGAGGCCCTTGAGTTCTCAGATTCCCCTTGCTACGATGCTTACGATACCAGCATTGATCAAGCCTCGGAACCTGCTGGGAGTGAAATCGGGATCACTCCTATAATTAGAAATCATTTATGTTCTTCTTCTATTTTATTTCCTAATCTCCTTTCATTATCTGAGCCAAAGCAAGTTGATGTATCACAGATGCCTTAGGAGGATATTGAGCATTATCCTCAAGTTGATGAGATGGATATCCACTTAATTGAGAAGGTTGATTCCTCCTCCATAGTGGAAGCGTCATTCATTTTCTTCTCCTCATACAGCCTGTGAAAATTTCTCGTTTTGATTAACTAGCGGAATAAACGGGAACTAGGTCGCAGGAACACTCTCAACCCAACTGAGCACAATAAACCAGAACAAAGAAAGAACACAAGAACTGGTATTCAAAACTCTTATTTACAACTTGAGGTATACATGGCGAGACATGCTTCACCAATACAGTCGAAGAAGAATAACAACAACAAGACAAGCAGAAACCGATCAAACCGCCCGACTAGCAAGCCGCCCAACTAAAACAAGGTTGTCCGCGCGAACTGCCAGATCACCAAACCGCAACCCAACACGCGGACTACCCGTTATTCCAATGCTGAAAACAGTTCGCCCGAGCAAGGTTGCCTGACCGTTGTCACTTGGTCGCTCCTAATCGCGAACACTGCTGCTGATAAGCTGAACAGAAAGCAGACCGGCAAGGCAAGCCGCCTAACTGCACAGTCTGACTTATTGAGAGCAAGAACACAAGCCGAAGAGAGAAGCCACAACCCGCGACCACCTACTGCTACCCGCCGCTGACTGCCACCGACTTAACCGCTGCGGTCTCCTCTGACCAAGTCAGAACCACAAACAAGCCGCGCACCCTGCGAACACAACAGAGTCAATCTCAACCCGAGCGACTAGAAAAGACTAACCGCACGAAAGACTTGCGAGCTCTTGCTTACTGTTCACTGTATAAGATCTGAGGGAGAGGTCCTATTTATAGGCGCGAGGTGGAGTGTGGTAACCGCCCATAGAGATAGGATAACCGCCTCAACTCGGCAACGGGTAGAAAACAAACCGCATTGTTCTACCAGAACTCCAGGACTTGAAGCAGACCAAGTCCAAGAACAAGCCGGACTGACAGACCGCCAGTCCGCTGCGGGTAAACAACCCACGCGGTCTCAAGACAGACCGCACAACCTCCTACGGGAAGACAACCCGCGCGGTCTCCAAAATAAACCGTCCGGCCTGCTGTGGGTAGACAACCCGCGCGGTCTCCAAAACAAACCGCCCGACCTCCACTTCACTTCAATATTTTCAACACTCCCCCTTGAAGTGAGAAGTGGAAGTCAACCCGAGTAAACCTCGTAACCGAGTGAATGGTCCCTTCGCTAGCGGCTTCGTGAAGATGTCAGCGACATTGTCCTCGCTCCGCACATGCTCAACCATCAAAGATCCCTCCAACACCTTTTCCCGAATAAAGTGATGCTCGATCTCGATGTGCTTGGTCCACGCATGACAAACTGGATTATTAACCAGTTTGATGGCACTCTCGTTGTCACCGCGTAGCAGAGTAGGACGTCGCACCACCTCATGGATGTCTTCTACCAACCTCCTCAGCCAGATGGCTTCCTGAGCTGCCAAAGTCGAAGCCTTGTACTCCGCTTCAGTGGTAGAAACAGATACCGAATTTTGCTTCTTGCTGCACCATAATATAGCTGTAGGGCCTGCTAAAAAGACGTATCCAGATGTCGACTTCCGATCATCTGAATCTCCCACATAATCAGCATTCATGTAACCATGCAGGTTAAAGCACGTATCTCTCCTATAACAGAGACCCAAATCAGAGGTCGACTTTACGTACTTCAGGATACTCCTGGCCGCTACCAAATGAGGTTTCCGTGGCTCCGTCATATATCGACTCACCATGCCAACTGCATATGCAATATCCGGCCTGGTAATCGTCAAATATATCAGACTCCCAACAAGAGCTCGAAACATCAATGGATCAGGAAGAATCCGCCCCTCATCCCGCCGCAGCTTTAGACCAACCTCAAGAGGAGTTGAACTACTCTTCCCTTCCTGCATGCCGAATCTTTTAACGATTCGCTCCGCATAGCCCTTCTGGGAAATGAGCACTCCATTCTTCTGCCTCTCAACCTCGAGTCCAAGGAAGTGGTGGAGCTCACCTAAATCCTTCATCTCAAATCTGATAGCAAGCTCAGCCCTAAGCCTTGCTACCTCCTCTTCTGAGTTCCCGGTGATAATCATGCCATCCACATATAACAACACGAGGACCTGAAGCTCTCCCTTCTTCTTGATAAACAAGCTAGAATCTGAGTCTGAAGCAAAGTATCCGCAGAAATGAAGATATCTGTGATCTTCCCATACCACGCTCTAGCGCTTGCTTCAACCCATAGAGGGTCTTCTTCAACTTGCAGACGTGTCCCAGATGAACTTCTGATACATACCCAGGTGGCTGAACCATGAAGATGTCTCTGTCAATCTCGCCGTACAAGAAAGCATTCTTTACGTCAAGTTGCCAAATCTTCCATCCTTGGCAAGCTGCCAACGCAATCACCACCCGTACTGAAGTCATCTTGGCCACTGGACTGAACGTCTCCTCATAATCCTCCCCATACTGTTGTGAGAACCCTCGAGCAACAAGGCGAGCCTTGTACCGCTCGATATTTCAATCCGCCTTCTTCTTCAGTTTGAACACCCACTTGCAAGTTACAGGAGTTATGCCATTAACCTTGGGAACAAGATCCCAGGTTTCGTTCTTCCTGAGAGCAGCCATCTCCTCATCCATGGCATCTTCCCACTCCTTGACTCCAGTGGCTTCTTCAAACCTTGAAGGCTCTCGCTCGTCCAGAGGGCCAGCAAAGAAACATGAAACAAAGCTCACCATGTTTCCTCCAGTATAACGAGCTGGTGGAATTATAGTCCTCTTTGACCTTCTCAAGGTCGGAACTGGACTAACCACTTCCGCTGCTTCTTCAGAATCAACTCTGTTCTCAGGCGAACTTGGAGCATTGCTCCCCCTGCTTCCAGAACCTGAAGACTCTGCCCCAAAGCTTAACGCGACTGGAGCTCCTAGTGAACCAGGCAACTCCTCCTGAAGATCTCCTGCAGCTTCTCTTTGCCCTTCAACCTTGCTATCTACCAGTTCTACACCAGAACTCCCCTGGTATGATGTCAGCTCGTCAAATACCACATCACGAGATACTACAAATCTCCGCATCTGGGGATCCATGCACTTCCAACCCTTCTTCCGGCATCATACCCAACAAACACTAGTTTCCTCGCCTTCGCATCTAGTTTTGTTCTGAGGGCATCAGGAACATGCACATAGCAAGTTGAACCAAACACTCGTAAGTGTCCCACACCGGGCTTCTCCTTAAACATCAACTCATGTGGAGTCTTCATGTTGATCGGACTAAGAGGCATCTGATTGATGACAGAAGCAGTACAAGACCTACCCTCCGCCCAGAAGGACTTTGGAATATTCTTGGCATGAAGCCAACACTTCACGGTCTCCGTCAAATGACGAATTTTCCGCTCAGCAACTCCGTTCTGTTGTGGAGTATGCGTACAAGAGAGCTCTCTTCGGATGTCGTGCTTCCTGCAAAAACTAAAGAACTCTCCTGAGGTAAACTCACCTCCATTGTCAGTTCTCAGTTTTTTAATCCGCAATCCAAGATGACCCTCCACAAGCTCCTTGAACTCCACAAACTTCCCGAATGCTTCTGACTTCTCCTTCATAAAATACACCCAGGTATATCTGGTGTAATCATCAATCAAAACCAGCATATACCGGTTGCCTCCAAGACTAGCAGTGTTGGTCGGGCCAAAAAGATCACCGTGAATCAACTCCAACGGCTTCTTGCACCTGCTCTGTGACTTGTCAAATGGAAGTCGATGAGACTTATCATACTGACACCCCGCACAGACATGACCCTCTCCCATGGACGATAAACTAGGCAAGCCTTTCACAAGGCCTTTTTCTACCATAGCCTTCAGCTTCGCCATGCCAACATGCCCTAGCCTTTCATGCCAGATAGCCGCGCTATCATTTGTCTGCATCTTATCAACATAGGAACTTATTGATAACACAAACAAGTCCTTTACCCTTCTCCCAACATGAACTGTGTCAGCTTTCACCGATGACACATTCTTAAGGAACCTCACTTCTGTTGGACCAAACAGAACGTGATATCCGACGTCTACAGCGTTAGTCACTGAAAAGAGATTTTTCTTCATACCCGACACGTGATAAACACTCCGTAACTTGAGTGGACCCTTATCACTGCCTAAAGAAACCACCCCCTCTTGTTTGACTGCATGAATAGAATCATCAGCGGTAATAATATCATCATTACCTGAATATGGCTGCGAATAAGAAAGCTTTGACCCATCTCCGGTGAGGTGATGACCACACCCCGAGTCAACAATCCAGTCCTCCTTGTAGTTGATAGAAGAAGAAACATCAACGGACGCCGCCGTTAGATTTGCCGTAAAGGCACCCTCTCCTCTCCATTCAACTTCATCATTGTTGGAACCAACATCCTTCTTGCCAGCAGCATGCCCTGCCTGAAGATTCAATCGATAATCCTTCTTAAAGTGACCAAGCTGATTACACTTGAAGCACTGAAGTCCTTCTTTCTTCTTTCCATCAGACTTAGGAGCATAGCTCCTCTCCTGTTGATCTGGAGTAGAGGGACCATCGCTTACAGATGATTTTTTCTTCTTGTCCCACTTCTTCTTCCCAGAGTAGAGCACCTCATTATCTCCCCCGGAGACAGACATCCCAACCATCTGCTTTGCCAAGCTCTCCTGCGAGGCAAGCAAGTTCTCTAGCTCAAGCAATGACGACTAATTGACCCAGCCTTGGACAGAAGTGACAAAGGCCACATATTCTCTCCGCAATCCGCGAATAATGTGCCTCTTCAGCTTTGCCTCAGAAATGGGCTCATCCGGATCCAATGCAGAAATCTCTGCACAGAGGTTCTTCATCTTTAAAAAGAAAGTAGAGACAGAAAGATCACCTTGAGTGGCTTTCGCCAACTCATTTTCTAAGAACTGTAGTCGCGCTACATTCTTCTTATTGAACAACCCGTCAAGAGAAGTCCAAATCTCAGCAGCAGATTGACATCCTATGATGTGATCAAATAGCTCTGATGAAATTGCCCGCTTGAGAGTAAACTCGGCTTTCGCATTTGTTTTCTTCCAAGCTTTCACCAGCTCAGCATTCCCTTCAACATGGGCAACTGCTTGTCTCGCATCTTCTCCGACAACCTCCCAGAGATCCTCACCAAGAAGATACCTTTCCATACAAGACTTCCACTTCTTGAATTTAGTATGTGTAAGAAGTCAATACCAAGACCTCTTGCAATTCCACCTTCCATTGCAGTACTACTGATTTACTTGTGCTCCAGAAATCCAAGCATGATAACTGTGGCTGATTCACTGCTCAAACCTTTGTCCCTCTGATACTATGTGAAAATTTCTCGTTTTGATTAATTAGCGGAATAAATGGGAACTAGGTCGCAGGAACACTCTCAACCCAACTGAGCACAATAAACCAGAACAAAGAAAGAACACAAGAACTGGTATTCAAAACTTTTTTTTACAACTTGAGGTATACATGACGAGACATGTTTCACCAATACAGTCGAAGAAGAATAACAACAACAAGACAAGCAGAAACCGATCAAGCCGCCCGACTAAAACAAGGTTGTCCGCGCGAACTGCCAGATCGCCAAACCACAACCCAACACGCGGACTACCCGTTATTCCAATGCTGAAAACAGTTCGCCCGAGCAAGGCTGCCTGACCGTTGTCACTTGGCCGCTCCTAATCGCGAACACTGCTGCTGACAAGCTGAACAGAAAGCAGACCGGCAAGGCAAGCCGCCTAACCGCACAGTCTGACTTATTGAGAGCAAAAACACAAGCCGAAGAGAGAAGCCGCAACCCGCGACCACCTGCTGCTACCCGCCGTTGACTGCCACCGACTTAACCGCTGCGGTCTCCTCTGACCAAGTCAGAACCACAAACAAGCCGCGCAACCTGCGAACACAACAGAGTCAATCTCAACCCGAGCGACTAGAAAAGTCTAACCGCACGAAAGACTTGCGAGCTCTTGCTTACTGTTCACTGTATAAGATCTGAGGGAGAGGTCCTATTTATAGGCGCGAGGTGGAGTGTGGTAACCACCCATAGAGATAGGATAACCGCCTCAACTCGGCAGCGGGTAGAAAACAAATCGCGCGGCTTAAAGACAAACCGCGCGGCTTAAAGGCAAACCGCACCGTTCTACCAGAACTCCAGGACTTGAAGCAGACCAAGTCTAAGAACAAGCCGGACTGACAGACCGTCAGTCCGCTGCGGGTAAACAACCCGCGCGGTCTCAAGACTGTCACGACCCGTCTCGACAAGAGTCAGAGTGCGCTTCGGGCGGGCCGTGATGCCACAGGCATGGGCGGAAGGAAACCATGCCTGCTAAGGCGCAAGCAGAGATACAAAATAATAGTTTAAAAATAGTTACTTTTGAGTAGAAACATGTTGTTTTGTTGCGGAAGCTTTAAAATATGCTAGTTGAAACAGGTGCACATGCATTTAGTAAAAGCTCAAGATACAAGTTTTGAAACAGATTTTTGTGCAGTGTTCATCGCAGATAAATGAGCATGCAAAACATGATAAATTCTAGTACATATAATATTTAGCCTAGCAGTTGTCCATGAAACAGGAGAAAATGGCTTATCGTAATTATTACATAACAGAAATATCCGACAGTAAAAGAAATGAAACATAAACACAAAACCTGAAGCTTGACGCAGATCGGCCTCAAGAGCAGGCGGCGCAGGCACAAACACTAAGGCAAATCCAAAACAAGAAGGAAAAGCCTCAGAACATTGAAATAAACATTAGCAAGGTAAATTACAAACTAGCAAGGGAAACAACAATGTAAGTACCAGTTTTATCAGAAGCAAAGCTAGCAAGGCAACAGTAAGCAAGCCAAGTAGAATTAATTGGAATTATTAGACTACTCCGAAGCATAACATAGATTCAGTTACGAAATGTCAATAGTTGTAATCATTGAAAGGTGCAAGTGTTTTTATCTGATGCACGAGATTCTAGCAGGAGTCTAATAGCAAGGCTTGTCAAAGTAATTGGGCTTGCTATAACATTATTGGTTCCCGTTACAAGGTAAGCGGAAACTCGATTCAAGGCATCACATCAATTTAACACTACCTTTCAATGATTGCTTATCACATTAATGAACTGAAGGATTCATGATTCAAAAGGATTCAAATTCAGATTCAAGACTTGTCAGAGATTCAGGAGTAAGGCGTACAAAGATGATCATGTAATAACATAAGTTGTAACAAGTGAAAGTGTGGGTATTTTTGTTTGACGCGCAGGATTCATGATTCAGACAGATTCAAGTACAGATTCAGAGGATTCAGAAATTTAATGCTCGCTATGACCGGTCCTTTGTTCCCATTAGGGATTTAAGAGGGAACCCAAGTCAAGGAGATGCGTCAGTTAAACCCTACCTTTCAAGGTTTACTTGTGTTATTAATGAGATTACAAGATTCATAGATTGGTGATTCTAATTGGAACAGACTCACGCTGAAGAAGAACATCAAATCAAGAAATAGACTTTATCCAAGTCTTTCAACCAAACAGGTATAAGAAACAGGATTCGATGACTCAGAGAACTTGAAAGAGAGTTTAGAAACTTGCGGATCCAAGAATTCACGAGTAATACGATTATTATACATCATTTTCTAGGATACCAAGCAATTCATTTAGGTTGATCGATTTCAAGACACGATTATCTTCTAAGTAAACATGTGTACGATCCGAACATGATAGAAAAACACCGATCATATAATTGCTAACCAGATATCATTACTATTATTATCATGACGCTTGTTACACATACTCAAAAATCTAGTATTCCTTGAATTATCCATCAAATAAGGAATTCATTCATCTATGCGACTAATCAAAATAACATCATTCATGTTCACATTTCAAATTCGTGTTATCCCAGACGCATGAAACCTCAAACTATTTCCAATTTTATTCAAGCACTCAAAAACTAAACTTATTTGATGAAGCTTGTATTCAAGGGTGAAACATAAAATCATAAGAGCAGGTCATGCTAAATAAAATTCAATGTTTGCAAGAGAGAGAGATCTCTACTTGCCTTAATTAAGCTGAAGCTGGCGGAGGCGGCCAAATAGCGCGAGCAATAATCAGAAATCATATTTTCAAACCTGTTTAAGAACGATGAAATTGGCATTGAACAACTCGCTACGCAAACACAAGCATTTCTACGACGCGAAAATTAAACAACGAGGGATCCACAAATTTTACCTCCCTCAAAGATGAGGGGAGAAGAGATACCACGAAGAATCGGGAACTTGGCGGCGTTTAGGTTGCGGAAACCCTAATTCGGAGAGGGTTTTGCGTGTTCCCGTCAATTGGAGCGACGAACGGCACCGGGAGCACAAAAACCTAGAAATTAGACGGTTATAAATCAAGCAAAAATCCGAAATAGGAGGGGAAGGAGGAATTTCTTACCAAAATTCACCAAATCCGAGCCCGAGGAGGAGAGGGAAGAAAACCCTAGACATTCCTCATGCAAAATCTTGGCCCAAACGGAGAGGGAGGGGTTGCCGGAGGGAGAGGAGGTGGCTGTCGGCATTAAGGAAGAGAAGAAGGGCTGCTGGAGGGCTGCTGGAGAAGGAGCCGGCCAGGAGGAGGCGGCCATGGCAGGAGGAGGAGGACCTGGGGGCGGCGGCCTTAGCAGGGGAGGCAGAACCTAGTCGGTTAGGGCGCAGAGGAGGCGGCAGGGCGGGAGACGCGCGAGCGGCTGGAGGCGGAACCGGGAGCGGGATCAGGGCTGGATCGGGAGACAGGAAAACCTAGCCCGTGGGGCTTGCGGGATTCCTGAACCGGGGGTGGTGGTTTTAATCGGGAGAGAGGGGGTGCGGCTAGAGGAAATAAAAGAGAGGGAGGCTGGGGGTGCGGATAGCAATGATTTATATCTATTTAATTTAATTTCAGGGTTGTTACATTCTCCCCTACTTAGGAAGTTTCGTCCCGAAACTTTCTGAGGATTCCCTGAATGGAACCTCTCATGGCGAAGATTCAGATGTCATTCAATCCAAACAAGATTTGCAGACCAAGACAGGGAAGCTAACAATGAATATGCTGAAACAGAGAGGAAGGCAAGCGCGGAGACTTACCAAGATCAAGAGAAAATTTGTGGATATTTGTTTCGCATATCAGATTCAAGTTCTCAAGAGAATTATTCAGACTTTTCATGCATTCAAAACACAGTTATCATAAGAATGATTTTTCTTTCGAAGCTTGCGTACTTGATACTTTACGATCTTAGCGGGTATGGCAAGGTACGAAGGATTGGATTCAGGGATCACAGGAATTGCTTCACATAGCTCGGAATTGAGGGATAAGACTCAAAAATTCGGGAGCGAAAAATCTTTGCACGAAGGGGATAGCTTACTTGCAATGTTGACGCTTAAGAGCTAACCAGAAGGAGATACTAGAGAATCAGATGAGATCGATAAACAAGCAGAACAGGAAGCACTGGTTATGAATATCAGAGATTTGAATCTAGAGATTCCAACACATTTCCTACTGTCAGGTACATAAATTATGTAATAATTACAGCATTTCCATTGGACAGCTCTAGGTAATGATCATGCAAGTGCAAAATTGAAATCATGTGTCATGTCAAGCAAGTAGTAAAACCATGCGTGTACAATCATTATTGTTGTTCTTAGCTGGACACTTGTGCAATGCTTATGATATGAATGCAAATGAATGGATACACATGTCATGTTAAGCGCCCATATCACTTAACATGTCATGCATATTAAGACTCTAATGCCAACGCACTTGAAAATATTAAACTGCCCATAACCATTTAATATTCGCAAGCGGTGTATATCCTAGTGGAATTCATATGCACAAAAATGTTAAGTTTGCCCATAACCCCTTAACATTCGTGTGCATACTACTCATGCTTATGAGTGAGTGTGTGCGTGTTTCAGCCGCGAACAACAGATAATGACAAGGTGCGTGAAGAAATGATGTATGCTTAAATATTTATAAAATGAGATTTAAAATATTTGATAATTGCAAAATACTTTATCTTTTGATGTTAAACCTGGCTCTGATACCAACTGTCACGACCCGTCTCGACAAGAGTCAGAGTGCGCTTTGGGCGGGCCGTGATGCCACAGGCATGGGTGGAAGGAAACCATGTCTGCTAAGGCGCAAGCAGAGATACAAAATAATAGTTTAAAAATAGTTACTTTTGAGTAGAAACATGTTGTTTTGTTGCGGAAGCTTTAAAATATGCTAGTTGAAATAGATGCACATGCATTTAGTAAAAGCTCAAGATACAAGTTTTGAAACAGATTTTTGTGTAGTGTTCATCACAGATAAATGAGCATGCAAAACATGATAAATTCTAGTACATATAATATTTAGCCTAGCAGTTGTCCATGAAACAGGAGAAAATGGCTTATCGTAATTATTACATAACAGAAATATCCGACAGTAAAAGAAATGAAACATAAACACAGAACCTGAAGCTTGACGCAGATCGGCCTCAAGAGCAGGCGGCACAGGCACAAACACTAAGACAAATCCAAAACAAGAAGGAAAAGCCTCAGAACATTGAAATAAACATTAGCAAGGTAAATTACAAACTAGCAAGGGAAACAACAATGTAAGTACCAGTTTTATCAGAAGCAAAGCTAGCAAGACAACAGTAAGCAAGCCAAGTAGAATTAATTGGAATTATTAGACTACTCCGAAGCATAACATAGATTCAGTCACGAAATGTCAATAGTTGTAATCATTGAAAGGTGCAAGTGTTTTTATCTGATGCACGAGATTCTAGCAGGAGTCTAATAGCAAGGCTTGTCAAAGTAATTGGGCTTGCTATAACATTATTGGTTCCCGTTACAAGGTAAGCGGAAACTCGATTCAAGGCGTCACATCAATTTAACACTACCTTTCAATGATTGCTTATCACATTAATGAACTGAAGGATTCATGATTCAAAAGGATTCAAATTCAGATTCAAGACTTGTCAGAGATTCAGGAGTAAGGCGTACAAAGAAGATCATGTAATAACATAAGTTGTAACAAGTGAAAGTGTGGGTATTTTTGTTTGACGCGCAGGATTCATGATTCAGACAGATTCAAGTACAGATTCAGAGGATTCAGAAATTTAATGCTCGCCATGACCGGTCCTTTGTTCCCATTAGGGATTCAAGAGGGAACCCAAGTCAAGGAGATGCGTCAGTTAAACCCTACCTTTCAAGGTTTACTTGTGTTATTAATGAGATTACAAGATTCATAGATTGGTGATTCTAATTGGAACAGACTCACGCTGAAGAAGAACATCAAATCAAGAAATAGACTTTATCCAAGTCTTTCAACCAAACAGGTATAAGAAACAGGATTCGATGACTCAGAGAACTCGAAAGAGAGTTTAGAAACTTGCGGATCCAAGAATTCACGAGTAATACGATTATTATACATCATTTTCTAGGATACCAAGCAATTCATTTAGGTTGATCGATTTCAAGACACGATTATCTTCTAAGTAAACATGTGTACGATCCGAACATGATAGAAAAACACCGATCATATAATTGCTAACCAGATATCATTACTATTATTATCATGACGCTTGTTACACATACTCAAAAATCTAGTATTCCTTGAATTATCCATCAAATAAGGAATTCATTCATCTAGGCGACTAATCAAAATAACATCATTCATGTTCACATTTCAAATTCGTGTTATCCCAGACGCGTGAAACCTCAAACTATTTCCAATTTCATTCAAGCACTCAAAAACTAAACTTATTTGATGAAGCGTGTATTCAAGGGTGAAACATAAAATCATAAGAGCAGGTCATGCTAAATAAAATTCAATGTTTGCAAGAGAGAGGGATCTCTACTTGCCTTAATTAAGCTGAAGCTGGCGGAGGCGGCCAAATAGCGCGAGCAATAATCAGAAATCATATTTTCAGACCTGTTTAAGAACGATGAAATTGACATTGAACAACTCGCTACGCAAACACAAGCATTTCTACGACGCGAAAATTAAACAACGAGGGATCCACAAATTTTACCTCCCTCAAAGATGAGGGGAGAAGAGATACCACGAAGAATCGGGAACTTGGCGGCGTTTAGGTTGCGGAAACCCTAATTCGGAGAGGGTTTTGCGTGTTCCCGTCAATTGGAGCGACGAACGGCACCGGGAGCACAAAAACCTAGAAATTAGACGGTTATAAATCAAGCAAAAATCCGAAATAGGAGGGGAAGGAGGAATTTCTTACCAAAATTCACCAAACCCGAGCCCGAGGAGGAGAGGGAAGAAAACCCTAGACATTCCTCATGCAAAATCTTGGCCCAAACGGAGAGGGAGGGGTTGCCGGAGGGAGAGGAGGTGGCTGTCGGCATTAAGGAAGAGAAGAAGGGCTGCTGGAGGGCTGCTGGAGAAGGAGCCGGCCAGGAGGAGGCGGCCATGGCAGGAGGAGGAGGACCTGGGGGCGGCGACCTTAGCAGGGGAGGCAGAACCTAGTCGGCTAGGGCGCAGAGGAGGCGGCAGGGCGGGAGACGCGCGAGCGGCTGGAGGCGGAACCGGGAGCGGGATCAGGGCTGGATCGGGAGACGGGAAAACCTAGCCCGCGGGGCTTGCAGGATTCCTGAACCGGGGGTGGTGGTTTTAATCGGGAGAGAGGTGGTGCGGCTAGAGGAAATAAAAGAGAGGGAGGCTGGGGGTGCGGATAGCAATGATTTATATCTATTTAATTTAATTTCAGGGTTGTTACAAAGACAGACCACACAACCTACTGCGGGAAGGCAACCCGCGTGGTCTCCAAAATAGACCGCCCGGCCTGCTGCGGGTAGACAACCCGCGCGGTCTCCAAAACAAACCGCCCGACCTCCACTTCACTTCAATATTTTCAACACAGCCTTCCTGTTGATGATGATACTTTGTTGGGCAAAGATACATATTATGGTGAGAATAGTGAGGAACACTTTTCATGTTCTTACTTTTTGTTCCCTCTACCTATGTTGTGCACGTATTATTATTTAGGTAGATGGGTAGTTGTTTTATCGCCGTATCGGTACTCGCTACCGACACGAATATTAGAACAGTTACCTGTTCATTTTTCGTTTCATTGTCCAATAATTTAGAAATTTAAAATTTCTGAATAAGTCGTGCTGGGAGGACAAAAACCTCAGTAGTTATCTTAATTTTCTTGCATTTTTATTTTTCAAGTTTAGTTTAAGTAGTCAACGTAGCTTAAAAAAATTAATTTAAAAAAAACGCATGATGATAAGTAGTTTGGTTGGAAATTGGGTTGTTGCAACAACTTAAAAAAATTGTTGCAACTTATTTTTTGCCGTCCACTCCTTAAGAAATGTGCTAAGCGGTCTTCTAATCCCGGTTTAACTGAACTAATACGCATTACACTACCCCGCCAGTCTAATAATTTCATTAATGCGGACCGCATAATGTTTAAAATTCAAATTCATGATTAAATATTTTTAAAACCGAACTCACTTTAATTTCTCTCCAAAATTGACCCAATTGATATCGCCGCAAACAAACCCCCTTTCAAAAAAATTGTCCCATGGCAGAAGCATTCCAGGTTTTGCGATCTAGGTTGACGGGAGACGGGCGATGCAGCTTGTTGATCAGACTTAAAATGTCGACGACGAGAGTAGCGAGAGCGAAGAGTAGTGAAGGAAGTGATCTGATTAGTTTTTATTTCTCCTATGTTTATTTTATTGTGAAATATATTGATTTAGACAATTCTATATGTTGTTTGTACAACCATGTATTCGCCGAGTGGGCCCCCGAGGCCCAAGATATTTTTAGGCCCAATATTTCCAAAGGGCGCGACCCCGGGAGGAGGAGGGGTGAGCATTTGGAGGGAGTCGAGTCTGAGGGGCGCATCCCAGGACTGTTCCCTTGTGAGGGCGAGCCGGGGAGGCCGGGAGTCCTCCGGCTCGCCCAGAGCCTTGTGGGGGGCGAGCCGGGAGGGCCGGGAGGCCTCCGGCTCGCCCAGAGCCTTGTGGGGGGCGAGCCGGGAGGGCCGGGAGGCCTCCGGCTCGCCCAAAGCCTTGTGGGGGCGAGCCGGGAGGGCCGGGAGGCCTCCGGCTCGCCCAGAGCCTTGTGGGGGCGAGCCGGGAGGGCCGGGAGGCCTCCGGCTCGCCCAGAGCCTTGTGGGGGCGAGCCGGGGAGGCCGGGAGGCCTCCAGCTCGCCCAGAGCCTTGTGCGGGCGAGCCGGGAGGGCCGGGAGGCCTCCGGCTCGCCCAGAGCCTTGTGGGGGCGAGCCGGGAGGGCCGGGAGGCCTCCGGCTCGCCCAGAGCCTTGTGGTGGCAAGCCGGGAGGGCGGGAGGCCTCCAGCTCGCCCAGAGCCTTGTGGGGGCGAGCCGGGAGGCCTCCGGCTCGCCCAGAGCCTTGTGAGGGCGAGCCGGGGAGGCCGGGAGGTCTCCGGCTCGCACAGAGCCTTGTGAGGGCGAGCCGGGAGGGCCGGGAGTCCTCCGGCTCACCCAGAGCCTTGTGGGGGCGAGCCGGGGAGGCCGTGAGGCCTCCGGCTCGCCCAGAGCTTTGTGGGGGCGAGCCAGGAGGGCCGGGAGGCCTCCGGCTCGCCCAGAGCCTTGTGTGTTGAAATTATTGAAGTGGAAGTGGAGGAGGCTTTTGGACCTGGGCGGTCTGGGAAGAGACCGGGCGGTCTGGCTTGACCGCACGGTCTGGCGGTCTGACAATGGCGATCTGTTCTATTGGTCAGCTGCGGCTTCCAGGGTTGACCGCTGGTCTGGTCCAAGGGCTGCTGGAGGAGGAGGTCGTGCGGTCTGGCTATGACCGCATGACGGCTGATCATCCTCTGGGTTGCGCGGTCTGTCTCTGACCGCGTGACAAGTTGTTCTCTTCAAGGGCGTGCCGGTCTGGCGTGACCGCACGGGTTGGCTCTTGAATCCGGTCTGGTGGCTTTCCAGAGGGTTCTGAAGGAGTTCGCGGACTAAGTCATTCTTAGTCGCGCGGTCTCAGTTCGCGGTCTCAGGAGGAGACCAGGAGGGCGAGCTGGCTGTGTTTGCGGTCTCAGGCGAACACAGGTGGTGGGTGACTTCTAGGCGGTCTGGCGATCTCCGTGTGGAGTCGTGTTCAGACTAAGGGAGTTGCGATCTCCCGCGGTCTGGAGTGAAGTCGGCGCTCACCAAAATGAAGCAGGAGGGTTGCAGTGATCGCGCGGGTTGATGGTAAGGTCGCGCGATCTGATGGGTGGTGACTCTATCTCATAGGGTGGTGACTGGATCAGGTCTCACGCCTATAAATAGGGAGCCACTGTTGCAACAACTAGAACACACCAAGTGTAAGCCGAGTTTGCCTAGTTCCTGCGGTCTGTGTTTATCTGACCGAGCGGTCTCTGATTGAATTCTTCCTTGTGCAGCTTCTGCGGATAGTGTGGGCGGCAGCGATCACCTCTTCCTCTGAAAGTGTTCGGGCGGTCTGCGGCTTGGAGTTGTGGTGCTGGAGTTCGGGAATCAGGAGATCGGCAAAGGAGCGGTCTGGTGGTGTTTCGAGATCGGGAGCGGTTGCGGTCAGGCAGCAGCGGTCTGGCGAGCTTCTGAGTTCGGCAAGAGACCGTGCGGTCTCAGTTATCTTCAGTTTCTGTTCTTTCTCTTTGAAGTTTTGTGCTGACGAAATCATGTCTCGTCGAGCATGTCTTGCCCTGTAATTGAAGTATTGCTATCAATAAAGATCGTTTTGTTCGCCTAAGATTGTCTCTGGTTGTTTGGCTTGTATCTCTAGTTGTTATTCCTGCTTGCTCTCACAAGGTCCGGAAAATTTCACATGGTATCAGAGCGAGGTTGGAGTTGAAAGAGCAGTGAATAACTTAGAGTAGCCATCGCCTTTGTGAAGAAGGAACCAGAGGAAGAGCAATGGAAGGTGTTTTTGCAAGAGGTCTTGGTATTGAGATGCTTACATCGACTAACTTCAAGAAGTGGAAGTCGTGTATGCAGAGCTATCTTCTGGGTGAGGACCTCTGGGAGGTGGTAGGAGGAGATGAAACATAAGAGGTGAAGGCAGTAGAAGGAGGTGATAATGGACCGGCCGTGAGGGCATGGAGGAAGACCAACGCCAAGGTCGAGTTCACCTTGAAGCGTGCCATTTCACCTGATCTCTTTGATCACATCTTGGGGTGTGGATCAGCTGCTGAGATCTGGAGAGCCCTGGATGGGCTGTTTAACAAAAAGAATATAGCAAGGCTACAGTTCTTAGAGAATGAGCTGGCGAGGTCAGCTCAAGGTGATCTTTCTATCTCGAACTTCTTTTTGAAGATGAAGAATCTCTGCGCTGAGATATCAGCACTGGATCCTGATGAGCCAATTTCTGAGGCGAAGCTGAAGAGGCACATCATCCGCGGCTTGCGGAAGGAATATGTGGCCTTTGTGACGTCGGTACAGGGATGGGCAAATCAGCCGTCTCTGCTAGAGCTGGAGAATCTGCTAGCTTCGCAGGAAAGTCTGGCAAGGCAGATGGTGGGGGTGTCAGTGACTGGGGGAGATGGCGAGGTTCTCTTCTCAGGGAAGAAGAAGTGGGAGAAGAAGAAGAAGACCACGGAAGGCTATGGGCCTTCAACTTCTGGGCAGCAGGAAAGGGGGTATGCTCCCAAGGCTGACGGGAAGAAGAAGAAGGAAGGTCTCAAATGCTTCAAGTGCGGAAAGGTTGGGCACTTTAGGAAGGACTGCAGGCTGAATACTCAGCCAGGGCATGCTGCTGAGAAGGAGGAAGCACCAGCCAGGCACTTTGATGGAGGATGGGGAGGAGCCTTCTCGGCTTCTATTGGAGCCTCGGCTCCTATCAACTATCAGGAGGACTGGATCGTGGACTCGGGGTGTGGTCATCACCTCACCGGGGACGAGTCGAAGCTTTCTTCAGCAGAGCCGTACACAGGTAACAATGCTATTATCACTGCTGATAATACTGTGCATGCAGTCGAGAAGGTGGGGGTTGTTTCTTTGGGCAGTGATAGAGGGCCACTTACTTTGAAGAGTGTCTATCATGTGCCCGGAATGAAGAAAAACCTCTTCTCCGTGACCAACGCTGTTGACGCTGGGTATCACATTCTGTTCGGCCCGACAGAAGTGAAATTTCAGCGAAATGTAGAGGCCGTGAAGGCCGAGGTCGTCCATGTCGGGAGAAGGGCGAAGGACTTGTTCGTTTTGTCGACAAGTTCCTACGTTGACAAGATGAAGACGAATGATGGTGCCGTGATATGGCATGAGAGGTTGGGGCATGTAGGGATGGACAAGCTGAAAGCTATGGCGTTGAGAGGTCTGGTCAAGGGCCTGCCAAGTCTATCTTCCTACGGAGAAGGTCATGTTTGCGCAGGATGTCAGTTCGGCAAGTCTCATCGACTACCGTTTGACAAGTCGCAGACAAGGTGTAGTGTGCCGTTGGAGTGCATCCACGGTGACTTGATGGGACCTACTGCTACCCCAAGCCTCGGAGGCAGCAGGTATATGCTGGTGTTGATCGATGATTACACCAGGTATGTCTGGGTATATTTCCTGAAGGAGAAGGCGGAGGCGTTTGCCAAGTTTGTGGAGTTCAAGGAGCTCGTGGAAGGTCGGCTGGGACTGCGGGTGAAGAAGCTGAGGACTGACAACGGAGGGGAGTTCACCTCCAGTGAGTTCTCTATTTTTTGCAGGAAGGCGGGCATCCGGAGAGAGCTCACTTGTGCTCATACTCCACAACAGAACGGAATTGCAGAGCGGAAGATTCGTCATCTGACGGAGACCTGCAAGTGTTGGCTGCATGCCAAGAGTATCCCAAAGTCCTTCTGGGCGGAGGGAATGTCTTGTGCTGCCTACGTCATCAACAGGATGCCTTTGAGCCCCATCAACATGTTGACCCCGCATGAGATGATGTTCAAAGAGAAGCCAAGTGTGGCACACCTTAGGGTGTTTGGTTCCACCTGCTACGTGCATGTTCCAGATGCTCTTCGGACGAAGCTAGATGCGAAAGCAAGGAAGCTAGTCTTCGTGGGATACGATGAGCGGAAGAAAGGGTGGAAGTGCATGGACCCGGAGACGCGGAGATTTGTTGTATCTCGCGACATCGTGTTCGATGAGGTGACATCTTACAAGGGGTCTTCTGATGTGGAGCTACCAGAAAGCAGGGTGGAAGTGCCGGAGAAAGCTGTGGAAAATCTTCAGGTGGAGCTACCTGTGTCACCAGGTGGTCCATCTCCTTCTAGTTCCGAGACGGGGGCTTCTGGTTTAGGGAGCAGGGGGAGCAATGCTCCTAACACATCTGGAAGTGGAGCTAGGGAAGAAGCAGCTGGAGATGAAGCGGTTCAGGGGAAGGAGCTGAGGAGATCGAAGCGATCTATCATCGCCCCTGATCGCTATACAGGAGGAAACGCAGTGAGCTTTGTCTCATGTTTCTTTGCTGGTCCCTTGGATGAGAGGGAGCCGTCGAGCTTTGAGAAGGCCCAAGGCGTGAAGGAGTGGGATGTTGCGATGCAAGAAGAGATGGCAGCTCTCGAGAAGAATGAGACCTGGTCTCTTGTGCCCAAGCCCAAGGGCATCACTCCTGTGACATGCAAGTGGGTCTACAAGCTGAAGAAGAAAGCTGACGGCAGTATTGAGCGTTACAAGGCTCGTCTTGTAGCTCGGGGGGTTCTCGCAGCAATACGGTGAAGACTATGATGAGACATTCAGTCCGGTGGCAAAAATGACTTCAGTTCGGTTCATCATTGCCTTGGCGGCGTTCAGTGGATGGAAAATTTGGCAGCTCGACGTCAAGAACGCTTTCTTGTACGGCGAGATTGACAAGGACATCTTCATGGTTCAGCCACCAGGTTTTGTGTCTGAAGATTTTCCGGAGCATGTCTGCAAGCTGAAGAAGGCCCTGTATGGGTTGAAGCAAGCGCCGAGGCCGTGGTACGGGAAGATCGCAGAATATCTCCTATTCTGTGGATTTGTTGCTTCAGACTCAGACTCAAGCTTGTTCGTCAAGAAGAGCGGGGAGCTTCAAGTCATCGTGCTGCTATACGTCGACGATATGATCGTGACGGGGAACTCGAAGGAGGAGGTAGCGCAGCTTCGGGCCGAGCTGTCTATCAGGTTCGAGATGAAGGACTTAGGTGAGCTTCACCATTTCCTTGGACTCGAGGTGAAGAGGAAGGAAGGTGGAGTGCTGGTGACCCAGGCCGGTTATGCGGAGCGGATCGTGGAGCGATTCGGCATGAAGGAAGGGAAGTGCACTTCCACACCTCTGGAGAAGGCTATGAAGCTTCGGAAGGATGAGGGAAGGATCATGCAAGATCCGTTGGTGTTCCGGGCTCTGGTTGGGAGCTTAATCTATCTGACGATCACGAGGCCGGACATTGCATATGCAGTGGGCAGGGTGAGTCGGTTTATGGCGGAACCACGAGTACCTCATCTGCTAGCGGCCAAGAACATTCTGAAGTACGTCAAGGCGACCTCGGACATGGGTCTCCTATACAGGAGGGATGCGGGCTTCGAAGTGCATGGATACATGGATGCTGACTACGGGGGAGATTCAGATGATCGGAAGTCGACATCTGGATTCATCTTCATGGCGGGCCCTACGGCTATATCATGGTGCAGCAAGAAGCAGGATTCCGTATCGGTCTCCACCACAGAAGCGGAATACAAGGCTTCGGCCTTGGCAGCTCAGGAAGCCATCTGGCTTAGGAGGTTGGTTGGAGACGTCCACAAGGAGGTTCGGGAGCCGACTCTGCTACGCGGTGACAACGAGAGTGCTCTCAAACTGGTGACCAATCCAGTTTGTCACGCGAGGACCAAGCATACTGAGATCGAGCATCACTTCATACGGGAGAAGGTGCTGGAGGGATCTCTTTCGGTCGAGTATGTGCGGAGTGCGGACAATGTCGCAGACATCTTCACAAAGGCGCTGGCAAAGGGGCCGTTCACACGGCTAAGGGAGCTACTTGGGCTAGTTTCCACTTCCCACTTCAAGGGGGAGTGTTGAAATTATTGAAGTGGAAGTGGAGGAGGCTTTTGGACCTGGGCGGTCTGGGAAGAGACCGGGCGGTCTGGCTTGACCGCACGGTCTGGCGGTCTGACAATGGCGATCTGTTCTATTGGTCAGCTGCGGCTTCCAGGGTTGACCGCTGGTCTGGTCCAAGGGCTGCTGGAGGAGGAGGTCGTGCGGTCTGGCTATGACCGCATGACGGCTGATCATCCTCTGGGTTGCGCGGTCTGTCTCTGACCGCGTGACAAGTTGTTCTCTTCAAGGGCGTGCCGGTCTGGCGTGACCGCACGGGTTGGCTCTTGAATCCGGTCTGGTGGCTTTCCAGAGGGTTCTGAAGGAGTTCGCGGACTAAGTCATTCTTAGTCGCGCGGTCTCAGTTCGCGGTCTCAGGAGGAGACCAGGAGGGCGAGCTGGCTGTGTTTGCGGTCTCAGGCGAACACAGGTGGTGGGTGACTTCTAGGCGGTCTGGCGATCTCCGTGTGGAGTCGTGTTCAGACTAAGGGAGTTGCGATCTCTCGCGGTCTGGAGTGAAGTCGGCGCTCACCAAAATGAAGCAGGAGGGTTGCAGTGATCGCGCGGGTTGACGGTAAGGTCGCGCGATCTGATGGGTGGTGACTCTATCTCATAGGGTGGTGACTGGATCAGGTCTCACGCCTATAAATAGGGAGCCACTGTTGCAACAACTAGAACACACCAAGTGTAAGCCGAGTTTGCCTAGTTCCTGCGGTCTGTGTTTATCTGACCGAGCGGTCTCTGATTGAATTCTTCCTTGTGCAGCTTCTGCGGATAGTGTGGGCGGCAGCGATCACCTATTCCTCTGAAAGTGTTCGGGCGGTCTGCGGCTTGGAGTTGTGGTGCTGGAGTTCGGGAATCAGGAGATCGGCAAAGGAGCGGTCTGGTGCAGCGGTCTGGTGGTGTTTCGAGATCGGGAGCGGTTGCGGTCAGGCAGCAGCGGTCTGGCGAGCTTCTGAGTTCGGCAAGAGACCGTGCGGTCTCAGTTATCTTCAGTTTCTGTTCTTTCTCTTTGAAGTTTTGTGCTGACGAAATCATGTCTCGTCGAGCATGTCTTGCCCTGTAATTGAAGTATTGCTATCAATAAAGATCGTTTTGTTCGCCTAAGATTGTCTCTGGTTGTTTGGCTTGTATCTCTAGTTGTTATTCCTGCTTGCTCTCACAAGGTCCGGAAAATTTCACATTGTAGGGGCGAGCCGGGAGGGCCGGGAGGCCTCCGGCTCGCCCAGAGCCTTGTGGGGGCAAGCCGGGAGGGCCGGGAGGGCCGGGAGGCCTCCGGCTCGCCCAGAGCCTTGTGGGGGCGAGTCGGGGAGGCCTCCGGCTCGCCCAGAGCCTTGTAGGGCCGAGCCGGGAGGGCCGGGAGGCCTCCGACTCGCCCAGAGCCTTGTGGGGGCGAGCCGGGGAGGCCGTGAGGCCTCTGGCTCGCCCAGAACCTTGTGGGGGCGAGCCGGGAGGGCCGGGAGGCCTCCGGCTCGCCCAGAACCTTGTGAGGGCGAGCTGGGAGGGCCGGGAGGCCTCCGGCTCGCCCAGAGCCTTGTGGGGGCGAGCCGGGAGGGCCGGGAGGTCTCCGGCTCGCCCAAAGCCTTGTGGGGGAGAGCCGGGGAGGCTGGGAGGCCGCCGGCTCGCCCACAGCCTTGTGGGGGCAAGCCGGGGAGGCCGGGAGGCCTCCGGCTCGCCCAGCTCCAAGTCGGGTAGACGGTCTGCGCTTAGCATCTCGGAACGGCGGGATTTGGCTATTCGCAGGCCAAGTCCGGGGTATTTTGGTAATTTCACGGACCGGTTTCTGGCTATTTGCAGCCCAACTTCAGAAATCCTATAAATAGGACCAAGGGGGTACCATATGGAGAGATGCTTATCCTAGGCCAGCTCTCTCTCTCTCTCCCCAAATCTCTCTCTAGGGGGTGAGGAGAGCCTCCAGTGGTGCCCAAGCTTAGTAGTGACTTGGGAGGGGAAGTTCCTTGGGAACTTCTGGGTATGTGGCGGGACCTCCCCACTAAGCCCTTGGTCTAGTTCATAGTTTCTCAACCTTCATCCTAGAGCTCTCCCTTAGGGGGAGTAAGTGTTGGTTGCCCCTCAGCTTGTTGAGGGCCCCGAACTTCACAAGAGACCAATTTATTGGTTTCAACATTATGGTGCGGTGAGCGTGGAGTGTGACCAATACAAGAAAGCCTCAAGCTGAGCTCCATGGACGGAAGTGGAGGAAGTTCCGACCCCAGTCACTCGCAACCTCCGGTGGCTGGAGTGACGTTGGAGATGTTCGAGAATCTCAGGCAGGAGGTCATGCAGACCCTGCAGGTAGCTTTCGCCTCGATAATCGAGGGCAGGAGAGAAAGTGGTCCGGAGGCCTCGCCTCAGCAGGTTGGCGAGAACACTCTTGGCCAGCCATCCGGGAAGGAGGTGTCGAGAGGGGGTGAGTGGGGAGGTCCCAGACCCCCGCTCGCCCAGCCCCAAGGGGGCGAGTGGGGAGGTCCCAGACCCCCGCTCGCCCAGCCCCAAGGGGGCGAGTGGGGAGGTCCCATAGCCCCACTCGCCCAGCCCCAAGGGGGCGAGAGGGGAGGCGCCATGCCCCTACTCGCCCAGTCCCAAAGGGGGGTGAGCATAGGAAGTCCTTTGTGTGAGTTGATCCTCTCGGCCCCGGTTCCAGAGGGGTCCGGGAGGTTAGAGATGTCTCACTACTCCGGCAAGGATGACGCCGTCCTGCACCTGCAGTGGTTTGAGGACATGGTCTCCATCAGGCCCATGACGGACGCTTTCAAGTGTCGACTCTTTGCGACAACTCTGAAGGAGAAGGCCAGGGACTGGTTCCATCAGCTCCCTGCAGGATCCATCTACGCCTTCGAAGACTTGCGCCGAACTTTTCTGCTACGCTTCTCGACGTCAAGAAAGAGGAAGAAAGATGCCGAAGCACTTTTCAAGATCAAGCAAGAGCCAGAGGAGTCGCTGGCTCACTATCTGGAACGGTTCAGGGAGGAGGTTCTCCTCGTCCAAGAAGTGCCCGGGTACACCCTCAAGCTTGCGTTCACGTTGGGGCTGCGGGAGGGTTTCTTTAAGATGGACCTCAAGAAAAGAGCTCCTTTGTTCTTTGAAGAGTTGATGGAAAGGGTGGAAGAAGAAGTTGAGAGTGAGGAGGCCAACCCGGAGTTCACAAGAAGGCTGGCTAAGCTGAGCGAGCCAGAGGCAAGGCAGCAGGGGGGAAGAGTAGGGGCTCCCAAGAGAAAGTTTGACCAAGAGGAAGGCAACTTCCAGGAAGAGGGGGTTGACCCCCCTAGGTGGGGGCAGAAGCCGAGGGCCTCCCCTCCACCGCCTCAACAGGCCATGGCGATTGGCTGGGAAAAAAGGAGGAGAGTCAGAAAAGCAGGAAGAAGAGGAAGAGGGGGTAGGGTGGAGTTACCCTTTTGTGACCTCCATGATGAGGAAGGTCACGCGACGATCAACTGCCCTGAGTTCTTGGAATTGAAGGAAGCGAGGGGTTTGGTGCGGCAACAACAACAACCAAATGGGAACGAGGGAGACCACCCTCGGCAGTAGGAGACCAAGTTTGTCTAAGTGCTTAATTTTTCTCTCCACCCTTAAGTTCATGTAGCGTGGTTGTTTACTTAGTTTTTTCTTGCATGTAATGTGATGATTAATGTAGTGAAAGTTTTCAAATACTTAGTCCCGATGCTGGCCCGTAGACCAGGCTCCCATCAAGCTGGCAGGTCCGAGGATCGCTCGGGGGCAGGAGAGTCTCAGGGTACTTAGCCCCGACGCTGGCCCGCTGACCAGGCTCCCATCAAGCTGGCAGGTCTGAGGATCGCTCGGTGGCAGGAAAGTCCCAAGTACTTAGTCCCGACGCTGGCCCGCTGACCAGGCTCCCATCAAGCTGGCAGGTCCGAGGATCGCTCGGTGGCAGGAAAGTCCCAAGTACTTAGTCCCGATGCTGGCCCGCTAACCAGGCTCCCATCAAGATGGCAGGTCCGAGGATCGCTCGGTGGCAGGAAAGTCCCAAGTACTTAGACACGATGCTGGCCCGCTGACCAGGCTCCCATCAAGCTGGCAGGTCCGAGGATCGCTCGGTGGCAGGAAAGTCCCAAGTACTTAGTCCCGATGCTGGCCCGCTGACCAGGCTCCCATCAAGCTGGCAGGTCCGAGGATCGCTCGGTGGCAGGAAAGTCCCAAGTACTTAGTCCCGACGCTGGCCCACTGATCAGGCTCCCATCAAGCTGGCAGGTCCGAGGATCGCTCAGTGGCAGGAAAGTCCTAAGTACTTAGTTACGATGCTGGCCCGCTGACCAGGCTCCCATCAAGCTAGCAGGTCCGAGGATCGCTCGGTGGCAGGAAAGTCCCAAGTACTTAGTCCCGATGCTGGCTCGCTGACCAGGCTCCCATCAAGCTGGCAGGTCCGAGGATCGCTCGGAGGCAGGAAAGTCCCAAGTACTTAGTCCCGATGCTGGCCCGCTGACCAGGCTCCCATCAAGTTGGCAGGTCCGAGGATCGCTCGGAGGCAGGAAAGTCCCAAGTACTTAGTCTCGATGCTGGCCCGCTGACCAGGCTCCCATCAAGCTGGCAGGTCCGAGGATCGCTCGATGGCAGGAAAGTCCCAAGTACTTAGTCCCGATGCTGGCCCGCTGACCAGGCTCCCATCAAGCTGGCAGGTCCGAGGATCGCTCGGAGGCATGAGAGTCTCAAGGTACTTAGCCCCGACGCTGGCCCGCTGACCAGGCTCCCATTAAGCTGGCAGGTCTGAGGATCGCTCGGCGGCAGGAAAGTCCCAAGTACTTAGTCTCGATGCTGGCCAGCTGACCAGGCTCCCATCAAGCTGACAGGTCTGAGGATCGCTCGGTGGCAGGAAAGTCCCAAGTACTTAGTCCCGATGCTGGCCAGCTGACCAGGCTCCCATCAAGCTGGCAGGTCCGAGGATCGCTCGGTGGCAGGAAAGTCCTAAGTACTTAGTCCCCATGCTGACCTGCTGACCAGGCTCCCACCTAGCTGGCAGGGTCAGGAACCGCTCAGTGGCCGAAAATTCTCTTAAGTGTTTTTCCCCCGAGGTGGCTCCGCTAGCCGGGCTCTCACTAGCCGGCAGGGTAGGAAGGCCTCTCGGGGAGGCTAAGTGTTTTTCCCCCGAGGTGGCTCCGCTAGCCGGGCTCTCACTAGCCGGCAGGGTAGAAAAGCCTCTCGGGGAGGCTGTGTTTTTCCCCCGAGGTGGCTCTGCTAGCCGGGCTCTCGCTAGTCAGCAAGGTTGGGGGACCTCTCGGGGAGGCGCTGTGGCTTTTCCAAGATATCACCAATAACCGGATTCCCAACGACACTCGTCGAATATGCAAGGTTGGACATTTCTTTCCGAGCGTGAGCCACGCTCGAAAAGAGCGGGGATTGTGTACAACCATGTATTCGCCGAGTGGGCCCCCGAGGCCCAAGATATTTTTAGGCCCAATATTTCCAAAGGGCGCGACCCCGGGAGGAGGAGGGGTGAGCATTTGGAGGGAGTCGAGTTTGAGGGGCGCATCCCAGGACTGTTCCCTTGTAAGGGCGAGCCGGGGAGGCCGGGAGGCCTCCGGCTCGCCCAGAGACTTGTGGGGGGAGAGCCGGGAGGGCCGAGAGGCCTCCTGATCGCCCAAAGCCTTGTGGGGGCGAGCCGGGAGGGCCGGGAGGCCTCTGGCTCGCCCAGAGACTTGTGGGGGCGAGCCGGGGAGGCCGGGAGGCCTCCAGCTCGCCCAGAGCCTTGTGAGGGCGAGCCGGGAGGGCCGGTGTTGGAGCATGCGTTTCGCACTCCTCCGGTTTGATAATAACAAAGTCCCGTTTGTATTTGATTCTATTTTTATTAATGGTGTGCAGATAACAAGTATGATATGTTCACATTTCTCTTGGAGCAAAAATTGATAGTGGGAAAATTTCACTGTCGGAAAATTCCGACAGCCACTGTCGCCCAGGCGACAGCAGAGAGGTTACAACAGCGATCGGCAGTTTTTGAGCTGTCGGAAATCCGACATCGATGTCGCCCAGGCGATAGCTCAGCGGTTACATCAACTTCCCACGACTTCACCCACGATCGGCAGTTTTGCGCTGTCGGAATCCGACATCGATGTCGCCCAGGCGACAGCTCGACGGTTACAGCAACTGCCCACGACTCCACCCACGACGGCACTCCAGCGGCAGTTTAGCGCTGTCGGAAAATTCCGACAGTCACTGTCGCCCAGGCGACAGTGAAATTCTATAAAATGGTTCCTTTGGTTCGTGCATTCCAAGCTTTTGAGAATTCCAGTCCCTTCCTGAGTGCATACGAACCAGAGAGCTCCAGAACCTCCTCAACTCCCATTTGTGCAAAGAAGGATTGAAGATTGAAGACGAGATCGGGCGCACTTCTACATCAACGATCATCTCGAGGCTTCAACAATCCATTCAGAGATCTGAATTTCTAGGGAGTTGTTTTTTTTCATATTGTATTTTCATTTACTCATATTTCATTTTGTATTGGGAAAGAAATCGTCGTCTTGCGTGCGGCGTCTAAGTCCTTGCGCGGCTTAGGGGAAAATCGCTTCCTTGTGCAGGGCGTCCAAGTCCTTGCGTGGCTTGGAGGGAAATCGTGGCCTTGTGTGCTACGTCTAGATCTTGAGAAGATCTAGAGGATAGGCTTGGGCTTGATCTTGGGAGATACAAGCGATAGCCTTCCGATCCTTGGGAGAAGGATTGGTAAACCAAAATTATTGTATTTTTATTATCATAATTGTGCAATGATCTTAAGCATTGTTAAGATCATTTTTATTTGTACGCAAATTTCATGATATATAAAATTATGATCCTTTCACTAATTGCAAATTTGTGTGCTTAAATCTTTATCTTAGAAATTTGTGTTTGGTGTTATACAAAAATTGCATTGGTTTAAAATTATTTTTAAGTAACTCTTTATTAAAGTAAATTTGTCTTAAATTATTAAAAAAAATTACAACTTTAAACACACCCTTATTCACCCCCCCCCCCCCTCTAAGGGCGTCATACGATCCAACAAGTGGTATCAGAGGCAGGTTACTCCAAAACGGTTTTACCACCGGGAGTAATGGCGCACAACGATCACGCGTTCGTTGAGGGGCAAGGAATTAGTAGGCCACCACTTTTCACGGGCACGGACTATAATTATTGGAAAACACGTATGCGTTGTTTTCTAATTGCTTTAGATATAGAAGTCTGGAATATGGTAGAAACTAGTTACACTTCTCCAACAATTGTTGTAGGAAATGTAACTATGGAAAAACCCAAAGACAAGTGGGATGATAATGATAAATTAGAATGCAAAAACAATGCAAAGGCCATGAATGCCTTATTTTGCGCACTAGATCGCACTGAGTTTAATAGAGTCTGTGCTTGTGATACTGCTTTTGATATTTGGAATCTTTTAGAAATTACTCATGAAGGTACTTCGCAGGTAAAGGATTCAAAGTTATTTCAATTGGAGTCAGAGTTCGAAAGATTCAAAATGGAGGTGGATGAAGAAATTGACACAATGTACACACGATTCACTAAAATCGTGAATGATTCAAAGGTGTTGGGTAAGGTTTTTTCAAATGGAGATTTAGTTAGAAAAATCTTAAGATCACTTCCCCCGAAGTTCAATCCAAAAGTGACTGCAATTTCCGAGTCACATGATCTTAAGACCTTACAATTGGAGAGTCTCATTGGGAATCTAAAAACCCATGAAGTGGAGTTGAAGATTCAAAGCCAAGAGTATAATTTGGAGCCCAAAAAGAAAAGCTTGGCGTTGAAATCTAAAAAGGAAATTGAGAGTGAGACTGAAGAAAGTGATGAAGATGAAGGACTGTTTGTGAAAAATTTTAAGAAGTTTATGAGAAATCCGGAGAGGAGAAACTCATTTAAAAAGTTTTTCAAAAAGAAGGATTTTGCCTACCAAAAAGGCAAAGGAAAAATGGAGAATGAAGAGGAGCGTCCGCCACCGGAGTGCTACCATTGCAAGAAGATTGGTCATATCAGAAGCAAGTGCCCAAAATATCTGAAAGAGCAAAAAGCAAAGAGGCACGATAAAAGTTATAAGAAGAAAGTGTTAAAGGCAGAGACTTGGGATGATTCTTCGTCTGGTGAAGAAAGTGATCCTTCAACACAGGAGGAAGAGGAGGCTAATCTATGTTTGATGGCAAAAGGGAACATTACATCTGATGACGACTGCAGTGTCCAAAGCGACACTGAGGTAACGCCTCCATCTTATGATGAGTTATATTCTGAATTTATGAAAACATGCAAAGTTTTGGATAAAAGCTTAAAGGAAATTGATTTTTTAAAATCTGAAAATAAAGGCCTTTTAAAAGCAAATAAAAAACTATCAAATGAGTTGGAATCTATTGAGAAGGAGAAGGTATTTTGTCAAGAGTGTGATCATTCTTCGACAAGGATAAAAGAACTTGAAACTACTATTTCTAAGTCCGATCAAAAATTTGATCTACTTGTAAAAGAAAAAAGGGACTTAGAAAAAGTTGTTAAAACCTCTCATTCTCAATTAGAGAATTATAAGAAAATTTTTGCAAATAGATGTGGCATGATAGTAAAAGAAAATTCAATTTTAAAATCCAAAGTAAATGAGTTGAACATGGCAATTGGAAAATTTGGTGTTGGGAAAAAATCTCTGGATATGCTTTTAGCCAACCAATGCCATGGTACAACAAAATTTGGACTAGGATACATTTCTGGAAGCTCTGGAGGCTGTCGGAAATTTCCGACAGCTACTGTCGGAACCGGCGACAGCTCCAGGTTCAGAAAACCAATTTCTCAAAATACAAATTTTTCTAAGTCCACACATAAAGATGCTTCCACCAGCAAGAGTCCAGAGAAACCATTGAAAAATGGTTCCTCACCATTCATTGTGTGTGCTAAATGTCATCGATTTGGTCACATCTCGGGTTCATGTTGGAAGAAAGGAAAAGCTAATGTTAAACAAATCTGGGTACCTAAGGCGTCCACCTATACAATGGGATTGACCACTTGGGTAACCAGATCTTTACTCTCATCATCTTTTTAGGTGTGCGTGCAGGCTAGGAATAAGGAAGACGTGTGGTATTTGGACTCTGGATGTTCAAAACACATGACGGGCGATAAATCAAAGTTCCTTAGCCTGGAGATGAAGAAAGGTGGAACAGTGACATTTGGAGATAATGGAAAGGGTAAAGTCAAGGGCATTGGAGTAGTAGGTAACAAAGAATTTAAAATTTCAAATGTTTTGTATGTTAAAGGTTTGAAACATAATTTAATTTCTATTAGTCAACTATGTGATAAAAATCTAAATGTTTTATTTGACTCTAGCTCAAACCTTTGCAAGATTATTGATTCTAAAACAAACGAAATCGTACTTACTGCACCAAGAATAAACAATGTCTATACGATCACTTTTCATGATTTATCTCATTCTATACTTAAATGTTTTATTTCAAAGAATGATGAACTTGAATTATGGCATAGGAGACTAGGACATTCTAGTGCCAAACGCATAGTAAAGCTTTCTAAAAATAAAATAATAAAAGGTTTACCAAATTTGAATGGAAAGCTATCCTCATTATGTTCACCATGCCAAAAGGGAAAGTTTACAAAATCATCTTTTAAAAGCAAAAATGTCATTTCTACCACTAGACCTTTACATTTATTACATATGGACTTGTTTGGTCCAATTTCTACACAAAGTCTAGGAGGTAGAAAATATACGTTTGTTATTATTGATGATTATTCTAGATTTTGTTGGACTTTGTTTTTAAATTCAAAATCTGATGCTTTTGATGAATTTGTAAAACTAATTTCACGTATTCAAAATGAACTTGATCTAAAAGTAAAATGCATTAGATCCGATCATGGAGGAGAGTTTGATAATGAAAAATTTATTTCATATTGTAATGAATTTGGGATAAAACATGAATTTTCCGCTCCACGCACACCACAGCAAAATGGTGTAGTAGAGAGGAAAAATAGAACACTTCAAGAATTAGGACGGACTATGCTGTGTGAATTTAAATTGCCAAAATATTTTTGGGCCGAAGCAGTCAGTACGGCATGCTATATTATTAATCGTGCCATGATTCGTCCCACATTACAATTAACTCCTTATGAAATTTATTTTCAAAGAAAACCAAATGTATCTTACTTTAAAGTTTTTGGTTGTAAATGCTTTATTTTGAATACAAAAGATAACTTAGGCAAATTTGATGAGAAATGTGATGAAGGAATTTTCATTGGTTATTCTTCAAATAGCAAGGCCTATAGAGTTTATAATAAGAGAACAAAAATAGTTGAAGAATCTATTCATGTTAGGTTTGATGAGTTTGCTTCATGTGTAGAAAAGAAAACTACAGGAAAAGAAGATGAACCCCTTCCATCGGTGGAGAATGATGACGAACTTGGAGAAAGAGAAGAAGAAAGAGAAGAAGAAAGAGAAGAAGAAAGAGAAGAAGGAGGAGAAGAAGAAAGAGAAGAAGAAAGAGAAGAATATGTGCCTCCAAGTGAATTGAGATTCTCAAAGGATCATCCAAAGGAGCTTATCATTGGAGATCCGCAAAAAGGGGTTAGTACTCGTTCATCGCTACATGTTTTATTTTCAAACCTTTGTTTTGTTTCTGAAATAGAACCAAAAGATGTTTCCACCGCTTTAAATGATGAATTTTGGTTTTTAGCTATGAATGAAGAACTTAATCAATTTGAACGTAATAAGGTTTGGAATCTTGTAGAACGACCCAAAAATCGTCCTGTAGTTGGTGTTAAGTGGATTTTCAAAAATAAAATGGATAATGAATCTAGAATTGTTAGAAATAAAGCCAGATTAGTTGCAAAAGGTTATGCACAAATTGAAGGGGTAGATTTTGATGAAACTTTTGCACCTGTAGCAAGATTAGAAGCGGTTAGAATATTTCTTGCATTTGCTTGTTTTAAAAGATTTAAATTATATCAAATGGATGTCAAAACCGCATTTTTAAACGGGTATATAAAAGAAGAAGTTTATGTAGAACAACCCCCTAGCTTTATAAATGAGAAATATCCAAATTATGTTTATAAATTAGATAAAGCGCTTTATGGATTAAAACAAGCGCCTCGTGCTTGGTATGATCGATTAACTCAATATTTGTTAAAGCACGATTATAAAATAGGAAGTGCTGATTCTACACTCTTCATTAAGCAAATTAATCATGATTTAGTTATTTTGCAAATTTATGTTGATGATATTATTTTTGGAGCCACTAATGAAGAGTTGAGTAATGAAGTAGTTGAAATTATGAAAAATGAATTTGAAATGAGTATGGTTGGAGAACTTTCATATTTTCTAGGTTTTCAAATTACACAAAAACATGATGGAATTTTTATATGTCAAACCAAGTATATTCATGATATGTTAAAAAGATTTGGATTTGAAAACCTTAAGCATGCAAACACTCCTATGAGTACTTCACTAAAATTAGGAAAAGATGAAAGTGGTGTTTCAATTGAACAAACCCTTTATAGAAGTATGATAGGGTCTTTATTGTATTTAACCGCATCTAGACCTGATATTATGTTTGCCGTTTGTTTATGTGCTAGATTTCAAGCTAATCCTAAAGAGTCTCATTTAAAAGCGGTGAAACGTATCTTTAGATATCTCATTGGAACATCAAAATTAGGTTTATGGTATCCTCAAAATGATTCTTTTATTTTGCATGGTTTTTCGGATTCTGATTATGCGGGATGTTCTTTAGATAGGAAAAGCACTAGTGGCACTTGTCACTTTATCGGCCCTTCACTTATTTCATGGTCGAGTAGGAAACAGAATTCTGTTGCTCTCTCTACTACCGAGGCCGAATATATTGCACTAGGTAGTTGTTGTGCCCAAGCTCTTTGGATGTCACAAACTTTAGAAGATTTTGGCATACAACAAAGTAGTGTAGAATTAAAGTGTGACAATAAAAGTGCTATCGACTTAACTAACAATCCCGTATTACATTATAGATCTAAGCATATAGATGTCCGACATCATTTTATAAGGGATCATATTAAGAAGGGTAATATAAAAATCAACTTTATAGGCACGAAAAATCAACTAGCGGATATATTCACTAAGCCGTTACCGGATTCCCGTTTTTCTATGCTTAGGCTAGAATTGGGCATTCTAGACATTTCACAATGAATATATCACAATTTAAAGCCTATAAAATAAAAAAAAAATTATTATCCCAAAACATAAACAATGTAAATACAAAAAGCCAAAATTATAAAAATCAAAACATTAAATTTAAAAAAAAAACTTAACAAAATTCAACATCATTAACATTACATCAATATTATTCAAATAAAAACAGTAGAAACAAATTAAGGATCAAGTTCATTAAACAAAAACAAAAATTTAAAGAGGTTCACTGTCGCCCAGGCGACAGTGGCTGTCGGATTTTTCCGACAGCTCCCAGCAGCAGCAGCAACATAAGACTACTCTGACTCTTCATAATCAGCCCCGCTGCTCTCTGGACAATCTTCTGGAAGTCCTCGTCTCACGGCTTTGCCACGGCGAGTCCGCCTCACCGATTGGCGCGGCGGTTCTTCGTCCGGTACTTGCCATTCGGCCTCTTCCTCCGGTGTTGGCTTCAACTTCAGACCTTTGACGAGAAACTTCATGAATTTCTGCATTCGACTACGGTCCTTCTTCACCTCCTTCTTGTGATCCTCTAGTGAATCTCGTAGATCATCAATGGACTCCCTTAGTGAACCTCCTCTAGGCAATGGCGGCTCTCGAATCTCTATTCCCGGATGGGCCTTTTTCGGCGTTTTCTTCACTTTCATCGAACCCGTATAGTATATCTCCGGATAGCAATCATCCAAATAATAAGCTTGCACTATCCATCCATATTTCTTATAGAGTACACGCTGAATTACCGCCCCCATTGGCAGCGTATGAACCTTCACCCATCTTGGATGTTTTAATCTATACGCATACCTAATCTGGGAGAGTATGAAGTCTGCCACATCGAAGAGCTCATCCTCCATAATATAGTAAGTGAAGAGAGTCAACTGAGCCGTAATGCTTCTTGTATCTCCACTCTTCAACATCACTGAATTCCTTAATATATCTTGGACTAAGAACGCATCCGGTGTAAGTGAAGTAACTTCAGTGGTAAGAGTCTTTTTTTGATTCCCATGTAAACTCATGTTCACAAGGGTCCAATCTCTATCCTTTCGATAAGTTTCCACTATATCAGGCATATTCTCACTCATCACTAGTCCAAATTCCTCTCGCAGATCAACATGTGTTATTTCCACATGTTGACCTTGGATCTTTGATCTCACACCACCATCCAATTCAGTGACATTTGGATCTTCCAAATGGTTATAAAATTCACGAATGAAAAAGGAAGAAAAGGCCTCTGGAGTGATTATTGATAATATACCTGCATTTGCAAGCCGATCATAAATATGATTGTGCCTTGGCGACTCGAATTCCACATACTTCGCTATTCCAACAATAGCTTTCTCAACTCCAGGAAATACTTGATATGAACTATGTGCGTCTTCCGAAGTACTCTTTCGAGCTTTGGAACTGGAAGCCATTCTGCAAATACCATACAAAAATTTTGATTAAAAATAATATCACATTGTGCACTGGAACACTGTCGCCCAGGCGACAGTGAGTGTCGGAATTTTCCGACAGCTCTCCAAGTGAACTTTTCTCGAAAATTTTTATATACACTTCCAGATCTTCTCAAAATCAATATTATTTCAACATCAAGTTTATACAAAAAAAAAATTATATATGTTTTTTTTTAAATCACAATATTCTCAAAATCCTTTACTATTCATCATCTTCAACCTTCTTCCCTAACCTAGATCTACAAAATTATTTGGAAAATGAACAAATGAAATCTATCTCACAAAATCAAAAAGCAATTTACCAAAGATAAAAATTTTAAAAAGGATCCACCAAGATCCCCTTGTTTTAAACTAGATCTACTTTTTTTTAAAAAAAATCAACATGAAAACTACATTTTCTTTCTTCTTTCCTATCAAAATCACAAAACCCTAAAAATTTTTGAGTTAAAAACACCAAAATCAAAAACCCATACCTTAGATCTAGGGATGTCGCCGACTTCCGACAGCTTGCTCTCGTTTTTTAACTCCAGAAAATGATGCACAATAGGGTTTGACTCGGTCCCCAGCCCTATTTATATTTTTGGCTGTCGCCCAGGCGACAGTGAGTGTCGGAAATTTCCGACAGCTCCAATTTTGTAAAAACTTCAATTTTGTGTCCCTTTGATGATTTACAATAGTTATATGTCATTATTAATGCTTCACCTCATGACTTGATGACAAACCATGTGCTATTTATTAAAAAAAATGACTTACATGTTTATATGATTTCATTTCCAAGCTATCATCGTATTGACACTTCTACTTAGTTGTTTAGACCATTGGAAATTGTTTTCGCATGCCTCTAAGTATGAGAAATTGTTTATCTATCATAATGAATAATCACGTTCACTTCTTTTGATCAATACGTATGTCTTTTTATTTAATATATACATGGATCATTTTTGCTTTCACATAATACAATAGCACTTCTTAAATACAACTTTCAACATTGATTTGTTAGCACAACAAAATATACACCATCTTTTGCGAGTCAAGTGAATTCGGAGATCCTTGGTCAATTCAAAAAAAAAATTTATCAATATATCAAATTAAGATATCACAACATCTGTGATCAAACAAAATTGAAATAAAGATAAGGATACTCCACCAAGCACTACTTACCCTCCTGATAAGTCTTAATGAGCATTCCTGTTATTTCATGGACTTCAATCATTACCAACAAATTGCTTCCGCTTACTCTACATTTCTATATCCTATATACCTTCCCTTTAGAATCATTTCTCTTATCTAATATTCACTTTTGCTAATACCAAAAGGGGGAGAATTAACAAGTATAAAAAGAAAAATCAACAATCTATTCCACCTAAATATTCCACACCTAAATATTCCACCTACACAATACATCATATATTTAAGGGGAGCATATATTTAGGGGGAGCATATATTTAGGGGGAGCATTCATTTAGGGGGAGCATTCATTTAGGGGGAGCTTTCATTTAAAGGGAGATTATTTTAAGAGAAATATCTCATGTTATTTTGTAGGTGCACACACCAAAGGTTAAAATCAACAATCTAAATAGACATGATTTCTTTTTATACGGATTTGCTATTATCAAAAGGGGGAGATTGTTGGAGCATGCGTTTCGCACTCCTCCGGTTTGATAATAACAAAGTCCCGTTTGTATTTGATTCTATTTTTATTAATGGTGTGCAGATAACAAGTATGATATGTTCACATTTCTCTTGGAGCAAAAATTGATAGTGGGAAAATTTCACTGTCGGAAAATTCCGACAGCCACTGTCGCCCAGGCGACAGCAGAGAGGTTACAACAGCGATCGGCAGTTTTTGAGCTGTCGGAAATCCGACATCGATGTCGCCCAGGCGATAGCTCAGCGGTTACATCAACTGCCCACGACTTCACCCACGATCGGCAGTTTTGCGCTGTCGGAATCCGACATCGATGTCGCCCAGGCGACAGCTCGACGGTTACAGCAACTGCCCACGACTCCACCCACGACGGCACTCCAGCGGCAGTTTAGCGCTGTCGGAAAATTCCGACAGTCACTGTCGCCCAGGCGACAGTGAAATTCTATAAAATGGTTCCTTTGGTTCGTGCATTCCAAGCTTTTGAGAATTCCAGTCCCTTCCTGAGTGCATACGAACCAGAGAGCTCCAGAACCTCCTCAACTCCCATTTGTGCAAAGAAGGATTGAAGATTGAAGACGAGATCAGGCGCACTTCTACATCAACGATCATCTCGAGGCTTCAACAATCCATTCAGAGATCTGAATTTCTAGGGAGTTGTTTTTTTTTTCATATTGTATTTTCATTTACTCATATTTCATTTTGTATTGGGAAAGAAATCGTCGTCTTGCGTGCGGCGTCTAAGTCCTTGCGCGACTTAGGGGAAAATCGCTTCCTTGTGCGGGGCGTCCAAGTCCTTGCGTGGCTTGGAGGGAAATCGTGGCCTTGTGTGCTACGTCTAGATCTTGAGAAGATCTAGAGGATAGGCTTGGGCTTGATCTTGGGAGATACAAGCGATAGCCTTCCGATCCTTGGGAGAAGGATTGGTAAACCAAAATTATTGTATTTTTATTATCATAATTGTGCCTTGATCTTAAGCATTGTTAAGATCATTTTTATTTGTACGCAAATTTCATGATATATAAAATTATGATCCTTTCACTAATTGCAAATTTGTGTGCTTAAATCTTTATCTTAGAAATTTGTGTTTGGTGTTATACAAAAATTGCATTGGTTTAAAATTATTTTTAAGTAACTCTTTATTAAAGTAAATTTGTCTTAAATTATTAAAAAAAATTTACAACTTTAAACACACCCTTATTCACCCCCCCCCCCTCTAAGGGCGTCATACGATCCAACAGCCGGGAGGCCTCCGGCTCGCCCAGAGCCTTGTGGGGGCGAGCCGGGAGGGCCGGGAGGCCTCCGGCTCGCCCAGAGCCTTGTGGGGGCGAGTCGGGAGGGCCGGAGGCCTCCTGCTCGCCCAGAGCCTTGTGGGGGCGAGCCGGGAGGGCCGGGAGGCCTCCGGCTCGCCCAGAGCCTTGTGGGGGCGAACCGGGAGGGCCGGGAGGCCTCCGGCTCGCCCAAAGCCTTGTGGGGGCGAGCCGGGGAGGCCGGGAGGCCTCCGGCTCGCCCAGAGCCTTGTGAGGGCGAGCCGGGAGGGCCGGGAGTCCTCCGGCTCACCCAGAGCCTTGTGGGGGCGAGCCGAGGAGGCCGTGAGGCCTCCGGCTCGCCCAGAGCCTTGTGGGGGCGAGCCAGGAGGGCCGGGAGGCCTCCGGCTCGCCCAGAGTCTTGTGGGGGCGAGCCGGGAGGGCCGGGAGGCCTCCGACTCGCCCAGAGCCTTGTGGGGGCGAGCCGGGAGGGCCGGGAGGCCTTCGGCTCGCCCAGAGCCTTGTGGGGGCGAGCCGGGATGGCCGGGAGGCCTCCGGCTCGCCCAGAGCCTTGTGGTGGCGAGCCGGGAGGGCCGGGAGGCCTCCGGCTCGCCCAGAGCCTTGTAGGGGCGAGCCGGGGAGGCCGGGAGGTCTCCGGCTCGCCCAGAGCCTTGTAGGGGCAAGCCGGGAGGGCCGGGAGGCCTCCGGCTCGCCCAGAGCCTTGTGGGGGCGAGCCGGGGAGGCCGTGAGGCCTCCGGCTTGCCCAGAACCTTGTGGGGGCGAGCCGGGAGGGCCGGGAGGCCTCCGGCTCGCCCAGAACCTTGTGAGGGCAAGCCGGGAGGGCCGGGAGGCCTCCGGCTCGCTCAGAGCCTTGTGGGGGCGAGCCGGGAGGGCCAGGAGGTCTCCGGCTCGCCCAGAGCCTTGTGGGGGCGAGCCGGGGAGGCTGGGAGGCCGCCGGCTCGCCCAGAGCCTTGTGAGGGCGAGCCGGGGAGGCCGGGAGGCCTCCGGCTCGCCCAGCTCCAAGCCGGGTAGACGGTCTGCGCTTAGCGTCTCGGAACGATGGGATTTGGCTATTCGCAGGCCAAGTCCGGGGTATTTTGGTAATTTCACGGAC
The DNA here is from genome assembly GCA_033032865.1 of Dactylorhiza incarnata. Taxonomy (NCBI): domain Eukaryota; kingdom Viridiplantae; phylum Streptophyta; class Magnoliopsida; order Asparagales; family Orchidaceae; genus Dactylorhiza; species Dactylorhiza incarnata. The sequence goes on from JAWHQI010000219.1 coordinate 1,152,333, forward strand.
CGGTTTCTGGCTATTTGCAGCCCAACTTCAGAAATCCTATAAATAGGATCAAGGGGTACCATTTGGAGAGATGCTTATCCTAGGCCAACTCTCTCTCTCTCTCCCCAAATCTCTCTCTAGGGGGTGAGGAGAGCCTCCAGTGGTGCCCAAGCTTAGTAGTGGCTTGGGAGGGGAAGTTCCTTGGGAACTTCTGGGTATGTGGCGGGACCTCCCCACTAAGCCCTTGGTCCAGTTCATAGTTTCTCAACCTTCATCCTAGAGCTCTCCCTTGGGGGGGAGTAAGTGTTGGTTGCCCCTCAGCTTGCTGAGGGCCCCGAACTTCACAAGAGACCAATTTATTGGTTTCAACATTGTTAATGTGCATTTATCCAATAATATTTTTCAGTAATTTGAACTTATCAATTTGTACTTTATTTGGATTGTGACAGGATGCAATGATATTCTCTATATTACCATTCTAAGCATGTGTTACGTTTGGAGGCATGTGATTATATTAATGGAATAAAAAAATTAAATTTGTGCTCTAATTTATGCTCTAATCTATGTATATTTCGAAGATGTAAGTTATGCATGTTACAACAAATGACTAGGATTGATGAAGGTCACCCTTAGATGAGTAAATTGGGTACATTAACGAGAAATATTGGACAACTATGATGACATATCAATTTCAAGGGAGTATTTAGATTTCAAATTTTCTGCACTTTTTAGCTTTTATGTATTTGTTTCAAGTTTTCAAATTCTATTGTCATAAGTAGTAAAGTCGCTTTGCTAGGGACTAGCAAAGGGCAAAATTGTGGAGGTGGGGGTAGTGTAACCCCTACCAATTAGGTGAGGATGGATTTTTCTGATATTAATTAGCGATCCTAGTTCTTGTGAATAAATTATTCTAAAGTACATGATAAATATAATTTAAGTGGATAGTCAATCATAATGGTTCACACCATTTTGATTTGAAGTTAGCAAGATGGGTTAAATCTCTTTTAAATATTTTTTTCTCCACATTACTCCTTAAAAGAGTTATCTTCCTAAAAATAGACTCGTTTGGACTTCTAAAAATAATAATGGAAGGGTGAGCAAAAACCGAGTTGGAGATGTAAACCAAAGTGTTGTGATAGATAGTTATTATGATTAGTACTTCTCTTTGATCATTTCACTCCATACTTCTTCAATTTGATCACCATTTATACCCTTTGAGCTTGAACTTTGAATTTTATGTATAATTTCCCTAGGCGTCTAATTGATAATTCTTAGTATGATCTTCAATTATGATTGGTTGTTAAAAGAAAAACGTGAGAGTCGTAGTGATATGTGGCCTAAGTGTGTGTACACTCACTTGGAATGATCCCAACTATGGACTCTAACAGAAAGAAAAAGAAAAATGTATGTGTCATAGTGATATGCGGCCTAGGTATGTGCATTCATACCTGGAATGATCTCAACTATGATTTTAAAAAAAAAAAGGAGAAAAGAGTCATAGTGATAAGTGGCCTAAGTGTGTGTACACCTACTTGGAATGATCCCAACTACAGACCAAAATTAACCTCATAGTTTGGAGAGTTGCTAAGAATTTTTCATCTAGGGAGACACCTTCTACCATCCATACACATCTCTAACTAAACCATAGTCATTCTCATCACTAAGCATCATAACGTCTTTTCAAATCTAACTACTAAATCTTGCAGAGGTTAAGTCAAAGACTAGGCCTACTCTGATCCCTTCTTAGTCATTAATGGAAGTTCGATGGGAAAGTTGGAGGGGAGTAAATGATTTTAAAGGATAGCACACACCACACTAGAAATTTTAATTAAGATTTCTCTTCCATCAATCTAATGAATTTTCGAATGTTTTGAACTTTTAATGATTGGCATATCCTCAAGTGGTTTAATCGGTACTCTTGACTAGACTTCTTTTGTCATTCTGGAGAAAAAGGATCAGGTGTATGTGTTTATTTTGTTTAAAATCTCCTCACTCAATTTGGTTTTGAAAATTGTCTTTGCTAAGGAACTAGCAAAGGTTTAAATATGGGGGGGGGGGGGGTGATAACTTCTCTAAATGAAGTTATCTAGGCCCTATTTTTTACTTAACATTCGCTAAAAATGATGAAATGGTGTTTAAATAACATAAAAATGAAAGTAAAATTTATATTTATGATTGTATGGCAAATTCGGTCCTTTTGCAATGTATTTTTGGTAGATTCACCAAAGGAATCCACTGGAGGAAGGAAAACTGCTAAAAATATTGACCTGGGCAAAAATGTATCAGAAGTCAGAAAAAAAGGTTGCAACCTTTTCTGGGCAGAATTAAAAACGTAAAATTTAAAATTAGCGTCATTTCAAAAATGGAAAGAAACATCTCTTGGAGGTGGTTATGCACGGTTTTGGAAGGGGTTTAATGAGAGATTTGGACCGGGGAGGAGAGATATCAGAGGAAAAAGGATAGAACTTGGGGGAGATCATCTTGGAGAAGAAGATGAACTAGGGTTGTTCTTCCGGATCTGGGAGACGGGCGACTTCGGGAGCGTGCTGAGTACAAATTCCTACATTTACTGAACTTTGATCAGCATGTGTTGTAAGATCTATATCATTATGTAGTTTTCTTCCATCGTCATGGGCTAACTTCTCTAGATCTTGTGTTGTGAAAGTACCTTGTCTTGTGTAATGATAAAATCTTAAAACTATTCTTGGTGATTTTGTGGTGAATTTCATTTATCGATTTCATGATCTTATGTGAATTTCGGTTCTTCATCGTTTTGTTGCGTTTCATAATTCGAGAGAGGAGCTACGTAACAAGTTGATGAAGATTTTATTTTCATGCTTCATAATTCGAGAGAGGAGTTGCATGAATATTCCACTGAGATTTTTATATTTTTACTGCGCTTCATAATTTGAGAGAGGAGTTGCGCAAGTATATCTTAATTTCGTTATAGCATTTGAAGGGAGAAAGAGATTTTCTCTTGATGTTAGCAACATTGGTTTTCGTTCTTTAAGCGGTCTCTATCTCACCAACAGGGGATAAAAGAATTAGGGACTTCCGTTATCGAGAGATACGGTCTTCTATTCAAAAAATCGTTGCAAGGTTTTTCACTGCATATGTTTTTCAAAGACACTTTCATATTGTCATCGCACTAGATTCAGGAAATCATGACACAAGATTATTTCTCTAAATCATAATTTTAATAAAAGTTTTTCTCCAAGCATTCGTAGTTTACTTCAATTAGATTTCGTTCATAGTTGCCTTTAAATTTCACAACCTTGTTAATGAATCACTTAGATTTAAAGTAAAAGAATAACTAGTAGTTGCAAGTACTGAATCATCCACCTCTCCATGGAAACGATCGCAACTCTCACATTATTACTTGACACGGCACGTGCACTTGCGTTTAAATTATACACCGGTTATGAAGTATCACCAGCATCGGGGCTAAGTACTTTGAAAACCTCCGACCACCGAGTGGTTCCCAGCCCTGCCAACTTGGTAGGAGCCTAGTCAGCGCGACAACATCGGTGCTAAGTACTTTGATAACCTACGGTCACCGAACAGTCCCCAGCCCTGCCAGCTTGGTGGGAGCCTGGTCACCGGACCAGCATTGGGGCTAAGTCCTTTGAAAACCTCCGGCCACCGAGTGGTCCATCACCTTATTAGCTTTTATACTTTTATACTACGCCGCGAGATTCGAGAGAGGAGCGGTGTGTTTACATCAAAACTTTGATATAATAAAGGAGATAGGAAGAGATTCCATCACCTTATTAGCAAGAGCGATTTGAGCAATTTAATTTACCTATCATTTTTCTAAGTTAGAGATAACTAGCGAAATCTAGGTTATGGGAATTCATAGATTGAGAGATTATGATTCCTAGTTTTTAATCGAGCGAGATAGTAAATCAAATATAATGCATCGGTATATTTAGCAAATATCACAACAGATCTAGGGAAGCGATATACAAGATTCCTTTCTCTAAAAGTTAAAAAAAATAACTTAAGTACTTTTAGTATTTTAAAAATTAGTTTTAAATATTCTGAAATTTAGTTTCGTCCAACCAATCGAATTATTTAACTTGGATTTAAGGAAAAGAGTAAACTAATATTCATAAGCGTTAGAGTGTTCACTTCTCCGAGGGGACGATCTTAACTCACTATTATATTACTTGAGCCGGCACGTATACTTGCGTATATACACAAAAAGACGTATCAAGTTTTTGGCGTCGTTGTCGGGGAAGCGGCTATCTAACGGTTTATTTCTTACGATATTAGTGAGCTCTTAGTAATTAGAAACTAAGTCGTTATTTTATTTCACTTTGAATTTTTGTCTAGTGTATGTCCCGATTGCGTAACATTGAATTATTACCTTTGAATCTAGAAATCGAACGTACTTGTAGACGGAATAGGCAAACTGTTAGAGCAAGCGCTATTATTCATCAAGAGATGGATAATAATCAGCAAGGCAATGAAAATGATCATGGGGGTCAGGTGGACCCTAATGGTCAAGTCGAACACAACGGTCATAATGTTCAAAATGTTGCACCACGAATGACTTGTCGAGACTATAACGCACCGTTAAGAGGAGGTTTGCAATTTAGTATAGCGCGACCCACAATCGCCGCTAATAATTTTAAAATAGACTCTACCACAATGCAACTGGTACAACATAACAAGTTTGGGGGTCTAAATCATGAAAATGCAAACGCTCATTTAAGAACATTTTTAGAAATCTGTGATATGTACAAGGTAAATGGGGCTTCAGATGAAGCTATTCAATTGAGGTTATTCCCATTTTCTTTGGAGGGAAGAGCTAAAGACTGGCTTGATTCTCTACCACCCGGTTCCATCACTACGTGGGATCAATTGGAAGAGAGATTTCTGAATAAATACTTCCCCCCTTCTAAAACAGCTAAATTGGTTAGAGACATCACCACTTTTGTCCAAAATCATGGCGAAACACTTTATGAAGCGTGGGAAAGGTTTAAAGAAATGCTTAGAAAGTGTCCACATCACGGGTTGGCGCAACACCAACAAGTAACCACTTTTTATAACGGTTTACAAACCACTACGATGATCCTAGTTGACGGAGCTGCGGGAGGGTCTTTATTAAAGAAATATCCAGAAGATGCTTTGGAAATTTTAGAAGATCTTACTTCTAACAATTACCAAGCATTCGAAAGGCAAGGTAATAACCAACCAGCCGGTATTCATCAAGTAGATCAATTCACTTCGTTAGCAGCCCAAATGGCCACTCAATTTAATTTAATAAATAAGAGGTTAGATTCTCTATCTACCCCCTCAACAAGTGAACCAATGACAGTGGAACAATTAAACCAAGTAACTGAAGAAGTGCATTATCTAGGAGGCCAACAAAGGCAAGGACCTTCAAATTTCGGAAATCATTATAATCCAGAATGGCGAAATCATCCTAATTTTTCTTGGAAAAATTCACACAATGCAATTCAACCACCAGGTTTCAATCAAAACATTAATCCTATACCAACCCATATGCTTAATCAACAAACCAATAATAGGAAATTGACTGATGAGTATATTATAGGTTTGTTCCAAAAGAATGACTCTAGGATGGGTGGTATTGAGTCTTCACTCCGATCTTTAGAAACCACAATTGGTCAATTGGCAAATGCTTTAAATCAAAGAACAATAGGATCGCTACCATCGGACACCACACTTAATCCAACAAGAGAAGAACCAAACAATCATTGTAAAGCTATTACATTAAGGAGTGGGGTAGAGATCTCAAGTGGGGATGGATTACTAGAGAAGTTAAAGGAAGAAGAGACAAGAGAAAATTCAACTAGGAGAGAAGAGTCTATTGAAATTAAGAAGCCGGAGGAAGTGGAAGTAGATCCACAAAATAATAAAAAAAAAAAAATCATTTACCCTCCTCCACCTTTTCCATCTAGATTAAATAAAACAAAACTTGACAAACAATTTCAAAAATTTATGGAAATTTTTAAGAAGCTTACAATTAATATACCATTCGCCGAGGCATTAGAGCAAATGCCTAGTTATGCCAAGTTTATGAAAGATATTCTATCGAAGAAAAGAAAATTTCTAGATAGAGAAATAGTTGCATTAACGGAGGAGTGTAGTGCGATTTTGCAAAAGAAATTGCCTCAAAAACTTAAGGACCCCGGTAGTTTTACCATACCTTGTTCCATAGGAGTAAAATTTGTCGGGAAAGCATTATGTGATTTAGGTGCAAGCATTAATTTAATGCCCTTATCTATATATACAAAGTTAGGTCTATGAGAGATAACTCCAACAACTCTTACACTCCAATTAGCCGATAGGACTTTAGCATTCTCTAAGGGAATAGTTGAGGATGTATTGGTTAAGGTGGAGAAATTTATTTTTCCGGCCGATTTTGTAGTGTTGGACATGGAAGAGGATAAGGATGTGCCCATAATCTTAGGGAGACCATTTTTAGCAACCGGAAGAACTTTAATTGACGTACAAAAAGGGGAGTTAACAATGAGAGTTAATGAAGAGGAAGTAACATTCAATATCCTAAAAGCTATGCCATTTCCAAATGATAAAGAAAATTGTTACTCAATTGAAGAAGTGGAGATAAAAAATCAATTAATTAAGGGTAATGAAGATGACCTAGAACAAAGACTTCTCACAATTTTGACAAATGAAGAGTGGGATGATGATGTAGAATTGGATGAATGTGTTAAAGTTTTAGAATCCCATTATAAATTGCCTATTTTTAGGAATTATGAATCTATAACTAGGTCAAGTGAACCAAAAAATATGAAACCATCAATTATTGAACCTCCAACTTTAGATTTGAAACCTCTTTCGGAACATCTTAAATATGCTTTTCTTGGAGAAGAAAATACTCTTCCGGTAATAATTGATGCATCATTAAAATTTGAAGATGAAGAAAAACTACTTCTTATTTTGAAAGAATTTAAGAAGGTCATGGGATGGACTATAACAGACATTAGTGGCATTAGCCCCTCGATTTGTATGCATAAAATCATATTAGAAGATGAGGCTAAAGGATCAATTGAACACCAATGTAGGCTTAGTCCACCCATGAAAGAAGTAGTTATGAAAGAGATAATAAAATGGTTATATGCAGGCATTATTTACCCTATTTCGGATAGCAAGTGGGTAAGTCCGGTATAATGTGTACCGAAGAAAGGAGGAATTACGGTGGTGAAAAATGATAACAACGAGTTGATACCAACTAGGACGGTTACCGGTTGGAGAATATGTATGGATTATAGGAAACTAAATAAATCAACTTGGAAGGATCACTTTCCACTACCTTTTATTGATCAAGTGCTTGACAAGTTGGCGGGTAACGATTATTTTTGTTTCTTGGACGGGTATTCCGGCTATAATCAGATTATGGTTGCTCCGGAAGACCAAGAAAAGATCACATTTACATGTCCTTATGGTACGTTTGCATTTCGCAAAATGCCATTTAGATTATGTAACGCACCCTCCACTTTTCAAAGGTGCGTGATATCTATTTTTACTGATTTAATGGATGACGGTATAGAGATGTTTATGGATGATTTCTCAGTGTTTGGGAAGTCATTTGACTGCTGTTTAGAATTGAAGTCCTTAGGAAAGTATTAACAAGATGTGTTGAGACAAATTTAGTACTAAATTGGGAAAAGTGTCATTTCATGGTGAGAGAGGGAATTGTCTTAGGCCATAAAGTATCAAGCAAGGGTTTGGAGGTAGATCGGGCTAATATTGAAGTTATTGAAAAGCTTCCTCCCCCTAAGAATGTCAAGGGTATTCGTAGCTTTTTAGGCCATGCGGGATTCTATAGAAGGTTTATTAAAGATTTCTCTAAAATATCAAAACCTTTTTGTAACTTGTTAGAAAAAGACACTCCCTTCTTATTTGATGATCACTGTTTGCATGCTTTTGACACATTAAAGCACAAGTTAGTTTCGTCACCTATTGTCACAACACCGGATTGGTCGTCTCCTTTTGTTCTTATGTGTGATGCTAGTGATTATGCCGTAGGAGTTGTCTTAGGACAAATCTGGGATAGAATTTTTCACACTATATATTATGCTAGCAAGACACTTATTGATGCACAAATAAACTACACCACAACCGAGAAGGAACTCTTAGCTGTAATGTTTGCATTCGATAAGTTCCGTTCATATTTAATAAATTCTAAAGTGATAGTTTATACGGATCACTCGGCAATACGATACCTGTTGGAGAAGAAGGACACCAAACCTAGACTAATTAGATGGGTCCTCTTGCTTCAGGAATTTGATATTGAAATCAAAGACCGAAAAGGAGCGGAAAATCAAATAGCCGATCATTTATCGAGATTAGAACAAAGCGATGAGAGGAATCAACAAGTAGCGATAAGAGAAAATTTCCCGGACGAACAGATTTTAGCTGTCTCTGTGGGTAGTATACCATGGTATGCTGATTATGTGAATTACATAGTTAGTAATATAGTACATCCGGATATGGACTATCAACAAAGGAAAAGGTTCCTCCAGCAGGTGAAATATTATCTGTGGGACGAGCCATACCTATATAAAATCTGTTCGGATCAAATTATCCGGAGGTGTGTTGCTGAAGTAGAGGTTCTTAATATCATAGAAAAGTGTCATTCATCACCTTATGGAGGACATTTTAAGGGAGACCGTACTGCGGCAAAAGTTCTGGAGTCGGGTTCTTACTGGCCCACTTTATTTAAGGATGTGAACTTATTCGTGAAAAGTTATGATAAATGTCAAAGAACAGGAAACCTGAGTCGTAAAGCGAGCATGCCAATGAATACCATTTTAGAGGTTGAAATTTTCGATGTTTGGGGGATAGATTTTATGGGACCATTTGTTAATTCGGATGGCAACCTATATATTCTATTAGCAGTTGACAACGTATCAAAGTGGGTCGAAGCCATCGCTACGCATAAGAATGACGCCAAGGTCGTATTAAATTTTTTAAAAACTAATATCTTTTCAAGATTCGGTACACCTAGAGCGATTATTAGTGATGGCGGAAGTCACTTTTGTAATTCACAATTTACAACATTACTAAGAAAGTACGGAGTGACGCATAAGATCGTTTTAGCATATCATCCACAAACTAATGGTTTGGCTGAGGTTTCCAATAGGGAAATTAAATCTATTTTAGAGAAAACGGTAAGTGCCACTAGGAAAGATTGGTCACAGAAATTGAATGATGCGTTGTGGGCTTACAGAACTGCATTTAAGACGCCCATAGGACTGACCCCGTACAAGATGATCTATGGAAAAGCTTGCCACCTTCCTGTCGAGTTAGAACATAAAGCTTATTGGGCTACAAAAAAATTAAATTTTGATTATAAGGAAGTCGGTAAGAATAGGCTGCTTAATCTCAATGAACTCGATGAGATGCGATTTCATGCATATGACAATGCAAAACTATATAAGGAAAGAACAAAAAAATGGCATGACGCTCGCATAGAGAAGAGGGAATTTATTCCGAATCAATTAGTACTACTTTATAATTCTCGCCTTAAACTATTTCCGGGTAAATTGAAATCTAAGTGGTCCGGTCCGTTCCGAGTTCAAGAAGTTCATCATTTGGGGGTAGTTTCCATTTGTAATGACAAAGACGATTCTATTTTCAAAGTAAATGGGCAAAGACTTAAAAGCTTACTTTCATAACAATGAGCCGCGAGAGGTGATGGTAACGAATTTATCTGTCTAAAGATTGACTGAGTCTAGCCGAGACGTTAAATCAAGCGCTAATTGGGAGGCAGCCCAACTAAAATTAATTAATTAAGTAGTAACTATAAAGGTTAAAGGTTGAAAAGCGTAGGAAGGTCCATAAAAAAAAATTTTGCATTAAAATGTCATGACAAGGTTATAACCAAGGTTCTAACTTTTTATTCTCTGTCCTTTTGACTAAGAGAACAAAGAAAAATTAAAAAAAAAAAAAAAAAAGATAACCGAACCTGCCGGTCCAAGATAAAACGTGTATAACTGACCGGCTGGCGACTGTAACTTCTCCGAACCGCTGGATAAAAACCTGTCAAACCACTTGGAGTAAACCGCCGGTCCAACATTTAATATATAAAGAACTTGGAAACCCGGTTTAGTTTTTATTCTCCCTTCCCCTCCCCTGGTTCGACAGCTGCGTTTTAGGAACCAACCCTATTTCCCTTTTCGAAGAAGAGCAGCGGCGACTGTCGAACGACGAGGCGGAGAGCAGCACTCGAGTTCTCATCCCGATCCGGTGGCGTCAGCACTCGAGTTCTCATCCCGATCCGGCGGCGTCAACGTTCGAGTTCTTGTCCAAACCAGGCGGCGTCGATTTCACCTTTAAGTCGGTAACATTTCGCAACAACCCTTCTTCCTTGCGAAAAGATGATAAAATCTTACAATATTCTAGGGTTCTTACTAGTATCAATTTTTTTTAATATCAGAAAATGTCCTCTAAGCCTAAAGTTAAGAGCAAACCCGCACCAAGTCCTCGTAAGGATTTTTGATTTATTAATGATGACGCAAAATTGAGATATGAAAGTTTACAAGATAAACCTTTCATTTTCGAACGAGGGTTTGAGATCGAAAAACGGGCATGGAGTATGGAATATGTCACAAAAATGAAAATTTTTGGGTGGGAATCATTTTGCCACCCCCGAAAGGAAGCGGTGTTGCCTTGGATCTATGAATTTTATGCTAATGCGCTGACCGTTGAGGAGAGAAAAATTTATGTGCGAGGTCATTCAGTAGATTTTTCCGGTAAGGCGATTAATAGCTATTTTGGAATGACGGTTCCGAATGAAGAAGAGTATCTGCGCATACAAGCCACAACCCCACCGTCCGTCATTGCGGAGGAGATTTGTAATAATGTCGACACAGCCTGGATTTCGACGGAAGGTTCCAATTTGAAAGCCAATAGTTTAAAGCGGGAGGCCAAGGTGTGGCTTTTATTCATTAACACAAGCATAATCCCTACCAAAAACACTACACGAGTCGCTATGGACCGTGCCATATTAATTTACTGTATTTTAAAGGGCATTCGTTTTGATGTTGGGAAAATAATATCAGATCAACTTCAAAAGAGACTCCTTGCTATGGATAGGTTGCAATTATGGTTCCCTACTCTTATTACTGAACTTTGCCGTGTTAGCGGAATGTGGGGAGACAAGGAAACTTTAATTACCAAAGTTGGACACCATATTACTAAGGTAGTAATCACAAGCAATATTCGGGATAGTTCAGATAATCTTGAGAGCACACCGTCTCCTGCTGGTAATACATATCCTGTCCCCAAGCCCGCTGCGAGTACTCCTTCTTCTTCCACCGCACCAGCACAGGTTGATTTAACAGAGATCATTGATAATATGGTAAGCGCAACAGAAGAAAGGGAATACATGAAATGTTATCAGCGATTCAGTCATCTACTCATTAATGAAAAATGTGATGATCTCCTGTGGAATCAAGCTAGACTCATGGAGGATGCTGGTTTGGATACCGTGAAGACTGTTTACAAATACAAATCGAGATTTGATCAGCAAGGTTATTTGCTCTATCCAGATGGCGAACAGATTGATATTAGTGAAGCCCACGACATGGATGACGAGATGCCCGATGCTTAGCTCTTCTTAATTATTGCTTTAATCAGACAATGGTGGATTATTATTTTGTTATTTTGAAGACTCTTATGTTATTCCTCATGCTGCTGTGATGTTATTTATTTTAGAGGAGTTTATGTTACTCTGATGCTGCTACTCTTAAGTAGCTATTATTATCCTGCTTTAAATTTTGCTTCTCTTATTTGCTGATATTCTGATATTGCTTTCCTGTTAATTCTATTTGATGAGAAGCTGCTATCATTTTTAATATATAACAAATTCAATAACTTAGCTTTATGAGATAATATGTTGTTCTTATGAATTTAACCTTAGGTGAAATTTCTGATATTTCTATGCTTTAATTGCCAAGAATTAATTTATACTGTCCCAATCATAAGAATAGCTTATATGGTTAATTAATTCTTGTGAATGTCTGATCATTGTTTTGTTTTACTTGGCATGAGCTTTATCTTCATTTGTACTGTTTTACCTATATCGATAAATGATTTGGACTGTTTCTGCTTATATCTGCATAAGTCTTATCTTGATTTTTATGCAAAGTACTTGATTTATGAAGTATGATATAAGAATTTTCTGCTCTCTCATGTTAGCATTATCACACTTCTTGCTTTACTATTTTTGTACTCCACTAAATGCAGTTCTTATTGTGCTATGAATGATTACCTTACCAAATACTGTCACACGTGCAATGAGCATCCTTCCTGCCAAATTTACAGGGGAGTGTTGTATTTTCAATTAATATTTTCTTTGGATTCTTATTTTAATTTATTTAATTCACTACGTTCTCAATGAGGTCTCTGCTAGGGTCTAGCAGCTATTTAAGTGTGGGGGTGACGTCAGTTATCCTTCGTTTATTTTCACTTATAAAATTTCTATTCAGGGCACTTTACGATAATTTCTTCATTTTTGTTACCAACAGAAGGCTTACTAAAGTTACTTCGTCTTACACTAATTGGCAGGTTAATTAATATGGTGATTTCAAGTAATAAATTTAAAGTTAGTAAGATGCGGTTATAGCTCTCTTAAGTATTTCAATTATGCACTAGATTCTTTAAAGAATTTGCTCTCGACAAAATAATTTATTAACCGGTTAACATAATTATGGAAGGATGAGCAAGAACTAAGTCAATGTTGTAAGCTAAAACATAGAGTGTGTAGTTAATTGATAACAATGAGTAGGGTCACCTTTGGATCAGATCACACCACAAAACTATTTTTGATTGTCCATCAGTCTTTGAGCTTGAACTTATCATTTTGATACCATTTGTCCAAGCACAATTTTCCAATAATTTCACTAGTTACTTCTTAGTTAACTTTCCGACTTTGGGGATTTAAAAAAAAATGTGTGTGAGGCATAGTGATATGTGGCCTAAATGTGTGTACACCTACTTAGAATGATCCCAACTATGATCATAAAGTAAAAGAAAATTTATAAAAAAAATGGGAAAATGTATAATGACATAGTGATATGTGGCCTAAGTGTGTGTACACCTACTTGGAATGATCCCTACTATGTTCCTAAAAAAAAAATTTGATAAAGAAATAAACCTCAAAGTATGGCAAGTCATTAAGAATGTTAACTAGGGAAATTCCGCTCTATATCAAAATTCATTCATAAAATCTTCATCAAGCCAAAGTCATTCATATTGTAAGCCCTTATGATTTCTTATCAAATTGAACTACTTAACTCTTGTGGAGGTATAAAACAAAGACTCGGCAATTTCTTACCCTTTCCAATTATGAGCATGTTTAATGAGTTAAATTGTTGAGAGTGAACAATTTTAAAGAAGCACACACACAATATAGAAATATTGAGGGAGCTGCACTTGTTATCTAACTAACGGAATTGTAAAAGGTTGAAACATCTTTTAAGAGATTTGCCTTAGTTAATTTGAAATCCTTAAGTAAGCCTAAAGCTGGTGTACGTAAAGAAGATGATTCTTGCCCTGTTTCAATAGAAGTTTTCATATTTTTTTTTAGAATTGATTTAATTCTTGCTAGGGACTAGCAAAGACTTAAGTGTGGGGGTGTGATAACTTCTCATAAAGAAGTTATTAACTCCTTTAATTTAGTGAATATTGAGAAAGTATAGGAAAGATAACGATTAATTGACTAATAAACTTCATATCTGTAATTGTGGACAGTTTATCGGCGAACATGCAGTATATTTGTGCAGGAGTGCGAGAAATCCATGAAAGAACGGACAACTTTAGGCAGGAATTACAATGATGGGAAGATTACAGTAGTTTGGTCATAACCTGGTTGTAACAAGGCGGTTTAAATTGAATATGCTGAACCAAAAGTTGATTATTTTCGAAATAATCAAAAATAGGCCTGCGGTTCCTTGTTGAAAGGACGTCTCTTTTCAGCTTTTGGACGGTAGCGTGGACAAATAAAGGAGGACTTCGACATTTTCCAGGAGGAAAGACGAGAGTACTTTTAGAGAGAGAGAAAAGTGAAGAAGTCTTGGAGAAGAAGAAAGAGACGACACATTGAGCGGATTTGGCAACGAAAAGGAGGAATTCCTGCGCTAATATTTAGACTCCAAACAATGTCTTGTAAGATCTTTCCAATTTGGTTTTTTATTTCAAGAATCATGAACTAATTCTTCGTATCTTGTATGTCTTGAGTACTAGTTTTTGTTGTGATGTTTAATTTATAATTTTTCCGAATGATTTCTTGGTTTGCTATCTTTATCAATGTTATGATTTATTGCGAAAGATTTGAATCATGTTCATCTTCAACATTTCGTGGTGAGATTCGAGAGAGGAATCACGATTTATTTAAGATAAATACTTAATGTTATGCGGCGAGATTCAAGAGATGAGTCGCATGAATATCTAATTTAAATCTTTACTTTTATACTATGCCGCGAGATTCGAGAGAGGAGGGTGTGTTTACATCAAAACTTTGATATAATAAAGGAGATAGGAAGAGATTCCATCACCTTATTAGCAAGAGCGATTTGAGCAATTTAATTTACCTAGCATTTTTCTAAGTTAGAGATAACTAGCGAAATCTAGGTTATGGGAATTCATAGATCGAGAGATTATGATTCCTAGTTTTTAATCGAGCGAGATAGTAAATCAAATATAATGCATCGGTATATTTAGCAAATATCACAACAGATCTAAGGAAGCGATATACAAGATTCCTTTCTTTAAAAGTTGAAAAAAATATAACTTAAGTACTTTTAGTATTTTAAAAATTAGTTTTAAATATTCTGAAATTTAGTTTCGTCCAACCAATCGAATTATTTAACTTGGATTTAAGGAAAAAAGTAAACTAATATTCATAAGCGTTAGAGTGTTCACTTCTCCGAGGGAACGATCTTAACTCACTATTATATTACTTAAGCCGGCACGTATACTTGCGTATATACACAAAAAGGCGTATCACCTGGTCAGCGGGCCAGCATCGGGACTAAGTACTTTAAAAACCTCCGGCCACCGAGCAGTCCCCGACCCTGCCAGCTTGGTGGGAGCCTGGTCAGCGGGCCAGCATCGGGGCTAAGTACTTTGAAAACGTTCATAACCATAATTATCATATTATATGCAAGAAAAACTAAGTCTGAAAGTAAAACATCATACTACATGGACTTGGGGGTAGAAAAAACTAAATATGGAAACCAGAACTTGGTCTCCTACTCCCAGGCATGGTCCTCCTCGGTCACATCCGGTTGTTGCTATTGCTGCATCGGAACCCTTGCCTCCCTTATTTCCAAAAACTCTGGGCAGGCGGACGGCGCGTGACCTTTCTCTTGGTGGAAGTCACAGTAGGGTAACGCCATCCTATCCCCTCCTCTTCCTCTTCTTTCTGCTTTCCTGGCTCTCTTCCTTCTTCCCCAGCCAATCACCATGGTTTGTTGAGGTGGTGGAGGGGGTGCCCTCGATCCCTGCCTCCACATCCGGGGGGGGTCGGGTCTCTCGCCTTGGAGTTCCCCTCTCCTTGTTCAAACTTTCTTTCAGGATCTCCCATGCCCCCTCCCTGCTGCCTTGCCTCCGGCTCACTCAACTTGGCCAACCTTTTTGCAAACTCCGGGTTGGCCTCCTCTCCCTCAATTTCTTCCGCCGCCCTTTCCATCAATTCCTCGAAGGATGGGGGGGGTCTTCCGTTTAAGCTCATTTCGAAGAACCCCTCTCACATCCCCACTATGAAGGCGAGCTAGAGGGTGAACCCGGGCACTTCCTGGGTGAGTAGGACCTCTTCCTGGAACCTGTCAACGTAATGAGCCAGCGACTCCCTTGGCTCTTGCTTAATCTTGAAGAGTGCCTCAGAATCCTTCTTCCTCTTCTTCGACGTCAAGAAGCGCAACAGAAAACCTCGATGCAGATCCTCGAAGGCCAGATAGACCCCACGGGGAGCTGGTGGAACCAATCCCTCGCCTTCTCTTTCACGGTGGTGGCAAAGAGCCGACACTGGAAGGCATCTGACATAGGTCTGATAGAGACCATGTCCTCGAACCACTGCAGGTGCAGGACTGGGTCATCCTTGTCGGAGTAGTAAGACATCTCCGGCTCCTTGAACCCCTCTGGAACCGGGGCCGAGAGGATCAACTCACAAAAGGGACTCCCCCCCCGGCTCGGCTAGTGGCTCTCTCTCACGGAGTAAGCACGCAGGCCTCTGCGCTCGCCGGGTTACTGGATAGCCGCCGCTCGGGGAGGTCTCGCCCACCCACATCCGCTCGACCCCCTTTGGGGCGGGGCGAGTGGGGGTCGGATGCCTCCCCGCTCGCCCCCCCCCCCCCCCCCTTTGGGGCTGGGCGAGTGGGAGCATGCCGCCTCCCCCCCCCCCCCCTTTGGAGGTCGGGCGAGTGGGGGCCGGATGCCTCCCCACTCGCCCCCGCCGGCACCTCCTTCTCGGGTCGCTGTTCCGGAGTGATCTCGCTTATATGTTGGGGCAGGACCTCTAAACCGCCTCCTCTCTCGCCTTTGCATATCGTGGCCCAAGCTAGCTTCAAGGTCTGCAGGACCTCTCGCTTGAAGTCTTCCAACATCTCCATCGTCACCACAGCCACCGGCGGCTGCGAGTGGCCCGGGTCGGGTCCATCTCCAGCCATAGAGCTCAGCTTGAGATTTTCTGTACTGGTCACTCTCCACGCTCACCGCACCATAAATCTTGAAACCAATACTTGGTCTCTTGTGGAGTTCGAGGTTCCCAAAAGAGGGGGTGACCTCATACCTACTTCTCTCAAGGGAGAGCGCTAGGCCGAAGACTTAAGGAACTAGGAACATGACCGAGGGCTCAGCGAGGAGGTCCCACCACACACCCAGAAGATCTTAGAGTGTTTCCCCTCCCAAGCCAATGTTGAGCTTGGGGCACCCTTGGAGGCACTCTTCCCCCACCAAAGAACAAGGGGGAGAGTAGCCAATGAGAGTGATATGCCTTCAAAGGTGCCCCATTGGTCCAATTTATAGTTTTGTGAGCCTGGTCTGCCAATAGCCAGGTTCTAGCCTAAGAGATTACGAAAACACCCCCAGGTTTGGTCTGCCAACAGCCAAATCCCACCATTCTGAGATGCTAAACGCAGACTGCTTCCTCTTTTTGGGGCTAGGTGAAAGGGGCAGGCCGCCTCCCTTGCTCGCCCCCCTACTTGGGGCTGGGTGAGCGGGAGGTCGCCCGCCTCCCCCACTTGCCCCCCTCCTTGGGCTGGGCGAGCGGGAGGTCGCCCGCCTCCCCCGCTCGCCCCCCTACGGGGCTGGGTGAGCGGGAGGCCGCCCGCCTCCACCGCTCGTCCTCCTATGGGGTTGGGCAAGCGGGAGGCTGCCCGCCTCCACCGCTCGCCCCCATATGAGGCTGGGCGAGTGGGAGGTCGCCTACCTCCCCTGCTCACCCCCCTACGGGGCTGGGCGAGCGGGAGGCCGCCAACCTCCACCGCTCGCCCCCCTACGGGGCTGGGTGAGCGGGAGGCCGCCCGCCTCCACCGCTCGCCCCCCTATGGGGCTGGGCGAGTGGGAGGCCGTCTGCTGCCCTTGCTAGCCCCCCTACGGGGCTAGGCGAGCGGGAGGTCGCCTGTAACGCCCCTGATTTTCGTCAATTATTTTACATACCCGTTGTGACGTAATTTTGGCGTAAGGGCGTTACGTCAGCTCTTTTGATAGTGTTTCGAGCCTTAGCTTAGTTGGAGCTCGTGATTCAGATCAAGCGTGCGAGTTTTCACGTCGTTTCGAGTTAAGGTGAAGGTTTTGAGTAATTATCAAGATTTTAGCTTCGGGAGGCTTTATCCGGAGTTTGTCTCGTCGGAATGGAATTCTGACTTCGTCGTTGGATTCGTAGCGCCGTTTTTCAGCTAGGGTGCGAATTTCATAGAAATCCGAGGTGTTTTGGTCGCCCTCGCAGTTTAAGTAAATTGGGGAATTAACTAATTATTTAAATAATAAATTTAGGTTTATATATAAGCCTAAAGCCTTTCCCTTTCCCTATTCATCCTCTTCCTCAATCAAAAGCAGCCGTCGAGGGTTAGGGTGAGAGCGGAGTTTCGTGGAGCCTTCAACCGGCGATTTCTAGAGCTGTAGTGGTCGGATTCGAGTTTGGTGTGATGATTCGGAAAGCTCTCGGCGAGATCTTCGTCTTAGTGGTAAGCTTGTCTCTCTTCGTGGAGGTTTTGAAGTTTTGGTAGTGGCCTAACTCCTCCTTTTGGGTCCGAATCGTTCCAGGTTTCCGTGCTCAGGAGTTTCCTTGGCTTTCGGAGTGAAGTTAGTGGAGTTCTGCAAGGTTAAGGCAAGTGGTTTCTTCCTCTTTCTCTCTTGATTCTTTTGTCGGTTGGTTTGCTCGTTTTGAGCTCTTGTCATGCTGATTAGCAAGAGTTTTGTGTGTTTGGTGTAGTAACTTATGATCTAGAACCTCCCCTTGATTTTCTCCTCCTCAATCTTACCCTAGTATCTAGTTTTCCCTGGAGAAAACCGTGGTCGATACAAATCCCCTTGTTCTTGCTGTAGCTCGAGAGCAGCTTTGGATTTCTCGAGACATGACTGTCTCTGCCCCTTTAAATTTCTCGAGACATGATTGTCTCTGCTGTAGAGTTCTCGAGACATGAGTGAGTTCTCGAGACATGATTGTCTCTGCTGTAGAGTTCTCGAGACATGAGTGAGTTCTCGAGACATGACTGTCTCTGCCCTTTGATCTCTCGAAAACTCTTTTGACCCCTGCCTTTGTATTTCTCGAGACATGATTGTCTCTGCTGTAGAGTTCTCGAGACATGAGTGAGTTCTCGAGACATGACTGTCTCTGCCCTTTGATCTCTCAAAAACTCTTTTGACCCCTGCCTTTGTATTTCTCGAGGCATGATTGTCTCTGCTGTAGATTTCTCGAGACATGAGTGAGTTCTCGAGAACTTTGATTCCCTGCTCCTTGCTTTCTTCTGGATTTCTCATGAAATGTCATACCTGCACTCTTTGATATCTCGTGAGGTTCTGTTCTGTCTATGGAGTCCTCGAGAACTTTATCCTCAGCCCTTTGTTCCCTAGTGTTCGAGTTATGTCCTCGATTCCTTGCCCTTTTCATTTCTCGAGAAACCTTGGCGTTGCCCTCCATGTTTTCGTCTTGGAAGATCACGTTTGATGTGATTTTGTGCAGTTTCCGGTGGTGGGATTTCAAAAATTTGGACGGGGCTCTGCCCCGCACCCCGCAAGGGCTCTGCCCCTTGACCCCTTTAGGGGCTCTGCCCCTAAGACCCCGCCAGGGGCGCGGCCCCTTGGAACCCCGCCAGGAGCGCATGTGATTTCGTTGCGATTCTCATGTTTAAATCGTGTGGCCTCTCAAGTGCACAAGGATGTTGCCAGTATCCCTTCGGTGCTCCTGATCTTGAATCCCTTTTGCTTGAATTCTTTTACTCGTTGTGGTCTGATAATGTTTGAGTTTACTCTTATGATTCGTCATGAGTTATGCCTCTGATTACTTCTCCTCCTTCTTGAAACCTTGTGCCTCTTACAAGGGTACAAGGAGTTTTGCCCAAATCTCTTGGGTGTCCTTGATCGTGAATCCCTCGAGCTTGAACCCCTTTGCCTTTTTGGTTCAATGACTCCGAGTTTCCCCTTATGAATCGTTTGATCAGCAGTTATCTCATGGTGACCCTATCCTTAGGGTGTTTCTTCTTAGTATTTGTGATGTTAGCAGTATGCGGTGATGTTGCTAATAACTGCATTGCGTCTTTGATCATGTTTACCTCCTATCAAAATTCTAAACCTGCTGTGATCTTGCAAATCTTTGGTTTCGCTTGTGATTCATCTTGATCGGTGTGTGCCTTGCTTTGACCCTATCTTTTAGGGTGCTTTCTTGGTGATTGTTTCTCGGGCTTCGTCCCGTGTTTTAAATTAAAATTTAATTAATATAGACCACTGTCTGGAGCCCGGCACGGTAGATCGTGTTCGGGGGACAGTGGGGTTTCTATTGTAGCCTTGCACGGTGGCCTTTTTAAAGGTGAACCGCAGGCTTGGCTTGTGGTCCCGAGGGCCGTGTTTGGGTGGTTGGGTCTAGAGACACCCCCACTCGTTTTGGGCTTGGGTTGCGGAGGTAAGTAACCGCTCCCGTTTATTTTGAGCTGATCAGTCTCATGTATGAAAAATTTACAAGATAATTAATTTATACTTGCTCCTACTTATGATATTTGGTTGCACTTGGTGCTTTGCTTAGCTCCTTGTTTCAGAGCTTCTTTTTTAGTGAATCAGGCTTGGGTTGGTACCCCGTATGCCTTTATTGCTTGTCTTTTCCTTATTTCTTGCCACTTGCAATTCTCTTGCTGAGGCGTTCTTGTTTATTGAATGCCTCAGGTTCAGAGCCGTAGCGGTTAGTGGAGTAGCCCGAAGTCTTCGGGAGTTTTTAGCTGCTGTCTACCCCGCTGCTGCGAGGTAGTAGTAGTTGTTGTTGTTTGCTTCTCCTTGTGATCAGACATGCTAGTTTGGGCCAATGGGTTAGTGTCAGCTTGTTGACGCCCATTGTGCCTCTTTGATACTTTATAGTTTACTTACCAGTTTATGCCACTGCTTTTAGATCTGATACCTTACTCTCTGGGAATGATTTATGACTAGGTGCACTATAGTGATAAAATGGCTTTTCATTCATCTTCATCTCATCATTTTTAACTAAAACCCTTAGTTTCAAAGTCACCTAAAGATATTTTTTATACTTATACTATGCCTAGTTAAGTGCATATCATCTACTTTATGTCCCGCCTTCACGTGCATATAGGACCTTAAATGAACTAAATCAAGTGTTTTCCGCTGCAGTTACATATATAATTTTCTCTGTGGACTAGTTGATCCACGAACTGAGAGACACAGTTCTGACTCTAAACCCTAATAAATGATTTCAAATAATGATTATCGTGCAATCATGTTTTCAATTATCAAGTAATAGGTTCCCGCCTGAGCGTCTGCAGTAGTCTCCTGCATGGCGTGGCATCATGACGCGTATTTTCTCTTCCTCTGATATTCTTAATTCCTGAGAAAATGCGGGTTGTAACATCGCCCGCCTCCACCGCTCGCCCCCCATATGGGGCTAGGCGAGCGGGAGGCCGCCCGCCTCCACCGCTCGCCCCCCTACGGGGCTGGGCGAGCGGGAGGCCACCCGCCTCCCCTGCTCGCCCCCCTCACGGGGTTGGGCGAGCGGGAGACTGCCCGCCTCCCCTGCTCGCCCCCCTCACGGGGCTGGGCGAGCGGGAGGCCGCCTACCTCCACCGCTCGCCCCCCTACGGGTCTGGGCGAGCGGGAGGCCGGCTGCCTCCACCGCTCGCCCCCTACAAGGCTGGGCGAGCGGGAGGCCGTCCGTCTCCACCGCTCGCCCCCCTACGAGGCTAGGTGAGCGGGAGGCTGCCCGCCTCCACCGCTCGCCCCCTACGGGGCTGGGCAAGCGGGAGGTCGCCCGCCTCCACCGCTCGCCCCCTTACCGGGTCTGCCCAAAAACTCTCATTCCCCCCTCCTTGCCTGGGGCAGTGTTAAAAAATGTCAGGCCTAAAGACATCTTGGGTCCCGGGGGTCCACTCGGTGAATACAAGGTTGTACACCAGAGAAACAGAATTCTGAAGGAGCACTATTCAAAAGAGATTCATTCTTCTGCTCCAAGTTTGCTCAAGATCTTTCATTCACTCAATCTTTTCAAGAGCAAGAAGGTTCTCAGATAAGAAGGTTCAGATCATATCTAGTACACCAAGACAAAGTTCTTCTCCCCGAATCAAGAAGACATCATTTGTAGAGAAGGCTATTTTTCAGATCTAATTAAGAGGAGGTTGTTATCGTCAAAGCTTCAAGAAGACTCAACTGCTTTAAAGATCTATTCTTTGAGTCTAGAAGAAAAGTTGTAAACAACCGTTGTAATAATTGTTATTGTAGGTTTCTTGTGTAGAAACTGGGGTAGGTTTCTTGTATAGAAACTGTGGTAGGTTTCTTTTGTAGAAACTGAGGTAGGATTCTTGTGTAAAATCTGCAGTAGGATTATTGTGTAAAATATGAGATTGGATTCTTGTGAAGAATCTGAGGTAGGATCCTGAGCTAGAGGAGCTGAGGAAAGGAACAAGATTGTGTTCCTGAGGTAGGAACTTCGTCCCTGAGTTGTAAGATTTGTTGATCTGAGTTTTGGTGGAGTTGTCTAAGCTAGCACACTAGTAGATAGGTGGAGGGGTAAGTAGAGTATACATACTAGGGAACCACTATATATTTGTGTGCCTTGTGCTATGTGGTTACTTGTGTTTGTGCTTTACTTTTAAATCTGTTGCTAAGAAGAAAAAGTGACAACACATATTCACCCCTCCCCCTCTAGGTGTATTTAGACTATCCCTAAATTTTCAATTGGTATCAATGGTGAGTTATTCTGCAAAGAGTTTAACAATTTGAATAAGATCTACCTAAGGGAATATCAATCTATCCACAATACCTGCCGGAGTGAATTATAAGGAGCTAAGTTCTATGAAGTTACCAATCTGCAACAAAGAAAACTTTGCTATATGGAAAGAAAGAGTGAAGATGTTCAGAGGCATCTGACATAAGAATCTTCATTACCATTAAAGAATCACCCTTCATCCCTATTACTGCTTCCACTATTGATCCTATCAAGGTGGTCCACAAGAAGTATGCAGATATGACCAAGGATGAGATCACTCTGGTCACCATGGATAAAAGAGTCAAAAATATCTTAGTAAGTGTTATTGATGATTTCACATTTCAGAACCTCATTCACTGCAAAACAACTAAGAAGATGTGAGATTCTCTTATAGTCTATATGGAAGGTACTGAGGAAGTTAGAGATTTTAGAAAACCTCTTCTGAATCAAGAATATGAGGCCTTCATGCAGGAGAAGAAGAACTCAAAATTTGAGTGCTTGATAACTTCCCAAAAATAAGTTATTTAGATCCATAAATTTAATTTTATGTCTAATATATTTGATAAATATGGATTTAAATGAGTGAAGCGTGATTAATTTTATATTTGATTTAAGTTTGGGTATTATCATCATTTTCTTATATTTTTTTATTGTAGAAATTCTGAAGTATCCAAATTTAAGATATAACGTATTTTAAGCTCTGAAAAATATGTTGGAACAATGTTGCAACAAGTTAATTTCTATTTGGAGCATTAAAGAAGTTCAAAAGTTTGTTGCAACAAAATAAATTGTGTTACAACAAATCGGTAGTTATGAATTTTGAAACTCAAAAATTTCAAAATTGTCAGTTATGAAATTGAAAGGAGACATTTATTCAAAGGAGTTGAGATACCATAGCAGGGCGAACAATCATAAATATGCCGAAGGAGAAAACGTGTACATCTTTTGGACATTCAAGGGGGAGGCGAATTTGGATCGCAAAAGGGCCAAAGAAGAAGGAGATTTCCTACATCGTTTAGAACTTTGAGCATCATGTATTGCAAGATCTTTCTTGTTATGTGGTGTGCTTCTATAGTCATGAACTAAATCTTTGAGTTTTGTATGATGATAATACTATGATTTTTTGTTATGTTGAATTATCTTATTTCTTTATGAGTATTTGATGAATTGTCTTTATTGATTTTTGATCCTAATATCGAAACTTTCGGACGAAGTTTTCATCATTTTACTGCGCCTTATAATTTGGGAGATGAGTTGTGTAAGAATATCATCAACTCAATATAGCATAGAAGAGAGAAAGAAATTTCGTCTTTATGTTAGCAACATTGTTTTTCATTCTTATTACTATCCTTCATTTCGCGTGAGTTAGAGATGACAAGAGAAATAAAGGATATAGTGATTTCTTATATCGAGAGGTACCAATTTATGCCTTAAAATCGTTGCAAGATAGTTAACCAAGTATTCTCATAAATATCATTCTAAAAATTCATCACATCAGACATAGGAAATCAAAATAAATACTTCTTCTTTCAACTGATAAAAGTACTTTTAGATAATTAGGTTTCATTTTTTTGTTAGAGTTTTTATTTGTTTTCAAATCACTTTATTCGATCTACTTGGATTTACAGAAAAGGTTAAACTGTTACTTGATAGTGTTAGATTAGTCACTTCTCCGTGGGAACGATCTTTACTATCATTATATTACTTGATTCGACATGTGCACATGCGTATTTTTATATTTTTCACGCATATCAAGTTAATAGCGTCGTTACCGGAGAAGTGGAAACTAGTTTAGCTTCTTCTTGCAATATTAGTAATTTTGAGCTAAGAATTTGTTTTTCTACTTGAGAAATTAATTGTGAAGTTGTCTTCTTTTTAATTTCATTTTCATTGTAATTTTAAATTTTCTATGCAGACCTCCATAGTAGTTTTGTATGTACAGCTAGTTTATGCATCATTTCAATTTATGAATCAACCCCTGCAACATCATATTTTTTTACTCTCAATGTCGATGGTGCGGGTCTTCTAATCATAATAGTGATGAATGTTATACAGGAGACCGTGGTTATACGTCATATGGCTCATCTTATGGAGCACCAATATCCTATGATACGTCATATGACGAGCTAAATTCTTATAATTACGCACCTCCACAATAAGTATCGTTCATTTATTTCAGCCTGACTCCTCAAAGGCAGAAAGGAAATGGGAAACAATGTCTGTTCTGTCGTAGCACCGATCACACATTAAAAGATTGTGTTGCATTTCAATGTCAAAAGGAGGAGGATGAGCCAGATATTCGAATTGTCTCGTCCTCTTCTCATTCCAGCGTTTCTGCCTCTGATGATATATACGCAGCATCACCTTGTCTATGGGGAACTGATGCGGATATTTCTATCAGAATACCCGCTGATCGGTGCAATGACCTGGCGAAACCTCCTCTCCCTACGCATTCATCATCTCTTTTGGATTCACCTCGAGAGGAACCAATCCATATATTCTTTGATATTGTGTTTGACACAATTCTTCTATTGTATCAACTTTCTGCACCTATTTTCGTCGATCATGTTGTAGCCATCCAGCAGGGCAAGGTTATAGAGATTGTAGTCGAGTCGCAAAAGTTTGACGAGAAAATCTCACCGGTTGAGGAAGTATCCACTTCCTCACTCGTTGATGATGCCCATGTCGCAT
The DNA here is from genome assembly GCA_033032865.1 of Dactylorhiza incarnata. Taxonomy (NCBI): domain Eukaryota; kingdom Viridiplantae; phylum Streptophyta; class Magnoliopsida; order Asparagales; family Orchidaceae; genus Dactylorhiza; species Dactylorhiza incarnata. The sequence goes on from JAWHQI010000219.1 coordinate 1,177,423, forward strand.
GCATGACTCCTATATACCCTCTGATATCTCTTACCCCGCCTTGGATGCCGACAGCGGTGAATGGGATTTGGAGCCTGTTGGGAGTGAGATCGGGACCATTTCCCTAATTTTCAATTATTTATGTCTTTCTTCTAATTTATTTCCAAAACCACATTCATCATCTAAGCATATGCAGGTTGATGAGTCGCATGTGCATCAGGAGGATATGGAGTAATAAGCTCAATTTGATGAGGTTGGTATCCTCTTTTGTGAGGAGGTTGATCCCTCCTCCATCGAGGCAGCTTCACTTGTTGCTTTCTCCACATGTATTGTCACTGTGGATGTGGACACCTTGCTAGAAAAGGATAAATATTTTGATGAGATGAGCGAGAAGCAGACCTATTCCTCCTCTTACTTTATATTTCCTTTACCTGTGAAGTTCAGGTATTACTACTCAGGAGAAGGAGTAACTGTGTTATCTCTGTATCGGTACTCGTTACCGCAACGGATATTAAGTTAGTTACCTGTTCACTTTATCTTTCACAGGTCAATAAACTAGAATATTTTTAAGACCTGAATAAGTCATGCTGGGGAGACAATAAATCAAGTAGTTATCTTATTTTCCCTGCATTTTTGTTTTTCCAACTGTAGTTTAATTAATTGAATTTCATTTTTATTTGTCTATTTTTCCTTGTTTGTTGGAGCTCACCACTGCATGTACACTTCATTTGGACTTAGCAGCATGATCTTTGATCTCATTTCGCCTCCTAGTATACTCAAATCATGAGCATGGGGTAATCTCTTCCCTTTCCCCTTTCTATTTCAGAATTCAAATTGTTTTCAATTCATAGCATCATATAAGCCTGGGGGAGAGCAGTGAGATCGAGTGCCGCATCACGCACGATTCACTTCACATATGTGTTGAAACTGATTTCTCGGCCTCTTGTGGAGTTTGGGGCCCTCACCGAAATGAGGGGCAGCTAGCCCTTACTGATCCCTCGGAGAAGGTAGACTGAAGACTAGAAAGAAGACTAAAACCTTAGTCACAGCGAGGAGGTCCCTCCACTAACCCGGAAGATCGTTGAGCGCTTCCCCTCCCAAGCCAAAGCTGAGACTTGGGCACCTTGGAGAGATCGAAAAAGGCTAACCAAAGTAAGCCTGTGGAGAGAGAAGCTCAAGTCCAGTCCTCTCCAAAGGTGCCCTTGAGGTCTTATTTATAGGTTTTCTGGTCTGGCCTGCAAATAGCAGGATTCCGCCTTTTGATTTTACTATCCGCACCCCAAATGGGTCTGCTAACAGCGGAACTACGTTGTTTGGATAGGCTAATGGCAGGCCAACGGGGATAGAGAGATGATTTCGTCGATCGTAGATGATCAGTAGATTCGTCAAACGCGGCCCGCACTTCGTCGGGCGCCAGACTGAGTTCGTCGACCTCGACTGAGATTCGCCGATCGCGGAGACCCTGGAAGAAATCTGGCTCGCCAGTCTTCTTGCGATCCTTCGGCGAGTTTCCTGCTCGCTCGCCTCCTTGCGAGCGTTCGGCGAGCACCTAGCTCGCTCGCCTTCTTGTCGGTCGACCTCGAGGCTCCGGCTCATGGGAACTTGACTCGCGGCTCTTCCCGCGGGTGGCCTTTGATAGATCTGGTTCGCCCCCTTTGGGCAAATGGTCTGTGAAGACCTCGTTTGCACTCCTGCCCCACTCGCACTCTTGACTCGCTCGCCTTCTCGCGAGCGGCCGGCTAAGTGCTCGTCCCAGCGGATCCGCTGAGACGGGATCGTCGAGCGCTGTCAATTTTGCTCTTTCTCTTATTTTCTGCCCATTAACATATATATATCTCGAGAACCTGGCTCGCACTACTTTTATTTGATCATCCACTAGGCGAATATCGGGGTTGTACAATATGCATACCGGAAGTTTATCTTAATTTCGTATTTTTCAAACTATGATTGCAGAATTTTTTATTTCAAAATGCTATATAAGTTCATCATGGTCATGCACACTAACGCACCCACTTAAACGAGCACTTGCTCATTTGTAAGTCTTAGGTAAATTAAAATATTCATGGTGATTAGGAATTTTTGTGTTTGTATAGGTTTTGGATTATGGAGCAGATCGTAGACTCGTACAATGCTCCTAGTCGAGCGTGCGCGTCTCGTGTAGGATTTCATGTAGAATTAACTTCTCGACATACAATTAGGATTATGATTTTCTAAATGCGTAGAGATAGTTTATTCTACTCTCAATCTGAATTTGGTAGAGTCTGAAGGTAGTATAAGAGAGTGTGTAGAAGATCGCTGGAGATATATTAATCGTCGTACGGAAGGGTATCCTTTCTCGATGGCTAAAACTTGCCCCTGGCGACCTTCAAGAAAATTGCATAGGTTAGATCATTAGCGTGAACATGATATAGACTGCTTCTTGACAAGTTTGAGCTTTTGCACCCCACCTTCATGCAATATCCCTGTGCACACCACTTGAGCCTTACCCCAACCTTTCGATTCAGCTCCACCAAATACGTAACCAAAACCTAAATAGCATCCTAATTAAACACCTAAATATGAGCTCAAAATGTTATTTTCAAATAAATATTGGGAGTGATAAGGTGTTTATTAATTGTGGTGGTTCTTCTTCTTTTGAAAATCAAAGATGTGGTTGAATATGTTTTACTTTTGCAAAAATATTGAAAAAGAATAAATTCAAAAAGCAAAGTAAAAATCTAAAAAAGAAAAAAAGAAAATAAAGTTTGGGAGTAGGCAGTGTACACGGTCGTTACTGTTTCAATCACGTCTGGGATTTCGTGTACACGCTCTTTTGCTTGGATATCATTTGGATGCGAGCTCCCATTTGGTTTAGATGTGTTAAGCCATCACATTTATATTTTATCACCACATTGAAAATCTAAGCCTACGCGTCATCCTAATAAAAGCCCTATTAATTCACGGTTATGAAATTAACTAGTGTCATGGACAGGGTGTGAAAGGGCAAGCCTATGACCATCGTCATTGATGGATTTCTTTGGAGGCTGCCCCGATCTCTAACATTGTGTGTAGATCTGAGTGATCACACTACTTTCTCCATATACGTGACTTTAGGACGAACCGTCGATTCTAGTTAAGAGTACAAATAATAAATTAAAATGCACTATAGAAAATCATAAACTGATAAGTATGCTGAGAAGGTTCTTCTGTTGAGATTCCTACGCACGTTGGCGTAAAATTCTCATTCTACTCTTTTTTATTTATTTCCCTATCTAGCGTTAGATTTTCCTACCCCTATGGAGGATTGTTTGCTCAGGACTAGCAAATGAGTAAGTCTGAGGGTATTTGATGTTTCAAATTTACATTATATATTTCATACACATTTAAGCTAAATTTTTTGTATAATTGTTTTGTTCATAATGCATTAACGTTCATAATCTCTTAAAATCTAAGAGCACTCACGAACCACATTTCTAGCCTATGGTGGTGTGCAGTGCACGCTTTATAGTCTTCGAGGAGAGCATGTTGCATTTCCCATCAGTTTTATTCTTACACTTGGCACTTTTTTGCACGCGTCGGCGGCCTCACGCCGTGTTAAACTTAAGTTAGAATGCCTGGGCAGATCGCCTTAACTTCAAAGCAAACATATCATAAGGTAAAGCGCACGACTGTGTGCCTAATAGAACTTTTCCCACCACCGCCACCTTCTCAAACAGAGCCTCATTTAAACATCTCATTTTCTAACTACTCACTTAGGGCATCATATTGATCACGATGTAAGATTTACTTCTATGTTACAAAATAAGGAGCATTATGCTTTTGGCATGATGCCACTCTTAGCAATGTGCACAAAGTGAAGCGGGGGCCCCACCCAGTATCACGCTTCTATTTGATACGAACTCCAACAAAACATAAATTGCAGTCTTCTAAAACTCGCATGAATTCATAATGTATTTCAAATTTTATATCTGCAGAGTCCTGGAAGCAGCCTCTTGCAAAAATGCAGGGTAAAATTTGTCTACAATTCACCCTTGTGGTGGGACCCTTCCCAGGACCCTCGCTGCGCGGGGATGCTTTGTGCACCGGGCTGCCCTTTAGTGTCATGTTCATGACCACCGCACATTATTTATCACGAGACACGATATCATTTCATGGATTGTAGCATATTTGGCATGACAACCAGTGTATATATTTAATTTATTTTTCATGTGAGTTCATCATTTTACTCGAAAAGGTTCTACCTGGTATAATTGATGGTAGATTTATAAGTTCAAAAATGAAATTATGCAAGCTTTTTGTTCCTTGTTTTGTGTAATTTTGAAGAATCATTTGCATGTGATTAACATTGATTTTCTATTTGCATAATGTGGGGTTTCAATATTTCTATAAATTTGATCTTCTTTGCATTGTAGCATTAAGTACTAGTGATGGAGAGCAAGATGTTTATATGAGTGAAAACTCATCATCACTGTATATATATATATATTTAATTTATATAACTTTGGTGAAATATTCAAAATTGTAAAATATACCCTTATTGTTTTAACTAATGATTTAACATATATTATAATCTATTTAAAAAATTTTAAATACAATGCACATTCAAGTAATTACACCATATCCCCAAATTAAAAGAAATGGTAAAAATCCATAAAATCAAAAAACAATTAGTACAACTCTTATGCCTATTATGATATACTGTTATTAGACATGTCAGCGATATTTTTGGGGAGTTATCGTTAAACCTATTAATTTTATTAATATTGATTTGACACGCACACAATGATATATGCATAAATTAATTGATAATGTGTTTATTTTAAGCCGCATTAATTAATTAATAGGGGCGAAGCCATGTACATATCGTGATTGGACATAGAGACGGAGACTCGAGCGTGCGCATGCTCGTGTGTCGTCATTTATCGTGACCTCCCCTTTAAGTTTGCTACGCTACAGGTTTGCACTCCTCTTACTTTTGAAATTACAAAAACCTTAAAGTTTACATTTCAATCATCCATGCACAATAAGACCCGCCTACAAATTTACTCCAAAGGGGTATTTTTGTACATGGATATTATGAAATATAAATTTAAAGGGGAGGCTTTTGTAATTTCAAAACTAAGAGGGGTGCAACCAGTAATTATGCTAACTTCCGGGGGGAGATTTGGTAATTATTCCTCTAAATTACAAAAACCTCTAATGTATGTTTACATTTCATTGATAGGATTAATAATGTGACGGATTTAACATATAAATTACAAAAACCTTGCTTGACTCCCAACAAGGTGGGAGGAGAGACCGGAGAGGCCGATGGCACTGGGAGAGGAGGAGGACAAATCGGTGGAGAGAATGAGACATGAGATGGTGAGGTGGGAAGAGTGAGAAACTGCACATCAGAGGGAGTCACAGATGAGTGCGAGGTCGGGGGAACAGAGGACACAAAGAAAGGGTGAGACTCATCAAAAGTAACATTACATGAGATCCGAAGACGACGAGCAACATGATCATAATATTGATAGCCCTTGTGCTCAATATTGTATCCAAGAAAGACACATGATACAGACTGAGCAGAGAGCTTGGTGCGCTCACATGAAGAGAGTAGAACATAACACTGATAGCCAAAAACACAGAGGTGAGTGTAACGTGGAGGTCGAGAGTACAAGCACTCACCAAGACTCTGACCCTGAAGGAAAGTGGAGGCTGCAGGTTAATAAGATAGACAGCAGTGGAAACGGCCTCAACCCAAAAGTGAGGAGGCACATGAGAGGAGATAAAAAAGGGTGCGTGCTGTCTCAATAATGTGACGATGTTTTCTTTCAGCGATGCCATTCGGAGCGTGGGCACCGGGATATGCAAGCTGAGGAAGAGTGTCGTGGCTAGACAGTAGATCGCGGAAAGCATGAGAGAGGTACCCCCCCCCCCCCCCCCCCCCCGCAGAATCGGAACGAAAAACACGAATGGAAGTGGAGAACTGGGTGTGCACCATAACAAAAAAAGTAACATATATCTGGAAAAAGTCAGAATGAGAATGCATTAAATAAACCCTTTGATAACATAATATCAGTGACCACCCTTTGATACAAAAGGTGCGGGACCCCATACATCAGAATGAACTAAATCAAAAGGACGTGAAGATCTTGACTCACTAGATGGATATGGGAGTTGGAGTTGTTTACCAAGCTTACAACCCGTACATGAATGAGACCGATCAACAGAAACACGACCCAAAAAACCATGATTAATGAGCGACGCAAGACACGGGTCACTGGGATGACCAAGACGGTGATGCCACTGAGAAAAGGCCACCGAGGGAAGACAAAAGGTGGCAGCTGCTGGAGATGACGAAGTGGAAGGAAGATGGAGGCGATCAAGGACGTACACCCCACTACGACGACGGCCAGCTCCAAGGAGTGTCCCTGTCAGACGATCATGCACACGACAGACAAACTCATCAAAAACAACAAGGCAACCATGGGATGTGAGTTAGCTGGCGGATATAAGATTCATGGATAACTTGGGTATGTAGACAACGTCGAGAATATGAAAACGGCTAGTATGAAGGAGGTCACAACTAGTAATGGGGAGAATAGTACCATTTGCTACCATGATACTAAGGACAGGGGAAACGGGCTGCCAGGACGAGAGGTGTGTGGCATCATGGGTCATATGAAAAAAGGCTGCAGAGTCAAGCAACCAGTCGGAGGAAGAGATACCTGGAGGGGTGCGCTGAAGCTGCCGGCTGAGAGGTAGAGGCATCAGAAGCATCCGGTGAGAGAATGGAGACAGTAGAGCGAGGCAGTGATCCCTGAGAGAGTTGTTGAGCAATCTGATGTGCAAGCTCAGAAATAGAGAGAGGCTGTGCCACAGCAGAGAAAGGATCACCGGGAGCACGCTGCTGGCCAGACTACTTAGCTCTCTGAAGCTTGCGGCACTCAGGCTCCGTTTGGGGAGACTTATTTTCACCGGTCAAGCGGTCACGACCGCATGAACCGGACCTTAATTAAGGTCTGGTTCATGCGGTCGTGACCGCTTGACCGGTGAAAATAAGTCCCCCCAAACGAAGCCTCAGATTTGTCATGACCAAGACACTGACAGTAGTGACAGCAGACAGATGGGTGACGGGGAGCACCGAACTGAGTCGAAGAGGACGTCAGAGGACGAGGAACAGGGCGCATCGGAGCACTATAACCTGGCGAGGGCAGCAGAGGAGCACTGACAAGAGAGGACTGCGGTGGAAGTTGGGGAGCAGCCAAAACAATGTGAGGCAACCCACCAGGAGAAGTAGCGGAGTCCAAGGAGTGGAGACAAGTCTCCTCAGCGATCACCAAGGTCAAAGTATCGCTAAGAGACGGAGGGGGATGTCGGTGCAGAAGTTGAGCGTGAATGGACTCGAACTCGGGGCATATGCGCATAAGAAACTCAAACAAGCGTTGATAGTCGCGATCCCGAGATATAGCAACACACTAAGGGCATGTTGCACAGGGGGAAAGGAGTCATCTCGTCGCACTAACGCCAGAGATCAAGGAGCTCAGCAAAGAAGGCCTGAACAGACCGATCACGTTGGTAGCAGACGCTGAGGGTCTGGAACAGAGAGTAGCGTAGGGTCTGACTGGACGGCTGATAGAGACGACGCAAGTGATCCCACATTGCCTTGGTCTTATGGAGCTCGTAGACAACCACCTAATGGGAAGCTCGCAAGACTGACAGAACACGGCAATCACGCGAGAATCGTCTGAGCGCCACCGCGCTAAGTCGGAGTCCTTGGTGGAGGCGACCGTGCTGACAGTGGAAGAGTCAGTAACAGGAGAAGCAACTGTCGGTGCTGGAGCAGCAACCGTCAGTGCAGGAGCAGGCTCGGAGGTGTCAATGTGGCCCCACAAATCTAAGTCACGGAGAATGACGTCGACGGTGGCGAACCAAGCCTTGTAATTCCGCTCATTGAGGGTGACATCAGCCTTTTGAAGGAAGCCGGAGGAGTGAGAGGAGGCCATCGGGGATGCAGAAGAAGTGCAACCGTTGAGGTCGGGGCAGCCGGAGAAGAGGAAAACCGGGGCTGCAAAATCAGCAGGAGAAGACGAAGACCAGGGCTGCGGGATCCGCAGTCGGGCAGACAAAAACAACACTCGGATGCAATCGCGCACGACAGCCGGGATCGGGAGCGGAAGACGTCGGCGGGATCGGGATCAAAGTTGCAGGCGGGATCGGGATCGGAAACGCCAGGCGGGATCGGGATCGGAAGGACCAAGATGGATCGGGATCAGAGGCGCCAGGCGAGATCGGGATCGGAAGACAGCAGGCGCCCTCGTCAATCGGCAGAGGCAGAAAGGGGAAGACGCGTGCGAGAGACGGGATCGAGCGGTGGAATGGGGAGGCGGCGCGGATCGAAGCCAGGGAGTGGAAGACGAGCAGGAGATCGGGAAGCGAGAGGCGGAAGCGGGATCGGGAAGACGAATGCGTGAAATCCTAATCCTCTGATACCATGATAGGATTAATGAATCAATGCATTACTCAACAATAGTGTCTACATATATTTACACTGAAGAGGGTGATCCCAACACCCAGAGGTGAGCCTAAGATGGTCTACCACCAGAATATACAATACAATGCATCTAACATTCATAACATGCAAGCACAAAAAAACCTTTTTGGAGGGCATTTTTGTGCAATACATGTTATGAAATGTAAATTTATACTAGAGATTTATGTAATTTCTAAAGATATAGTGGTGCAGCCTGTAATTATGCTAACTCCCTAGGGAGATTTGGGTAATTAATATATTGCAGATAAATAGAAATGTTGGGTGATACTTATTATAACATATACAAAAGGAGAAAGCAGCAGCAGCAATAAATCTAATAAAAGTTGGCATTATAGTAGACTAGATAATGCAAGTCTTCATGGTTTTTGAAGCTGGGGGTCTTCTGAACATACATCACAGTTAATACATACATATATTGATACAAACAGCTTAAACAGATGTCTACAGTCTCTCCTCATAAGAACAGCAGAGAGGATGCGGAAAACCATCAGGAGCAAGATGACGAGGAATTAATAGTCGAGTGGGGCCACCGGAGTTATCTCGGAGCTCAGATTTCTCGATTCCGGCTGCCCGGCGAAATAGTCGCAGCTGCCGGCCGAGAGCCACCTCAGTGGCGCCGAGTTTATGAGGTTTACGCCTTGCTTCGCCATCTGCTGCACTTCCTGCAGCGACAGTATCTTGATGCACCACACATTGTTCACGAACTCCCTGGAAGAGCGAAAAAAGAGGGGTTTTAGCCTGATATTCGAGTTTCGATGAGATAAATATACGCCGAAGGTTGATTATATGAGATCGATTCAATCTCAAACGAGTAACAGCTAACTTTACGGTTCTGTTTTGGAGATGGTGGCAATGGCTCCGGTGAAAAATTAAGCTGCGGTGAGAAATTGGTGGAGCAGAAAATTGAGATTTTGGTCTTTTCCCACTGCACCCGAGCTCAAAAATGGAGATTGCCCAAACACTTCTAGTTCTCAAGTGAGGTCAACCAAACCCGTCGCCGGAGCAAAATTGTAGTAAAGAGAGCCTACCAACATGCATACATATATAGGATCATATTTATCAAGGGATAAATTCATACGCATTTATATATATATAGGGCCATTTACCGGGACCTCCCCTCTAACTTCGCTAAATTACTGAGAGCACCCCTCTTATTTTCGAAATTACAAAAAACTCCCCTATAAGTTAGCATAATTACAAAAACTTCCCTTGAAGTTTTAATTTCATTACAAAAAACCCCATCAGTGTACAATTTCATTACAAAAAAATCCTGAATTTTTGTTCATGATGTTATGAAATGATAAGTTCAGGGGGAGGTTTTTGTAATTTCGAAAATAAGAGGGGTGCTCTCAGTAATTATGCTAACTTACAGGGGAGGTATGTGTAATTATTTCTATATATATATATAGGGCCATTTAAGGGAACTCCCCCTCTAAGTTTGCTAAATTATAGGTAGCACCCCTCTTATTTTTGAAATTACAAAAATCTCCCTTGTAAGTTTACATTTCATATTTATGAAATGTAAACATTGAGGGGAGGTTTTTGTAATTTTGAAAGTTAGAGAGGTGCAAGTTGTAATTACGCAAACTTCAAGGAGAGATCCCGGTAAATAACCCTTATTATTATATATAGATACATACATAGATATATGCATACATGTACTTCTACATATCTAACTAATTTTGATCCAATCTCGAGTTGTCTTAAGTATGATTGGCTCAATTAAGATTGATACTAATCGGGCTAAAATTCATACAAGACTCGGGTCGAACTTAAATTGAATCAATCTTCAGTCAAATTCACAGCCTACTCCATGGTTAGTAGTAATATCACACCGATTGAAATGACAAATTATATGTTAAACCATAGATCTTCCACCACAAGCATTTCCCTCATCTTTCAACTTTCCACTTATTCAAGGGATGCTTAAGACAAGACAATTTAGTATGTTACAAAGGTTGTTGGATGTGTTGTATTTTAGTTCATAATCAGAATCCTTAAGAAATTCACTGTAATCCATAGGGTTGAGGGGCGGGGCCATCAGACACAATTTTGTTCCTAGTAGAAATTCTAGATATATACACGAGTATTCTTTCTTCCTCTCTGTTAAGTGTGGTTTTTGATTGTACTCTCCTTCTTTTGATTACAGTAAACACTTTTGTATCGGTGGTCATTCTTGGCCGAACCATGTAAATCTTGTGTTGCAGTGTGCGAGATTATTCATGTTTGTCGTGTTTTACTCTAACAAAGGTTAGTTCCAAAACTACGATGTTTAGAACTTGTTTAGCGGAAAAAAATGCAATAAATGGAAGAAACACGTAAGTAAAACTTACGTCCAGGGATCGTCGCCGACAAGAAGAACGTCGTTCTCCCTGTCGACGAATACAAGCTGCCAGCCTGATCTCAAAGGGTCCTCCAAATCAAGGCCAAAAAGACGTCCAAGCTCGCTTTGTAGCTCGGGGTAGCTGTTATATCTGGTGATATCCAATGACCTTCCGAAGGTGCCTGATTTACAAACCTAGCACACAATAACAGATATCACAGAATATGCCTTAAATAATTCACCATAAATATTGAAGATGATGAATTTTATTTTCTAATGAAGAATATAACATCTATAGAAACATAGTTGCTCTTATTATTTATGATGTACTGATTTCAACAATAGGAAAAAAAACTTCTCCAAAGGAAGCCATTGTATGGTTCATGCCAATGAAGTAACCCCATGTTGTGAAAAACACCGATAACGTTTGGGTAGATGCAATCACAAATGCTATTTTCTCAAAATGTCGTCACAGTCATGCATGTGCGGTCAACCGTTAGCGGTCGTGAATGCCCAGACCCCAAAAAGTAAAATTCAGGCCAAAAAAGTTGTCCCGAAAGTTCAAAACACATGTAAACTGTCACCCAACCATTTATTTTCACAGTTCCACACCATCATCGCTCAACAGCCACAATTGTCATAAATAGAGCCCAGGTATCCTGATGTTAATGGACACATTTGCAGAAGTTTACGAGCCATATTGAAGCGAAAAACGAGTGTAGAAACCTTTCACACAAGGAAATACCTATTTACCCTTTATCCCCATTGTTCATGATCATGTGCGCATAAATCTCCGAACCATACCAAAGGAATATATATATATACAAGGTGTCAAAATTAACACAAATGGCAAGGGTACATCTTAGTCATTTTCTGTTATGAAATGTGCTCACCTTAACGTATGTCCCATTCTGCGAAATCTCCTGGCCAAGGTCTTCTGGAGACTGGAGAAACCCCGACCTGTCCAACCCACCAGAACTACTAAGCGTGTGATTAACTCGAAAATCTACTTCCGCGGCATCCAAGAAGTTATTCGCAGTATGCGAAACTCTAGCTGAGTTAGTCTCGCATCCCATACTCCTGAGTCCGGGCATTTCGTTCTGGACCAACAGCGGCGAAAGCTCCAGATTACCGCCAAAATGCAAGTGATTTTGCGAATCTACGCCTTCATGATTGCTTGAGCATTCTCTACCTGGAAATGGCGCGAGCATAGTAGCATCTCGTGAAAGATCGGTGAACAAGGAATTAAATTGGTCGACCTGCGGGAGAACACAATGAGCTCCTGATTGGAGTAATGGCTCGAGCGTAGTTTGTTTGGAGAGCCAGGGGCTCGAAGATATCAGGGGGCTCGTCATCGGCGAACTAAGAAGGTTCGATGATTCTTCATACGAAAATGGCTGCAACACTCCATTCAGCGACGATGCCCCTGATGTGGAGACGTAGTTACCGTTGGAATCGGGAAAGCTCAGAGGCTGCGAAGAACTCGAAGAATTTTTTTGCAGCGATGGAGGTTGGGTTGGGCCCGGTATAATACTGATTAGTTGATCATAAATTTTCTTCTGTTGTTGCTGGTGCGGGTTTTGATCGGCGAATGAGTGGCATTGTTGTAACTGTTGGTGTAGAAAACTCGATTGAATATGGTTCTGGCCATGGTTATCTTGAGAACTTTGGGCAAACGGATGATGAAGAGCTTGATTTGGTAGTAAGTTATTTGGCCTGTTGATGATATTCTGATTATGCTGAAACTGCAAGCTCGTAGGAACCTGTTTCAAGGGATCCATGATCCTGATATCTTGAATCACATCGGTAGACGCAGACTGATAAATATCGAGTCTTGGTTGACTATAAGGAGGAACTCCAATTCCTTGAAAATTTAATGACTGTACCCCCAAGTTCCCACTATCTCGGAGCCAGGCGAGAGCAGAATTCAATCCCAAATCGCCAACATTTCCGCCTAATTATGATGAAATATTGTAATCAGTACAATTTCAATTTAAACAGTGGAATATCTTTTAATCCTGCAGACTACATAGAGTGAACAATTGAACAATAATGATGATTTCTCGTGTTAAATGTGGAGGATCAGGGGGAGGAAAGTGGATATAATTTTCGAGAAGGATGATTCATAGGGACCACCCCTCCAACTTTGCATAATTAGAGGAAACTGAAACTCCCCTCTCTTTTTTCTCTGAAAGTATGTTTGGTGTGGCATTTTTGCTTCGGTGCATTTGGACAAAAACGTCACCGCAATTTTACACATGTTTGGCACAACAGTGGGCGCGACGGACGCCGCAGCAAAACCTCCTTTTGAACTAAAACATGGACGTGGTTCTAGGGGAGAGGTCGGGGGATCACAAACGACAGTTTACGATCACTGCATTCACGACCAGCACGCCAAACAGAACCTACGTTTACATTGTACCAGGGTTTTCTTTTTGCACATGTTATCAATGTAAACTCATAAAGGATGTCTTCATAATTTTAAAAAGTGGAGAGAAGGTTCTTGTGACTATGCAAAGTCGCAAGATAGTTTTTTGGTAATTATTGTGGTGGGACACTTCCCCAGACCCTCGTTGCGCGGGAATGCTTTGTGCACCGGGCTGCCCTTTTATTCTGTTTTTAGAATGATCAGAAGTAGTGACACGAAATAATAATGTGCATGAAAAATCACACCATAAAGGGAGGGAAGGCCTGGAGGCCATGGGCGCTTGAGCCTGAGAGAGAAAGGCGAAGGATACATTGGAAATGTAGTTAGAGGCTCAATTTCCCAAAGGGAGACCCTTGGCTGTCTCTCACCCGCAGTTGATTCATCCCAGCCAACCTACATCATCCAACAGAAAGAATGAGTCTATGAAGCATTTAGATTAAGAACCTCATCATCAGTTAATCGAAAAGAATGTAGAATGAGTATTCACAAAGCCAACTCTAAATAGTTGGAATAAGAATACTTATGACAATGGGCCAGAAAATTGTCCGGAAAGCTAGAGATGGTATTTAGGCTCTGTTTGGCAAAGCTGTGGTGGTGTGAAGTTGTGGTAGTAAGTGCAGTGGTGGAGGTTTATCCGAGTATTGGAACTTCCATGACAACATTTTTGGCACAAAGTGGCTTTATGGGATCTGGGTGTGCACGACCGATAAAGCTTGACCACAACTGCATGTGTCATTTTGGGAAAATAGCGTTCGTGACGGCACCTACCCAAACACAATTTATGTTTTTTCATAAATGTGTTCACAACTGCCACCGCTCTCCCAAACAGTCTTAGTCGGTCAGAGAATGAAAGGGCTACAGATATATTCTACCTTGACAGAACGCCAATGAGAATTCGGCCAGTGGACGGGGTTCAGATCGCATATGCCTGTGATTGTGCCCATGTACCTGAAAAAAGAAAAGAAAAAATATCATGCAATTCAAACTCTTCACAGTGCTTATAAGTGTATATCATAGTCTTAGATTACAATAACAATGAAGTGTGTTTGATATACCTACGCACGCTTGACTCTTCGGTCTCGAAGAGCATACGAAATCGCATACCCACAGAAACACGAGTATGATAAACCGCTTTAATGTATTTCGCTAATGGTATAACGAACTCAGATGGGCATGCCCTGAAAGCAAGACAATAAGCATCTTCTAAAAAAATATATGAGTTCTGAATGAATCATTTATACCTTGGGTTATAAAATATAGTAAACCGACTGTTGGTGGCGGCAGCATGAGCAGCTGCAGCAAGAAGACCTATGTGCATGCTATCACTTGAAATCACTGATGAAGGCATTACTGTTTGTGGGCGATTAGCACGCCTGATACCAAGGAGAAGCTGGTTGTTTTCGTTCCTGATAGATTCAAGCAAAACCAACATTAGCATCAAGGAAGCATGAATACTTGCAACAGTCATAATTATCATATCTAAAACGTTCCGAAGTCGGAAAACTATTGAAAACTCTTGGAAATCGATCCGTGAAACTGTCAAAAATCTTTTCTTTTAATTTAAAATTAAGAAAAGTCTCGGATACTCTCGAATACGAATTGAAAAATTGCATAGTGAACGTCAAACATGTCTCATTAATTTGTATTAATGCTTAGATATTTAAAATTCAAAAATGCATTCAGCATCCTGCTTTTTTAAAAAATTACGACTCACATATCCGTGTCGTATTTCGTATCCCATCACTGACTCCGCGCAACATATATGGGCGCATAGAACTAAAGAGGGAAGATGTAAGAAAGATAATTGGAGAAAAAATGCTGAGTAAATATTTATACCAGATAAAAAGGACTGAATCCCCCGTGACAAGTCTCTTTGCACTTACAAAAACACTCCATCCAGTTGTGAGGAGATGCCTCTTAGGTTGACCTGCATTAAAATTGGTGGTCAAAGCCCCATTTTCACATATTCCATCCAATTGACAACCACATTAGTAATGAGAAAGAAGCTTTCAGGACAAACATTCATCACTGGTTGGTTCAATATCAACCAATCGACAGCATGTCACTGAGGATGGCGTCTGGATCGACTGCCATCAGAGCAAGGCTGACACGGACACGTGATACGTCTATTCGAGGCAAGGGACATGGCTTATCAAAACGGAACTATTGAAAGCTGAACTCTATCGTGGCATCATCTTTTGATAACATCGTCTTATTCTCGCATTAATTACTAATTTTCCCTCGAGAGCTACTTAAGTGAACTCTTGTATGAACACGTTTATTTGGTAGTGATCAACGCCAACAAAGTCTCCCGTAGCACTGCCCGAGGATCCCAACAATGGCGTCTGGGTGAGGGGTTGATGAAATTTGCATGGTTCTTATTTTATTTTCAATGCATAAAAGTGGCCAAACTATGTTGCTCGTTACTGATGTGATGCCACATTGGTCTTGAGGTGTTGTCGAGCATATTGTGTTAATCGGCGGAGCAATGCACATGGTCAGCGCACAAGTCCAATGAAAGTTAACTAGTCGCAGACAGCCAACAAGTGTATTGAGATGTGCTTGAGAGGAGGTGATCATGCGGGTGCACACAAATAAATAGACTCAGAGGGCAACAAATAGTGAGTCAATTAGTCTATGGTGTAACAAAGACAATGAGTCAGGTGGTAATGTTGGACGAATTAGCCGAGAGGACGAGTGCAACTGCTGTTGGTGCATTTTCCTTAGCTATGAAGATGGTGCAAGCCCTTGACATTTCTTCACCAACATATTTTTCACCTATTTTCTTTAGGCTAACTTAAATACTTGTGTGCCTTAACAGTAATGTCTAGAGAAACTAAGTTTTGGGGTATGGCATATTAATTCATGAACTTTTAAAATGCTCACCTCGAAAAATATGACGGAATTTCCACTCATTTCCATGAAGATCTCTAGCAATTAGTTCTTGCGCCGGAGGCTGCTGAGAAAAATCCTGCCAAAAAAAAAAAAAAAGACATAACAATGCATACATATAGCGAAGATCCATACATTTAATATTGTTCAAAACCATAAAGAACATACCAATGGAGGAAATACTTTTTCCGCCGCTCGACGGGGAACGGAGAATCCACCATGAGTACTCGTGTCACTTGCAGTCAAAGTCTTACAGAAATAGTTGGTTGGCTGCTTATTTGCTGCACCCAGTTCAGCAGGAAGGTATGGATCCTTTTGCTCTTGCTGCGGCCAGTGTAATGTCATATCTTATCATGACCGTGTGAAATAAATATAAATAGCTGGAATAAGTGGAAAGAAAAACAAATTACCGGATTAAGAGGTTGCAAGGTCATTTGAGAATAAACTTCATCTGTCTCGACATCAGCCTGAATAGAAATCAAGGAAAAGAGTGGAAATTTTGGCAAGTATGCTTAGAAATTCCGGTGACAAGATAAAAAGGGGGGAAATTTACGAAATCTCACATGCATTGTGATATCATGAAGTTGACAAATTAGCTGAGGAGGTAAAGATGGGTAATTTGGAATATGGGAATCAATCTCCTTGTTGGTGGACGCAGCTACCTGATCAAGTTCAGACAATAACTTCAAATTTAAGGTTTAGATTTCTGGAAACCAGCTTCTCGATTAAAACTAGCAATAAATGTTACAGATATCAAGCAAACGAGCATAGAAACAACACAAATTTAATGTGGTTTTACATTAAATTTAATGTGGGTACGTTCAAGGGTGGTAGCAGATCGAGAAAGAACATAGATTTACAAGGGGAGGGCAGTTCAGTTTCACTATCTTGGTTGAACCCTAAAGTATGATCAGTTTTATAAACAATGGCGTATATATAGATATTCCATAAATATGCTTCTGAAACATCATTCTGATATAGAATCCCGCACTAGAAATCATAGAACTATGTTTAATGGGTCTTTGATGTGAAAACAAGAGCTGATGGTGAATATGATTTTTCATATTGGAAATGAACTTATGGATTGCAACTAACAATAAACATTTATTTAAGATGAGCTGAAACAGAGAGTTGTAAAATCTCCATGCTCAAAATATTCAACATGAGGGCCATGCCAACACCTTTGTGCTGAGGAAATGCCCGCAGGATGTGCGCCAAATTCAAAACAATCATGTTGGTCAGAGCAAATACAGCACAAGACACTTGGAGTTTGTGCGATAAAAGTAAAGGTGCAAAGACCATTTTAAATCACATAAAAAAGGTCTATCCATAGAGCTATGGTGAAAATTTCACATAAAACTAACAGTTATTTGCAACAGCAACTTGTTGGGCTCAAAATTAACAATCAAGGAGAATAAAATTGATAGTAACTTAGAATTTCACAATCTCTATTTGATGGGGATCATAGTCCACGGGTGGGCAGACCTGTGGCGGGGACCATTCGGGTTTACACTCGCAGGAGGGATTAGGGTAGTCATATGGATGATTCGAGCCCGTCGCGTTCAGAGCATCGACGGGATATTTTCTGTGTTGGTTTTATTTTGTCGCATGTTATTTTGTATGTTTTAGTGTTTATTGCGGAGGTCAATCATAGACATCTGATGTGTGTGGCTCTCCTATAAATGTGTGTGGAGTTCATTTTAAAAAATTGCAGAATTTTGATGAGATTTCTTAATTTTGTGATCCCTCTGCGGTGTGACGCCGTGGAACAATAGGTGCGAAGCCTAGTAAAGTTTATTTCCTCTGTTTTTCCCGTGAGCCCCCCCCCCCCCCCCCCCCCCCCGCGTTTCCCCAAACTGCTCGACATCCTCCAGGAACTGCCTGTAACTCCCCCCAAACCGCCTGGCACTGTCTGGTAATCGCATGTTCACGCCTACTCTGGACGGCAGACCCCTTCCTGGACGAGAATGAACGTCCTCCTGGTTGATCGCAAGCTAACATCGTGAATCGTCGGCTCCTCCCTGGAGGAGAACGAAAACTCCTCTGTTTCTTTCAAAGCCCGTGGAGGACTATCGGCCCCTATTCGGCCAAGAACGAGTCGTCGGGTGCCACCTCCCTGCCTCGCCAGTGCTCGGTCGTGTGGGGCATTCTTCATGCGCCATCATTCAGCAAGGATCCTGCTTGTGTCCAACGCCGGCCACCTCCCTTGCAGCAGCGTTGCCGACATTCTCCTACACAACCCCGAGATCTTCCCTGTCTATCGTGCACCTCCTGGCTATAGCCCCAACCAGGGAACGAAACTGGGAGCGTCTCCTGTAGGGTGGATTGACCTCCTCTGGGTGAAATTAGAGGTTGTTGCGTATCTGGACTGACTGTCAATCCCATGCTTCTTTTATCAGCAAGCCCCTGAAATCAGTGGACTACCCTGAAGGTCAGGAGCAGTCGATCCTCATTTTGCTGCAAGTTCAAAAGCCCTTGTACTATATGGCTGAGGAAGTTACTCTCAACGCCTTCAATGCAGCACATTCCAGCAGTCAAGACATTCTACGACAGCCCAAACAATGTAAGAATTCTTCGTGTCAGTGCTAAAATTGAAGCGACATTGCAGTCCCCAGACCCCAAACTCTAGTAAATCCTCTCCTTTGGTATTTATTTGCTAATGTAAGCTCTTGTTTGGAAGCTCTTTTACTTCGTGTTGAATATTTGTTGAAAACATGTTAATGATATGCCTCGAATCCTAACCAAAGGGGACGACTGATGTTGAACACGACGCGTGGGGTTCGAGGCCGCGACCCTGGCCGAATTTTTGGGGCACGCACCTGAGGCACACGGGCATGTGTTGAGGCCGTATAGCAGTTGGGACCGTTCTAGAAGTCAGTGGACGCATCCAGAAGGAGGAGATGCGACGTTTCTTCACACGGCCGTGTGTCGAGGGTGTGTCATTCTGAAGGTTCCATGGAGGTTGCTAGACGGTTATCGATGAAAAGATGCGTTGATTGAGGCACACGGGCGTGTGCCAAGGGCGTATCAATCTGTACGGAGTGTTATATAAACTTCTGATCATTTTGTCTTCTGTGCGGAAATTTGGTGGCAGTTTTGAAGCAGTCGTTCTGGGATTTGTGAATTCTGTTTTCTGTATTTTGTATTACGTATTCCGAATTCTGAAATTCGCCCACCTACTGAACCGTCTCTGTTTAAATAGTGAAAATATGACTGCTGCTGCCCGTGGACGCAACCCATCTTGGCGTGAACCACGTAAATCTATGTCGTCTGTGATTGTTTATTTTTTGTGTCATTTTTCATTATACTCTAATTTCAGCAACAAAACATACGATTTGGGATTAAAATCTCGTAGAAATTTGTCTAATAGTTTGTGTTATTTGAAAGATGTATTCGTCGAACATTTCTTAGAAGCACTTTCTGTTTTACTTCACCAACATGTGTTTGCTTAACTAATCCATTGCTTTCCAATTGTCACGGTCGTGCCTCACTTATTAAATTCAGCATTCATTGTTAATTTAATTGTCGGACACTCACATGAACATTGCATCATTTTATAATTCTCAACATTCTACACCTTGCATTCACCCGTTGGAGTTATGTTAGGGCACCTACACCCCCATCACACCCGTCCTGCGTCACTATTATTGGGGAGGCTTTTAAATTCCTCAACCCTTTCCCAAATAAAATAAAATCAATAAAAGAAAATTCTTGTTAGAATTAGCCTAACTCACCTGAAAAACCGGCTTAACAGGTGAGGGTTGCTGAACCATATAAACAGATCAGAGAGGAGAGGATTGACGGTGTGGGACTATTATTAACATCCCCCCTCGCCCATAGCATGGGCTGACCGGACAGAACCGGGATTCATAGCTCATGGGCGGACCGGACAGAACCGGACGGAAACCGGACAGAACCGGACAGACAGAACCTGCTCTGATACCATGTAGAAAGAAATGGAAAGTGCAATATATTCTTCCTCAAAGGGGCATAATATAGCTAATACATCAAGACACAAACTCCACTCACGGTGTGGGACTAAACCTTAGACACTCTAAAATACTCAAACACAATACCTTTAACAAAAACATTGTCCTGACGGTTGGAAGATGGTACAAACCAAATTCCATTATGTAGGTGGAATTGCCGGGGTGGAGATGGTGGTGGCAGAAATACAATGGAGTCTTTATTACGGTTGTCCGATGCATGAAGCTTAAGGGAGAGCTATCAGATCCCTAACCCTGGCTAAGAGAGAACTAAAGAGGAGCATGAAGATTAATTTATTGCTTACCTTCCATAGCAAAAGAGGCCCCTTTAAAAAGAAGTTACAAGGAAGACGCTTTGCACTTAGTCCTCACAATTAGACAAGTTACAAAAATACTCGTACATAAAAATAAAAGGACATGCATACTTAAAATTTTTTATTAACCGCTAACAAGCAACCCATAAACACGACAATTAATTGAACATGATAAATAATATCGCATCCACGGAAGACAATTTAGGATGCGGTCATCATAATATAATGACTTCGAGAGAATAGCATGCATCAAAAAAAGAAAATCCAATTTTCAAGAACTCGTAATTCACAGTATGAACAATCGTGAAATCTCCAATAATTCAAAGTTGTAAACTCCAGTCTAACAAACCTGCTCACTGTGGCCTTGAGGAAAATAAACCACACGAGTTCCTACCAAAGGCAATGACACAAGAGGACCAGCGCATGCATGCCATAGTTCGGAGTTCAAGCACCTTTGTTCACCTACAAATGAAGTTTTAGGACCAATAAGTTGGAATGACTAAAGTACAGCATTAAGGTAAGGGAATGATGCTCCTACAATAGGAACCGAGTAAACTGAGTTATAACAAAATAAATTAATCAGAAGTGAAGATATTCAGCATTTTGTTAGAAACATATATGCGGACGAACTCCTATTTCCTGCATAAGGACCCAAATAATTTTATCAATTACATCAGAAAGTACACAATTTTAAAAGAGAGAACCTGGTGAAGTAAGATGTTGGCAAATGAAACTACAAATAGATAAACAGATGACATCTTCAAAAACTATTCAATTGCTAGTCCGTGAAGAAGGGATGGCAGATTCCAACTTCTTAAGCTAACAAAGGAATGATTACTAGGTCTGTTTGATTCATTTTATTATATAAAATGTTATACAATTCGATGTTATCTGAATGCTAAATACAATCTATCAACTGCTCGTGGTTTGGTTCAGTATTATTTCTTTTAAAGATTGTAACATCATAGCACTGGGAGGGTGTGAATAAAATAGGTACTAAAGTTGGTATACAATCCTAAATATACGAAAATAGACACGTCAACTTGATCGCCACATGAAGAGCCTAAGGCATGACACATGGCAAGGATAAGCCAACTCAACTATACGGGTTAGTATATGTTCATGCTTCTTTGCAGGAACTCTTGACGAGCGGGAGCCGTCATGTTTTAAGAAAGCCACTGGAGTGAAGGAGTGGGAGAATGCCATAGCCGAGGAGATGGAAGCTCTCAGGAAGAATAAGACTTGGGACCTTGTGCCCAAGTTGGATGACATTACTCATGTCACTTGCAAGTGGTTGTACAAGGTAAAGAAGAAGGTGGATGGAAGCATAGAGCGATACAAGGCTCGCCTTGTTGCTCGGGGATTTTCACAGCAGTACGGAGAAGATTATGAGGAGACATTCAGCCCGGTGGCGAAGATGACTTCGGTGCAGGTGGTGATTGCGTTAGCGGCGAGCCAAGGTTGGAAGATGTGGCAACTCGACGTGAAGAAGGTTTTTCTTTACAACGAGATTGACAAGGATATTTTCACGGAGCAACCACCCGGGTATGTGTCCAAGTCACATCCGGAGCATATTTGTAAGCTGAAGAAGACCCTCTATGGCTTGAAACAGGCACCTCGAGCTTGGTTTGGGAATATAGCAAAGTACTTGTTGTTTTGCGGGTACTATGCTCCGGACTCCGACTCGAGTCTGTTTGTGAAGAAGGGTGGACTTCATGTGCTAGTACTGTTGTATGTTGACGGCATGATTCTGACAGGAAATGACGACGGAGATGTGGCAATGCTTAGGGCGGAGCTATCAATCTGGTTTGAAATGAAGGATTTGGGGGAGCTACATCATTTCCTTGGTATTGAAGTGGAGAGGAAGAAGAGTGGGGTGTTGATTTCTCAGAAGGCTTATGCGGAGCGGATCGTAGAGAGATTCAGCATGACGGATGGGAAGCGTTGCTCTACTCCACTTGAAGTTGAAGTGATACTTCGGCTAGATGAAGGAAGGATCTTGTCAGATCCTAAGCATTTCCGGGCTCTGATGGGTAGCTTGATTTATTTGACAATTACACGGTCGGATATCTCGTTTGCGATTGGCCGAGTGAGCCGTTATATGCAAGAGCCTAGGAAACCTCATCTGGAGGCGGTGA